>OX638281.1:2412500-3122500 GCA_951806755.1 Brenthis hecate
ATATTATGTATAAGCTCTTTAATATCCACTTGAAAATATCATTATGTTGGTATATGGAAAGGGCGTTAATTTCACTAAATGTGAATTACTAGTCCCCGCCTGCTACTTCCCTTATGTCTATCGTCTTTAAAAACTAAACAGAAATCATATATTCAAATAGATCATAGATTTTATAGATGTAACTTTCTAAATTTCAGTACTTTAAGAGATTATTTTATCATTTTCATCACAAGCAAACAAACAAATATATTTAATATACATTTAATAAGCCTTACATAAACTTTGTAGAAAACTGTTTTTTTTATTATTGTTACAAAAGAAGATTTCTTATATCTTAGAAGAAATCACAAGCACTATACTTGCGTGCTTATCAACATTTTTTATTTATTGAAAAAAAAACTGATATTTACATAAAGAATATTTTTATGTAATTTATTATATTATTGACTTGAATCACGTCAATGTTTTATTTATTTTCGTTTAAAAACTGGCGCTATTAAGTAACGCAATGCAAATCGATACAGCATCTCGGATATATGACTTTGAGGTTATAATCCAAAGGAAGATCGCAATATTTAATTTTGCTATGGAAACTGTAATCATATGAGATAAAAAATGGTTTTTGTATGATATATGGGCGGTAATTAGTTGCGTTTCAGGGTTTTGCAAACAAATCATTAAAATTTTTCGAATGTTATTTTGTTGATTATGAATGAAAAAAAAAGATTTAATATTTGATTTATAGAGGGATAAATCTTGTTTTTTTAGCATTTTACATATTTGTTTTCAATATAGCAAAGGAGTTAAATGTCTAAATGGAAATATTTCCAACTAGCAGCTCACCATCGCTTCGCTCGGGTTCGCCTCTAGGAAAACAAAAACAAATCACGGGAACTGTACATTTTTCCCGGATAAAAAGTAGCGTGCTATTCCAGACTATGATCTATCTCCGTACCAAATTTCATCCAGATCCGTTCAGCCGTTCTGGCGTGATTGAGTTACAAACATCCAAACACCCAAACTCATATTTAAACGTTCACATTTATAATATTAGTAAGATAACTTATGTAAACAATATACATGTATATACTTTAAGCTATATAAGAAGTTATTGTTATTGTTATTTTTTATTATTATAATTTAGATTATTTTGCAATTATATAATAACTAATAAGCTATGTACATATTGGTACATACTCAGTACCATCCGTCGCAAACTTCTCCTGTCAGGTCTGCGGTAGGACATGTCGCTCTCGCATCGGTCTATACAGCCACCAAAAGAGATCTATCTCCAACATTACACCATAAATCGTCTGGAATAGACGCAAAGGCCTTTACGTATGTACATATTATGTTATAGTATAGGTATGATTAAATAGCTACTTAATTATGCCGGCTGTATGTCACACGGTTTTGTTGCGGAATTTTTTATTATAACTTTATATATTATATTTCATTTTGCGTTATTTTAAATATCCATTTTTGCCACAGCCTCACCATATAATCTGGAAATTGACGTAATGTCAGAACATTATTGATACGTAATTATAGTAAAGGTGCGTGTAGTTAGTTCGTTAAAGAGTACGTCGTTACGTTTCGATATAGCGCTGAAATCGTTTTTTAATATCTATTAATTATATTAAAGAGAATGCTATATTGCTTGAAATTGCCGATTGGCTTCATCATAACGTTCGTTTGTACACGATTAAATACATTTTCACTCATTAATTTAAAAAAAAATCGCGAGTTAATTGAAGAAATTCATGAAAGAGCACCGACATCTCTTATTTTTATGGTTACCTGAATTATTTGTATCATTCTTATTAAGCCAGATATAATAGTTCGTTAATGATCAGACCAAATGTTAATACACGTATTAATCTCATTGTGACATTACTTTACATCTATACCTATCTATACCTGTCTGTCTGTCTGTTACCGCATAACAGAAAAACCACTGGAGGAATTTTGATAAATTTGGTATGTTGATGGTTTGTTATCCGGGTCAACATATAGGATACTTTTTACCGCGGGAAAATGTCTCATTTCTGAGAAAAAATACAAAAACTGCAATGTAAGAATATACTAACATGTAAACCTAAGAATTTGGTTTTGATCATCTGAACGCGGACGGAGCCGCGGGCAATGCTAGTATAATATATATATATATATATATATATATATATATATATATATATATATATATATATATATGTATACCCTACAGAATACAGTCCAATAATTTTAAGGAAAATGAATCTAAAACTACATTTGTATATACCTACCTATGAATCAGATTCATGAATCAAACATCGGGGTTTTCAAACAAAACAGGTCCATAATTCACAAATATGTATATCCCAAGGAGGGTTGACGTCAGTCACGCGGCCGGTCGTAAAACTTTTGCCAAATCCTATCAGCAGTACAGAAGATGTACTGCGCCGACCCCAAGTGATTGGGAAATGGGCAGGGAGAAGAAGAAGAAGTATATCGGTGAGCAAACAAAAAGAAATCCATTAATACGATCACAGACAGGGTCCAGGTTAAAGTATGGTGTGTATCGGTATTTCATTCCATATCTAGTTAATAAAACTGACACTTCCTGCCTGACTGATAATCACCGTTGAAGTATTGATTATGAATTCTACGTGACATTGGCGAAGTAAATTGTGCCCAAAGGAACTCCTAGAAGCCACTAAACTAAAGAATTGAATTGAATTGATTATGAATAGATAGATCTAATATAAATCTAATCACCAATCCTTCAAAAGATAAATTATCATAACCTCAAAAACGCTGATAGTTTTGTTAATGGCCAAACAGTTATATGCATGCATAAAAATGTTAAATAAATAAAATAAAATTCACCATTTTTCAAATTTAAATGGTTTCTGGCATTCTGAAAATAACAAGAACATTAAAAATGATATATACGCGACATGAATAATGTTTATTGGCAACATTGATAGTGACGATTATTTTAAATCGGAAAGAATTTTTAATATCCTTGATAATAGCTGTCCGTTGGAATAACCATGTGGGCCAAAGATAGCGAATTCAGTTTCCGGCCAAAAGCACGTAGGTACTAAAAATGTTATATAGAATTATTTATATATAATACTTTAGTAGATTTACGCGATAAAGACATTTTAAATAAAACTATCTTTTCGGATTTTCTCGCAGATTTACTTTAATTTTTTAGGTCCCAAACCGAAAATCTAAATATGAAAAGATTCAAGATATTTTACCTTATTTTTATAGCCTAAGAGTACAAGATTATCTTAAACATTATTTATTCATCATTTTTTTATACTGTACACAATAATATAATACCTACGAATACGACAAGTATTATGGCAATATAATCAATAAGACATTAAAATAAAAAGGCAACTAACTTGCTTAACTTATGATTCATCATTACTCGAAGCTAATTATTTTTAAGCAGGCTCTACATTATTTTAATCATCTCAGTGATTGAACTTTAACTTCGGGCGTTGACAGTGATGAGTGACAGTTAGTAGGCGTGTATGTCAACAGCCGACCTTGAATGGCCAAAATATAATGTACTTTACATAGTACTAATATATATATATATATATATATATATATATATATATATATATATATATATATATATATATATATTCCCTATGAAACAATTTTATTTATTACGTATCGGTCAATCAAAATTCTAACAAAATTAAATAAATGAATGCGTTTTCTCTTACTTATTTATGCAAATAGGATATAGGAAACAGTTTAGTTTTATGAATGGATGTTATTCTAGCCTAATTATGTTATAAAATAAATGATGGCAAACGTATATATATAATCTAAATTAAATACATAAATGTAAATTAGCGTTATTTGTTTGGTTGTTAGTTGTTATAATATTATTTATCATTGAAAATAAGATATTGGTACAGGACTTTCATATGATGTAACGAGAGATATCTAATGTTAGAAGCCAAGTTTAAGGTAGGTAGAGAAAGTTCATGAGACTTTCATCATAAATTAACGTTTTTGTATAACATCTAAACTTAGTGTATCAATTACAGTTAAAAATTTTTTGAAGTCAGTTTACATTTTTATGTAGAAAATAATTATTGTATCAAAAAGTTTTTAAACCGAAAGCTCAAGTTAGTGATTAATTAAACTCCTTCTTCCCTAATAACGCTATAGCTATACCAAAAGTCTAATCCATACTAGCATTATAAATGTGAAAGTATGTTTGTTTGTTTGTTTGTTTGTTTGTTTGTTTGTTTGTTTGTTTGTTTGTTTGTTTGTCCTTATTTCACATCAAAATGAAGTGACGGATTGGCGTGATTTTTTGTGTGGAGATAGTTGAAGAGGTGGAGAGTGACATAGACTTTTTGCCGCGGGTGATTATCTCATTCCCACGGGAAACACGTTATAATACAACCAAAAACAATATATTTATTGTCAGAATTACTTGACACTTAGTAATACTTCTCTTCAGTACAATTAGATAAATACATGTTTTAGCATTTTTCGAAATTCATCCCATAGGGGGCTAAAATAGGAGATGAAAGTTTGTATGAAACCGACCTTCTTAACACCTCCAGGTAAATTTCTAACAAATTAATTAAATTTCTAAGAAATCTATTGTTAACTGTATCGTCGGCGTGTCCGCGGTCGTTGAGGGATTATAGTTGTTTTGTAGTTAAGCGCGAGCGAAGCCGCGGGTCCTGCTAGTATGTACATAAGTAATAAAACTCCAAAGATTTGTTCAACAAAATTAATAAAAAAAAGATATTTACAAACTCACAGTAAGTGACACTAACTAACAGTCAATTGCCAATTCCTAGTATTTATGATTTAGTGGATCTCAACAAACACACATTTTTTAATTTGGTACAAGTAAAATATATTATTGAGATGTTACAATGATGTTTCGTTTGTCATTCTATGCAAATGGATTGCGGGAATCGTTTAGTATTAGCTTGATATTATATGAGTCATAGCAGAGGTGAGATATGTCAGGACTTTTATGTTTGATTTGTTGTTTAGTGAATGCTTGCTAAATGGATGCCTAAATTTGGACGAACAATGTGTTCGCTATTTAAATAAATAATAACAACTTAAATATCACAGTACAATAAAAAATAATGTAAAAGCAGCATCTGTTTACGTAAATGACGTAGATACTGCGATTTATCCTTAAAATTTACTTGCTAGAAAATTGATAATAAGTACGCTATGAAATTATAAAAGTGTTTTCAACGGAATTTCCGCCGCAAATCTCACGCCGAATATCCGACTACGCAGAAAATGTTATATTGTATGGTGAACGAGCAAACAAAATTGCACTATTTATATCCGATGCTGACTACTATACTATCTATCTGAGTCAGATACTACCCTGCCAAATGCCTAACTCATCTACAACTACTAAGAATTTCTTAAAAGAAAATTCTATTAAAATAACTATCCCAACGCAAAACTCGAACCTAAGACCTTAGCATCTGCAATCCGACTTGTTAGCCAATAAACCAACGAGCCAATTTAGCTTATAAATATGTATGTATATGTAATCAGTTACATATGTAACAAAATTGAATTGTAATAAGCTATAATGTAGATTGAAGGCTCTGGTAGCCCAGGGGTAACGCGCTCGCTTGGGAAACCGAGTGAAGCGAGTTCAAATCCCGGGTCTCACACCTCTGATATTTTCATGTGCGAATTATTTCCAACATCATTACCACTTGTCTTAACGGCGAAGGAAAACATCGTGAGGAAACCTGCATGTCTGAGAAATCTTAGCAAGTTTTCAAAACGACATGTGAAGTCCGCCAACCCGCACTTGGCCAGCGTGGTGGACTATGGCCTGATCCCCCTCGTATTGAAGGGAGGCCCGTGCCCAGCAGTGGGACTTTTAAAAGGGTTAAATACAATACATACAATATATAACATAGATCTACATTTAGTAAACAAACTTTCGTAAAAACCATGTACAATACATACTTATACTTTTACAATTGAATTACAATGAAAATTTACTATCCCAGTATCCCATCACGTAAATTTACTTGACATCGTTAATTACAACGCACTTATTGTATCTTAATTTGGATAAAAATATTTAAATATCGCTCGATAATATCAGTTTATAAATGAAGTATAATCACATATCTAGATTGAAGTGTGCATGAAGTAAAGCACAGTGGCTGAAATATTGTCGCGTCCGCCTCTTAGCATTGAACTTTTCTTATAATGGCCTCATCTGTTTGGACGTGACTAAGTTAAACCTGTGGCTTTCACATGAAATAAATAAATATCAAACCTTTTTAAATATTATTTTTAATTCTTTTAAAATATTTGCCTTAAGAAATATTGAAAGGATGAATCAATATTTAAATAATTACGCATTATTTGGCTTATAAAATCCATTTTTTTTATGTATTAATAAAAAAGATTATAGTATGACAAAGCACTTGCACAATAATTACTTTACGAAGCTTACCACTGAGTACTGCATCAGACCATTCATAGAGAATAACTTGTACTACGTATTATCGCGGTAATATTACATATACGTTACCGTGGTATTATTGTCTACTGTGACATACATACATTCATGTTATATTTATGGTTGTATTCATATACGTAATACAGATGGATCTTTTTATTTAAACTATTATACAAAAGTTATTTTTATTTATACTAAGTAATTGAGCAACTGTTTCAATTAAAAAATTATCACTGTTCATTGAACATATAAAGTTACTTAAAAACTGTAGATGTCAGCATTAAGGGCTATAAAATCTGATAAATGCCGATTAAAAGGATTATTTAAAGTATGTACGTTTCTTACATTTCAAAAACCTTGATATCGTAACCAAATTTATACTGATGTCTTCGGACCAGTTTTATTTTTATGGTTTGAAAATAATTAAATATCGCTATTTACTATGAAGAATGAATTTGTCATCGGTTTATGCATACCGCTTGAGCAAAGGTGAATATAATTCTTATGTCCTAAAAATAATTACTGTAGAAGCGGTCATGGGTTCGATTCTTAGCAGGTGCTAAGTTAACTTTTTGGTGCTTGCGTTTATACTCGTTCTAATTTTTTTCCGAGTACGAAGCATTCCGAGTAAGAGCCTAAATGATGTCCACTTTATTCATTTATTCTTTAGAAATGACTGTCGGAAAAGCTATTCAAAAAAGTCTGAAAGCTCTAAGTCCATCTGAATCTGTGCATGATTATTAGATGTTTGATTCAATAAAGTATCGAATATATGAATATTAAACACAATAAATGTAATATTTAATATATCATTTATCTTTAATATATTATTATGTTGCAACACAATAGTGAATCAAGAACGGAAATGAATAATGCTTTGTTCTGTTTCAGATGGAGATCCAAAGACGCGGTGGTCCATCATTTCTCACATATTGGATATTTTTGCTGCAAGTAAGTGCAATCAATCTGTTGAGTCATTATTTTTTTTATTTTTATTATAAGATAGAGTTTTTATATATGATACTTTTGTAGTTTTTGTAAATAAATTGTTTCGTGTTTGATTTACAACAATTGTTCTATTAATTGATTTTTTTTTAATTTTTATTACCAGATGTAACAGATATATAATTAATTATTCCTCTCAAAAATCTATGTTGTTTTACAAGTAAACATATCTAAACAAAATGGCACATGTTCTAATGTACTACATTTATTTGCACGAGTTCATATTTGATAAACGTGTAAATAGATTTTTTAGCATATTAGTTATTTAAATATTAGGCTTTTAAATTAGCATGGAAGATAAGTCGTATTATGGTCAATAAAAGGATGTTTATGACATGCTATTCGCATCTCACATAAATTACTTAGTTAAAACAATAAATATATAGTACGGTAGCAAAGAATTAATTATTTAATATTAGTATTTTGTTTCTTTGTTTTAGATGTTAGGAAGTGCGCGTCACGGTGCAGAGGGACACGGCCGTCTCATGGACCCCCCCGCACGCAACTCTATGTGGCGGTTCGGTTTCCCCAACCCTGTTAACTATAACGACAACGAGCTGTTCTGCGGGGGATATGCCGGTCAGAATCTATACCAATTTTATTATTATTTTTTATTTTTAAATGTATATTTTTTCGGAAAATGTTAGTGGTGTAGTAGGATGTGTTAGACTAGCATTTCTCTTTGCTACGGAGGTCGGGGGTTACCATTTCAAATATCTCAAGAAATCGTTGAATTCTGCCTTCCATGTCCTCTACATCTCAACATAGGTGACAAGTAGAAAAAAAGTAATGTGATACCATATAAAAAATGCACGAAAATGGCAATGACCAATTAGGTTCTCTTCAAAATCATACAATCAAACTTTCAGCTTAATTCTAATGTCTTTGTAATTTTCATATATATAGACGAGACTAGCATTGCCCGCGGCTCCGCCCGCGTTCAGATGACCAAAAATCAAATTCTTAGGTTTTACATATTAGTATACTCTTACAATGCAGTTTTTGTATTTTTCTCAGAAATGAGATATTTTCCCGCGGTAAAAAGTATCCTATATGTTGACCCGGATAGCCAGCTACCATCATACCAAATTTCATCAAAATCTGTCCAGTGGTTTTCTCATGATGCGGTAACAGTCAGACAGACAGACAGACAAAAATTCTAAAAACTATAGATTTGCACTCTGTATCGATTATAATGTCTATTTAAATTAGATTTTCCAAAAAATAATTAATGTACAGATTCGACTCTGTTAGAATTTTATTATATGTATAGACGAGACACAAACACTTGTACGGTCAACTCAAGGCACCTTACGTCATTGTCTTATGATATTCTCGTTCCGACGTTTCTTGAATTTTGAGTATTTGCAAACAATTTTGTGGTTACTTTAAACTAATGCACAGAACTACTATAAAGTTTGGTGAACTCTACATTACTCATTTTGATTAGTTATCTTCACGTGTTTACGATTCAAAAGGCTTTTATCATTTTTATATATTACTAGCATTGCCCGCGGCTCCGCCCGCGTTCAGATGACCAAAAACCAAATTCTTAGGTTTTACATATTAGTATATACTCTTACAATGCAGTTTTTGTAGTTTTTCTCAGAAATGAGATATTTTCCCGCTGTAAAAAGTATCCTATATGTTGACCCGGATAACCAGCTATCACCATAGCAAATTTCATCAAAATCCCTCCAGTGGTTTTTCTGTGATGCGGTAACAGACAGACAGACAGATAGACAGACAAAAATTTTAAAAACTATAGATTCGGCCTCTGTATCGATAATAATGATTATTTCAATAAGATTTTCCAAAAAATATTTAATGTACAGTTTCGACTTAGTTACAAATTTATTATATGTATAGATTAACGTTACATTTAATATTTTTACGTATTATTTATTTATTTATGGAATAAAATCACCTAAATTTTAAAGTTCCTATTTTATTTATATATAGTTGAATTTAACTTTAAATAGTTACTATTTTGATATTTTTTTTGTTTTATTCGACTATATTATTATAATATACAATTGTATAATAAACGAAATTTCTGCTAGAGCTATGTAATAACTATTCTAAAAAAAATACTAATCTTTTTTAGATATCTTTTATAGCATTCAATAAACATAAAACAAAAACACATTTTTCAAATGCTGCTAAATTTGTTTTGAAGTGCACCGAATATACAGGGAGTAAGCTTGTAGGAGTTTAAAGTTTCTTACCTTCTACCGTGTTACGACGTAAACCAATGAAGAGTGTGTTCAGTCCAGTGGGAGCAGAACGGGGGACGATGCGGCGTGTGCGGTGACGCGGAGCATCTCAACGAGCCGCGCCCACACGAGGCTGGCGGCATGTATGGAAAGGGCATTATCACCAGGCATTACAGTGTTGGACAGGTTTGAAATAAATATAATATTTCGAAATAAATTAAATTATATCGAAGTAAATAAAAAAGGTAGGCAGTTGTAGTCTAGTGGTAATACGCTTGTTTGGAAAATCAAAAGAAGCGGGCTCAAATCCTAAGTCGAATCTATTTTAATATTCATGTGAGAGTTATTTTCAGCAAAGGTTACGGTGAAGAAAAACCTCGCGAAGAAACTTGTATGCATGAAACCACTCAACGAGTTTCGAAGGAGGTTATAAATGAATGAGAGCGAGAGAGAGAGAAATATAATAATTATTATTCAACCCTTTTTATCGCCCTACTGCTGATGCTGCTGGGTACGAGCCTCCTTTATAGGATGAGGTTATAGTCCACTACACGGGCAAAATTTCATTAGATATTAACCACTGTAACTGCATTATGAGTTTTTCTTGGATTGGATAGCTCAGGCGCTTCAATAATTTATTTTTATATGCATTTAAATTATAAGCATATATAACTTTTATCTACAAGTTATTTTATTTTTCTTGATATTCTTTCGTTAAAGGTTTTAGAGGAATTTAAATAAGATTCTTGATTTTAAAAATAAATAAAACTTAACTAAAACCAGTACTGGTTTTACTTCTTTATTTAGTCGCAGATCGAAT
Organism: Brenthis hecate; assembly: GCA_951806755.1. NCBI lineage: Eukaryota > Metazoa > Arthropoda > Insecta > Lepidoptera > Nymphalidae > Brenthis > Brenthis hecate. The sequence continues at coordinate 2,423,035 of OX638281.1, forward strand.
GTAAGATACTTTCAACAAATTAGGTGACCAAAGGCGTAGGTCAGGCAAGGACAAAAAGCTAATGACTTGCTTTTTAATGTAAAATTATTTAATTTTTTGTAGGAAATAGAAGTAGAAATAGAATTAACGGCGAATCATCTCGGAACTTTTGTGATGAAGCTGTGTCCGAACAATAACCCCAAGCAAGAGGCCACTCAAGAGTGTTTTGACAGGTGAAACAAAAAAATCTATTATTGAACACGTGTTTACTATCAATTACTATTCAATAAAATTTTGGTACCAAAAAGAAGGCTATACATTTGATTTACGAGTGTATTAACGAAAATGTTGTTTCTACATATGTATCTATACTTCCATACTAATATTAAAAATGTGAAAGTTTGTTTGTTTGTATTTCTTTCACGTCGTTGTAGGGCTGGAAAGTAACATAGGCTACTTTTTGCCGCGGGAGATTATCTCTTTCCCACGGGAAAACACGTTATAATACAATTCAAAAAAATATTTATGATCAGAATGACTTGAAACTTGGTATAAATGCTCTTCAATACAATTAATTAAATAAGTGTTTTAGCATTTTTCGAAATTCATCCCTTATGGGGGATATCCCTTATGGGGGGTATTTGTATGAAACCTACCATTTTAGCGGTTTTTTTTTGTAGTTTTAGTGCGAGTGAAGCCGCGGGTTCTGCTAGTATGTTAATAATTAAATAGAGATATAATAGAGAAATATATTTTTACAAAAAATCAGATATTAATTTCCAAGTTATATTCATAATTTAAAAAACTATTTTAGATATTAAACTTTTGTTTCTATAGGTATCCGTTATACATTTCTGGTACTCGTGAGGATAGATTCCTGATTCCTCTTGATACGGCGAAAAAGGACACGTTCAGATACAGGGTGAGATTGCCAGCATATGTTACCTGCACCCAATGCGTTTTACAATGGACATATTATACTGGTGAGTTTTTACTTTATACTTGTTTAAATTCATACATATTTTTATTTGGAAAGATATAAGTAGTAGAATTATTGAGAGCTTATGATGAAGAACATGTGAATATGATAAATTCGAGCTGTGACTCGCTGAATTAATAATTTTAAATTTAATATATTCAATTGATGCTTTAAATTTAATAATATGTTCCTAATTCTATTGGTTTGAGAAAGATTAATTAATTTTTATTTTTTATATCAATAAAAGGAAACATGTGGGGTATATGTCCAAATGGTACGGAAGCGGTCGGTTGTGGTCGTTCAGAAACCTTCAGGAATTGTGCCGACGTGAGCGTTGTGACCAGCACCGGTGGGCTTCCTCCTGCCTTCGCCGGAGATCTCCGCCGTGACAATCCCTTCTTACTCTACTATAGAGACTATAGTATGCCACAAAATGTCTATCCACTTGTTGTCAGGTAGGTGGTTGATTTACACTTTTTTGCCGTTACTTTTGAAACTAGAAACAATTTAGGCTATGAATTATGACCAAAAAATTGGGGGTTTTATATTAGAATACATTAGTGTTTCTAATCGTAAGAAAAAATTAATTCAGTATTTATATATTTAAAACATATATTATGTAGCTGAAATATAGTATATTTATCATAAATACATATAAACTATTCCATGTACTCTTGTATATAGCTATATAGCAATATTTATATATTTATATATGGCCCATATATTATGCGCTTAATATTCCAGATATAAACACTGGGGTCTAGAGAAAGAGGAATTTCGTGTTATTAGGTAACACATACACAATAACGTAATTTGTTTATATATATAAACGTATATTGAGTTGCACTGTATACAATAATAACTGATTTTCTTTCAGCAATGATATATCTGATACTGAAAGTGAGGCAGACGTAGGTCCGCTCGTCATTAGGTATTTGTTTTGTGTTTTCAGTTTGGGATTGGGCAGAGGTGTGGAACATTGTACCTTGGGACGGGACTTATGTGAATAATTTATCTTTCTGTGTTTACTCCACTGTATTGTAATAATGTGTGACTAACATCTGTATTCTCTATTTAAACTGACTTGACCTTTTGTACATTTTTGTTGCTCTTGTTGACAGTGCCGGATTTAACCTTAGCGCCACCCCTGGGCACTATAAAAAATGCCGCCCATTTAAATTTATTTTCATTATATTTTTTTTGAAAAATGCAAAAAAATAGTTTATAAATGATATCAATTTTTCGAAAAAAATACCTACTAGTTTCTTTTTTTATTTCTCATTTATTGCAAAATAAAAAAAGCATTTACGATAACGCGCAGAATATTTTTCCCGCCCTCCAAATTTGCCGCCCCTAAAATATTGCCGCCCTGGGCACTAGCCCTGAGTGCCCCTAGTGTAAATCCAGCACTGCTTGTTGATGTTTCTGTTTTCTCTGTGTTACAATGTAATTTCTAATCTTCGTATGATATTTTTGACTTTTGTAAAAAGTATTGTAGACTTATTCCTTTTTTTTCACATATAACTTTCTTAAATATACTGTCAATAAAATTATAATTTTCTAGGGGATATTATGACTTTGCCTCTGGTCTTGTGTGTACACAAATAAGATGAAGGGAAAAAAATATATCTTGTATAAAAGCAATTTTCAATTCTTCTGCATTATAAATTATTTTGAAAAAAAAAATATGAATACTATTACAATTACTAGAATATATATAATACGTTTTCTCATATTATTATAACGTTTTCAGGGATCAAGTGTGCATACCAACTGACGGTTACCGCGTGATTCCCGGCATGTTGAGCTGGTGTGAGACCAATTGCTTACGGTACCCTCCTAACTGTCCGGAAAATCTTTGTCACTGCCCGTAAGTACCTGTGTTATATAAAAATATTTAACAAAATAATATTATTTAGTAATATTATTAATTATTTTTTTTAATAGATGATACTACTTTATTATTATTATTTTTTAATAGATGATACTACTTTGTTATTAATAACATATATTCTGAAAAAGCTCCACGCTATAGATTGTGGACCATTGGTGATGTGGCTTTTATATAATCTAAAGCAATAATTGATTCAAAGGCAATTATTATTAGCTAAAAAAACCAACGAGTAGTGTGTCGAATCACTATTTTAAAAAATAATAATAATTTTCTTGCCTAGAAGCATGCGAAGTCACTTATTCAAGCATAACCCGTTATCTTTACCGTTATAAAAAATAATTGTTTAATTTTTAGACAAGTCTGCGAAGCGATCGGAGAGTTGGAAGGACGTGAAGGTGCCGACGTATACTGCATGGACCAATGTATCGTGTATCCGCCTCGCTGTCCCAAGAACAGATGCCGCTGTTACTAGAACAACCGTATTCCTTCAACAATCGATGTTTCTTAAATTTTCGGCAATACGTTCATGTTTATGATTTGAAAAGTATAAAATATTTATATATGTTTTATTTGTCAATTTATTCTACAATTATTTATTTTTTGTTTGAAAATTTATATTTTATAGAAACATCCATAGATGTATTTTTTTGTAGATAGGATCGTTGCATACCTTTGTCTTACAATCATGCATTTGTCTTTCAATCTATATTATGTAATATTCATATAAAAAAACTTAGATATCCTCGTGTCATTTAAATACTGAACGCGTGAAGGAAATTATGTGAAATCTTTATGTTAAATCCTATCTATGACGTTGTGATTACCACACTTAACTATTACTTTATTAGATATAAACAGTCGATTGCTATTTAATTTACATAGAAACTTATAATTGATTGATTTATACCTATAAATCAAACATGAAATTCTGTTGAAAATGAAAATTAATTGAATTTAAATTTGTTCTATCATAAAAAGCGATAGGTACGCACTACATATAGATATAATAAATATTTTAAAAATTATATAAACAGAATTTAGTATTGAAACTGGTTGTACGAATCCTTACAAATAAATAAATTTCTTATATAATGAAGTGTGGAGTGGTAATCGCTGAAATATGTATAATTAATAATTATAAATACCAAATTAAAAATAAAACAGATATTATACCGTTCCTTTATAAAATATATGTAATTATAATAAAATGATTTATTTGAGGTACTTATATTCTTCTGAAAAATGAAAATTAATGAATTGGAAAAAGCAATTCCAGCTTTATTATCTATTATTAATATGATCGATGTTGTAATACTTAATTTGTACTTTGACCGTCGATCGTATCTTGTACAGATGTATATATTATTCCTAATCTTAGTAAGAAGGATTTTATCTGCTAAGTACTTACTATGCTGATTAAAATTGGTGCTGCAAGTAGGTACCTATTAAGATCTTTTGTACAATATTACAATAAATATTTTAATAATAATTTTGTTAATTATTGATTTACTACCCCGCGAAGATACAAGGTTCTTAGCAAGCATGAACGAAATAATAAATAAGATATGAAAATAATGAATAATGAGAAGTTCAGAAGTGCAAAGCAGTAGCTATGAAAACTAAACAATTCAAAATGTTAATAATCTATACTAATATTATAAATAGGCAGAGTTTGTTTGTTTGTTCGATTGAACGCAGTAATCTCAGGAACTATGGATCCGATTTGAAAAAATATGTTTGCATTAGATAGCCCGTTTCTTGAGGAAGGCTACAGGCTATATATCATCATGCTACGACCTAAGGTACCATAGCAGTAATAACTTTTCTATGTAGGTTTTATTGGTTTCTATGTGACTTTTGTCGCTTTTGATGAGATCTATCTATATATGTCTATCTACTCCATACTCATCGTTAAAACGTAGGGACAAACTCGAGCGAAGCGAGAGTGAGCTGTGATCCCTAACGGCTTGCTAGCAGACAGCAGTGCATATTGAATATTAGGCAATAGGCATTGGCAACTTAGCGAAGATGATGAAGTCATCTTAATAATTATCTTTAATAACAAATGTCATTGATATTTAATTCATTGAAAATAATATGAATCATAATATAATTACAAGTTAAACTGTATATATCGTACAGTTAAAAAAAATTGGTACATACTTAAAGTTTAAAAAAATTAAAGTCCCGTGACCTATGATGCTGAATTTTAATTGAAGTACATACATGAGTAGAAGTTAGATATTTTTATATTATTATTGATAAATACTAGTAAATTATTTAAGAATAAAAGTAAGTTTATTTTTATTTAAATATTATCTATAATTCAATAGATGCGAAGACATGTTATAGCAATATCCATAATGGAACAATATTTTAATAGTAATGGCAACACTGATTTGACAGTTCATTATCAGCCGGTCGATTATTTACGCATACAAGTAAGTGTGAAAAAGTGGCAAAAAGGTAAATAATAAATATTAAGGAAAATAAGATGAGCGATCTGTTAGATGATGATTTAGAATTCCGCGGCGGTACTCTGCAGCTGTCTTCAGAAAATGTACGTGGGGAAAGTCCTGGTAATCGAAGAGAAAAGCCATCGGGCACTGCAAATAAAAGCCCACAACCAAATCCTTCAGTTTTGTCTGGCGCTGATTCCTTGACTTCTTCTTCGTCTTCATTTGCAGGTAAAATGTATATTTATGTTAATGATTAATATAATTGATTTATTAAAAAAAAAACAATACCTACATAATATTATCAAATAATAATTTGCATATAAATTCCTAATTAGCATAGATCTTGTGTAACATATACAAAAACATAAAAATTGAAGCTTTGAAATGTTGAAGAATAGATGGTAGTTGGTATTATTTTAAAGGTAAAATTATCAAGGTAAATTAAAAAAATCATTTGGTACTGATCTAAATGATGGTAAAAATAAAACCACTGTGATTATTACAACTCAAGTATGATAAATGATAAAACTATAAAATATATTGAAGTTACTTTTTGCTGTATGTATTGTTTATGTATAATAGTAATCCATATATTATTTTTTTATTAAAATAACAATAGTTTACAAGGGATCTATAGATCTACCTAGTTTCCTTTGTCAGTTCTTTTTAGGACTGCAGGCTTTACTTTTTGAATTGCTAGTAAAGTTTCTACATGCAGTACATTGCATAAAGAAATTGAATTTATAAAAGAGACATGCAATAAAAAAATTACACTGTTTGCCATGATATTAAAAAACTAAGCTAATACTGTCATCTGCATAGAATGGTAACGGGTAATCTCAAAAAATATATATTTTGTAACTATTTTTATATTATAGATGCTAGAACAGATGCTGCTCCAAATGTGCAACAGGAAGCAGCAGAAGAGCCAGTACAGACTGTATATCCTAGATATGATGTTCCATTTAACAAGGAAAATATTAAGGACTTCTTCACATTTCGTAAAGGTGTTGTCGAAAATGCCATACAAGAGTGTATAACAGCACTATTATTTCCTGAAGATGGAGAATATTTAGGATCTTGGTTATTGACTGAGTAAGTATTTAAATTTTAAATTCCAATCATTCTTATTTATTTATATATAATGAATATACCTGTCCTTATCATATAAACATGATAAAATAACATAAAGGAGACTCATCTTTTTTAATCTGTTATCCTATTTTAATAAAATGTAGGTATTGATTGATAATACTTCCTAAAAAGCTTACTCCATAAATTTTACAAAAAATCATAATAGTCTTATAATTTTATTTATATTAATATTATAAATAGGCAGAGTTTGTTTATTTGTTTGATTGAACACGTTAATTTCAGGAACTACTAATCCGAATTGAAAAATTATTTTTGCATTAAATAGCCCGTTTATTGAGGAAGGCTATAAGCTATACATCGTCATGCTCCTACCCAAGAGAGCGGAGCAGTAATCTAAAATGTCACTTATAGCATAAAGCCAAAAAATTTTATAGTTTTAGCAGGAAAAAAGCTGTGGGTTCTGCTAGTTTTTAAAATTAAAATATATATATACATTGTTAAATATTGAAGCAATAAAAATGTCATGGTACATGCTTATCACCTTTTTAAATCAATTCTCTGGTAATGTTATTATAGTATATTGAAAATACTTACAGAATTACTTTATGGGATAATGAGAAAGAAAGAATTGTACTTTTAACCTCAAGGCTGGTAATGACTATAAAGTATGATTTCATTGCGATGAAGCAATTGGACTTTAAAAAGACATATTTGGATGATTTGGACACAATTGTTATCGGGGAGTTAGTGTACCCACCATCTTCCCTTGTGCCGTGAGTGAAACTATAACATTTTGATGATTAAAAATTTATTTTTACTTTAAATATTAATGTATAACTTTAATATGTTACTTATTGCACATATAAATGAAAAAATTATATTAATTTAAATAAAGTATAACTGGTTTCAAAAAAATTTATATGAAAATAAGCATTGATGTAATTTAGAAATGAAATTATATATATCATATGATAATACAACTATTATATATATCATATGATAATACTTTTTAATACACAGTGTTGAAAGAAGATCATGAAGGGACTAAAATATTCTGCTATACGGCGAGACATTTTTCGTCAATTTCAATTGCGTAAAACTATTTCTATTAAGAAATATAATATATTAAAATGAAGCAAAAACATATAAATCTATAATTTCAATGAATGTTTATTATTATAGACGTTTAAACGGTATCGCAACTGGCGTTACCACTGTCGTCAAAGACTGTGTAATAGACCGCCTGTGCAGAAGGCCCAGTACCCCAGATGAAGCTAAACTGTTCGATCCCAAGTATTTTGAACCTAGGTACTTTCTGTTGCTGTAGACGCTGTAGTCGTGTTTTATTTGTTTAGTAACAGCATTTGCATCCTAATCAGAATTTACACGAAGACATGTAGTATAAGAGCTAGTGTGCTTTTTATGATTTCTTATAATGCATGGTATGCTTTAATTTACAAGCTTGCGTTTATAAAATATAAATTAATCTTAGTTATTAGTAAATAAATTAACTTAATAGTACATATTGTATTTCATTGAACTTGGCAAAAATATTAACATATTAAGATACATATTATTAAAATATTATCTAAATGAAAGTGTTTTTTGCACAACAACTCACCTAAGGAATGTAGTATCTTATATATCTAACGTAATGCACATAACAATTAACGGCGTGCACCTGTAGTTTAGTTTCATTAAGTTCTTTTATAATATAAATAACAGTAAGTTAGTAGATAGTACATAGTTAACAATATGTTATATTGTATATATTAAAATTATTTAGTGTAAATGTATAAAGCGGATATTTTATGCATTTGATTACTCAGAGTCCTTTATAAGAATTATTATAATAAACATTAAAATAGAGAAAAGTACTGTGATGTAAATATTAGTGGCCATCTGCCAAAGTTGGGAAATGAAATTAAAAAAAAAACAAAAGATAGAAGCCATTTTTGCCAGACTTCAAAGAAGAGCTAACAAAGATACTTAATTCGTTGTATTTTTTTGTGTTAATTTTTCTATATTTAATCACTAACTTTTTACTATGGAACCCTATTATAATGCCTCCGCTGTCCGTTTGTCTGTCAGAGAGCTGTATCTCATGAACGTACGATGGTACGGTTCCTCACTTGACCGATTTTATTTTAATGCATAATTTATACCTCAGGGATGACATATATATTTGGAAAATATGTATCTCATAAAACAACCAACCCTAAAAAAATATTTTAAATAATTTTGAAGTTAAATGTAAGTGTTGTTTTTTTAAATATGTATAATATAATTATAATATGATGTTTTCAGAGAACGGAATCTTCGAGGAGTTCGTATGATGTGGAATAAAGGAGAACCGCTGCCACTAAAAACTGTATGGAACCCATTCAGCCAAGACATACCATTTATTACATTCGCCTCTCATCCTATATATTGGCATAAAGGTTAGCTTCAGCAGACATATATATTTATTTTATATTCTCTTATTATACACACTTTATGAGTTACATATACAAGTGAAACATATGTTAGTAATTGTAAATCTATTTTAAGCTAAACACAATATGCTCAAAAATCAATTGATTGTTACAGAGAACATATAATATTTTAATTTAAAAATAGGCTTTATAACTCTCCAGCCAACTCATTACAAGTGCCATACAAAAAAGTTAAAATCCTTAATAGTTAATTTAAACAATTTATATGCCCTTGTAGAGAATATCTCTACATATTATCTACCTCTTAGCAAAGGACTTCTCTAATTTTTTTTACTCATATATATGTATGTAAAAAATAATGTCGATGATAATTCATCGCTGTGCTTAAGAAGAAAACAAACTAACATTTATAATATTAGTGTCCCTATTTTAGGTAAATGTTAACCTAAAATTTTGAAATGTTTTTCATGTATTAAAACTAACTGATTTCTTTTTGTTACAGACGGAACAGTAGAAGAGCGGGCTACTTACGACATGGAAATATTTGCTCAAAAACTACAAAGGGCCATAGAGACTATGGCTTCATCGTGTTGCATACACCATGCCCCTATAGTCATACAGAGCTATGTGGGTCTCACATCGTTATTCCATAACAAAACAAGCATGGGATTCTTCAAGGTCAGAGGGAAGTTTAGTTTTTAATACTATCTGTGCTCACTGTGTAAAAAATAATTGAAATTCTTTAACCAAAAATCTCTTGAAGTTAATTAAATGTACGTTAGTCGCGATTTTATTTAAATCTTTAGAGAAAATGTTGTCAGCGAATATATTTGTAATTAATAATATTACTTACATTGGACACCTAGGCAAAAATTAACGTAATCTCTCTATCCCTTTTTAATAAATAAGGTTAAATATGTTTTACCATTCTCCATATCTTTTGTTAGTTGTCTGGACGTAGCGGACGGCAAAAGATGGGACTTAATTAATTATTTTATTTTCATGAAAAATCATTCCTATACGCATTTGTAATAAAAACCTTGGCAAATATTTTTGGTTGATTATAGTATGTATAAAATATATCCTTTGGTCTAATAAAAATTAGATTTTTCAATTTTAAGACAATGACAACAACAAGTATTTTGATTTTAGTTCTAATTTAGTTTGTTTTATTTGAAATGACAAACATTATAAGATATAGATGTAACTCTAAACTCCATGTTATTGTTAAATCTTAGGTATAAAAGCCAATAAAATATTAAAAAAAATGTGAAGTCTTACTAACGAAGTGAAAATGTATATTTATTATACTTGAGTGCAATATTTTTTAACATTTAAGGGTGCGTTTCGTCATTAGTATTAGTTACATAAATAAAATAAGGTTATTATAACATAAAGTTGTTTATTTTTTTATTTATGTTGTATCTAAAGATTGAGGGTTTGATAAATTGTATTGTTTAATAATTTAAAATGAATAATTCAAAGACGTTTTAGATAATTTTATGTTTTTAATTAAATTGATCTAAAACATACATATTAGATATTTATGTAAAATAAAACGTGAAATGTTTGACCATCTGTATGTCATTATATTATATAGTTACTTATAGATATAAATAATAAATTATTGTTAATGTTATATGTTAGTGAGTGGAAGTGTTCTTTCATTTGTGATATATATTTGTTCTTAGAATTATAGTTGGTTGTATGTATACTTATATATACATAAAATTATATTAATTTTGTCTTTTAGTTTTTATTGTCGTTGATATATTTTCATTAGTCGAAGAGACATGGAAACTCGCGGGTTTGATTCCCGTGTGGAGTAAATGCTTAGAATGGCAAGAGATAGCGTTAGTCATCTTATTATGAAGTGTTATTTATAATTATTATTCTCAACTTAAAATAGTTTTTAATGTTTGCAATTTTAAATAATATTATATATATTGTCGTTAGAAATCATTAAATATGATTCTTTATGTTAAAAGCATCAATCAAAAAGTACTAGTATACACAATCAGAAAATGTCCTCACTAAATGAGCGCTCATTGGAACATTTGAGCGCGCTTTTAATTTAAATGTTTTTTTTTCTGATAACAACTTTAAGCATTGCATTTAAGGTTCAATTTACATTATTGTATATTTATTCCAATTAGAATAATTACCTAAACACAATTGGTGACAGTTTTGAGAGAACTTCTGCATGGGATTGTGTATCTAGTACTTTTTCGATCAATTGTTACAAGTTATAAATTCGTAATATAATGTTATATTCGTTGTATTTAAGAGAGAAACAATTTACTTATAATAGTTATTTATTAGGAGCTCTCGTAGGTTTTTAAAAAACAACATTTAAACAACAAGTCAATCGAAAATTTCTATTTTCACTTTTTTGTTTCGTTTCAGTATTAATAGTTATAGTTGAATATTAAAAATATTGTTTTAATATGATTAAAACAAAGGTTTAAAATTATTTTTCATCAGAGCTCTTTATAGCATGGATATAAATTTAATCAAATTGTGTCCTAAATGGTGACGTATTAATCACATTTTGATAACATAAGTGTGGGTGGAAATTAAAATAAGCAAAATGTATAAAATAAACAATTTAGCTTTAAAGCTATTTATTATTTTAGTGTTATTACGTTGTGGTGATTTCTATAATAATTACAATACATATGTATAAAGACAACGTTATATTGTTATGAAAATAAATAAATTGTGGCCAAAAATACTACATATGGCCTAAGGTATTTCTTATAGTATAAATAAATTAATTCTTACGTTACAAGTTTGCATATTAAGGTCAAGTGTTACACGTAACAAGTACAGTATATTAATATTTAAAATATGTGTTCTTAGCTTATATACATATAATTTTATGACTTTAACGTTAGACATTTAATCAACACTAGTGACTTACCCGCGATTCGCTTGGGTTCGTCCCTAGGTACGTTTTAAATTTTTTTGAGCGGAACCCTAATTCTTTATTATATATAAAAGTAGCCTAAGTTACTCCTTATAACATCAGCTATAATATCGGTGCAAGTCCCGTCAAAATCAGTCCAGCCGTTTCGTAGATTAGCCGGAACAAACAGACAGATAGACAATCATTTTGAAAGCTGTGTATTCTTTTAAATACCGTATATAATTCCGGTTATTTTGACATTACAAACAGACACTTCAATTTTATTTACCTGTATAGATGACGATGTTATTATTAAACCAATTTCAAAGAGGAAAAGGTACTCATTTCTATTACTGTTTCATTCAGTGTGATTAGTACGTTGTTACGTAGAGTATGACAAAAATTAGATTAATTATTGTAAAAATCAAATAATATATAATATACTATTGTAGCTTTTGCATGGGGTTTAATCCTTTAAAGGATGGGTTTGGGGAAATCTTATTACGATAAAGTTTATTCATTTGTTCCTAGAATTAATGATAGATGTTTTTATCTACGAGGAAAATCCGCTGTTCTATTTCTCTCTGTTTTACACTATTTATGTAATAAAATGTATTCATATAAAATATATTTAAGCAACGGAGTTATTACGATGTTTCTTCGAAATATAATCGACGTTTTTACTCAGTGTCAAGCAATTTAAAAAGAAATTAAATTTTGATCATTGATATTAATTAATAATAGGTAATCGATTTTAATTCGATTTATATGCTTTATAATTATGTTATATTGAGAGATTAATTTACTTGTAGACTTTAAAAAAATTCTGTCTTAATTGATGTAGTGTGAGCGGTAACAAGTAAAGACGGCCTATTTATTTATGTGAAAATTGAAATATAGTCACTTCGACATACTTACCTTTTAATGTTTGCTTTGCATGCATCTATTTTAGACTTTAGCCTAATGTTAAAAACAAATAAAATTTTCATATTTAAAAATAAACGTGTTTTTTAATATTTTTTTAATGTATAAATTCTGCATCAAAATCAAAATTGGGATCTGCAGGCATAGTTAGATTACTCCAAAAAGATTCCTGCAAATTAGTTACTATATGTTCATCTGCATTTATTTCTCTAACGTATTTGATGTTCTCAATCCACGATAGGTCCATTATTTCTTTTTTCTTCTTGGCTTTTGTTGTAGGTGCTTTAGAATTCGTATTTGCTTTTGTGATATTTTTCTTGACTTTTCCATTTAAAGCTTTATTGGAGCATTTAATGTTAGTCCCCATTTTGTTGTTGTTTTTACGAACAGTATTCTTTTTAGGTTTGGGATTTTGGTTAATCATTTCTTGGTGTTTTTTTTCGGAGAGATTACTTTTATTATTACAAAAGGGCTTATTAATTTTATCGTTAATATTTTTAATAGTTGAATTGATATTTATTTTATCAGATTCTTTTATATTATTATTTATTGATTCCTCTTCGATAGGTATACAAGGATTTACGTCCATTTCATTAAGATTTAGTTTATTATTATTCTTCTCAATAACCATTTGCTCACTTTGCATATCTTTCGACTCATTGTTATTCGGTGTACTTATATGATGGTTATCACTTAGGTTTTCTGTATTAGTTTCCACAATAACGTTTTTAGCTGTAACATCATTTAGAGCCACTGCTGTATTATCAACGTCTTTTGAAATATTTACATTTGGAGAGGTTTCGTTAATTTCATGTCCTTTGTCAGGTTGAGGAACGTTTTCAAAATTGATAGTGTGATCTCTTACGTAATTGGTTTGGTGTGTTTCATTAATACTTTCTGAATCTTTATGCAATATTAAAGGAGTATTCGTATCTTCAGTACTAGTCACGTCATTTGAAGATTGTTCACCGATTATACTTTTTACTATTGAAGTAAGCTTTTCTGTAACCTGTGATTAAAAACAAGTACAATTTATGAAAATCAAGTATGGTAATATACCTACTTATTATATGAATACGAAAGCTGTTATTCTAGAACATATTATTGTATGTATGTATTCAACATTTTTTAAAGTTCCACTGCTGGGCACGGGCCTCCCTGCAATAAGAGGGGGATCAGGCGATAGTCCACCACGCTGGCCAAGTGCGGTTTATATATGTTGTTGGGACATTAACACATAGCACCATCTAGTTCCATGGTAAGCTACGAGGCTTGTGTTATTGATACCAGATAGTTGATACACTACACATATATAACAAAAATACCCATACCCATGACGGCAGTATAAACATTCATGCTCATCACACAAATGAATGCCTCCAGCGGGACTCGAACCCACGACGCTGGCACAGCAAGTAGGGTCACTACAAACTGAGCCTAACGTGGTTTAGCTTCACATGTCTTTCGAAAACTTTCCAAGTTTTCTTAGACATGCAGGTTTTCTCTCGAGGTTTTCCTTCATCATAAGGCAAGTGGTAATGATGTTAAAAATGATTCTCACATGAAAATATCAGAGATGCGAGACGCGGGATTTGAACCTACTTCACTCGGTTTCCCAAGCGAGCGCGTTACTACGGGGCTATCACTGTCTTTATATATTATTATTAAAACAATATTCATAACTAATATAATAGATCACAAAGTACGATTTAAGCTTATTTATCTGTCCTTTTAAACGGAAACCGCTAGTTTTAATGATAACAACGGAATGTCGTCGATTGATTTAAATGGAAAGAAGAAAGAAATTCGACTTATAATGTATAGCCGGCAACAGCTAATTATTTCTATATAAATTCAAGTAAAATTAAATTACCTGGAGAGATCTTACATCAGTACATTTTAGTTTCAGTTGAGCGATTTCTTGTGCGTAAGTTTTAGCTTCTTGTATGGAAATTGGGCTGTTCTTGTAAATGTAATCGTCCAATTTTAGACTAATTTTCAATAGCTTAGAAACTATTATTTTTTTCTATAAAATTTATTTTATTTTATTATTCGTACAAGTTGTTAATTTAAAAATAATAAAAATGATCCTTAAATACCTGCTATATTTTAAATAATAATAATTGATAGCTGACTTAACGGACTTGTACTGTACCAATCAATAAATTTATTTGTGGTATTATTATTTTGAGTTCATGCAGATTACTTTTATAACTAAACAGTACTTTTAATTTCTGCCGAATATCTCAACTTTTCCAATAAAATCTTTTTCAAACCATTAGATACGAACAATTAAAAAAAATCAGTCCAGCCGTTCTCATGATGATCTTACTAACGAACAGCATTTCATTTTTATATGGATTTATAGAAAACTCATCAAATTTTAAAACAGAACTTTAGAGGTCACGTCAAGGTATCTAGCTACCTATGTAGCTCTATATAAAACTAGCGACTAACCCTCGCTTTGCTCGGCCTCGTCCCTAGGTTGATTACCCACACTTTCATCCCTATTTTTAGCCCCTTAAGGGATGAGTTCCGGAATAAAAAATATTCTATGTCCTTCCCAGGGTCTCAAACTATCTTCTTACCAAATTTCATCTAAATCGGTCCTATAGTTTTTGAGTTTATTCGTTACAAACATACAAAAATACAAATCTTTCCTCATTTAATATTAGTGTAGATAGGGAAGCAATAATATAATATTACACAGTCTCTACTATTCACTCGCAGTAATTTAGAAGATAAAAATTTAAATACCTGTTGAATAAGCTCTTTTTTCTTATTAATCTTTTTAGGAGACATGTTACAGCTAATAAAGACTAATTTAACATTTATCCAGTAACAATTTTATGTAGGTACCTATATAAATTGTAATTTATTAAATTTGGCGCCATTATTTTTTTTTTAATTTATGAAACATTGACACAAAAAACTACTTATAGGAAAATTAAAATTACCACAAATTTATTTTAATATAAATAATATTAAAATTAAAGCGAATTCTTCGCAAATCCTGCATTGGCAGATAAATTCAGTTATCAGGAGGATTCAGTGTATGAATTTCCTTTTTTATGGAACAGGAGATAAGTGATGCATTATAAATTAAATGTTTTCAAATCAGTATAGCTTGTGATTTACAAGCTAACAGTCATAATATAAAGTATTAATTAATAATTATATTCCATGGATTAAATAAAAAAATATCATGAAATTATTCACAAGTGTTTTTATTTTAATATTTGGAGTATATATTTGTGAAGCTGGTTATGGCACGCCCGGATATATTGCGTGAGTATTTTAGTATCCAAGTAAAGCAAAAAAAAAATGTTCTTTTTTTAATTTGTAGAGTATTTAATAGCGGCTTCACAACGTGTGATCATAGTCCAAGTACGTTTGAAAAAGATATTTATAGATTTCGCGCTTTTTTTACTTTATTTATAATTTAATTTGTTTTTTTTTAATTTTTCAAATACTAGTTTTTCTATGTTTTTCATCCCGAAAATTGAATGTTTTCCCCGGGAAAATAAAAGATAATTTTATGAAAATTCTTTCTTTAGACGACAATTACTAAATTGAGTTTGTTGTCAAATTACTTAATCGTCAAATCAATTTTCAGTGTATCTTATATCCATATCCATAAAAATCGAAAGGCTTCCGTCGGAATAGGAAATAAAGATTGAAAATTTCTTTTTTGTGCAGAAACTATTTTATATGGCTTTCGTGAATTGATTGGTTACATGGTTAAAATTCGGGGTCATCCAGAGTATTCTTTAAACTATGATAACTGTATTTAATATTAATAATGCGAATGTAATCTATACTCGCAAGTTGTTTTAGTGTTGTTATTGTTTTCTTTAGGAGATTTTTTATTTTATATTTAGTTTTTGATTTTTCATTAATTTATTTTTTTCATAAGAAATATTAAATATGTTCAAAGTTCTAGGAAGCTTCAGTAGAGTACCTATGTAGATTATAAGTGTTTTTATATAAGTAAAGTACCTACTTATAGTACTTATAGTAGGCACTAACTTATAGGTTTTACGAAGGTTCATACACCATATTTCATGTCTTTTATTAATATACTTTCGCACATTCGCTATAACAATTTGTATATGTAAAGTTATTCTTTAAATAGCATTACATACGAGTATTACGTAGAAATAGCACAAGTCAACTAGTAAGGCTTGTAATAGCTGTAAACTACACCTGTATCTATATATAATATTAGATTATCGAAAATTCTCTAGAATTATAACATAATTTGTATCTATATAAATTATTAGCTTGAAAGTTTTCATTATACTTATTACTTTAATAATATTTTTATGGAAATTATTAGGCAATCCGATGTTGAAGCACCAGCGTACATACCCAATGAGATGAAAAATTGGGCTCCACGAAAGGGATATTCGAAGTATGCCGGCACAAAGACAGGTTATGGCGGTACTAAAACTGGCTACGGTGGCACGAAAACTAGCTATGGGGGCACCAAAACGAGTTATGGCGGTACCAAAACTGGTTATGGTGGTACCAAAAGTGGTTACAGTGGAACTAAAAACACATACGGTGAAGGGCGACATTGGGATTCTTCAGGAATGGGGTAGTTATGAAATTATATTTAAGAGAAAAAAGGAAAATATTTTAACAAAATTCATTTTACTTTCTTAGATTTACGCGAATACTTGACATTTTAAATAAAACTATCTTTTAGAGAAGATAGTTTTATTTAAAATTCATTTTGTTAAAATATTTTCCTTTTGTCAAAATAAACGATTTTTATAATTTTTTAAACACCTGTTTGTTTTAATGGCAAATAACGTGCATAAGGTATTACCGATATTTATAGGATTTACAATTCATTCTAAAGCCATTCCATCTTGAAAGTTAACCAAACATAACGTAAAAAACATAATTTATTGTTTCTAAGAAAAATTATAAAGGTCTATTTTTTGTGTTTCAATCAAACAATATCATCCAAAAACTTTTTTTTTAATTTTTAGTTTGATTATGTCAAATAGCTTAAAAACAATAGGTAATTAATTAAATTAAAATTCTTACAGGTCATTATACAATTCCTTCACCAAAAACGTCAATCAGCCCTACTCGAGTAAGCTACCATTTGTTATTATATTTTTATTGATATAGTATAATTGAATTCGTTCTTTGTATATTGAATTTTGTAATTTATTTATTTATTTTTAACCGACTTCCAAAAACGAGGAGGTTCTAAATTCGTCGGAATCTTTTTTTTATGTATGTTCACCGATTAGTCGGAGACGTTTGACCGATTTGGATTTTTTTTGTTTCGAAGGGTATACTTCCCAGGTGGTCCCATTTAAATTTTAACAAAATCAGTCGAGCAGTTTTAAAAAAAAATCTACAATAAAATATTTTAACCAAGATCCCTGCCCCATGAGTTATATATGAACATTTCGATTGTTTAACTATTGTGTCTATTTTGCGGACAGTTAAGATATGAATATCTAATAGGTAAATATGGTATATATATATATATATATATATATATATATATATATATATATATATATATATAATATATCTATAGGTATGAACTCTAATATAGTTAAAATATTATACATCAATTTGTGATGTATTTTACGTATCGAAATAGATGAGATTTGCTTTGCATCGGCTGGCACCGACTTCGAAAATATCTGATTAGGTATCTATTCTAAATGAAAACCGCCGTTTAGTTATTTTTAGTCGGTTTTTTTTGTTTTTAATATAAGTTATAATAAATACATTTTAGTATTATATTAATATATCTTTACAATTCTCAATTACATCTACATACATACATATATTTATTTGTGCTATGGAAATTTCAGATCCGATAATCTGTTTATGTTTAAGACCGTCCGTCATTAATAATTGGATGAAATTTAAGATTTTTTTTTTGATATTGTACAATCCAAACTAACTAAATTTTAATGAGTTCGGTACATAGTGGTATCTCATTGGTGACGTGCTCACTTGAAAAATTCAGTGACGTGTGTTCAAGTCCGCGCGCGAGTCATTTTCAATATGATTATACACGAGTACATACATAACTTCAAGCTATATCCCATGCGGAGTAGGCAAAGAGCTCGTCGGGGAGTAATCAGACCTTTAATCTGACCTTCATTTATTCTTGTTTCAATATGATTACCATTTGAAATTATTATGAGAAAACTTGCATGTCTGAGAGAACCTAGCTAGTTCTAGTAGCTGGTAGTGCAAATTCAGCCAACCCGAATTTAGCCAGCGTGATATTCTATGGACTTGTTCCCCTCGCATTAGGGCGAGACCTGTGGTCAGCATTAGGTTCTTAAAAAGTTCTAAACCCGTTTTTCTGTATTTGTTTATATTTCGACATATTTCAAAATTAATGTCCAATAAAGAATTTAGTATAATGTTTGAACTCTCCATTTAAATCACCCCCAAATCAATTTTGGGTTTCTAGAATTAGTCATGGTAAAGTAGAAACACGTGGGTGGAGCCCAACCAACATGAAATAAAATTCATAGACATTTTACAAATTAAAATGGATATAGTATTTTATCCTTAAAAGATAGACATATGCCATCGGCGACTTTTTTGTAGACCTATACAAGATACACAATTCCACCATACATTATTTTGTTATATCTCAAAGGGCTTAGGCAGTGTTTTCGTTGAAAGCTCCCAGACGGCTTATTTTTTTCCAACAAATATCGTTATATTTTAGCCAATGTATACAAAAACTTTACAAATTATATAATAAAACCTTTCTTTTGAATCACTCTATCCATTAAAAAAACCGCATCAAAATCCGTTGCGTAGTTTTAAAGATCTAAGCATACATAGGGACAGACAGACAGCGGGAAGAGACTTTGTTTTATACTATGTGATAAATTACAATATAATTAGCGAGAATATTAAATTATATTATTTTAGAACTAGCGACTTGCCGTCGGTTCGCTCGGGTGCGTCCCTAGGTACGCGGATTACAGACAATTTCATGTTTTTTTTGCGCATAACCATGATTGTTTTTAAAAATAAAAGTAGCCTAAGTTACTCCTTATAACATCAGCTATCCGCCAATTTCGGAGATTAGCCGGAACAGACAGACAGATAAAAAATTACAAAAATGTTGTTTTCCTTTAAGTATAGTATATAGGTACTTTTATTACGCACTTAGTAAAAAGCTGTTATTTTGACATTTTTATTTATCTGTATAGATTAGCTAAACTTAGTACCCATAGGCATTAAAACAGGATGCTCCGAATGAATTTGATAAGCTGTTCATTTTTAATATACTGATTATTTTTTATTACTATTTTATCAAATCTTTAGTTTGTAATATTATTTTATTTTAATAGCATTAGAGATACATAAAACTATTTAAAAAAATAGTGATGTGACATTCTGATATAGAAATCATTTTTTGTCGATAATATATATTGTGCTAACCTTTATAAATAGATATTAATGCTATGAGATAATGCCTAATTGCCATTAATACCACAAATAACAATTTTAAGCCAATTTTTCTTAGCCGGTTTTTGGAGGCTAAAAGTGATTACCGATGTAATAGAAAGATTGTTTTGAGATGGAAATACCTAACTAGGTATCTCCATCTCAAAACAAATCGATCGATAAGTAAAATGGTATAATTATTATTGTAATTAGCTATTTTTTTTGTTTTGATAGATAAGGAGTAATAATTAACCCGCTAATAATTGGTTATTGGTTTTCTTAAGGCGTGGGTATTTATTAACATTTGACATAATATAATTCGAAATGCATATTTAAAAACATAATACTATTTTATTTTTCTTTCTGTTACATATCATGTTGTCAAATGACTATCTTCACTTATAATGACAATAAGTTTGCTTAATTTAATACTTCAAAAGTTCAATGTTCAAATATTATTCTTATTGTAACCGTTAGTAATAAGAAAAATACACGTCCCTAGACAAAAACAAATCTATCCCACGGGAACCGTACATTTTTCCGGGATAATATAGCCTATAGCCTTCCTCAGTTAACGGGCTATCTAATGCAAAAAGAATTGCTTAAATCGGATTAGTAGTTCTTGGGATTAACGCGTTCAACCAAACGAACAAAAGAAAAATTCTTCAGCTTTATAATATTAGTATAGATTTTTATTAACTTTAACCTTGTCGACTTATCGGGCGATGTTAGTACTTAAATTAGAACCTAAATAATTAGGTCCACACAATCAAGCGGCGTGGGAGCTATCTATGCAGTGACGGAAATTATAAATATGCCCAAGGCACTTTGCAACCCAAATATAATAATAATATAATTGATAATTATATATTTTAATGTTTATGTTCACGGTCGAGACGAAAATAGCTTATATGCATATTATAATATTTGAAAAATAAACTTTACAAATATATAATTAAAATATTTCTGATAAAGTATTGAGATTAGTGACTGCTAACAGACAAAATAATTCATCTTTATTATTTGATATGACTTTGCTAATTCGGATCGAAGTTAAAAAATATCAACTCTAGTCTCTACAGTATGCTCTACCTACAGGTATACAGACTTAAATGACTACATATTATTCGAACTTACTCTATACTTTTTAAATTACAGTAGGTACCTACTTATACATAATTTTTCTTGATTTTTTTTCTTTTTTAAATAACATCGCGTCAATTATTTAAGTGAAACAATGTTCAACCATTTAAAAAATCAGGTTGCATTAACCAATTACAAAACCAGAAAAAATATTTTTTTTAAGTATGTTATCCAAAACTTCGCAAAATTTCATATTCGCAAAATGTTTTTACATTATTATGAAAATTCCTTAATACATCTATACATATAAAATTCTTAGTCGAATTACATTATTTTTTGGAAAATCTTATTGAAATAGACATTATTATCGATACAGCGGCCGAATCTATAGTTTTTAGAATTTTTATCTGTCTATCTATCTGGGAAAACAACACGAGAAAATCACTGGACAGATTTTGATGAAATTTGGTATGAGCATAGCTGGTTAACCAAGTCAATATATAGAAATTTTTACTACGGGAAAATATCTTATCTTTGAGAAATCTATACTAAACGCTAAAACGTAACTAAAGTCTAATAATATATTTTTCCATGTTCGTTTAACGTGATAAAAATACTATGTTTAATATATTAATATTCGTTAACATAATCGATGTATTCGCAGATAAATGCGAGATTAGTTGCAAAAACAACGGCATCTGTGTGGATGTAAACACATGCCTGTGTCCGCCAAACTTCACGGGCAAGTACTGCGAGCTCGAAAATAAACCTTGCCTTGCTTTTCCTCCATTGCCTATGAATTCTCGCCGAAGATGCTCCGAGGCTGAGTAAGTAATATCTTGCTAGTGATATTAATTTGAGGATGAATGTTTGTTATTGTTTCATGCAAAAACTACTGAACAGGTATTGATTAAACTGTACTAAAACTTATAAATCAGGAAACACATTTGAATTACTTATAAATATTTAGTAATGTATAAATAAAGTACGCGGACGGCGCCGCGGGCATACACTAGTGATGAAATAATACGAAAACAGTCGTTATTGTAATAAGATATGATGCTAAACATATGCGTGAGGTATCTAGTAGACCAGAGCACAGCGTCTGAGTTGGGTTCAACAATTTCATCTTGATGACTGATGTTAACAGATTTTTACTTTTTCTATCTACGGGGGAAAGAGCGTAAAGCTTAATATATTTTACCAGCTATTGATGTCAAATTCAGAATTTCATTCAATTCAATTCAATTTCCTTGTTGAGTAAAGTAATCTGTACTCAAGAAGAGCACAGATTACCTACTTCGCCAATGTCACGTATAATGGAGATTTCTGAGAGAAATTGTTCAGAATTTCATGCCTAATATTTGTGACAGACTTTTTTTGTAGGTACCCACGTTTTACCACTGAATTGTAGTAGCTTAAACTATAAATATATTCCGCAGATGTACAGTAACATGTGCAGAAGGGCACATATTCCCAGACGGAACTTCAACGGCTAACATGCGTTGTGCCGATGGCCAGTGGCAGCCTTCCCGGGCCGACCTCACCTCGATCCCGGACTGCCAGCCCGAGTGCAACCCGCCTTGTCTGAACGGCGGCGTGTGTCTCTCAGTGAACACGTGTCAGTGCCCTGCAGATTATAGAGGCCCACAGTGCCAGTATGGTATGTTCATTTCTTTATAGTAGACCGATTAAGAATTTTATTATAGAGTTTTATAAGCATTTAGTGAGTCTTTACTTGGACTAGATCCTACAGTAACAATGTCCCTAAATGTCTTGCTATAAAAGTAGGTAATATATGCTATTGCTCTCTGACATATAAATATCTGCCTATATTAAAAATTATATTGATGCGTGAAAGAAAGGAAAAATATTTAAAGGGTAATTTTATCTAGAGTTTAAAAAAAAGTAGTAATAAAATATTTACTACGACTGAAATCATAAGATACTACACTACGTACAATGCAAAAGCACCTCTGCCATTCTTCACTAAGAGAACAGCAACCATTTCTTCTTTTTTTTTGATTTTCTTCCAATCTGACACATGGACCGCATCAGGGAGAGTTACATAAGTATATTACTAACCTATACCGCACTAAATTAACTTATTTTCACACATCTGAAGGGTTTCTGGAAGAAATCTCTTAAAGAGATAAGTTATCCGTTATCAACATTCTTTTGCTTTATTTTGTACTAGCGACTCATCCTCGCTTCGCTCGGTTTTGTCCCTAGCTTGCTTCCCTATACAAACTTTCAACCCCATTTTCACCCCCTTAAGGGATAATTACCGGGATAAAAAGTATCATATGTCCTTCCCAGGGTCTCATACTATCTTCTTACCTCTAAATCGGGTATTATCACAGACTCACAATATCACAAACTTTACCTCTTTATAATATTAGTATAGATAACATATACATATTTTATGGTATATAAATAAATAAATATACATAAACATTTTTACAGCTGCGAGTGTGTGCGACGTCCGCAAGCTCGCCTTCAACGGCGGCTACAGCTGCCAGGGCGACATGGAGAAGTTCTCGTGCCAGCTGTCGTGCCCCAGCGGCGCCGCGTTCAGCGTGCCGCGCGCCGACGACTACACCTGCCTGTACTCCACTGGAGTGTTCGAGCCGCAACCGATACCGCATTGTGTTTTCAGTCAGTATTGCTCTTATTGCTTTAACTATAATATCTTATTTTAATGTTCCGCACTCCAAAGTTGTGTGATTGTCCGTCTGTCACAGTAAATGATTATTATCTGTAACTACTATTCGGACTTGATTATCAAAAGGTACCGAATATTTGTCCTATAAAGACTTTAAAACAGAACTAATTCAAAATCTGTATTTCAGATGAAGTGATTGTGATCACACCGTCTAATCATCGCCCAAGCATGGTAAGTTGCTTTGGCACATTATGCATGCAGAAAAAAGTGTCCTATATGTTGATACGGATAACCAGCTATTCATCATACCAAATTTCATCAAAATCTGTCCAGTGGTTTTCTCGTGATGTGGTCACAGACAGACAGATAAAAATTCTAAAAACTATAGATTCGGCCTCTATATCGATAATATATTTCAATAAGATTTTCCAAAAAATATTTAATGTACAAATTCGGCTTAGTTACAATTTTATTACTCGTATATGTATAGATGACTAATAAGGCCACAGGGATACTATACTATTATACCCAATCTATGATAGCTTTGGAGTGTTGACCATATGAGTAATTATCCCTACATACATACATACAAAGCTTCATTCACCCACGCGTCTATAGGTACTTCATGAGACTGGGTTCACACGGCATTGTCCTGCACTTTTTTACAGTATACGTCTTAACGAATACATAGTGGCACATACATTGTATACCGTTCACACATCTTTTGTACTGCAAAAAATCGTACACCGTTTATACGTTTAACCGAATACTCGCCAGACGCGTCAATCAAA
The DNA here is from genome assembly GCA_951806755.1 of Brenthis hecate. Classification (NCBI taxonomy): domain Eukaryota; kingdom Metazoa; phylum Arthropoda; class Insecta; order Lepidoptera; family Nymphalidae; genus Brenthis; species Brenthis hecate. The sequence continues at coordinate 2,447,705 of OX638281.1, forward strand.
TCGAATGAACTTTAACGTATTCGGTCTGCAGTGGCGCATAGTTTAGCGCTGTCTCTTTCACACGTCACGATGCCATACGTTTTTAATCGAATAGCAACCGTTGGCCTCTTCGATATCAAATATCAATATGAAAGTACAACCAAGCGTGGGTCCATCACTGACGTCTTCTCACTATGACAACGTGTGAGAACTGTGGATTTTCGTTTTTACACGAAAGAAAGTCTACCGTGTGAACACCCGGCTGATTGTACGTTTAAAATCGAATACAAAAAACTCGTGCAGGACAATGCCGTGTGAACCCACCGTAAGCGTTAACGAGCGCGGCCTGACATTGTCAACAGCTCGTGCCAGAAAAAACCGGTGTTGTCAACGGATAGTACAGCCTACACCTCTTTAGCGATACTTATATCGTATTGACACCATCTAGTATATAATCAAACAATAAATTTACTTCGTATAATTATTCAAGAGATATTTATTAATATTATTATACATACATTTTAGTCGCAATCGCGCTCATTGTATTCGAATACATCTGACACCACGGCGTACGAGCACACCACACTGGGTGCCGGCAAGTACAGCCAGGGAAGCAAACCCGTCACCATCGTCATACAAGACTTTACACCTAAAGGCGGCAGTTGCTTGACGTGGGCCGGAGTTCACTATAAGACGTTTGATGGAAAAATATACAGGTATATAACTTTCATATAGTTAATAATAATTATTATTAGTGTTTAGCAAAAATTGCCTACTCATTTCGTGTATGAAACGTTTATGGCTAAGAATTTCTCTTTCTCTTTTCTAAATTTTTAAATGATATATAATTGCGTTTCTTAAAGGCGAGAGTGTTTTTCCAATTTTATTTTCCATTGTTACGCTAATCAACAAAATTGGTAAGTTTATTTATGTCAAGTAGCAAAACTGTATATACGCTTCCAATAATTTTTTTGGACCCTCCTATAGGTACTGTTACTATATTGCTATATACAAACATTAACGTGATTAATCCCTTCACAACCGAGGACACGCTGGTGTTACAGTTAACAATAGATTTCTTAGAAATTTAATTAATTTCTTAGAAATTTACCTGGAGGTGTTAAATCATGAACAAATATTTTCGACTCATGCCACGAAGCTAACGTCAATTTTTTTGATTCAATCATAGACAATAAACCATTGGTATAGATGGTCACTAAGTACATCATATATTATAGCTTTATCAACTTCATCTACTTTGTATACATTTTCTACTCTATTTACTAATTACTAGCGACTCAACCTCGCTTCGCTTGGGTTCGATTGATTCCCAATACAAACTTTCATCCCCATTTTCACCCCCTTAAGGTATGATTTCTGGGATAAAAAGTATCCTGTCTTACCCCAGGGTCTCAAACTATTTTTTTACTAAATTTCATCTATATCGGTTCAGTAGATCCAAAGATTACCCCCTACAACGTCACAAACTCACAATCTCACAAACTTATAAACTCACAAACTTTACTTCTTTATAATATTAGTATATAGATTCCCGACCATACCTTATTTTACCTTAAAGGTTGCCTGGAAGAAATCGCTCTAATTATCGCTAAAGCGATAAGGCCGCCTCTTGTACATTCTCTTATATTTTGTATATTTTATTTTATTTTTGCGTGTTTATTAAAGATTTTATTTTTATTATTACTTAAGTTACAGTATAGAAACAGTACAATAAAATCACCTAAATTAATAAAATCGTCAATTAAATATGTAATTCGCCATATCCCAGCTTCCAATCCCCATGCAAGCACATCCTGGTGCGCGACGCGACGGCGCACAAGTACACGGTGGCGGTGCGGCACCCGGCGTGCGCGCGCGCCGCCTACTGCCCCTCCGAGCTGCTCGTGTACGTGCAGGACAAGCTGTACAAGCTCAGTGTTGCTGGTGAGCTATCAGTATTATGGAGTATACCGCTAAACAAATCCTACAGTTTATTACAGCGGTAGGGAGTATGTAGTGGATTGCTCTAGTCTCATATGCGGCGATAGACGAGAAATGGTTGAAGTGATACCTATAGTTGCAACTTAGGAATTAAAAAAGCAATAGTAGATTGAAGAAGTTTTTATTTTATGTATTAGTAATATGAATCGAGGTTATATTTTCAGTATATTTTAAGAAAACTGTGCTCAAGGGAGATATGTGGAATGAAATAGCAATGTAATAAGCATCGAATTCCAATGATACCATAACAATATATTATGTATTTATTAATTTTTCTTTTTTTTATGACTATGCAGAAATCACGTACATTTTATTCGTGACTTTTTTCAATTTTGGTTAGGTATATTTTGTCTTCTTGTGTTTTTTTTTTAAATTGTGTTAATATTATTAATATGAAAGAAAGATTTTTTAATGTTTGTTTGAACGCGTTATTCTTTAAAAATTGGAACTATCGAAAAAACCAGTCAAGTTTGAAAAAAATTTTTTTTCATATTTTGCAGTCTCAAGATAAGATGAAATCTAGGCTACATAGCATTTTACTTTAATCCCTCAACGACCGCGGACACGCCGGCTTTACAGTTAACAATATATTTCTTAGAAATGTAATTAATTTCTTAGAAATTTACCTGGAGGTGTTAAAGTGCAGGGCAATGGAAACAAAAATAAACATAATAAACGGTAATGTCCGCAGAGGACGGGTCGGTGGAGTTCCGCAGCACTCGGCGCTTGCTGCCGATGCCGGCGTCGCTGCCCGGCATCCGCGTGGCCATGCCCGGCGACCTCGTGCTCGTCGACCTGGACTTCGGGCTCTCCTTGAAGTGGGACACTAATGTGAGCTGCCTTATGGTCTTGTGAAGTGTGGCTAGGAGGTGGTGGTGGGGTGGCACCTCTTTGTTTGTGATAAGCAAATTAAAGAGTGTTCACTTGTTTTATGCCTTGCGAGTTGCGGGAGCCATCTGTTTCGATTACACAAACGATGTAATACTTTTCACAAACGTTTTGTTTTTTTTAGAAAAGACATCAAATTACAGTCACCGGGTGTCACCCATGCAATCTAACGTAACTAGACGCTGTAAAAGCTTACTTTAATTTTTCATTTGGTACCCTACTATTAAGACTGACGGTGCTATCTTTTAAATATTATTATAAAATAACAATGTGTTATTTGTTAGTTTTGTATTTGCTTTAACAAACTTGCTCGTAGAAAAAAAGCCCATAGAATTCAAAGAAATTCAATTCAAAGAATGGGTTTTCTTAAATTAGTAATATTTTCAGAATATGGTAATAGTCGAAGGATCGGTCCTCCTGTGGAATAACACGGAAGGTCTCTGCGGCACTCTCGATGGTAACCCGGAGAACGACATGACGACTAGGGAGGGCTCCCTCGCGCCTACCAAGTCTGTCATGATCGCGTCTTGGGAACTCAAGGAAATTGGTGGTATGTTTTTAATTTGATTAGCTTTTTTGTAGATCTTATAAATTTTTCAATAAAGAGTGGTTCCGTAAGTTTCTATAAGCTAAACGTATTTTTATTAAAAATATTTTTAATTAAAATTAGGGCGGATAAATTATAAAACCGTTAACAAACTCACTTCAAAGAGCTTTTGTATCCATTATCCCCATCGATCAAAAGTACTAGCTAGATACACAATCAGCGACAAAAAATGTCCTCACCGATTGAATTAATCATTTGAACATTTGAATACGCTTTTAATTTGTTTGTGAAAACTACTTAATACTTTCTTAGATTTACGCGAATACTTGACATTTTAAATAAAACTATCTTTTCGGATTTTTTCGCGAATTTATTTTGATTTTTGGTTCCCGACGTTTTGAATGCTTTACAGCAATCATGGTCACGGGAGAGACTGAGGTGTTAGATGTCTCTAAGGTATTATATAGTTGTTACAGATAGCCTACCCACAATTAACAAAATGAATTCAAAAAATTGAAAAATGGCACTAAAGTACCTTACAATATTTTAACTTTTAACTTTAAACATTTTTATATAATTTTAATTAGCTTTATAATTGAATATAGAATATTATTTATTTAATTTGAGCTGTTATTACTATAATTATTACAATTTTAAACATATTAATTATTAATCTACATTTTTAGTGTTGCCATTATTATATTTATAACCATAAAGAAAAAATCATAATATATTAATTATTTAAGCCACAATTGATCTATGTGTAATTTGAAAAAGTTAAGATTAATTAGAAATAATAATTTTAATTTAAATTTGCTATTATTTAAAAAACAAATTATTAAGCAACACATTACTACATACATTTACAAATGAAAAAGTGAAAAATATTAATCAGAAATGCTATCATTTTGATCTACACTCTTCAATTTTTTGAATTCATTTTGTTAATTGTGGGTAGGCTGTCTGTAATAACTATACCTTCAAGACATGTAACACCTCAGTCTCTCCCGTGACCATGGATGCTGTAAAGCATTCGAAACGTCGGGAACCAAAAATCAAAATAAATTCGCGAAAAAATCCGAAAAGATAGTTTTATTTTAATGAAAACTACTTTTTAAATTGAACCTTATAACAAACACTTAAGGTTCTATTTACATTGTTGTATTATTATTTCGACTAGAATAATTACCTAACACAATTTATGACAGTCTTAAGAGAACTTTTGCATGGAATTATGTATCAACTATCTAGTAGTATTTTGATCAAAGATTATCCCCAAAGCTATTATTATGAAACAGTACAAATATCCCACAGACATATGCGACAGCAGCCCCGAGGACGTGAGCGCGTGCAGCTCGCAGGCCGACGCCGACGTGCGCGGCGCCCAGCGCTTCTGCTCCACCGTCTTCAGCAAGGACAAGTTCCGCAAGTGTTCTAAGGTGATGCTTTGTTTATTAATTTATCTAAAGGATTTATATTATAAGGCAATATTATATTACAGGGCAATGTACCAGCAAAAAGTCATGTCGATCAGTTGTTCTGTCACTAGTTGAAAGATAACTCACGAATACACAATTTTGTACTTATAATAAAGAATATTAATGAAAATGATACTTTTGCTCTATTTTTACTAAATAATGATCACACTAAAACTAGCAAACTGGTAGCAGATATTATAGTGTAGGCGTGTGCTGATGTGTGCGAACACACATTGTGCACTTTCAATTCCTTCATTCACAAAAATTGGTGAGAGAGACCAGGCGCAGGATCGACAGTCGTACTGCAGAATATCTTGTAAATCGAACCAAATCTAATGATGTAGCCAAGATAGTCAAACTTTTCAGTTACTACTAGTAAAAACTTCGAGTTTGGAAACTTTTGGCTACGTATTGACGAGATATTTTCGTTACGTCTTTTTACAATTTGCAAAACCTGATCCTTAAAATGAAAACATCATAGAATTTTTTTTTCTATATTGAACAGAAAATATCTGTGTTAAATGATAATAATGATATCTATGTTCCCTGTTTTAGGTAATGGACGTCTCACAACTTTTAGATGTCTGCCAATGGGACTACTGCGCGTGTATTACAAGTCTAAGTAAGTCAGATCGATTTAATATTTTTGTAACCTTTTTGATAAACTGTAATAATTTAAATAAATATTTAAAAAAAAAAGGATTTAGTCAAGTTAACCTAATATTTAGATAGATAAATATATGAAGTCCAAAAACTATCATTTATATTTTTATTGTAATAGGTCCAGAAGAGTGCGCGTGTAAAACTGTATCCGTGTACGCGAAGGAATGCCTCCGACATGGCGTGGAGGAGATGAGGGCGTGGAGGGATTCCGATACCTGCCGTAAGTTTATTATTCATTAGAAAATTCTTTATTCTCTCAATTGCAAGATGTCGTAGTCATAAGCTTCGCCCAAGATTTCTGATCTAGGACTCAAGCCATCTGTAACTAGTGGATTCTGGTGACTTGGATCGTATTCTTGCCACATAAGACCTTTTATGTCCAATTCACCTTGTGCGCCTACTATTAATTTCTGCAGATTCGTTGGACTACATTGGTGACCTTGATTCCTATGCGTTTCTTCTCTTTCTGTAATATATACTGCGTAAAGATTTTGCCTTGGGTTGGGTTGAGAATATTTATGAAATACGTTAATTTTTAATATTTTACCGGTAGTTAGATAATAATTAAGTTTTTTGTTATAAATATTATAACAACTTTAACAACTATATAACTTTTATAAAATTATTAAGAGACGCCATTAACAGATAAATGCCCAGCCGTAATTACACAACAATACACTATGTGCACATACTAGTCTCTATAACATAGATAAATGTTAAAATAAAGAAAACAAACAAAAATTGATACAATAATAATTAATTAATGTGTATTCCAGCAATGAAGTGTCCAGACGGCAAGGTGTACAAGTCGTGCGGGCCCGGCGCGCCGCCGAGCTGCGCGCTGCCCGACGCGCCGCGCGGCGAGAACTCCACCTGCGTGGAGGGGTGCTTCTGTCCTGAAGGTTTGCTTGCGACATATTATTTGTGATTTTAAATATTTTATAATCTATATGGAATCCAGTTTTTTGATGTATGATTATGTTGAATCATAGAAATTTAATTTAAATAAAATTTAATATTTACGTTTATTTCGACAATGTATAACATTATAAATATTAAATATGTACATGGTACAATTGGTACATATACGATATAAATATAGAGATATGTACATATAAGTGTATGGGAAATATATCCAAAGTAGTTTTTCTTAGTTCTCACTCGTCGCAAATATCGTGACAGGTAGAAAATAATGGGTATTCTTTGTCGTATTTCAAGGTATAAACTATCTACTCGTGCATTCCAAATATTACACATGAAGACGTAACAAACACATACGTTCAAAATCTTTCACATTTGTATTATTAGTGTAATTTGTTTTAATCAGGAATTAAACTAGTTACATATTACTAATTTATAACATCTCATAGGGATGTTGTTGGAGAGCGGTCGCTGTGTGGAGAAGAGCAAGTGTCCGTGCCGAGTGAGGAACAAGAGCTATCCGCCCGGAGCGGTTATCCCTAACAGATGCAACACTTGGTAAGGCAAAAATATTATGTATAATGTTCAAATACTCTCGAAATAATTGTTTTTATAATACCCATAACATTTTATACCAAAGAATATGGGACACTTATAAAAAAAATAGATTTTACTGACTCAATTTTTTTGTTAAATATTGGGAAATGCATACCACCTATATACATGCAGGTCGTTATGTAGGACTCACCGGCTAGAGAAGCCAGTATTACCCAAGAAAACCCAACAGAACCTCCCTAGTCTTATTGGGCGTCGCAGAATCGCTTACGTACTCAACTATGACGGTAGGTCTGCCAAAGCAGATCACACGACCAAGGGGTTGCTCCCACGGTCCACTCTAGGAACTGTTAGAGAAGTAGCAGGAGCAACCCGCATGGTATACCACCCACCAAAGTGGGCCACCTCAATGTGTCTCTCGGCTTCACGCCCGGCTGGGCTGCCGAACGCTAATGAGCCCCCACCACAACAAGGTGGACACAGGGGTGGGAAGCAAACACCCCCCCCCCCCCCCCCCCATTTTAAGTTACTAAGTACAAAGTCCGCTAAGTACTCGTTGGTATACAGCACGTGCTCGGCGGGGCAGTGGGTGTGCACGGCGGCGGCGTGCGGCGCGCGCTGCGGCGCGGTGGGCGACCCGCACTACACCACCTTCGACGGCCGCCGCTACGACTTCATGGGCCACTGCTCCTACACCATGCTGCGCGCCAACAACCTCACTATAGACGTGGAGAACGTGGCCTGCGCCGGTTCCATCTCTGAGGTATGTCTATATGTGAATAGTTAGTTGATACTGAGCTTAGGACTTTTTTCTTGGCGGTAAATGTTACTCTATACTCTTTTTACGCGACTATGGAGAAGCCAAGAAGGGCTACGTGCATGAACGAATAAACCACTGGACGAGACATAAAATACAAATGTATGAAAACTCGTTCAACCAAAAGACGCATAACGCACACAAAGATTTTATTACATTATTATACACACAGGTACACAATACAATATTTCTAGTGCTTGAACGTAATCGATAAAATACATATATCGATGAACCAATTAATGACATTTTAGACATTGGTTAGCATAGTCATCATATTTTACATCTTTTAATTTAAAATATCTGTATTTATTATAATAAATTAAAATAAATGAATTAAAGAGGCAATAATAATGTGTCAAATAATAATTATTTTTTAATTTGATTTATATAAATACGATGGCATTGATGGCAGCATTCTGTTGGCCTATAATAATGTTAATGAACAAATGAATATCGGGTGTATATTCCATTAATATATAATAAAAATTATTTTTTAAAGATTAAAAAAATATTAAGCTAATTTAATTAAATAAAGTGATTTTGTTGATTCTGTTATTGAATTATTTTAATTGGCAATTGATTGTCTCGGGTAGCTTATAAAAATGTGACACTGTCCTAATATTGCTCAGTTCTTAATAAACATTTGTGAAATTAGGAAAAAGAAAAAGTGATTGCAAATTAAAGTGAGTGTTGGATCGTGAAAGTAAAATAGATCGTGAAAGTAAAGTGTTTTATTACAAATCGCCAACCCAGAAGTTTAGTGCTAAAACATTATTGTTTGATTTTGTGTAATTTATGTGTTGAAATAAAATGATCTTTATTATTATTACAATGGAATAATATTCCAAAGTATATAAATGTGGTATAAAATAAAATAAAAAATTAAGTACACATACTAATTATAATTTTTGCATTTATATTTTTATGTGACTTAGAAAATATTTTTATAAATTTATGTCATCAGATTGTAGGATACTGTGATAAAAGTATTTTATGTTACTGTACAATAACACAATTCGTTCAGTTATTTCGTCAAATATCGATATATTTTTCGGCATTGTCAAGCACTAGTCGATGTCAAATGGACTCACTCGACAGTTTAGTCATTTGTTCTGAATGGTATAATCCAGGGATTTTATGATGGTTGTCAGATGTCAACAATACATAGAAATATCGACTATATTTAACATAGTTGGATAATATGACATTTTATTTTACAATTTTATTAAATTGTGTGATAAATAACAATAAATGTAATAAAATAATGTATTTACAAGTGAAAAGAAACAGTGCTGCTTCCGCCGCTATAGTTTTTACACCATTTAACAGAACATTTAGTCATTTTTGGCAGATTGTTTGTTGACAAGTAAATGCTTGAGACTGACGCAAAAAACAAACGACAAAGGCTGAAATTTCCTGGCTACTAATAAGACAGATAAAGGTACGTCCGCTTATATGTCTGGTCCAGTGACTTATTCGTTCATGGCTACGTGGTACATAACATTATGATGATGTCACGTGGAGTGCTCTTAGTAAATAAAAATTCCTCCTTTTTAGATGATTGATCGACTGATTAAAAAGTGTCGTGATGGTAAAAATATTACACTTTTCTCCATCTAGCTCTAATTAGCCAAGTGTGCCGAGTAACACGCGATAAAGAACTTCGTTCCAAAAATCTTATATCTGTCTAATTTCTATCAGGCCATGAATCTCACCCCATACAAGGGCGAAGGTAAGCCGTCCTGCACCAAGGCCGTGAGCCTGCAGTACGGCGGCGCCAACATACACCTGAAGCAGGGCGGTTTCATACTCGTCAATGGGAAGGAAGTCAACACTCTACCCGTATCCGTTGGAAATATCAGGATCAGGGCTGCTTCGTCACTCTTCATTATTGGTGAGTATTTCTTTAAGTAAATATAGTCTTAATCAAAATCATACGTTATTTTTTTTTGTATATTATATTTTGTATCTGATAATTAATTAATCCACTTGATCGGCTATAAAATGAAAATGGGTTATGCTAATGCATATTTTGGTATATTTTGCATGGAAATATCTTCAGTTAATTCAACTTTTTTAAGATAAGTAATACTCGTAGTACTACATAGCGTTATTATGAAATGTTTGTTTCAGTCCAATTGCCTATCAAAGTAGACCTGTGGTGGGACGGCAACACTAGAGTGTTCGTGGACGTGCCGCCCTCCTTCGAGGGACAGACTTCGGTATTTATCGCGTTAACTATTGAACACTTCACCAAAAATGAATATGGTTTTGTTGGTGTTGAATCATTTACAATTAAAAATCAATTTAAATTTATATATATTTAAAAAAGTATTATTAAAATTCGTGTCCATAAAAATAATACTCAAATTCGTAGAACATACAAACTGTTATATATCAAAGAATGGTTTTTAACAAATATATAAATGGTCACTTTATACTACCAGGGTCTCTGCGGCACTTTCAACATGAACCAAAAAGATGACTTCCTGACTCCTGAAGGTGACGTGGAACAGTCAGCGCTGGCCTTCGCCAACAAGTGGAAGACCAGGGAGTTCTGCGACGACATCGCCGCCACCGAGCCCGAGCACCCTTGCACGGTCAATATTCAGAATAAGGAGGCCGCTGAGAAATATTGCAGTCATCTCAAGAGCAAGCTGTTTGAATGTGAGCCCACTTAGATTCAAATAGACTACTTATTCATAAATATTTTTATTAACTATTATCAGAATAGAACCAGTCATAACTCTTAAAATACTTTCTGTTTTAAGTATGTACCCCTTGTTATTCCATAAATGTATTATATTCTTATTCTTGTAATACATTACAATTTTATTTTTAAGAATAGTAATAATTTATGGAAAATTATTTTTTTTTTTTATTTTTTTCTACAATCTACACTCGCCGGCATATTTAGCGGAACACAAAAAAAGGTCCATTATTAAAAAAATATGGTTTTATTTTAAAATCTACTTACTACACTTCTTTTGTTATTTAAAGTTTCATTTGTTTTACTTAAAATGAGATCACATTAAAAACAGATTTTGCGAGTAAAGGCTATTTGTGAAAAATGGTACATTTTTGAACTTTTCATATAACCGGGAAAAGTGAAAATTAATATTAAAATAACAATTAATTAAATTAGAAAAATGGTGATTAATATCGCGTATTTCCTCCACGTGTCTTATTAAAGTTTCTACCCGTCTAGGCATACTGAGAATGATGTTATCGATGGTCTCCTGGGATAGTCTCCGCCATTCCTCAACTACGGTGATTCGCAGTTCACCCACGTTGGCAGGAGCTGGAATTCTGGACTTAACTTTTCTTTTCAGCAAGTCCCAAACGTGCTCTATTGGGTTCATACCTGGCGATCTCGCCGGCCACTCCATAACAGTGATATTCATATCATTAAGATAAGCTTGAGTTACCCGAGCGGTATGCGGCCGAGCATTATCCTGCATAAAAACAAAACCGTTACCGATATATGGGGCAAACGGTACGACATTTTCTTCTAAAACTTCTCTGATATAGCGGTCTGCAGTCAGACTCTCTCTGTCCAATCACTACCAAGTCTGTGCGAGCTCCCAAACAAATGCCCGCCCAAACCATTATTGATCCACCACCGTATGCAACTGTAGTTTCAAGGTTTGTCTGAATGCATCGTTCTCCTTTGCGTCTGTATATTCTTTGCCTGCCGTCAATTTGATTTAAGAGAATTCTACACTCATCACTAAAGAATACCTTACTCCATTGGTCCGCGTTCCAAAGTCGATGTTCCTGAGCAAAAGTTAACCTGTTTCTACGATGATTTACCTCGAGCCTTGGAGCCTTGGCGGGCACAAATGAACCCAAACCAGCTTCTTCGAACCTTCTTCGTACCGTACGCTCACTTACGGTTACACCCCGCACTGCTTCTAACTCATGCCGGGCTTGGACGGCTGTCAAACGGGGGTTTCTACGTACACGAAGCCGAATGAAACGATCATCCCTACTCGAAATGCGTCTTTTTCTGCCTTGTCCTGCTCTTCTCACATAAGTATCGGTCTCCCTGAACCGTTGGATACTGCGATGGATCGTTGAAACTGGTCGACAAAGATCTCTGAATATCACTCTGTAGGGTTGCCCATTTCTTCGCATTTCGAGTGCCCTGGCAATCTCCGTTGGGGCTAAGTCAGGCATAATTCAGTCCTCAACTCCAAAAAGATACGCGATTAAAAAAAAACTAACAAAAACAGTATTTCAATGAAATTTTAAATCAAACTCAGAAGGAAGAAATACTCGAATTTCGCTCCAGATAAGGTGTATTTGAATAAAATTAAAACAATTGCATAAAATGTGATGTTCAGTTGTTTTCTTAATTTGAAAATATTTCTTTTTAAATTAAATGACGTATAAACCAGCCAGCAACCTTATATGATACTGATATCAAACCTTTATTTTATGTTCCGCTAAATATGCCGGTGTGTTTATTATTTCAAAACAGAAAGAGAGAGAAAATTTTTATTCAAAAATGTGTTTCTAAGGTCGTCATGTTCTATAAATGAAATTTACATAATACAATTATTTTATGGCCAACTAATATTAGTCCAATTGGAATTCGGTTTGGGCACAAAATATTGAAAACCTGAAGTTATATGATTTTAAAATGTTAGCCGGTATGTAAGGAATAGAAATTTGTAAAATGTCTCAGCTACCCACGATAAATGGTGGGACGTTGAAAAATAGTTTATTTTCAATTTCCGGCTTACTGTGACGTTCTATCGAAAAATGTTTTCTACAAAAGTTGTAGGTCTAGTAAAAATCTACAACTTTTATAAATAATACTTTTTACAATAACCTCAAAGTTTTCGAGATATTTGCAAAAACCTCGGTTTTTAACTGTTTCTTGGTTTTTTATTTTTTATTTCTAGAATAATCTTTTGATTTCCATGAAACTAAGGGAATATAATCTTCGAAATACATATAATAAATTAAAAAAAATATGAAATTGAAATGCTTAGTCATTTCCGAGAAAAGTATGTTTTATGGTCTCCTATAGGCTGGAAATCACATCCAACTTCAAGTAGGCGTTTACATTTACAGAAAACATTTTTCAATTGAATGTCACAGTAAGCCGGAAATTGAAAAAAAAAACTATTTTTCAACTCTTTGCGTCCCTCCATTTATCGGGGGTTTATTATTTTACGAATTTTGTTCCTTATATACCTTACTAACATTTTAAAATGATAAAACTTCAGGTTTTCAATAAAAAAAATCTTTTAAAAATAAACGAATTCTGATTGGTCTATATCGTTAATTTAGGTGTAATCGTTGCAGAATAGAAAGCAAAATCATATTAAAATGACAATCGTTATGCCATTTAAAAATAATAAGTTATTCCCGTATAATTTTCTAATTTACATTCTTCAACGATTGTCGAATAACAGCTTACTTAAACTCTAAGTTTATATTCCCATGTTATTACTTTCTACATGAACGCCTGTGTGTATGTCCGTGTGTGCGCGTAGCGTGCCACGAGTACGTGGACGTGCAGGCGTACTACGAGGACTGCGTGTACGACATGTGCGCGTGCGCCGGCGACGCGGCGCGCTGCCTGTGCCCCGTGCTGGGCGCCTACGCCGACGCCTGCGCGCGCGCCGCCGTGCTCGTGCACTGGCGCTACAGCGTCAAGGAGTGCGGTCGGTGGCGCTGCGCTATATACCATTACACTATACACCATTACATTATACATCGATACACTGTTAGAACTCAAAACACTTTGTTCAATATAAAATTTGCCAACAAAAATTGTATTTCGATCACTGTATTTATTTTTAAGTGCAATAAAGCAGTACATATAAAGTTTATTACATGTTTACTGAACGTAAAATTACTATCATAAATTCAAAAAAACTTCACGTCGACACTACCGAGTATCAAGTTCGAAAGAAAATTTACTATTACATTAACTATAATAACCTATACTTTGCTTTATTTTTTACTTTGTAGCTAAAAATTTATGATACTTTAATATAATATATGGGCGTGTCGCAGAGGTGCAGTGCACGGGCGGGCAGCAGTACACGGTGTGCGCGGACAGCTGCCTGCGCTCGTGCGGCGACGCGGCGGCGGCCGGCGCGCCGTGCCGCCCCGCCTGCGTGGAGGGCTGCGCCTGCCCCGCGGGACAGGTGCTATGATCATCCATGAAATCACTTATGTCCTTGAAATTAAATCATAGATTCAAGTTTTTTGGCTTTCGTGACATGACAGTGTCTTTGCAGATGCTAAACGGGATATTTTATTTTTTCACATTAATTTGATGAATTTACGATATTTTAACACTGTTATAAACGCCATGGTCACGGATATATCCGTGGTACATATACATATCTCATTTCACATCATAAAGACAAAACATAGATTGTTTAATAATTACGTCAAATATAATTATTGTGCTCTTTGAGCTGGTTTTTTTTTTGAGATTTATATGAATGAATAATTATTCAAATTATACTCGTATAGCTAAGCTCACATATGAAACCTTTATAAATTATAAAATATCCATATATCCATTGTAAATTTAAAATTAAAATAAGTTTCTTATTTTAGGTTCTCAACGATAACAACGTGTGCGTACCAGTAGCGCTGTGCCCATGCTTCCACAAGGGTATGGAGTTCAAGCCCGGCTACAAGGAGGTTAGAGCTGGAAAACGTGAGCGAGAACTTTGGTAAGACAATATCATTTTTTTTAATTTACTGAATTATAATTATTATATTTGAACACAGATATTTCTACCAACTTATTGGACACATGCCATCTACATTCACTGAATCTTGATTTATTGTCATTTAAAAACGGTTATATGTCACATAATAATAGTATGATAATCTATTTTGCAACTCAAAAAATATTGTATTGGAGGCGCCGGGTATCGATCCCGGTACCTCTCGCATGCTAAGCGAGCGCTCTACCATCTGAGCTACGCCCCCGTTGATACTTAACCCGAATTTCAGTATAAGATATTTTACAAAATTTTGTATCGTAGATATACTAGAAGGTTTAGCCATGTTAAACTTTTATAACTGCTAATAGAAAACAAATTAATCGGATAGTTATCGATAAAGCAATCAAGCGTTCTATTGTAATAATCAGATATTTTCGAAGTCGGTGCCAGCCGACAATATTTTAAGATATGAATATCTAATAGGTAAATATGTGTTTTACGCAGTGCCGGATTAACCACGTAGCAAGAGTAGCAATTGCTACGGGCCCCGCATATTTAAACACGCTTATCTCTGCCTGGGCGTGATTTTTTGAGTGAAACTTATTAAGACGTGGTATATTGAATTTATTTGATGTCACAAAGCGTGAAACGTCACACCTTTTCCTACTAATAGACCAATCGGAATCCGCTTATTTTTAAGAGAAAAAATATATATTGAAAACCAGCAGTTTTATAATTTTAAAATGCCCTCTCCGTCCAGCTACACCCGAGAAATGGGAGGACGCAAAGCGTTGAAAAATAGTTTTTTTTTTCAATTTCCGCTTTACTGTGACGTTCTATTGAAAAATGTTTTGTACAAAAATTGTAGGTTTAGTAGAAATCTAGAATTTTTATAAATTACACTTTTTACAATAATCTCAAAGTTTTCGAGATATTTGCAAAAAACTCGGTTTTTCACTTTTTCTTGTTTTTTTTTAATTTCTAGAATAATCTTTTGATTTTCATGAAACTGTAATCTTCGAAATACATATAATAAATAAAAAAATGAAATTGAAATGTTTAGCCATTTCCGAGAAAAGTATGTTTTATGGTCTCGAGAGGCTGAAAATCACCCCCAACTTCAAGTGGGCGTTTACATTTAAAAAAAAATTCGTTCAATTCATTTCTATTCCCTAAGTTTCATGTAAATCAAAAGATTATTCTAGAACTTAAAAATAACAAACCAAGTACTTTGTATTAAATATAAATACCTTGGGTCTTTGCGCTTCGCTCGGAGTTTTTGGCCAAAAGTACAATTTAAAAAGAAAACTAAAAACTACAAAAATAAAACAAAAGTAAAAGCTTTGTATCCGACCGGGATTTAAATTCGAATCGATTCGGGACACCTGTGATTTTCAAGCCTTGCGCCTTGGCTGCTTGACGACGATGATTATACCTGAGCGTGCGAAATTAGCGACCATATTTTGCGTGGAATAATGCGAAAGAAAACTGCATAAAAACTCGAAAACACGCGCTTTCCTAGACATAAGTCTAATCTAGATCGATTTTTTGCCCCCGAAAACCCCACATGCCAAATTTCAGCAAAATCGTTAGAGCCGTTTCCGAGATCGCCGGTATAAATAAACAAAAATTGGTCGTTTAAAAGTATTAGAATTTAGAAATATATATTAAAAAAAATTGTGCAGTATCGTCACTTTTCAATTGTTAGTTTCTTATCAAAATCATCCTAAATGGCCAGGAATTATCATCTCTGGCTTTTTGTACTTGTTAGAACCTAACAGAGCCTATAGGAATCTACTGTACTATTAATCACTTACAAAATTGTAACCTATAGATGGCAAATAAACGTATCGAGGCCTGAGGTATTGAGTATTAAATTGTTTTTTTTTACCAGTTTATACTTAAAAACCCTTAGCAGATCAAGGGCTCTTCAAAAGAATTTGCTACGGGCCCCGCGCTTGCTTAATCCGGCACTGGTGAACATACATAAAAAAATATTCCGACGAATTGAGAACCTCCTCCTTTTTTGGAAGTCGGTTAAAAAGGTATACAGAACTACTAGCCGTTCATAAAACTGACAGTTAATCTAACTGACAGTTAATCTTACAGACAGTTAAACTTACTGACAGTTAAACTTACTGATAGTTAAACAAACTGTCAGTTAAACTAACGGACAGTCACGCTAACTGACAGTTAAACTTACGGGCACCTAAATTAACTGACAATTTAACTTACTGGTAGTTAAATTAACTGACAGTCAAACTTACTAGCCGTTCATAAAGCTGTCGTTTAATCTTACTGACAAGTTAATCTTACTGATAGTAAACTTACTGATAGTTAAACAAACTCTCAGTCAAACTAACAGACATTCATACTAACTGGCAGTTTAAATTACTGGCAGTTAAATTAACTGACAGTCAAACATACTAGCCGTACATAAAACCGACAGTTAATCTAACTGACACTACTGATTAATCTTACTGACAGTTAATCTTACTGACAGTTAATCTTACTGACAGTTAATTTTACTGATAGTTAAACAAACTGACAGTTAGACTAATTGACAGTTACACTTACTAGCCGTTCATAAAACTGACAGTTAATCTTACTGACAGTTAATCTTACTGACAGTTAATCTTACTGACAGTTAATCTTACTTACAGTTAATCTTACTGACAGTTAAGTTAACTGACAGTTTATCTTACTGGCAGTTAAATTAACTGACAGTCAAACTTTCAAGCCGTTCATAAAACCGACAGTTAATCTTACTGACAGTTAATCTTACTTACAGTTAAGTTAACTGACAGTTAATCTTACTGACAGTTAATCTTACTGACCGTTAATCTTACTGACAGTTAATTTTACTGATAGTTAAACAAACTGACAGTTAGACTAATTGACAGTTAAACTTACTAGCCGTTCATAAAACTGACAGTTAGTCTTACTGACAGTTAATCTTACAGACAGTTAACCTTACTGACAGTTAAACTTACTGATAGTTAAACAAACAGTCAGTTAAACTAACGGACTGACATGCTAACTGACAGTTAAACTTACAGGCAGTTAAATTAACTAACAGTTTAACTTACTGGCAGTTAAATTAGCTGACAGTCAAACTTACTAGCCGTTCATAAAACCGACAGTTAATCGTACTGACAGTTAATTTTACTTACAGTTAAATTAATTGACAGTTTCACTTACTGACAGTTAAATTAGCTGACAGTCAAACTCACTAGCCGTTCATAAAACCGACAGTTAATCTTACTGACAGTTAATTTTACTGATAGTTAAACAAACTGACAGTTAGACTAATTGACAGTTACACTTACTAGCCGTTCATAAAACTGACAGTTAATCTTACTGACAGTTAATCTTACTGATAGTTAAACTTACGGATAGTTAAACAAACTGACGATTAAACTTACTGTCAGTCATGCTAACTGGTAGCTTAACTTACTGACAGTTATGTTTACTGACAGTCAAACTTACTAGCCGTTCTAAAAACCGACAGTTAATCTTATTGACAGTTAATATTACAGACAGTTACCCTGACTGGTTGTTAAACAAACTGACAGTAAAACAAACTTACGGTTAAACAAACTGACAGTTAAACTAACAGAAAGTCATGCTAACTGATAGTTTAACTTGCTGGTAGTTTAATTAACTGACATTTAAACGTACTAGCCGTTCATAAAACTGACATTTAAACTTACTAGCCGTTCATAAAACTGACAGTTAATCTTACTGACAATTAATCTTACAGACAGTTTCCCTTACTGACAGTTAAACTTACTGATAGTTAAACAAACTGACAGTTAAACTAACGGACAGTCATGCTAACTGACAGTTAAACTTACTAGCCGTTCATAAAACTGACAGTTAATCTCGCTGATAGAAAAAATTGATCGTTTAAAAGTATTCGAATTTAGAAATATGTATTAAAAAAATTGTGCAGTATCGTCACTTTTCGATTGTTAGTTTCTTATCAAATTCATACTAAATTGCCAGGAATTCTCATCTCTGGCTTTTTGTACTTGTTAGAGCCTAACAGAGCCTATAGGAATCTACTGTACTATTAATCACTCACAAAATTGTAACCTATAGATGGCAAATAAACGTATTGAGGCCTGAGGTATTGAGTATTGAATTGTTTTTTTTACCACTTTATACTTAAAAGCCCATAGCAGATCAAGGGCTCTTCAAAAGAATTTGCTATGGGCCCCACGCTTGCTTAATCCGGCACTGGTTTTACGTATCGAAATATATTAGATTTGCTTTGCATCGGCTGGCACCGACTTCGAAAATATCTGATTATGTATCTATTCTAAGCGAAAACCCCCGTTTAGTTATTTTTTACATTTTAATGCCTGGAAGTCGGTTTTTTTTAAGTTTTTATTTGTCCATTTTTAGTGTAGACGTAATAAGCAGGTAATTTGTTAAAAGAACGTTTTTAATAACATGTTCGATTAAGCAATTTAATAAAAAAATAAAAAAAATTGTTGATTTAAAAAAAACCCTTGACCGATTTCGTTAAAATTTATATGGGACCACCTGGTAAGTTAATATTACAGACAGTAGGAGACAGTGGAACCCTTTGAAACAAAAAAAATCCAAATCGGTTTAGGCGTCTTCGAGTAATCGGTGATATATAAATAAAAGATTCCGATTAATTGAGAACCTACTCCTTTTTGGAAGTTGGTTAAAAATAGCACACCGACTTTAAAATAAGTTGACAATTAATTATTTTACCCATAGGAGTAGAATTTATAATGTAAATTATAATATGTGGTCCCTTAAAGACGTTTATAAAATAATCAACATATAAACAAAAAAATTGCTAATGTGTATACATCCTCCTTTGTGAAGTCGGTCAAAAGTATAGATGACCCTGTCGTCAGGAACGCATTCGCTCAGCAGTCAGACTATATATACTTATTTACATTGCTGATGGTCGGTCGGTTCTGGTTGGCGCTCTTTGGGAGAGGCTTTTGTAGTTTTAGTAGTTTTTGTTCAGTAGCGGAGTTAAATAAAAATGTTGGGACATCAACACACAGCATCTCGGATGCGACTCAGAAGACATCAGAATCCGCGACCGCTGGCACAGCAAGTAGGGTCATTACAAACTGAGCCAAACGTGTCGTCAATTGATTGATTTAAGGGATTTTAACGATATTAGAAGTGGAGATAGCTTATATGGTGTATTAACATGTTATTTGTGTATGTTTCGGCCAGTACATGCGTGGGGGCGCGGTGGGAGTGCGCGCCCGCTACGCCGGCGCAGGTGGCTGCGTACCCGCCGGCCGAGGATCTGCGCAGCAACTGCAGCGCCGCGCAGAATAAGGAGTTCACCACCTGTGAGCTGGCAGAGCCGCTCACTTGCAAGGTGGGCGCGTTAGATACCTATTGTAGTGACGTTACTTTTTATAAAATATTAGGTATATTAATAATTATCGGACTCATCGATATTATTATATTAATAATATTATAAATGGTAAAGTTTCGATGGATGGATGTTTGTTACTCAATTACATCAGAACGGCGAAACTGAAAGAAATTTGGCACAAAGATAAATTATAGTCTGGAATAGCACATAGGTGTCTGTTTATCCCGGATAAATGTACAGTTCCCGTGAGATAAATTTATATTTGTTTATTAGTCGCTACTTTATAATCATTGTTTACATTATGCGGTGGTAGTTAATATAGATATATTTATTTTAAGAAAATGTGTGAAAAGATAAAAAAAAGAAAGAATATAAACATACAAAGGCTCTTTAGTTCTTACCTGATGTTATTAAAGAATGTTCTCTACAAAATGTCATGCTTCTAGAGCCAGGTGACTACGTTGTTTAGATTGCTGTCTATCAATGAATAAATGAACGAATTTAAGTTTTTTTATTAAATACAATGTAATATATTTAGCCCTATTTCCTCCAGAACATGCACCTAGCGCAGACAATGACGTCGCAAGAGTGCCGTCCCGGCTGCCAGTGCCGGCGCGGCTTCGTGCTGGACGCGGCGACGGCGCGCTGCGTGGCGCCGCGCGACTGCCCCTGCCACCACGGCGGCCGCAGCTACCCCGACGGACACACCATGCAGGAGGAGTGCAACACTTGGTAAGTTAACATCTTATTGGGAACAAACTAAAGTTCCTCGGAATCGTTTCAGTCGTAATAGACCGGTCGTGGTCTTCATTTTGGTGTTGTAATACTTGATAATACCTCTACTCCACACTAGTGATTGCTTTTTACCCGACTGCTTGCAATGCAAAAGAGGGTAATGTGTTTATCAGCCTAAGTATGTATGTATGTATGTGGGTTTGTACCCTTGTGGCACTATTTAGACAAAACGCGTGGACTGATTTTGATAAATGACACGTCGTTTGATTCGTTATGACGGCGCATATGCTATAGAAAGCATAAAGAATTGGGAAAATTAAAATGGCGGGTTTTGGACGCCATAATGTGAAAAAGAAAAAAATTAAAATCGACGAAATATGTCAAGTGTCAAATCAAATTTATTTATATAATTTATCGTTGAATAGGTATTTAAAAAACATTTTTAGGTTTCTTTCATTATTTTTTTATTTTAAATAACGGTTTAGGATATATGTATAATGATTTAAAGTTGGTTAACAACCATTCTTGCTAATTTTCCTACTTAAAAATACTTAAAAAGCTGTAAATAAATATATTATAAAAATAAATGCGTGTGTGTGCAATTTACACATGGTAGAAGTGAAACTTAATATTACCTATATATTTGTCAGACCATAACGACGGTTACCATGACAACGTGGCAATGTATTCTATCTCATTCGCTCGCCAGCTTAATTCTATATATTTATGTATTTGTCTCTTTTTAGTATCGCATTTCTGTTTCATTTCCGTTTCATCGAGTTTCAAATCACAACTATTCTAAAGAAGTTTGACTTCAAAAATGACGGGTTTATATAATGAAAATAAAAAAGGTACTATAAATCAGCAAAGTGATAACGTACGTTGACATGTCGTTTAATTATGTGGTTTTCTGTTCCAATCTGTAATTGCAATAAAAATGTTTTGGAGGCGCCGGGTATCGATCCCGGTACCTCTCGCATGCTAAGCGAGCGCTCTACCATCTGAGCTACGCCCCCGTTGTTACTTAATCTTAAATTATAGTATATTTGGAATTGAAAAACACAACTCTGTATGTGTACTTAGCAATAGCCGAGCTTTTCACTTATCGGCATTCATAAAAGTACAGACATTGCAAACCCATTCTTTTTTGTATTTGTAACAAAATCTTATAAGTCAGGTTACTGACTCTACTTAAAATAAATCAAATGTATTTATATAATTTATGTCATGTATTATTAACCGGAACAAACAGACAGAGCGACAGACAGACAAAAACTTTAAAAATTGTGTTTTTCTTATAAGTATCGTATATATAATTTCATATGCATATAGTAAAAAGGTGTTATTTTGAGTTTTCAAACAGACACTTCCATTTTATTTATGTGTATAGATTTACATTATTACTCGTATTTATTTATATTAATTTATTTCTTACGAATTAGTTATAATATTAAAAAAAGGAAATAAAGGAATATTCTGGCACTTAACACATTAATCTGTTCTATGTCCAGCGAGTGCAAAGGTGGCAAGTGGACGTGCACGGAGAAGCAGTGCGCGGGCGTGTGCGGCGCGTGGGGCGACTCCCACATCACCACCTTCGACGGACAGCTCTACGACTTCGAGGGCGTCTGCACTTATCTACTTGCTAAGGGTACTACTGACGGAAAAGATGGCTTCAGTGTTGAGATACAGGTGGGACTTAATTAAGCGTTGAAACTATTGAACAAAATAGGTACATTGCTAAATACTCGTATGTCATTCTTTAAGGGATCTATTTACTGAAAGTATTCAATATTTAATAAAATAAGTAATTAACGCTAAGTGAGGTAAAAGTTAATATTTATGGATTAAAAATATTTTCTGAATTTATTTCTGTTTCATTAAAAACATAAGTTGGAGGCGCCAGGTATCGATCCCCGTACCTCTCGCATGCTAAGCGAGCGCTCTACCATCTGAGCTACGCCCCCATTTATATATAATTGGAATTTTAGTTTAAGATCTTTATACAAAACTTTACATTCAAGTTATATTGGCCATGGCTACCAGAAATAAGAGAATAAATGGATGTGACATACGTATTTAAGTGTCAAGTTATGTGGTCTAAATATACCAAATTATAGTGGCAACTAACCGCCTCGGCGTTGTAGTTGCTAGCATATACGGCTGCACATCCGGAGGTCCTGGATTCGAGTCCCGGATCGGCCAAGCTTAGATATTGAGTCTTTCGGTTAACTACGGCGCGGTTGTTTAATCTCAGTGAGATTGGGCGCCGCGGTCCAAATCGGTCGGGAGGACATCGTCATCATCATAATGGATATGTACAAATAATTAATTTCCTTATTAACGACATCGTTTATATAATACTGTCTCGTAAAAACATATAAACACACGTATGTATTTTATGTCATGATAGAACGAGCCATGCGGAACAACGGGCGCGACCTGCTCCAAGTCGGTGACGCTCCGCGTCGGCGGCGGCGGCGCGGCCGACGAGACCGTCGCCCTCACTCGGAATGCGCCTCTGCCCGATACTTCTAGCTTGAAACGGTAACATATTCATTGTTATGTTTATTCGAGTTATATTTACATCTGTTTCTTTTAAAGCTATTGATTTTATAAGATTCGATTATATCTGCTTTTCTTAAAACTATTCAACACTTTATACTTTAGATTGGTACAAAATTGTTTTGTTATATAAATATTACTATAAATAAAATTAATTACTATAGGTAGATAGTTGTAATAATATATAAAAAATGAGTTAAAATGAGGATTTGGTGAAGAGAAATCAAAAAATATTTTTTTGTTTAATTTTTAACCGTTATTGTTGATGGAATTACTAATACTGTCTTAAAAGTTAAAACACAATATCTACGCATCGTAAACAATATTTGGTTAGAATTAATTAATAAATAAACATGAACGTTGGGTACGTCGGTCAGTATAAAGAAGCGCGTGGCGGGCGCGTACGTGTTCCTGGACGTGCCGTCGCTGGGCGTGAGCCTGCAGTGGGACCGCGAGCTGCGCGTCTACGTCAAAGTCGACTCCATGTGGCGGAACAGGGCAAGTCTACATTTTTATGCATATTATTTAAATTAGTAGACATTTTAATAGGGCACTTTAACACCCAAAACTTATTTATAGCTATATTCCTTACGCTGGAAAGTGAAAAAGTGTAACAACTCAGCACGTAGCGTTATACAATTAAAATAACAATCAAATATTTATTAGGCCATTTAAAATTTCATAGTACACTGAGGCCATTGAAAGGTAAATTTACTATTAAGAATGAGAATTGTGATAATTAAAAATGGTTTATCAAATTTTATAGATAAAAGGACTCTGCGGTAACTTCAACGGGGACATGCGCGATGACTTCCAAACGCCATCTGGCGGTGGCTTCGCGGAAACCTCACCACTCATATTCGCTGACTCCTGGAAACTCAAACCAACATGTCCTAAGCCTACTGAAGTCACTGTGAGCACTGTTATTTTTAAAATATTTTCATGCAACATTAATATTGGCGTAATTAGGTTGTTTTGAAATCTTGATTATAAGGCCCGCATTATCTATATAATAAAATAGGAATGTTGTTCATTAATGGAAGCATCACTTAAGGTGTTGTAATATGAAAGTTCGGAACTTATACAAGTTTTCAGATTATAAATAATTTATTAAAATTGAGACAGGACGGCGTCTGTTAGACTAGTTTAGTATAAAAATGCAGACGTATAAATAAAAAGGAATGATTAAATAACATAATATAACGTGCACCGCAGGACCACTGCAAGGAGCGTCCCCAGCGCGTGGAGTGGGCGGCGAGCACGTGCAGCGTGCTGAAGCGGCACCCGTTCTCGCTGTGCCACAGCGAGGTGCCGGTGGCGGCGCACGCGGCGCGCTGCGCGGCCGACGCCTGCGCCTGCGACGCCGGCGCCGACTGCGCCTGCGCCTGCGCCGCGCTCGCCGCCTACGCGCACGCCTGCGCCGCGCGCGGCGTCACCTTCAAGTGGCGCACGCCGGACCTGTGCCGTGAGTGTCACCACTTACCTGTTATCCGATTGATATTTTGTTGTTAGCCCTAAACTGAGCAAATACATAAATATACTAACCTAGTGAAATAAATGTATGTATGTATGAGTACATGTATGAAAATATGACCGCGTGCTGCGCCTTCCTTAATATATATATATATATATATATATATATATATATATATATTATATATATATATATATATATATATATATATATATAGAATCGGATCAGTACTTTCAGATATTACCTCCCACAGCCAAACTTACAAACTTTACCTGATTACAATGATAAAATTATTTGACAACAGCGATGCAATGCGACGGCGAATGCGAGAACTACAACGAGTGCATCCCCGCGTGCCCGCCGGAGACCTGCGACAACACGCTCGACTACCAAGAGATCAAGCAGGCCTGCGAGAAGGACACTTGTGTGGAAGGTATATAGGTTATATTAATAATTGCAATTTGTATGTTTTAAGTACTCTAATATTATTAATGTAAATGCTGCAAGTAAGAGATTGTATGTGTATGTTAATAAACGGAATCGCGGCCAAAACTAGTCATATCATAATTTCAAAAATATTTATTCAAAATATTTTATTCAGCATTAAATTATTACATTTTTTTACTGAACGTCAGAGTCTACTACCAGTTCGGAAAGAAGAAGCCTCAGATTTGAGAAGAACTGGCGAAAGAAAATTATACTTTAAAATATTTCTATCACGTTGAAATAGCAAGCAGAAGTAGTATTCCATTAATCATACAAGTTTCTCTTCCGACATGATAAATTTATTTCGATAAATATATGTTAACACTAAGTCTAAAGAATTAGCATATTTATAGTATCAAAATAAGAAAAGAAATAAATAAATTTCTTTATTACTTTTGGCGTCACTAAGTAAGGATGATAAAAATATTTTATCCGATTTTTTTCGAGGTTTTATTATACATTTGGAAGATACTCAACATGGTCATCCGTAACGATGTTTGCTGTATAGTATAAAGCATTCAAGCCACCCGAAACCTTCTCCTTCTTCTCTTTCTTTGCCTTTTCCCACTTTAGGTGGAGTCGGCTCTCTTAATTATTTTGCGCCAGGCAGTTCTGTCCTGGATTGTCCCTATGTCTATATTAGCCTGATTTATGGTTCGGATCATGTTAGTCCACCAGGTGCCAGGGAGGCGCAATCGAGACACCCGAAACCAACGTTAAAATAAAAACGTGAAATATTCGCATGAATCTTACAAACATAAAGGATAATAGTTTCAGAAAAGACCGAAGATAAGTTTTACATAATACGTATTCAAATATTTAGGCTGCAAACCAAACAAGACGTGTCCAGAGGGCACAGTGTACTCCAATAGCAGCCTCTCGGAGTGCGTGCCGCGCGCGCGCTGCCGCCGCCCCTGCATGGTGGTGGGCGCGCGCGAGGTGGCCGAGGGCGAGCTGCTGGAGGAGGACGCGTGCCACTCCTGCCGCTGCTCCAAGGGCGAGCGCGTCTGCACCGGGCAGCCCTGCGCCACTGAGGTAACTTACATACTGTAGATTTACATATTAAGGTTTGATTAAATGGTAATTTATGGACCGCGAATTTGGAAGGAAACTTTTTTTGTTATTTGGACCCTGTAAATATATTGAGTTTTATATTAGGATATATTTGTTAGATTTCTAACTTTTTAACAGCAGGTGCAATCGGATTACTTATATATACTTATATGCAAAAGTTCATTTGTGTGTTCATGTGGATGTGTGTATGTTTGTTATTCCTTTATGTAGGCTAAAACGGTTGTACGGATTGGGTTGAAATTAAGTACACAGAAAGACTTTAAGTCGGAGCAACAAATAGGCTAGGATTAGGCACTTAGGGACAGACGTAAACGAAGCGAACATAAGTCGTTAGAAATTTATATTAAAAAAAGTTAACTTATGATAACCTCTTCACATACTGACAAGAGTTTATTTATACAACTTTAACAAAACAAAACAAATATATGGCTACTTATTCCCCGCCCAGACGACGGGGTCGCCGCTGCCCCCGGAGACGACGCCGCACGACGAGCCGCTCACGTGCAAGTCGGGCTGGACGGAGTGGCTCAGCCGCGGCGCGCCAGAGATCAGCTCCGACGGCGCCTCCGTGGACAACGAACCTCTGCCTATGTCTAATGAACTTGTAAGTACTTTACATTCATGAACGAATTAATTCGTCCATGTTTACATTATAAGTATGTGATGTTAAAAAAGGGCTGAATACATACATCTTCAATCCCATTTTAACGTCCTACTGCTCGGTACGGGCTTTATTATTGCAAGTGCAATATGAGGGGAATCAGGGCATAGTCGACCACGCTGGCCAAGTGTAGGTTGGCGGATTTGACATGTCTTTCGAAAACTTGCTAGGTTCTCAAACATGCAGGTTTTCTTTTTTCAATTTGAAAATGATTCTTGAAGATATCTTTTAGGTCGATTTTTTTAAATCTTGATCTTTTTATCTTTATAGACGATCGGATCTCCAATGTGTAAAAAGGAAATGATGACCAAAATCGAATGTCGTACGGTCGGCGATCACAAAACTCCTAAAGAAACTGAACTTAATGTTGAATGCAGTTTGGAGAAAGGTCTCGTATGCTTGGAGGCGGAGAAGACTTGCCCTGACTTCGAGATAAGAGTATACTGCGAGTGTGAGGGTAAATAATATTTTTTTGTTATTGTTGTACCTGATTAATTATAATTAATTGCCTTTTTTTTAAATTAACTTATATATTTTTTTAATACTTTCTTTTGAATGTACTTAATTGTTATGTAACTATTTTAAAACGTAATAAAAATACAATAAATAGTCTTCATCTAACCGATTTTGGTAATGGCTAGATGCGCAGGATTTATTATTGGACACAAAGTTGCGTATACTTAACGTGAACTTTCAACTTTCACATTTTGGTGGGTCGATAGCTTGATACAATCGGTGAGAGATTAGAAGCAGGACCGACAACGTAACGTGTATTCTAAAGCTCGGGGGCTTACATATTGTTGTCAATTTCCCAACTTTAGGTTGCAACCGGTTAAAAAGAAAAACTCTGTAACTATTTAGGCCCGACCCGAAACTCGAACCCAAGACCTCGCGATCTATAGCCGTGTACGGCACTAGATAATTGAAATAACCAACTAAATAATTGTATTTAGTTGGTTATTTCAATTGTTAGGTTAATTGTTAGGTTTCAGGTTAATATCTTTGTA
Organism: Brenthis hecate; assembly: GCA_951806755.1. Taxonomy (NCBI): domain Eukaryota; kingdom Metazoa; phylum Arthropoda; class Insecta; order Lepidoptera; family Nymphalidae; genus Brenthis; species Brenthis hecate. The sequence goes on from OX638281.1 coordinate 2,475,643, forward strand.
TTGACAAAGATATTAACCTGACCATATTACGTACATCAGAGCCTTTCCAATGCTTGGACGCCGCGCACCCGAGCCGGGCGCACCCCACGGACTGCAGCCAGTTCTACGAGTGCACGCCGGGCGGCGCGCGCGCCGTGCTCAAGAGCTGCGCGCCGGGCCTGCAGTACAACCCCGCCGCCATGGTGTGCGACTGGCCCGCCGCCGTCGCGCTGCTGCGCCCCGAGTGCGCCGCCGCCACTACCGCCACACCCACCACCACCACCACCGTCACTTCTACTACCGGTAAGATGCTGTCACCTACCACTGTGTCTACTAGAACTACCGCCACCACTACTATTAATAAGATTTAACCCCCTAACTGTATCTACCGGTACGCCTACGATCTAACACCGCTATCGCTATTGGTAAAGTTTTGTGTTCCTTTTTATTATAATTAGGCAGTGGTAGTCCAATAATAATACCCGGAAAACCAAATCATATAAGTATAAACCGTGGATCTCACCGTTCTAATGTTGTCTAAATCTGTTTGAACTTATTTATCACTTCTTTGAAACCTACATGTCTGGGGAAATCTAACTAGTTCTTAATATAGATATGTTGGGACATTAACACACAGTACCATTTGGTTCCATGTTAAGCTATTGTTGTGTTATGGATACCAGATAGTTGATAAACTACACATATATAACTTTAAATACATACTTATTACTTATAAATATAAACCCCATTTTTTTTAACGTTAGGAAATGCATTTACGCACGAGGTGTGGGACTCACCGGCAAAGCCAGTACTACCCGCTAAAACCCAACAAAACCTTCCCCCGTCTTAATGGGGCGTCGCAGAATCGCTTACGCATTCAACTACGATGCCCCGACGGCAGGTCTGCCGAAGCAGACCACAACGACCACGGGGTTGCTCCAAGGTCCACTCTGCTATCAGAGAAGTACCAGGAGCAACCCGCATAGTACACCGCCCACCGAAGTGGGCCACCTCCCTGTGCGTTGCTTGGCTTCGCGCCCGGCTGGATTGCCGGGCACTACTGAACCCCGAACGACAAAGTGAACGCACGTTTGGGGGGGGGGGGGGGGGGGGGGTTATAAAACACCCATGACTGGAGTACAAATATTCGTGCTCATCACACAAATGAATGCTCCCAGCCGGACTCGAAACCGCAACCGCTGGCACAGCATGTAGGATCTGTATGTCCAATAAACATACTTACCTTATATTAACATATTAAAACAATATTTTTTTTAGAATAATTTAACTTGTTACAGAATTATGGACACCACCAATGTTGGCACCAGTACCTCCTAGGGGTAAATATCTTATTTATTATCGAAATCAAAATATTCTTTCATAATTGTAAATTGTCCAATGTGCAGCGATTTTTATTTATTACTAGCGGTTCACCCTCGCTTCACTCGGGTTCACTTCTAAAAGAATAAAGAGAGAAAACAAAATCAAATCTATCCCACGGGAACCGTACATTTTTCCGGGATAAAAAGTAGCCTGTGTGTTATTCTGATGTATCCGCTATACTATTATTGTAAAGTCTTATTAAAATCCATTCAGTACTTTTTGCGTGAAAGAGTAACAAACATCTGAGTTTTGTATTAATTACTAATAACATAAAGCCAAAGAATTTGTTTTTTTGTATTTTTAACGCGAATGAAGCCGAAGGCTTATTAGTTTACAAGTTTATTTATATGAGACTACTCATCATAACACATCATACTATATAAAATCTGTTGATTTAAAAAAAATCTATAAAAATATATATAGCGCAAAACTTAACCACACCAAAAAGTACACCCTAATTGAGCACCTCCTTTTTTCAAACTTAGTCAATTGTGCATATATTAAATATGGACAAAATCTCTTTTCAGAAGAACTAGAAGAATTGCCTACCAGCACCACAACAACTACCTCCGTTCCAGGTTTGTTGAAGACACATATGAATTAAATAAGATTCAAATATTCATTTTGTGGGTAAACACCATCTGTAATAACTGTAATTGTTATATTTTATTATAATATTTAAGCTTTTCAGACGTCAAAAGCATTAGTCTTTCCCGTGATCATATTTGCTGTAAAGATTTTGGAACAGACACTCAAAATAAATTCCGAAAAGATTGTTTTAATTTAAAATGTCAATTATTCGCATTATTATAAGTAAGTATTATTAAAACATGAATTCGTGTACATTTGTAATTTAAATGCGTGTTTCAGAAACAACAACCAGTCGCTGTCCCCCCGGACAAGTGTTCAAGGAGTGCGCATTCCCGTGCGACAAGCTTTGCGATCATTTCAAACAAGTCTTGCATAGTAAAAATGAATGCTTACCGGGACAGGTGTTGTACCTTTATTTTTACCTTATAGGACATCATTTCTTTGATATTATGTCAGACTAGCGACTCACCCTCGCTTCGCTCGGGTTTGTCCCTAGCTTGCTTCCCCATACAAACTTTCATCCCCATTTTCACCTCCTTAAGGGATGATTTCCGGGATAAAAAGTATCTTATGTAAGGAAATAGGATACTTTTCATCCCGGTTCCGGTTTTATCCTCAGGGTCTCAAACTATCTTCTTACCAAATTTCACCTAAATCGGTTTAGTAGATCCAGATATTACCCCCTAAAACCTTACAAACTCGCAAACTTTACCTCTTTATAATATTAAATAACAGACTTGAGACTGACTCTCGCTCCGCTCGGGTTCGTTTCTATGTTTTAAGGTTAGTATAGATTTCTCAGAGATCAGATATTTTCCCGCGGTGAAAAGTATCCTATATGTTGACCCGGATAACCAGCTATCATCACACTAAATGTCATCAAAATCGATATCTATAATAATGACAATTTTAATAAGATTTTCCAAAAAATATTTAATATATAGATTCGACTTAGTTAGAATTTTATTATATGTATAGATTTGAAAGTTTTTATTTTTGTGTGTGTGTGTGTGTGTGTTTGTTTCGCCTTAACATTAAAATTGCTGGGCGGATTTGAATGAAACTTAGTATACAGACAACATTGAGTACTGTTATTAATACAATTTTAAAATTTGTCACTAGGTGGTGCTGATCGTTTTATATATTTGTAAATGATTTTTATAATATGTTTCTACTCTTCAGAGACAGTTTTTGACATAAAGTTCATTCTCACCAATTATTAAATGTTTACTTAAATCAAATAATTATAACTGTTACATCAGTTATTAAGCCCATATATATATATATATATATATATATATATATATCCAGAATTGCGTGTCGAGTTGCGTGGAGGAGTCGGTCGCGAACATCAAGTGCGAGTTCGGGGCGCGGTGGCGCGACGCCAAGACCTGCGTGCCGCTGAAAGACTGCACTTGCGATAGTGACGGATCGCTTGTCAAAGTAAGCTCACTTTGTTGTTGTTTTAATTTTTATTACTATTTATATTATTGATAATATAATTTAATATGTTTCCGAATTAGAATAAATATTGTGGTGACAAAGTTAATCTTAATACAGTCGTAGTGCTCTTTTTTCTTTTCCTTTGTGCAATTTGCTTAGACATAATTTTTGACAGTCTTAAGTTATGAAAGTCAAGACAGTTTTTTATAATTAATAATGAATTGAAGAGAAAATTGAATTGAATTAAATTAAAAATCGAAAAAAAAAAACGTTGAGATTAGATATATAACTAGTTAACCTCACCTTCACAGCCGGGCGGAGTGATAGTAGATGGATGCCAAACATGTCAGTGTCTGGACAACGCTCTACACTGTGACTTCTCCAAGTGTGTCTCAGTGGAAGTACCAAAGAAAGGATCAACACATGCCTCCTTCATCCTCCCCTCCCCCACTACCCCCTCCACTACCCCTACCACTACCCTTCTCACTACGACAGTCACCATCTCTGCAACAAACGCAACAACCGAAGCATTTACGACAGTCACAACTCAATCTACAACAATCACAACAGAGCCTACAACAGTCACAACCAAGTCTACAACAGAAACGCTAATTATAAAAACTACCGTCTCACCTCCGCCGGAGTGTAACCCTGACAAGTGAGTATCGAAACACATCAGTCTTTAATAATATTTTATCAAATCGTCTGATATATAATTTATTATTTGTAATGTTTTTAAAAAAAACTGTCTTTTTGGATTATTACTTTATATTATTTTATTTTTATATTTTTGGTTTCCGACGTTTCGAATGCTTTACAGCTATAGACTAGCTCTCTCCCGTTTCATCCCGTCGTCGTAAAACATTCGAAACGTCGGGAACCAAAAATCATAATAAACCGCGAAATAATCCTAAAAGATAGTTTTTTTAAATGTCAAATATTCGCATAAATCTAAGAATGTATGTGTAATTTTTAATGTTGCTATGTTTATTGAAGACGAAATGCTAAATTTTAACAAATACGTAAACATGAACGTAGTACGTGATGTGTAATGAAGAAATTCTAAAATGTCTGTCAGTGAAAAAATATTAAGTATAAAAAATTATAACTAATAAGTTTCTGAAGCAAATTAAAATAAATCACGATGATAATGATTTTTTTCGAGAAATTCACCATTATTTTAAATTTAATATAACAGGAACATTATTATTATAATGTTTATTTCACTCGTGCCAGCTACAAGAACCTGCTGTGGAGCGGCGAGCCGCTGCCGGCGTCGGCGTTCTCGGCGAGCTCCGCCGCCAGCGACCAGTTCCAGCCGCAGTTCGCGAAGCTGGGCGGGCGGCCGACGGCGTACAGTGGTACACACACACTTCGTTTTGTATTGTTAAATATATATATACAGATAAATAATTAATAAGCTTTCTTTGAAAAAATTTTTTACTTAGAAGTTATCTCTAATACAGGAAAAGTTATGAGATTGCTGCTCTTGATTTTCTTCAAGTAACAATAAAATTTGTTTATATAAATTTTTAAAATTTTCGCGTTCCATAATTATATAATTACACTACGGAACTTAAACGCGTGAACTCATAAGTGGCAGACTGTCTGCCCACGACCACACTTGTACAACCCAGTCGAAACATCGAGAATAATATATGTATATAGCCACTTACCAATTCACGTGTTTTAGTCCTGTAATGTTATTACTATATAACATTCGTTTATTTCACATATTACCTTATAATTTGAATTCTTAAAATGAACACTTTTTTCTTTGTTTGTTCTTCAATTGTGTACATTTTCTATTAGCTGGAAGTTGGAATCCTGACGCTTCCGACGCGAACCCTTACATTCAAGTGGAGTTGCCGCAAAAGGAGCCGATATACGGCGTCCTCGTGCAGGGCAGTCCGCTCTTCGACCAGTACGTCACGAGCTACGACGTCATGTATGGTGATGATGGACACATCTTCTCTACGGTTGACGGACCTGATGGCAAGCCCAAGGTACTTTACCTTATTTCTTTTAAAATCTTTTCAAATCTCTTGTTAAATTATAATAGTTATAGTAATATTTTGTTAAATTAGAAATATTTTTTTTATAATATACATATAATTAATCTACTCGTATATCAGGAAAATCAAGAACAATATATCCCATTCCAATATTTGCACCACTAAATATTACTAAGGTTATCTTTTTTTGTTGCAATATAAATATCGTGAACTCTTATTCATTTAAAGATGTTGGTTATATAGATTTTCCGTGGTCCGGTCGACCGCGAGAAACCTATGAAACAAATGATAGAACCTCCAATTGAAGCCAAGTTCATCCGCATTCAACCTCAAACTTGGAACGATGGAGTTGCTGTACGCTTCGAATTGATCGGTTGTCAAGAATTTACTACCACTCCCACTACACCTACCACTCCCACCACTCCTACCACACCTACCACTCCCACTACGGTCACCGTAACAACTCCCACTACTCCCACCACAGTTGTCTTAACAACTCCCACGGTTCCTTCTACACAAACAACCCCCACAACTCAACCTGCCACAGAAAGCAGCACAAGACCAACACTGTTTACTACTGTAAGTACACATTTTATCCATTCTTATACTACTTGTACTTTTTATTATTGTGTCTTGTTCACTTATCAATCAAGTCTCAGTCACTCATCAATACCCTGATGGCTTATTAAAACTACCCAATACATTTACCACATACAAGAATCGAACACCCGATCCCCAGAGACAATCTTGAAAACAATTCTTAATGACTAAATAATTAAATTATCTACAGCTGGAACCCATAGTATGCACAGACAACCTAGGTCTTGGCGGGAACCTCTCCATCAACCTGATCGAGACCAGCTCCAACAACGACGGGCGCAAGCTGCTGCGCATGGACGCCGAGCGCGGCTGGACGCCGCTCTACAGCACGCCCGGGGAGTGGGTCATGGTGAGTGGGACGGTGCCATGAGGAAATAATCCCATTAATCCCATTTTTAGTACAAATGCGCAAGTTTGCATGGATGTTTTCACGTTAATCACGCCAGAACGGCTGAATGGATCAGGATGAAATTTAGCACAGAGATTATAGTCTAGAATAGCACATAGGTTACTTTATATCTCCGAAAAATGTACGGTTTGTGTGGGATAGGTTTGTTTCTATTTTTCACAGAGCAAGGGATCGGGTATAAAATAGCCACACTAACTGTTAAAACAGAGCTAGGGACGAATCTGAGCGAAACGAGGTTGAGCCGCTAGTTAACTTATAGTTTAGTGATGATTAAGAAAGCGAAATGCTTATGGATAGTCTTCTGTAGTGTGTGTTTATGCTTTTTCTTATTTTTCTACGATTCCACTGTCCACTTTTTTTTATATTATTAAAATGTCTCTTTGAAATATTAAACTGCAAGACTCTTATGACGTATTAAATTTCACAAAATCAATTTTTTTTTTCAACCATTTTTTTTTCTAACACTCGAGGATTATAGGAAGAGATCTCTTAATAAAGCAATCCTTTGCACATAAAGTATCGAAATTCTATTTGTATTTTATAATTATTTTTGTATTATACTCACACCACCAGTTCAACTTCACGTCGCCTCGCAACATCACCGGCCTCCGGACGTCGGGCGGGCCGAGCGGCTGGGTCACCGGCTACTACGTCCTCTTCACCTCCGACCTCTCCACTTTCAACCCGGTGCTAGACGAAAGTGGTGCCCAGAGGCTAATTCCGGCCAATTTTGATAACAACAATGTGGTCGTGAACGAGTTCCGGCCCCCCATCAGAGCGCAGTATTTGAAGGTTTTACCCATCACTTGGAAGAATAATATAGAGATGAAAATCGAACCTATTGGCTGCTATGAGATATATCGTAAGTAAATGCTTTCCAATGTGCAAAGATTTACTATATAATTTAATAAATGATTCATTTGAAAATTTCTGATGTAATAAGACTTTTTATATGTATGTATATATTTTTTAACTACCTGGGTGGTATAGTGACTTATATTTATACTATATGTTTTTTCTACCTTTTTTAATACAGTAGAAATTCTCCACGGAGTGTATATTTAAATATAAAATTGTGACCTTTGTTTTGATAACAACGTTAAACGCGTATAACAAACGGCAAATCGTCTATCTATACTAATATTATAAAGAGGAAAGATTTTTTGTGTGTTTGTTTGTACCGAATAAGCTTCGAAACTACTGAATCGATCTAGATGAAATTTGATAAGAAGATATTTTGAGACTCTGGGAAGGACATAAGATCCCATCCCTTAAGGAGGTGAAAATGGGGATGAAAGTTTGTATGGGGAAGCAACGCTAGAGACAAAAGCAAATTGTAAATCGACTAAACTTAAGATATTGTTAGAAAATGTATTCTAAATGTTACCCAACACCTAACTTCCAGCGCCAGAGGAGCAGGCGCACGACGAGCGCGCGCCGGCGCCGTGCGCGCTGTGCCCCGGCGCGCCGCCCGCCGCCTGCGCCTGCGCGCCCGCGCTGTACTACGACGGCGAGAACTGCGTGTCCCGCGACCAGTGCCCGTGCTTCGTGGGATTCATACCGTCAGTGCTAAACACTCTCTTATATTTAGGCAATTATTTGTCATTTTAAATAAAACTATTTTTTCGAAAACGCCCACAACCAAAAATCAAAATAAATCCGAGAAAAAAGCAGGACAAATAGTTTTATTTAAAACCGTCAGTGCTAACTATTTATACCTACGTTTTTAAACAATTAGCAGAATATATTTGGAACTGCGTCTGTGATTATTTAAAGATATAAAAATGGCTTACTAATGCATAATAAATAGTGTTAGGCGATCTTTAACTAGTTTCCCACATACCTATAGTATATGTATACCCCAAATATCAATAAATATTATAAAATATAATTTCATATAATTAGTTACAAGTATATTATTAATTCAAATGAAATTTTAAAACTTAAATGTTTGTAACTTTAAATGTAGGTATACATTATATATATGAATCGCAGGTACCCAGTGGGGTCCAGCTTCCGCGGTGACAAGTGCGACGAGTGCCTGTGCAAGCTGGGCGGCGTCAGCTCCTGCCAGCCCGCCGCGCCCTGCGCCTGCGCACCGGTAACATCACATATTTAGTTTTTTTACACAGCTTTGATATTTGATAGCATAATTACTATTTTTACATACATAATCAAATTGTCTATATTTTTAATGATAAATTATGTCTTTGTAGGATCTAGTCCCAACACTAACACCAGAATGCAAGTGTCTTTGCGAGCCGTGCACCAACAACACTAAGATCTGTCCCACCAGCAAGCTTTGCCTGCCTCTGGAGAAGTGGTGCGACGGCCTCCAAGACTGCCCTGATGATGAATTGGAATGTACCACCAGGTCCCCTGTAACAGAGACCGTGGTGACCACTGTGGTGCCAACTGCCGCGAACGCCCCGCCAGTGACCACGCTCGCCCCCACCACGATTTCTTCTACGACTGAGAAACGTAAGTTCATTTTCACGAAACATTCATTTAAGTTTCCAGGTGCATCTTCAGTACTATTAAATCGATTTTGATAACACAATAAATAAATGTATAACACCTGTTAAAACAAAATTACAAATATTATTAGCTTTCCCATAAAAAGAATCAATAAGCGCAAAAACGAGACATCAAACCATATTAGAATCTATTATAGGCGTATTGCGGCAATGCCTTCTGTTTCTAAGAAAGAATCAAAAGAAATAAAGTGCGTTGTCAAAAAAATGTATATGTATATTCTAGCATGTTCTTCCATGGACCCTAAAATACTATCGATTTTAATTTTTCTTTCGAAAAGAGTTATCAATATTTCTAATACTTTATCAGCATATATGGACGTAGTTTATAATTATTAATACCATTCCAGCACTAGAGTGCCCCAAGGTGGAATGCCCGCCGGGCTACACGGTGCGGCCGGTGTCGCCGCGCGCCAGCTACCGCGGCGCCGAGCTGCCGCCGCCGCGCCCGCGCTACTCCTACCAGAGGTTCTACAAGGGCTCCAAGGGCGGCCGCAGCTTCGCCAAGGGCGGATTCTCTAAGACTAGCTTCTCGAAGAGCGGTAATTATGGTGAGATTACTTTGTTGAATAAAAACTTTTATTAATAGAATTTAGGGTTAAGTTCTAAAAGGGTTCTAAGAGAGGATGGATCTTCGATAAGATTAATTTATTGAACGCTGGCTATGGAATGCAGAATACAATTAACTTTGAAAAAAAATTATGATTCAAGTAAAATAATAAATGTTTTCTTTTAAATGTATCTAAATATGTTATTTGGTAATATTAATTTATTAAAGATAACTAAATATTTCTGCAACCAAATCATCAGGTCCACCATCCCGGCCGCAACAGAACGAAGCGTTCACACTAGACAAGCCGTCCCTCGCCAGCAAGCCGGAGGCCGCCCAGCAGGAGTGCGCGCAGTTCAAGTGCATCCCCAACCTGCCGCCCATCCCGCCCAAGGGCTCCACGCCCGCGCCCGTCGTCTGCTCCACGCCGATGTGTCCTGACAAGTACTCGCTGAAGCTAGACAGCGTGCCGTTGGGTGTTAATGAATGCCCTCAGTGAGTTTTTGTTTAGTATTGTATTCATTTATATTTCATTACCTTTATCATCCTGAAAGGACAAGTATAAAAAGCATAGAGAGTATTTTTGTTACTGGGTTCTATGATTTTATTTGTTAGATTCTATCTAAAGATGTGATTCATGGTGCTTGGTTAAAACCAAAACGTGTTAATATTTGGTTGTACTGCTGGATTCTTACCGACGACGTCAGTATTCAGCCTCATTAGACTATTTCTTTGTTAAAATACATTGATAGTATTTATTTCATTTCATCTTTAAATTAGCCCTCTAGTATGCCTTAGATATTTCGATTGTGCAGTAAAATATTATAAGCAAGCAGGATGGTCATAAGTCACGCGTTTTCGGAATTATAATCAAGCGCGTTTATCATCCCACTGTTAAGCATGGGCCTCCCTTCAATGCGAAGAGGGTCGGTACATAATTTATCACGCTGGCCAAAGGTCTATCGGCAGACGTCACATGTCCTTCGAAATTTGGTTAGGTTCTCATAGACATGCTGGTTTCAGAAGTTTTTCCTTCATCATAAAGCAAGTAGTAATCATGTTAAGAATAATGTAAACGAGATTGGAATCTTAAATAAAACTATAATTTCGGTTTATTTCGTGAAATATTCGCGTAAATCTAATAAAATATTATGGGATTAAAATCTCTTTATCCATAAACATTCTGATGCAGATACTCGTGCGAGCCGCCGCCGGAGCAGCCGGCGCAGTGCAGCGTCACCGGCCGCACCTTCAGCACCTTCGACGGCACCGAGTACAAGTACGACGTGTGCTTCCACATACTGGCGCGGGAGAACCGCTTCGGGGAGTGGACTGTGCTGTGTTAGTATACTTTATATTTTGCTTTAATAGGGAATATGCGTGTGATATAAATAAAGATGAAAAAAAGTTTTTCTTTTTATAATCTTTATTACTTCTGAGCAATTTAATTTTTTTATTATTTATTACATAATATTTTATTATAACTACATATTTCTTATATATTAAAAACATTTTTCCCTCATCAAGTACGCAAGAAATGCGACGAAAAAACCTGCCAGAACCAGTTACTTGTGCTACAAGACACCGAACTGATCCTTGTGAAGCCTTCTCTCATGATCGAGTACAACAACTACGAGTACACCGTGGAGCAGACCAGCAAGATCTGCTTCCAGAGGAACAGCTTTGACGTCAACAGGCTTGGAGACGGGGTTTCCATCAAGTCCAGGAAATATAACTTCACAGTGTTTTACAGTCCTGATGGGGACGTTAAGATTGGGGTAACTAATACTTACCTATTATTATTTAGACAAAAATAAGAAAAATTATTTTCGTTCAGATTTTAGAAGAATGCTGCGTAATATTTTATTTTTGAATATTGTACATGTTATGTCCTAAATTTTAATTTAGTTAGATACTTAATTTGAAAATCAAATTTGAGTTTTAACGTACATACATAATATATCTTCACGATATAGATTATAGACGATAATTCTACACGTTAAATATACGAATATAATTCATATTTCATTATCGTTAGGCAAAAGAAAGTAGTATTCAACTAAAATCATGAGATCACTTTAATTATACACGATTGATTTAATATATTTTAAAATCATATTGTTCCTTTGATGAATAAACTAAATGACCTCTTAAAGAAAACTATCTTTTCGGAATATTTCGTTTATTAATTTATTTAGATTTTTGGTTCCCGACGTTTTGAATGGTTTATAGGCGTTATATACTTGTTACAAACAGTGCCTACCCACAATCTTTGAAAATGATTTCAATAATTCAAAAAGGCCACCAAAGTATTTTACCAAAACTCCACCGAAACGGCTCGACCGATTCTTATGAAATTTTGTGTGTATTAACATATATTCAGTAGATCTGAGAATAGGATGTAAACTATTTCTCATACCCCTAAGTGATAAAGGTGGTCCTCCCCAAAATATTTATTTTATTTTATGGTCAAATCTTGTATTTTAATTTTTTTATGATTTAGCATTAAAAAATAGATACAAACTTAAATTTTCACTAGGGACGAACCCGAGCTGAGCGAGGGTGAGTCGCCAGTATTATATATAAATGCACGAAAGTATCAAACGAGCCGTATCGTCCACCGCCAGGTATCCAAGAAGTACCAGGGCCGCGTGGACGGGCTGTGCGGCGCGTACGACGGCGACGCGCGGCGCGAGCGCGTGCTGCCCGACGGGCGCGAGGCCGCCGGCGTGCAGGAGTTCGGGCGCGCCTGGGCCCGGCCCGGCCTGCGCGCCGACGCCTGCCGCGTGCGCGCCGTGCCGCGCGACGAGCAGAAGCGCGTGTGGGATCTGTGCAAGGTCATCACGTGAGTGCACTCTTTGATGTATACATAGCTGTGGAATATGTACACTCTACGCTGTACAGACATTGTAGGTGAAGGCTGTGGTTGCTCAGTGGTAACGGCTTGGGAAATCGATTGAAACGAGTTCAAACTCGGGTCTCGCATCTCTGATATTTTCATGTGCGAATCATTTCCAACATGAATACCACTTGTCTTTCGGTAAATAAAAACTTCGTGAGGGAACCTGCATGTCTGAGAAAACCTAGCAAGTTTTCCAAAGACATGTAAAATACACCATGCACTTAGAATGTCAAATGTATTGAAAAAGTCACCTAATCATTATTACGATTCTCCTTAAAGAATAGATATATAGACAATTGATGAACTATTTTGTCTTCAGCGAGGAGCCACTATCGCAATGCTCTAAGGTGCTAAGCCTGGACAAGTGGCGCAGCATCTGCCTGGAGAAGATCTGCTCGTGCGCCGAGCTGGTGGTGAACGGCACCAAGCGCACGGAGGAGCAGTGCCGCTGCCTGCTGCTGGAGAAGCTCGTGGCGGAGTGCCTCGCCGCCGACCAGGACCTTGACCTGTCCAGCTGGAGAATACAGATGAATTGTCGTGAGTTACCTATTGTTTTATAAAATCACATTCATGACAAATTAATTTAAAGAAGTATACAATTTATTTTAAGGCAGATAAAAAAAGTTTACCTTTATTTTCGTTTACTCTGTAATAAATTTCATTTAAACTACTACTACTACTAGGCCTTTGCGTCTATTCCAGACGATTTATGGTGCAATGTCGGAGATACACCTCTTTTGGTGGCTGTATAGACCGATGCGAGAGCTACATGTCCTACCGCAGACCTGACAGGAGAAGTTTGCGACGGATGGTACTGAGTCGCCTTGACGTCGTCTTTGTCTCTTGTCAGCAAGTGCCGCGAACCCGGTCTCATCGCAGAACTTGCGACCCTCCATAATACTTTTGCGCCACTCCGTTCGATTTTCTGCAAGTCTTTCCCAGTTTCGGTGGTCAATTTTAAAAGTAACCATGTCTCTCTTGGCGCAGTCTTTAAAGCGAAGCAGTGGCCTCCCTACGTTTCTTTTTGCGTTCGCAATCGCACCAAGAAATACACGTCGTGGTAATCGAGAAGGTCCCATTCTGTGCACATGCCCGAGCCAGCGCAAACGTTTCTGTTTTAGAAGCGCGGTCAAACTAGGTAGTTGTGCAATTTCTAGAACTCTCTCGTTTGTCACCCTGTCTTGCCATGAGATGTCCAAGATTTTACGAAGGCAACGCATGTAAAAAGAGTTTATTCGACGTTCGACCTTTGCATACGTTGTCCAGGTTTCAGCTCCGTACAAGAGTATGCTTATAATGGAGGCTTGAAAGACTAACATTTTGGTCTTGGTGGTTAGATATTTGTTTTGCCATACTCTAGTACTAAGCTTCCCGAACATGGTCGCTGCTTTACCGATGCGAATGTCAACCTCTGCATCCAGCGACAGATTGCTCGTTACGGTTGACCCTAGGTAACAAAATCTGTCAACTACCTCTAACAGCGTACCATTGAGCGAAATTGCTGGGGCCTTAGAAGTGCCTTGTGCTAACACAACTGTCTTCTTTGCGTTTATGGACATGGCGAACAGGGAACAGGCCCGTGAGAATTGATTCACCATATACTGGAGCTCACGTTCGGAATTAGCAACGAAAGCCGCGTCATCGGCATAAAGAAGGCTGTCGATGAAAAAATCCTCGCGGCTTCTTTTGGATTTGAGTAGTGAGATGTTAAGCATCCTTCCATCGGTTCTTGTATGTAGATGTATACCCTGTTGATGTTCGCCAAAAGCGGTACGCAATATGAGCGAAAAATATATACCAAACAGGGTAGGAGCCAAGACGCAGCCCTGTCGCACACCTCTGGAAACATCAAACGGCTTAGATGTTATACCGTTTAAAACTACTGTGCCCTTCATGTCTTCATGAAAAGATGCAACCAGTCTCAGGAGTTTAGGCGGGCACCCAATACTCTCAAGCGCCGAGTACAAGCCCTTTCTGCTGACCGTATCGAAGGCCTTATTAAGGTCAACGAAAGCTACTACTAAGGGACAGTTTTGTTCTCGACACTTCTCCTGTATTTGGCGAAGTGTGAAAATCATATCCACTGTCGAACGGTCGGAGCGGAAACCACATTGTGACTCAGGATAGATACGTTCAGCAAGCTTTTGGAGTCTTGATAGAACGACTAGACCAAAAAGCTTGCCAACTATGCTCAAAAGAGAAATTCCGCGAAAATTGTTACAGTCGCCGCGGTCACCTTTCCCTTTGTATAATGTGATGATGTTAGCGTCCCGCATATCCTGAGGCACATGCCCCGCTTCCCAACATTTGCACAATAGATTATGCAGGATTGGTTTCACACATTCGAGCTTTAATATTTCAGCATGGATGCCGTCGCCGCCGGGACTCTTACCGCGCTTAAGCCGATTGACAGCCTTGGTGAAATCCTCTACAGACGGTAGATCATCTAACTCATTCAATACACCTAATTTTGGTATGCTCTGTGCCGCCTCCGGATGTATGATTACTGGACTTGAGTAGAGATCGGTATAATGCTCGACCCAACGATCAAGCTGTTTTTGGCTGTCAACAATGACAGTGCCATTTGCGTCCTTTAGAGGGGCTATCTTTTTTGAAACAGGTCCGAGAACGCGTTTAATACCTTCATATACACCACCTATGTTTCCACTGTCCGCACACATCTGTATATTGCGACCAAGATCCGACCAGTATAAGTTGGCAAAGTATCGTGTACTTCGTTGAAGAGAAGTTTTAGCTGTTCGAAGTGTTTTATCAGTTACTGGACAGGGATTCATACGGTGCCTAAGTGCGGCATTCCGCTTTGAGTCTAAAAGAGGTTGTAGGTACTCAACGTTGTCCTCGAACCAGTCTTGAGACTTGGTCCTCACACATCCGAAAACCTCAGTGGCGCTATCAGTCAGTAGTTTCTTTGCTTTATTCCACTCGACGCCTATCGGTGTATTGGCATCCCAATCAGCAAGTTCTTTATTTGCCAAGCACTCAAACTGTCGGACTTTTTCATCATCCCGAGTATTAGAAAGATTTATCTTCCTCCTACCTGGCGTTTTAGATGAATGTATCCTTTTATGAGCTATGGCAACTTGTGCTGCTACTAGAGAGTGGTCGGTGTCACAGTCGGCGCTATGGAATGTACGAGTGTGAAGGAAATCGCGGAGGTCTTTGGATCTCGTTAGTATCACGTCTAATTGATGCCAGTGGCCTGATCGCGGGTGCTTCCAAGACACTTTTCGGGACAGCTTGCCCTTGAAATATGTATTGGTTACGCATAGCAGGTATTCAGAACAGAACTCCAGTAAACGTCGGCCATTGTCATTAATATTGCCGATTCCATGGTAACCAATACAATCAGGCCATGCGGAATGATCCTGTCCCACCCGGGAATTGAAGTCACCCAAGATGTACAGGCGATCAGTACTAGAAACAGTTTTCACCGTCTCGGTCAGTTGGTTATAAAAATACTCTTTTGACTCGTCCGAAGATTTTAATGTCGGAGCATAAGCAGCAATTAGGGTAACATGACCGTGACTGCTCTTTAGTCTTAAGACCATTATGCGTTCCGAAACACCGCACAGAGTTTCAATGGCGGAAAGTATATCGTTTCGGACCGCAAAACCAACACCGTGTTCACGAGCATCGCCAAAATCTTTTCCTTTCCAAAAGAACTTATAAGAGGACTCCTGCAATGAGCCTTCGTCTGGTAATCTGGTCTCTTGCAAAGCGCAGACAGAGATGTTAAGCCTGCTCAGCTCTGCATCTATCACAGCAGTTTTACGCAGATGTTGTGCGTATCCGTAACCTCCACAGGTGTCCGGGAGGCCTGTCCTCATAGTACGGACATTCCATGTTGCAATGCGCATGGCTTGGCGAGGCGGGTTTTTATGAAACTGCTTTGTAAAACCAGGTGTGGAAGTTAACGACACCAGCCGTCTAGCCAGGAGCTAGTGCTCCCTACACCTCAAGGGAGCAAGCTGGCAACGGGACGGATTGGTACCTTATTGTCCGGGGGCTGCCCAGATTGAAGCGGGCGGTAACCAATCGATGGATCTTCGATGGACCCTCCCACTGTCGAAAGTGACCCCTAGCGCCTGCACTTACGCCCATCTGTGCAAGACTTATAACTGGTAACTGCCACTTCCCGTGTTGTTGTCCATACAGCTACGCTGCCGTGGGTGGAGTGACCTCTCCACAGACATTACACCGCCTGGGACGGAATTAAGGAAACACAGGGATGCCCAGCACCTGCATTACCCTCTCGGCCTCGTTGGCTTATCCCACAGGAAAGGCGAGCCAATACGTGTGGAGCCAAGTCGGCTGCAGAAATCTGCCGCATATTTCGGGTTGGACCCTACTCGCGTCTTACGGTGATTCCGCTCCGGGTTTTATTTTGGAATTTTCCTTCTCCTAGATGGGTTGCAAACCAATGCTTAGAGGCCCATCTCCCCTACACTGAAGCGTAGATAATAGCTTCGTTTGTTTATGGACTTAGTCGCCTTTTACGACACCCTCGTCCTTTGTCAGGGTTGGTGCTATTCTTAAGCCGAACACCACACGGGAGAAATTTCATTTAAAACTGTCCAGCTATTTCAGCTTGTCGGCTGTTACAAACATAAAGTCATATAAGTACACAAACACATGCACATGCAAACTTTCGCATTTACAATAGTAGTCCGATTATAATATCTATACATATAATAAAATTGTAACGAAGCCGAATCTGTACATTAAATATTTTTTGGAAAATCTTATTGAAATAAACATTATTATCGATACAGAGGCCGAATCTACAGTTTTTAGAATTTTTGTCTGTCTGTTTGTTACCGCATCACAGAAAAACCACTGGAGGGATTTTGATGAAATTTGGTATGGTGATAGTTGGTAATCCGGGTCAACATATAGGATAGTTTTACCGCGGGAAAATACCTATCTCATTTCTGGAAAAAAATACTAAAACTGCATCGTAAGAGTAATCTAATATGTAAACTCCAAGAATTTGGTTTTTGGTCATCTAAACGCGCGCGGAACCGCGGGCAACGCTAGTTGCTAAATAAAATTGGTTATTACATGACTGATGTTACAAATGACATCTTTATTTTATAAATTACAAGAAATTTAGAAATTTAATATAATTATCAACCGACTTAATTATTTAAAACTATTTACCTTTTATTTTTTGTCGCTACGCTTAACTTCAAATACAATATATTAATGTATACAATGCACACACGTAGCGGCGGCGTGCCCGGCGCCGCTGGTGCACTCGGAGTGCTACCGGCGGCGCTGCGAGCCGGCGTGCGGCGCGCGCGGCGCCTGCGCCGCCGAGCGCGCCTGCTTCCCCGGCTGCTACTGCCCGCCCGGCACGCTGCGCAAGGGCGACACCTGCGTCGCGCCCACCGACTGCCTCGATTGTGAGACACTTTTTGTTTATGACATTTACAATGTTGTATTTGCCATGACTTATATTGTACGTCCCTTGTACTTATTGATGAAATTAAAACAAATCAAAGAAGTAGAAATAAACATCTCGATTAGTTCCGAGATGTGGCGACTGCTGGTAGCCATTGCCGTTTCCACGCCATCATTTACTCAATGAATTTTAGTTTTTGTTAAAAATGGCATTACCCACACATTTCACATCCAATAGCAAACATATTGAGCAATAACATTAAAGTTTATTATTATAATATAAGCTGTCATGTGGGTCATGGACCTCCTCGTAATAAAGTAAATAAGCCAATGGCTACTTCTGTTTTACATATCAAGGATTAAAGGCTTTAAACTAAAGAGATTAGATTAGGTTGAATGGAGAATGACTAATATTTACTCTAGCTCTAGTTGACCAGAGACTACTTCACTAATAATGAAAGGCGATACTGTACTAAACAGTAAATCAGAATAGTTTTAATAAACAAGAAATCCCAGGCACGTGCAAGGGCGTGGGCGCGCCGGCCAAGTACGTGACGTTCGAGGGCGACGACCTGCCCTTCCTCGGCAACTGCACCTACCTCGCCGCGCGCGACGCCAACCACACCGGCCACCACAGGTTTGAGGTAACTTCCCATACATTATTACATTAGTTATTTTTCTTTCAATTTAGACTCCTCCCCCCTTGGTGATATTAAGTGAGATTTGATGAGACACTCATGAGATTTTTTCAACGGGCAAAATTGAACACTTCAAAAGAAATGAAAGAAAAAATTAATATATTTTTTTATTATTTTTAAGATTAATATCTATTCTTTACCTTATTTTAATTGTCATGAATATCTTTAATTTTTCTAAACAAAATAAAACTTTATTTGTTGTGTACGTATTATAAAAAATAAATCTTTTAAAAATTACATCCAATCATAATCCACAAAATAAGAAGTTATTTTCATGTGCTAATCATTTCTAACATGATTACCACTTATCTTACGGTAAATAAAAACTTCGTGAGGAAACCTGCATGCCTGAGAAAACCTAGCAAGTTCGAAAGCCATGTGAAGTACGCCACCCGCTTGGCCATCATGGTGGACTATGGCCTGATCCGCCTCGTATTGTAGGGAGGCCCGTGCTCAACAGTGGGACGTCAAAAAAGGGCTAAACACCATATTTAAAGATAACGAAATGTTCACTTTAAAAATGCCAGGTGTACGCTAGCAACGGGCCGTGCGAGGACACGGCGGCGGCGGTGTGCACGCACGCGGTGCATCTCATACACGAGAAGAATACCATACACGTCACAAAGGATACGGTCACTAAAAAGGTTTGTTTACTTACTTTGTTTTTTTATTTAAAAAAGAAAGGTAGCATGCAATTTACCAATATTATATATTATAAACTGATTTTAGTTTTATTTCTAGTAGATACTTTTAAATTAATTTTGAAGTAAGTATGCTTTGTTTGATAAAATGTTTTTAACTTCCAATATGAATAATAATCTTGTTTAAAACGGATTTTTTTAATTTTGTTTTGTCATTTTATTGTCTTTTTTAATATTACAACGCTAAATAATATAAAAATACTACTAACGCCATCTATTGTTGAACTAATGGACTAAACAACCTTAACATTATATACAGAGTGTATCATAATAAATATAATATTTGTTTCAGTTAATAACAACAGTGAACGGCAAGCCAATATTCAAATACCCTCAGAAGAATGATTGGGTACAGATCACTCTTCTCAATGGACAAGACGTCAGTATCCTACTACCGGACGATCATGTCGAGGTGAGTTCAAATAATAATACTAAATGGTTATAAATAAAAATATAATATAATTTGATGGTTGGTTATAAATAAATATATAATATAATATAAAAATAAAATAAAAGCAAATAAAATTGTCATATGTAAAACACACTAATGTTTATCGAAAGTTACTTTTATAGCACTGCGTGACCTAAACCCACATTTAAGTAATGATTAAACACTGTAAAATACTTAAATAGAATATTACACACACATATTTACAATAGATTATTACACACTATTTACACTCAAATGTGGTATGTTTTAGAGGTTCCAGAGATAAACGTATTCTTAGGTTGGAGACATATTTAATAATCAGAATATCATAAGTACACTTATAATGAAGCTTAGCCTAATAGGTGATCGACCATATATGGATGATACATGAGTGATTGATGATACATTACTAAAGTATGGCTTACAGTGGACTTAATGCTATACTATCGCTATACTAATGCTATACTATATTAAGCTATATTATACTATACCTAATGTATAAACATTTTACACATTAACACCGTGCAATATCTGCAATGTGTCTAATCTACGTATGTCAAGTATATATTAAAACAAAATAGGTATTTGGATAAACTCAGTCCTGATTTAACGGATTTAAGTGTGTCTGTATAATCTATGTTGATTGTCACTCGTGTGATTAACATTTGTAACCAATAGATGGCGGTATATGTCGTTTGAATTACACTATTATTTAGTTTTTACTGATTAATTAAGTTGAAATGTAGCAGCCATATTTTTGTGCTCTTGTAAAATACGATATCACGGTCCAGATCACTGGTTGTTTTATTGAGATACCAAAGCGAGATGAAGTCTCCCGTAGCAATAAGTGGATTGTAAAGTATCAAATTCATTTAGCCCCACTGTTTGAAGGAATAAAAAATTAAAGAGTGCGTGTATGAATGTGTACACGCGTAAGAAGTAAAACTTCTGCAGGTTATCGGTACTCTTTATGAAATTCAATTCAAGTTTTAAATAATTAGGATAGGTGAGATACTAGAAAAACGCATATTAGGCATTTTGCAATCATATATTTATAGAATATCATTTAAAGAAAGAATATAATATTATATATTATTTGTCAGACAATAACAACGGTTACCATGGCAACAAACGTGCGTATATTTTTTCGTAACGCATTCACCAGCTTACCCCCCAAGTCAAGCGTGCGTACAGAAGTTTTACTTCAAAAACACACACTACCTACACCTATTGACTCACAAACAATATCATATATGTGGGATGGAAATAAATGGCTAGATTCGCTTATGAGGAGTTTAATTAAATTTCTTAACGCTGCATTCATTACACTATTCGAACGTATCCGCCATACTCCAAAAACGCCATTACTATCGAAATACAACCAATCACAATCGTTCATGCTATACGCTCCATTACACGCTAATTTTAAATCCTACATATATTACATAAGTGTAATCCCCTCAGCTGACAGTATCCCAGGCGAAGATGGAGTTCACAGTGCGCGTGCCGTCGGCCACGTACGGCGGCCGCACGCAGGGGCTGTGCGGCGTGTGCGCCGGCACGCAGGACCGCCTCGTCACCAGCAACGGCACCGTCACCGATGACTTCGAGGAGGTTAGTCTTTAAGCTTCTCATAAATAGATCTTTTTTGTAACAAAATATGTTGTCGTTAAAAGGAATCGAGTAAACATATACAGGATGAATCGCCACAACTTTGTTTTAAGTTACTTATGTATTAGCACGTTACACTTACATTAAGTTACTTAGTTATTACATTAGCTATAAGTATTAAACTAGCTCTATTTATTACATAATCAACATCTATTACAGAAGCTATATTAAACTAGCACTTTAACAATTGAATCGATTTACCGTTTTTATTTAGACAAATAAAAACTTAGAACCAATTGTTAAGTAATATAGTGTTATTAAAAAAAACATAGTTTTAAACATTTCACTATAAATACTCACTGGTTAAATTAACAATAAAAAACAAAAAGTAAACATCATCTCCGATACCCCCAGTACGGCAAGAGCTGGCAAGCCAGCCCCGAGGCGCTGTCCGCGCTGGAGGTGCCGGCGCAGGCGCGCTGCGAGGAGCCGCCGCCGCCCGCGCCCTGCGCGCCGCCGCCCGACGACAACCCCTGCCACAACATCAACAATGTCGACAAGTTCGGTGCTGTGAGTATTCACATACGCCTTTTCCTTCTTCTCCTTGCACGACTTTTTTCGTATTCGGACAATTTTGCCCATTGTGCGTGAGCTTATGCTATAGACGTATTATTAAACATTTCCATTTCCACAGATTTCATCTATGTATTTGTATATCTTTATAAATTACAGCTTTTTATTTTTTATTTGTGATACACAAATTATATTACTGTAAAGATTTGTCAAAATCTTTGCATTTGGCACCAGTATATACTTTAAAGTCAGATTTTAATCATCATCTACGTAAAGTTACCTATCCTTAAATTCATTATTTTGTTAATGGTTTGCTACGTTTACCAATGTCATATAGAATGAAGTTTTCCTAACTAGATATACAAATTTGATAAAAACCATATAAAAATTCAAATTCTGTCATAGAATAAATTTCTTTTATATAAACAACATTTCTTAGAGATCCAAATGAGTTAAAAACAATAAAATATTTTCACACTCAAATACTTACAACAACAAACTCGTCCGCAGTGCCACGCGCTGGTGGACCCGGCGCCGTACCAGGCGCAGTGCGAGGCGGAGCTGTGCGAGCTCAACGCCACGGACGCGTGCGCCGCGCTCGCGCGCTACGCCGCCGACTGCCGCGCGCAGGGCGTGTGCCTGCGCTGGCGCGAGGGCCTCTGCCCCTATCCATGGTGGGTTCGATTACCTCCTGTCCTATCCTTCCTACCTTTTATACATCTATGACGATACGTCTGGCTCAGTTTGTAGTGATCCTACTTACTGTGACAGTGGTCGTGGGTTCGAATCCCGCTGCCCTAAGCGTTTGTGTGATGAGCACGAATGCTTGTACTCCAGTCATGGATTTATATTTATAATATGCATGTATTTAAAGTTATATATGTGTATGAATAACGCAAGTCTTGCTAAGCTACGAAACTTACCATGGAACTAGATGGATCTGTGTGTTAATGTCCCAACATATTTATACCTTAATCTGATTTTAGATCTCGTATATCTAATTAAATTTAGGTTTATTCGCATACCTAAATAGGCATTTTACGCGCGTTATTTACGAGACAGTAAATAACGCGTCTCGCGCTTTATCGGATCATAATCCCGTGATTTAATCCCGTACAATTTTTTTTCTACTCCTGATTATTATTTCCTTATTCCTGTCACACTTGTGTTTTCTGTCTGAACGTCTAGAATATATTTTCTCACTTATGTTATGTAAACAATGTGTTAAAGTAATAAAACAATAGAAACTAGAAATGTTAACGTTGTAAAGTAAATAGTTTTATGTAATAGTAATAAAGGCTTTTATTATAACAGCGAAGCGCCGTTCGTGTACAGACCGTGCGTGGACTGCGAGCGTACTTGTGATAACTACGACGAGCTCAAGGATAACCCTAAAAAATGCGACAAAGATCCGGTAGAAGGATGCTTCTGTCCTGAAGGAAAAGTTTGTATTTTACTTAATAACCTACAACGTGAGACTATTTCGAAAAAAACTATATATTTAAAACAATAATAATTACTTTTATAATAAAAAAGTTCAATGGAAATTTGTTTAGGGATTTCCAAATGAAATTCGCCATTAAACATCAATTTTCATTCAACAAAAAAAATCACAAAAACGATGTTATACATAATATTATTTAAATATATGTTGTATTACAGGTTTAAATATTAATTTTTATATGTTAATTAAATTTTGTTGCTAAAAGGTGCGAGTGAACAACACATGCATAGAGCCGACCAAGTGCTTCCCGTGCGACGCCAACAAGGAGCATTATGCCGGCGACGAGTGGCAAGTGAGTAGAAACTTTCCATACTATTAACAAAAATATACCTTATTAATTCGTATCTGTAGTCACATAATCATTTACACAAAGTTGACCTAAAAATGTACAATTTCTGTTGAAATTTCCTTCATAGCATTCTAACTAAATATAATATAATTTCAATTTTATTTTATTATTTAATTAAAATGTTTTATAATTTTGATTATATTATACGGGCCAAAAAGTGGCTAAGCTACATTTTATCCCTAAAAATTGAGTCGTTTCTGCAATCCAATATTATTTATTATATAATTTATAATATTCCACTGCAATCGTGCCCCTCTAATCGGCCCACTGCCCCGTCGTGCAGGAGGACGCGTGCACGCGCTGCACGTGCAGCAAGGGCGCGGCGGAGCGCGGCGCGCACGTGGCGTGCACCACGCAGCGCTGCGCCGAGCCCGTGTGCGCGCACGACGAGCGCCGCGTGGCCAAGCCCGCGCGCGCCGCCGCCTGCTGCCGAGACTACGTCTGCGGTGAGCGCCTATACCACTTCATTACGTCTTGAGATTATGCCACACCTAGCCGCCACCTTCTACACTCCAATGTCGCCCTGGTACATCTGTTCGTATACAAGGCACAAAATGCCGGCGCGCAAAGCGTTCGTCTCAGGACGGCGAGTGGTTTTCTATTAATATACTAAAAAGAAAAGCTTCTTACTCTTACTTTCCGTAAAGGAAAGTGGAAAAATTTAAGTTAAAGACAGTACGAAAAGACAGAGCTGTTAATTTTCATTATTTTATAAATTTTTAACTGTTTATAAAAAATTTAAAAAATAAAAAGATTGTTTAAGACTATATAAATAATAAGAGATATAGCACACTAAATGTAATTATTAACTTTATGAATTTCTTATATCTAGTACCAAAACCGCCGGACGTTCACTGCGAGGAACCCAAAAAAATAGAGTGTGGATTCGGACAAATTCTTAAACAAAAGACCACAGCCAACGGATGCAAGGAGTTTACGTGCGGTAAGCTTAAAACTAACAGATTATAAATAAAAAAAATAATCATAAGTAATTATACATAATAAGTCTGAACTTAAATCATTGTTGAGATGTCAGGATTTACAAACCCTTGTCCCTCCCGTGATTATGTTTGCTGTAAAACATACGAAACGCCCAGAGCTAAAACTCAAAATAAAACCACGACCAAATCCGTAACAATAGACATAGGTTTACAAGTAAATTAATTAAATTACAGAATGTAAACCCGAAAACGAATGCGAGAAAATTCCCGATGACAGTGAAATAGAGATGCTAGAGCCGGGCATGGAGCGGCTCGTGGACACGAGCGGGTGCTGCCCGCGCGCCGCGCTGGTGTGCCGCGTGCAGAGCTGCCCCGAGCCGCCCGACTGCCCAGAGTTCCACACCTTGGCAACTAACAATGTCACCGGCAAGTGCTGTCCGGAACACAAGTGCGGTGAGTCACGTGACATAATTTTTTAATAACTAGTTCCCGCCTACTGCCTAGTAATCGAAGCACGATCACAATTATTATCATACAAAATTTCGGGATTGTATACATTTTATTATTATATAGTAATTAGATGTAAATAGGAAATTAAATTGTAAAGTTTAGAATACTTCGCTAGGTAATTACAACTAACAGTTTAAAATATGAAAGAAGCATTATAATACTTTGTCTTTATTCCATCTTGTTAGATGAAGATGACGCTAATTTTATCTATTTTATGGTTGTTGAATTGAGACTCACAAATGACAAAAGTATTATAATATATATATATATATATATATATATATATATATATATAATATATATATATATATATATATATATATATATATATATATCTATTATTTTCGCCGTCAATGCACTATTTATTTACTGTTTTCGACACATCCATTGAAGGTGTATACATATTGGATATGAGAAGGATTTGGCATTGAAAGTTTTGTACATTTTCAGAGTTGCCCAAAGACAAGTGCGTGGTGCGTCTGGAGTGGGAGGCCGCGCCCAAGGGTGGGGAAAGACCGAGGACCAACCCACAAGTGGTTCTGAAAGACGTAAGTACCAGTCTAACACATTGTAACGAAAAAATAAATAGTTTATTAGATAAATTGCAATAGGTGTTAAATCAAATTATAGTTAATATGTAATTTAAAAATTATACTACATATGACTCTTCTCAACTAGAATTAATTTTAAAAGAAATAAATATACTTATGATGTTTCTATTAATGTTACGATGACAAAGTTTATTAAGCGCTTAACAAACTTTGTCATCTTTGATCTGGTACTTTTTGATCTGGTCTGGTTGCTCAACCAGACCAGACAACCATCTGCCTGATCAATACAAACATTTAAATATATATAAAAAACTACACTTAGTTAATTTAGGCTATTGTTCACACAACAATTTAGCGACTTTTTATTCATAGCTGACTCTACAGAACTTATCATTATCAAATTTCATTTAATTCCTTTGTAAAGTTTTTAAAAATCTTACAGACAAAATCCCTTTCTTGTTTTTTAGAACATTATAATTTTTATTTTCTTACTTTACATTGCTGAAATTTAGTAGACGTCTCATGTAAATCGCTGGATAATTTTGTAAATATTAAAAATAAAAAAATAGGGATAGTACTCCATAAATAAAGTGTGAAAATTACATTGAAAAAAATATATTTGAGATAATAGGGTTTTCAAAGAATTCAATAAAAAAAAACAAAAAAAAATGAAATTTTTCCTCTTTATCATATTAGATTTCACATCTTAAAGTAGTATTAAAACGAAACATAAAAATGTTTCATGCAACAGTTTCCAACTCGCACTTGCCCAATATTTTAAATACTAATAACATGTCCGGGCGCAGCGGGACGCGGCGTGGCTGGACGGGCCGTGCCGCGCGTGCCGCTGCGAGCGCGGCGCGGCGCAGTGCAGCGCGCGCGCCTGCGCGCCGGTGCTGTCCACGCCGCAGTTCGTGCTGGAGCCGCGCGCCGTGCCCTTCGCCTGCTGCCCCGAGCCCGTCTACGTCGCCTGCAGGGACGGCGACAATATATACAAGGTCAAACAATATTGTAACATACACCTTTTCTTAATACTAACAGGGGGATATATGCTAGAACATCAAGTACCCGTTAAATCCCAACGGAACGTTGTACTCGGCCACACCGCCCCAACGGCTTACCGAGATACACCACAGCAATCGGGTGATTCCTCTAATGATGTTCTGGTATCCTAAAAATATCAGAAACAACCCGCATGCTACGTCATCCAGTATGCAACTTGGCTTTACACTAAGCCCAATACTATTAATTTAAAAATGTATGATCCAGACGAGCCATTGCATCTAGACTATTATGGAAGCAATATCATATTAATCTTTAAAGTCTACGTGTGTTAAATTATTATTAATATATATTTTTAAATGTAAAAATTATGTAACAACTATTTTGTTCTTACTAAATAAATAAATATCTATCAGGTGGGCGAGAACTGGACGTCACCATACAACCCATGTGAATCGTACCAATGCGTGCAATTAGAAGATGGCAAATTAGAGAAGATCACCACCGTGCAGAGCTGTCATACTGACTGCCAGCTCGTAAGTTCTATATATATTCAATATTACCTATGACTTTAATCGTCTTAGTAGATTTAGTCAATTCACATTCATTAAAGACCTTTTTAGCTTTATATAAAAATGCCTAAAATGAGGATCTTATGAGTTATTTTTGGACCTGCATAAACAGTTATATAAAATCAAACTTAAATATTTATTGAACTACCCGTTTCAAAATTGAATGCTTCAATTTTAAGGAAAACTAAGCTAAAATGTGTGTGTGTGTGTATTTATTTATGTACGCACGTAAGAAGTTATACTTCTTTGGCGTAACAGAACAAAAGTAGCTAAAGATTTCATCCCGTGTGTCACAACTCTCTGTTTGTAAAATGAATACAGCTAGCTTCGCCATGTCGCTTTTTGGCTGTCGGTGTGCGTGCGTATCGTAAAAATTGTACTCTCATTCTTTTTCCAAACGTGCAAAAAGAAGTATAACTTCAAAAACCTCAATATGTTATTCCACCAATCGCAATGTGCCTCTGCGGCCAGGGCTACGAGTACACGCCGCCGCCGGGCGGCGCGCAGTGCTGCGGGCGGTGCCGCGCCGTGGCCTGCGTGGCGGGCGGCGCGGCGCGCGGCGTCGGCGACTCCTGGACCTCCGACGACTCCTGCGCCAACTACACCTGCGCTGATCTCAATGGGACTGTGAGTGCTGCTTGCTTTTCTTATTTTTATATCATTTAACGTTTAATATGGAATAAATCCATACTAATATTATAAATGTTAAAGTGTTTTTTTGTTTGTTTGTCCTTCTATCACGTCGAAACAGAGTGACGGAATTGCCTTGTTTTTTTGTGTGGAGATAGTTGGTGTGCTGGAGGGTGACATAGGCTACTATGCATTTTTGACTAGGTATTTTTATCGCGGGAGTTTATCTTATTCCCACGGAAAACCACGTTATAATACAACCAAAAAAAAATTACGATTAGAATTATTTGAAACTTAGTAGATATTAATGCTCTTTAATAATTTGCTATTAAAAAAATGTGTTTTAGTATTTATCGAAATTCATCTCATAAGGGGATAAAATAGGGGGTGAAAGTGTGTATGAAACTACCATTTTAGAGTTTTTTTGTAGTTTTAGCGCTAATAGACTATAAATATACAATAGGTATGATGAGTTTTATATAACTTACTCGAGAAACTTCCATCCCCTTTTCACCTCCTTAAAGGATGATTTCCGGGATAAAACTATCCTATTTCCTTCCCAGGATCTCAAACTACCTTCATACCACATCTAAATCGGTTCAGCGGATTAAGTGTGAAAACGTAACACACAGAGTTACTTTCGCATTTATATTATAGTATGGATACCAGTTTTTGTCCGCATCACAAAATATTTCTATCGCTTGTTAGGTGAATCAATAAAAACAAATCTATGTCTCTCTGAGGACGTTAATATAGTTATACATATCATTTACAATTTTTCTTTTTATTATAATCCATCAATTTCTATGTGTACTGAATGATCAAGTGTTAGTAAAAAAATGCTTAATTATTGTTATATTTTCAAAGTAAAGTTTAAATAACTGTTATTAAATTAAAATTAGCAATTGTTATTTAACTGTTATTAAATTAAAGTTAGCAATTGTTATTACATTAAAAAAAAATAAAAAAACGTCGTTTAGTCTACACGTGTATTTGATGTTAATTTAAAAACCTTATTGCTGACACGTAATTATTTAGAAAAAAGTCATTAAATTAATATTATAATCAACAGCTGCAAGTCCAAAGCCAGAACGTGTCGTGTCCAGAAGTATCAGAGGCAATCAAGAAGCAGTTCGTCCTGAAGGAAGAGAAGGTGCCGGGACAGTGTTGCCCGAAGCGGGAGCCCATCGCTTGTCGCGTCGGAGATAAGATTTATCAGGTATTTGTTAATTATTATTATAATATCCTTTTATGTACGGCACAGCTTTTCTAAAGATCTTAACAATGAATTACCAATAACTTAAAAATTTGACTTACGAGTATATTATGTAGTTTCAAACATAAGAAAACAAACAATTTCATCAGTTTTAAAAAAAATATTATAAACAACAACCTGTTTATATTCAACCTTATTTTAATTATTTTTTTTTCAATCGTTAAATATCATGTTAGGTATGGTGTATATTTTTAAAAATTACTTATTTAACTATTTTGCAATTTAATATTAACAGTCTATTTGAAATCGTTGAACTCAACCCAACTTGTTAAAACAGGAGGGACAAACGTGGCCATCGGACAACCCGTGCAAGAACTACACATGCGTCCGCGAGAACGGGCAGCTGGCGGTGGCGCCGCGCGAGCGCGCGTGCGACGCGGCGTGCGAGCGCGGCTGGCGCTACGCCGAGCCCGCGCGCGGCGCCTGCTGCGGCCGCTGCGAGCAGGTGCAGTGCGTCGTGGGCGACCAGGTTAAGGATGTCGGTGAGTGGGCTTTTTTTTAAATTTAATTTGTCGTTTTGAGGCAAAGGCTGTAGGTTAAACAGCCTTGGATTTTTTTTTGTTTTTATTATTGTTGTTTGTGCTGTTTTTAAATAATTAATGGTGTTTTCGAATTGTTTAATTCAAGAATATTTTTTCTTAATTAATCTGCTATATGTATAATCTTAATTAACATGTAATATAGGCTTACAATATGTCTTTGTATTTTGAATGCTGCTGCACAAATATCGCTGCTGTTTTATTTTTTTAGTGTTGTTATGTTAAGTTTTTGTCTGTTACTGGTAAAATCTTATATTACATAGACTTTTTCATTCATTTTTGTAGTAAACTCTTTATAAATTCACTATCGAACAAAACAAATAATCCCTCGTCTCGGAACATTGCAGGAGACACGTGGCAATCTGCGGACAACTGCACGCAGTACACGTGCGAGAGCATGGAGCGCGAGGTGTTCGTGACGTCGGCGCGCCAGGCGTGCCCCGACGTGTCGGCGTGCGCGCCCGAGCACCTCGTGCGCGGGCCCTGCTGCGCCGTGTGCGAGGAGCCGCCCGCCTCGCAGAGTATGTACCACATTTTGTATATACATCTACCAATTGTCACTATATATTATATGTATATATATGTACTAGCGACTTAGTTACCTTTGCTACTTTAGGTGTATTTTTAGCATATATTTTATTGCTTCATTTCAAGCAGCACAAGCTGATAAAACAATATTTACAATCGTATCAGTATTTCTAGAGATCAGCCCTTACAACCAAACTTACAAATTTTACATCCTAATAATATTAGCATATATAATTTCTCTTCAGTATTCATAAAAGTCTAGATTTCCCTTTAC
The DNA here is from genome assembly GCA_951806755.1 of Brenthis hecate. Classification (NCBI taxonomy): domain Eukaryota; kingdom Metazoa; phylum Arthropoda; class Insecta; order Lepidoptera; family Nymphalidae; genus Brenthis; species Brenthis hecate. Next base: position 2,506,162 of record OX638281.1, read on the forward strand.
TTCTAGAATTTAATATATCTAAATAAAAGATACTCATGTATGTGTGTGCGTGCAGGCAAGTGCGTGCCGCGCGCGCTGCCGGCGGCGGACACGGTGGGGCTGGTGCGCGTGCACATGGGCGCTCGCGGCCTCTGCGTCAACACGCGCGCGTTGCCCGCCCTGCGCGAGTGCCGCGGCAGCTGCGACTCCGGCACGCTCTACAACAACCGTACGTCTACATCATACCTACCTGTACATTTTCAAATTACAGACTAAAATTGCTAATTAATTAAAGTTTAATTGTGTATTTTTGTTGTTACTGTATACCATGTTGGTAATTCTAATTAAATAAATAAATGTGTATATATGCGTGTGCGTAGAGACGGGACGGCACGAGAGCGCGTGCGAGTGCTGCGCGGCCACGCGGTACGCGGCGCTGGCGGTGGAGCTGCAGTGCGCGGACGGGTCGCGCGCGCGCCACCGCGTGGCCACGCCCGCGCGCTGCGCCTGCCGCGCGTGCGGCGCCGACGACTCGCTCGCGGGCCTCGCCGCGCACGCCGCGCCCACCAAGACCGGTACCTTCATAGCATTTGATAATCCCACTATATATTCTATTATTATACTAGCGACTCACCATCACTTCGGTCGAGCTCATCCCTAGGTATCGTTTTAACGGTTAGTATAGAATAGACTACATATATATTATATTATGTGCTACATATATAGGTATAGAAAAATAGGTGGATACTTTAAAAAATAAAAAAAAAATTATATCCCTTACTTGACAAATGATTGATTCCCCGTAAAAATTTCCACTCCCCTTTTCACTCCCTTAAGGAATGATTTTCGGTATAAAACTACCCTATGTCCTTCCTAGGGTCTCAAACAATCTTCATATCAAATTTCACCTAAATCGATTCAGCGGATTTTTAATTTATCCAAGAGAAAAAAAATTTTTTTTTTGTATGTTTATACAAAAAAAAATTTTTTCTCTTAATAATACCTAGTACTGGAAACAAAAAATCTCACGTTCGCGAGTTCTATTCCCGCTTTTGTAGCAAATTGTAGGCTTAAACTACCCAGGCTCTAATTATTATTATTGATTTATTAGTTGTTAGAAATTTGTAATTGCCACGAGACGAGAATTGACTAATTTGTTTGAGTGCTACTCGCATCTGAGGCATAAATTAACTACACTTTTGGCGTCACTAACCTCTAACTACGCCAAGGAATTAAGAAGTATAGTGTATCTTTGGATGTAAAGGTTTACGAGATATTAAATCTCATGTCTTAGAGCATGTACAAAAGCTTTTTCACGTATATATGATGTTTCTTATAAAGATTCATAAAATTGAAAATTAAGTTAATTCATACCATTGAATCTCATCAAGAACTAAGAATAATTCAAATAAATGCCAATAGATGGTGTTGTGTGTATCAAGTAGTTATTAATATATGTGTAAAATAAAAAAATATTGAAGGGAGGCCCGTGCCCAATAGTGGGGCGTTAAAAAGGGTTGAATAAATACATACAAAATAAAAACCAAAATGGTATATTCTGGTAAAAATACTCGTAAGTTCACTGATTATTAAAATATGAACCATTAGCTAATGACAAATGTCATTTGTACACTTTTCTGTTTATTACTGTTAAAAAGTGTAAAGTCTCTAAAATGACTTTAATTAAATGCAGGATACATATTGCTATATATTGATTAGTATGTTACACATATTTAGTTAAATCTAATATTTGTAATAGTTTGCGGATCAACGCCATCTATCGTGTATTCAAGCAAACAAATACATCCCAAATTAGCGCTGTCCAATCCAAATTCTTTGAACATCCCAGGCCATTACTAGAATAGTATTCCCTGTTTTTACATAGTATATTACCGCACTTTGGCGCACAATGCGAAAAAACACTTCTCATATTACCTGTTACTGAGTTGGTTGGTCACGCCAAAGCAGTACTTTTCAAAGTGCTCCATTGTGCGGAGCGTTGCTGTAGTTGAAAAAAATCGAAGTTGAGCATTATACCGCGTAATGCGCTTTAGTGCTGTAATTGGAAAAGGTCCATTTTGTCAACTATTTCACTAACAACCACATTTCAGGGTTCTCCCGGCGGCCGCACTACGAGGAGCCCGACGAGTATGCGATCCCCGACATGTTCGCGCGCTTCGGGACCACCAAGCCTGTGCCTGAACTCAAGCCACCCACCGAATATTAGACATAATAAACATACATACATACAATAATTTAAAAGAAAAAAGAGCTTTAAAATCGATAATCAACTTAGTATTGTATGTAAAAAGTTATATTTTAATATATTTTATGAATTGTCATGTACATGTATTAACGTTGACAAAATAACTTAAAAATAAGTGGACGGTATTATAACAAAAAGACGGATAGTGATGCATCGTTTATATTGTAAATAACAAATATAATATTGATAAATTACAATGGCCTTTTTAATCTCGATTGTCATGTTGGTACACAACAGAGAGCAAAGTGACTTTCCCGCACAATATATAGCTTTATTTATATATATTATTTAGCATATTTTGAACTTGAAGAAATAAAATAATCAAAATATCTTGATAAAATGAACCAATGAAATCGTTTTTTTTTTTTTTTTTGTAAAAAGGCAAATTTTGGACCTGGTCTTGGAGTACTTTTTAAATAAATAAAGAAAATATAACACGACTTTAGCTCTCGTGAAATAATATTTTAAATTCAAGGTAGTTCAATTCAATTATTTATTTTGTGCATTAAGAATGGAAACGACACGGTGTAGACAAGGTATAGACCGGTTAAAAAATATATGTTCACAGTGAGGTCTGATTACATATAAAATATAAGAAATTTAATGTTTGATCTTCTTCTAAAATATAATTTGAATTAAAATAATAAATGGGTCTGATTCTGACTCTTACCCATTTTGAATCATTACGAAAAAAAAAATGTGACCTTCACCGCAGGTTGTTTAAAAGTACTTCAAACCAGCTTCGGCAAAAAAATACGCCTAAGTACTAACATTTCGATTTCAAAGGTTATTTGATGTAACAGACAAACAGCAGGTATTATAATAATACTATGATTACATTAAAATATTTTGAAATAAAGTAAACCCAAAAAAACAGATGTAAGATTTTTCTCCACTATTAACAATTACATTATAAAAATGATTTGTGCTACAATAATCATACCCTCAAAAAAAAACCGAAAAGACAGTTTTATTTAAAATGTCAAATATATATTAAAATAATTCAAATATTCGCATAAATCTAAGAAAGTATTATGCATACCCTGAAATTTGAAACAAAATGTTCAAATCTAAATAAAATAAACTTTTACCTTCCTGTATTTTCCCCAAACTTTGAAGATTTGCTGAACTTCATCTACATCTTGAAGTCAGAAGAGCAATATTCTTAAGAATTTTAAATATTAATATGTCATTATTTATTATAACAATCCTTATTTACTTCCAAACCCGTAGATTGAATTATTGAATATTATATATTATTCCATTATATATTAATAAATATTACTTCAAACTAAAAAAAAAATAAGTAGAAAAACAAACATACCAATTTATATGAAACACAATTATATAACAAATAAATAAACTTAAGTTTATATCAGCACAATCTTTAAATGCTATCACAATTAGGAATTCATATAATCTATCTAAGCATTGGATGTAACTTCTTCACTTTGATCGCCTCCAGCGATCGTCTCTCCGTCATTCTGTTCTTCTTCTTTCTGTTTCTGCTTCTTCAACATTTCTGATAAATATTTACACCTCTGCATGCATTCCTCCTGAAAATAAAAATAAGTATATAGATAAAAGACTTGATAAGATGGGAAAAGAACTTGTAAAGACCAAGCAATTATTTAATTTCATGTCAAAAGTGAGTGTCGGATGTTCACGCGTCTAACGCTCAGGTGGGGCGATAGATCGATCCGCGGTGGGCAGGGTGGACCCCCGGCAGCCACCATTACTTTAACCTAGCCTTACGAGATGACACGAGCCGGCGCACGCGCACGTCAACTTATAAGCAATAACATAATGTAAACGTAATAAACTGATTTTTTGGAAGAAATTTGAAGTTTTCCTTGTTGCCCAAACATCGGATTTATAAGAGGGAGATTTCTCCGATTCATCCGAAACCAAAACCAATACCAAATCCAATACCGAAACTATACAACTAAAGCCAAAACAATTTATTTTATTTGTAAACAATATTATTGTGAACAAATGAAATATATTATTATTTATTATAGATATATAGAATGATAGACTGCAACGATCGTAGCGCTACCTCACCACCTTGTACTCTGCAAGGAATATTCCCCTAACATATGTTATCAATAAGATTTTACGTTCTTATACCGAAAAGTAACTCACTAAATCTCTAACAAAGCAAAATTATTAGAAATCTGGCAACATCTAACTCTTCATACTTCACAATGGTAATTTTATATGTACACTTTAAAGTTCTCATTTAATAATAATAATAATCTTTATTGTCCAAAAAGTTTAGTTTACAATATATTTCATACCTGAGGGTAACTCACACTAGGCAAAGCCTGTATCGTGAGTACCACAATTTGTTTAACAAATAAAATATTGTTGCTCGGTTAACAATGCTAGTAAAAGTTATTATTATGACAAAGAGATATGTAAAAACTATAAAGATAAAAATATTGCTTGTTTCATTTTGCATTTACAATAAGTGCATTAAAAAAAAAAGAAAAAACAAAAGCTTAATTAATATGAACATAATATATATCTACACAGTTGCAAAGTTTAGATAATTGAAGAAGCCCATTACGATATATCATAAATAATTTTTTCTGTACCATCATACGTTAAAGTAGCGAGCCATGACACCACTTTTGTCTTAGCTTTCTTAACTAAGCAATATTTAATATCACAAAAACCGACAACTCTGTTATATATTAATGTGTCAATATTTATATATAATGTGTATATATTTATAACATCAAAAATTAATTATGTAAATAACATTTACTACAGAAATGTTTCGGCTAAATAATAATTATATTATGACCAAGGTATGTCTGTTTGTTACACAAGGTACTTTATAAATGCATTTCCCAACATTAAAAAAAAGTTACTTTATATCTGGGTTAAGCAAAAAGGCGTTGGAGAAATATAAAATAATAAACTTTCAATACAGAGAGTATCATGTAATTCTTACGAGGAGTGTTTACAAATTAGTCAGTGAAGCGGCAAATTTCTATCTTAAAATTCCTTTCACTATTATGAAACAGTATGGTGTTATGTTAAAATAAAAGAAAATGCATCTTTAAGAAAAGAAATCATTACTTAGCAATACTATTAATATATTTGGCGAAATATAATCTACACTAATATTATAGGGACGTTAGGGTTGTAAGTTTGTATGTAGGGGGTAATCTCTGAAAGTACTGATTTGATTCTGAAAATTCCTTCACTAATAAGAAGTTACATTACCGCAGAGTGCTGTAGGATATGTTTTATTTCGATAAAAATGTGTTTACTGTCAGAAATGATAATAACTTTAATTGAAATCGGAAAAAATGGGTTTTGAGTTGCCTTAATATATTCGTCGCCTTAGTGCTCATTTGTTCAAACTACCAACACTTGTTTTACTTTACAGTAGAGAGTTTTTAACTCAATTTAAAAAAAAACAAAGCTTTATTTCTATAAATTATATACAAATACATACTAATCTTTTCAACTTTTTTTAAGTAAAACATGTATTTAAAAACTCTTACGGTAAATTGGTCGTGTGGACGAATAAGCACCGAGACGACATCTTTTTAGAAGCTAGAGACTAACCCGAACGGAACGAGGGTAATTTGCAAAAAAAATATATATTTTTTTTATAGTTAAAAATGGCAAACGAGCAAACTATTCACCTGATGGTAAGTAGCTATCGTCGCTTATAGACATCTGCAAAACAAGAGGCGTTGCAAATGCGTCAACGGCTTTTAAGGGACCTGAAGACACGACTCTTGAAGAGGCCCATAAGGAAAAACCTAAGGAGAAAGATTTCCACAACTCGCACGTGCGAAGTAGAAATGAACGAGATGCACGTATATCTGTGGGATACCAAACATCTAGGATGTGTGGATGACAACCCGACGGCAACCAATATAACTCACTTTCGTCTTCCCCGGTACATTGTTGGCTATCTTCTGCCAGCGGTCGCTGTGCGCGCCCTTCGGGTACCTGGCGAGGGCGGCCTCCAGCGCGCGCTGCTGCGGCTGGGACCAGTTGCCGCCGCTCGTCTCTTCAGATTTACGGGTTTTGACCTGAACAGAACAATACATACCAAATTGAATAAACAAATGAATAATTTATTTAGAAATTTCCACGTTTTTGTAAATATAAATTGGAAAAGACACACACTTGTATTTCTAAATTAATCAAATTGTTTCACTTTTTTTATTTAATCAAATTATAATTTACTGAATTTATCTCGTGATTGAAAACACAATATTTAATATAATAAATAGTGCTTGAAGATTAGTTTCGATACGGATATCTTTTTTGAGTAGTCTGAAAGGAATAACAAATAAGAAAAAATTGTATACTTAAACGTCCAAAATCCTTACTTTTTTGGGTGGCTCTGGCGGTGCTTCTTCCACCTGATCTTGGCCAGGTACTTTATAGCAGTTTTCTTTGAGCTTGGCGGCCATGTGCGTCACTTCGGGTACACTCCTGGCCATGGCCTCGGCTATCCTCTCCCACCGCTCTGCGGCTCCCGGGGGATACTTTTTGACGAGACGGACAAGCTCCGCCAAGTCGTCGTCTGTCCAAAGCCCACCAGATATCACTGGTGGGGACTAAAATATATTTCACTATATTATTCCATTTTAAATATAAAATATATTCTGCATTAAAATATGTATATAATAAAATATAAAAAATAATCACATATTAATATCAAATCACAAAAATAAATTTAAAAAGCTAACTTGGCAACTCTTATAATTACTGCACAATAAGTTTTATCAATTAATCTGTATCTTATGCCCAAACCCTACTAGTACACTTAGAACAAACCAAGGACCAAACTCACAGGTTTCACAGGAACAGCTATAGGACCACTATCCTCAGGCTCTGCTGCAGGATCAAGCAGGCAGTCGCGGGCGGGCGGCACGAAGGCCCTGCGCCTCCGCGCCGCACTGCTGGCCTCGGCGCGGGCCTCCGCCGCGACCGCTTCACGTTCAGCACGAATTTTGTCTTCTTCTTCTCTATTATTATGGAAATATATTTTTAATTCTTCCTTCATATTTTAATTCTTTGAATAAACATGAGCATGACATGATAGCTAACATGACATGTTATAATAAATATCTTGGATTGCTATTATTTGACTAATATCCGAGTGCGGGCTAGCATGTACAGCAAATACAGAAGTCCTGACTCCTGAGTTCGAGTCCCGGGTCCAGCCAAGTTTACTCACTGAGTTTTTCTGTTAAGATATTCTCAGTAGTAGCCTGGAGTTGGAAAGTTGGCGGTGTTTGCACCTCCGTGCCTCAGAGAGCACGTGTCGCGTCGTTCCTGCGCCTTAACTATCTCACTGGTCGTGTTAAAAGTATTGTCCCATCAGACTTTGAGAGTAAAAAAGAATGCAATAATTGTGTCTGCGCGCGAATACACTTTAATATCTCCTGCTAATCTGGCTAATCTCAGTGAAATTGACAGTGATTGCCAAAATAGATCAGGGAGACATTATAATATGTACTATATATATAATAAGTTACTTCATGTAAGCATATCCTTATCCTAATATACAGACCTTGTATTATATTTGTATTTATTACATATATTATGTTCAACACTTTTCTAAGTATCAATCAGTCAATTTTGGGTATTATATAGATAATTTAATTTTTGATCTTACTATTTTTTCAAGCCATGGTGACATGGTGAAGAAAAAGATGAACATGTTATAATTATTAATATTGAAACAAAGTAAATTACTTACCTCTTTTTCTTCCTTTTAATCTCTTCTTCCATCTCTTTCCTTCTCTTTTTTAACTCCATAATACCCAGTGGAATGGCAGTTATAGTCCACCAAATGGCCCTTGGTATTTGGAAAGGCAGTGTGTCCTTAATACTTGGCTTTGGTAGTTTATCTAATATTTCTGCTAAGCCAGTATCAAAGCCTGATTTTTTTGAATGTTTTTTTCCTCTGCTGTTTAGTATTTGTTCCTATAACAGTAAAAACATTAAATAACTTTAAATAATATTACATATTATTGTTATTTAAATTGACCAAAAAATAACTTGGTAACTATTTTCCAAAAACATAGAAAATAAAAATATTAAAAAAATAAATTTTACTTTAGCCTTTAAATGTATGATTATATTACTTACTGCCGTAAATCTCTTTTCTGCATATGCTGCCCAGCCAACAGTATACTGCCCAAATGTTATGATTATGAACAAAATAATAGAACCCTCTGCCAAACCCATCTTTCTAACATGTCTATAGTAATATACTGCTGAACGCCAATTTGGAAGACCATTCTTAAGTACCTCATTATATCTATAAAAGAAAAGATACTATATAGTAAAAATATGTTTTCTCTAGTAAGGCAAAATAAAAACTAATTTAGCTTAACACCTCCGGGTAAACTTCTAAGAAATTAATGAAAATTCTATGAAATCTATTGTTAACTGACACACCCGCATGTCCGCGGTTGTGGAGGGATTAATGCATAAGTTAACTGCTTGTGAATTCTACAGAAAAGGCCATAAGCCCAGTGGTAGAGCATCACATCAAAGTAGCAAGCATTTATGTAATTAAGGATAGGCAAAACAAGATTATGTAAGCAGGATTTTGGTTTTGAAAGAGGGAAAAATTTAAGTTGTTGGAGGAATTTATTTGCCAACATTGTTAAAATGAGCCAGGACAGCCAGCAGGACATGATTCAGTCCATGATCAGACCTAGGTTTCTTACTTTGTCACAGTAAGGATTTTTTTAGATACCTAAATAAACAATATTTGTATTCACTTACTTTTGTCTTTTCCCTGGGTCTTTTAAAATATTATGAACAGACACTAAGTTTCGAAACTGAACGTCTGCATCAGGGGCATCATTTTTATCTGGATGCAGTTTAAGAGTTAACTTTTTGAAGGCTGATTTAATCTCTGATTGTAATGCATCCTATAAAAAAATATATATTTTTATTCATAGTTGTATATTACGATTTAATTTGACTATTTTTATAAAATAAACATTTTTCTTTATTCAAATTTCCAAATATTTTAAAGCCGATTACTTCACCTGTGGAACTCCCATTAATTCGTAAAAATTCTGGTTAACTTCTTCAACCACGTCGAATACTTCTAAGTCATCATCATCCCACGCCGCTGCACTCCATATAAATGTTAAAAACAATAAAATACGAAGACGCATTTTCCTATTTTAATAACTTTGAGTAAAAGTATTTAATATTTATATTTATTAAGAAATAAAATAACATTTGTAACTAGTAAGAGAAATGCCAATTGCCAACTGATTTTGACTTTTCTGCTAAATGACAAATGACAAATAAATGTGACGTACTCAATATTTGACATTGTGTTATTAATTTAGTGATGTTAATAATTAATATTGTTTCTACTTTAACTATCGATCATAAATCGATCAATACTACATTACGACAACATCCCATCAACAAAGCATCAATAATTTGAAATTAAATTTTTTCTTCAGTCTCCACCCATTGCTAGACTAAAGCCATTTTTTATCGTTCAGAAATGCATTTACACATACAACCATTCAAGATTCAACCATAAGTGGTTATGTAGTCTCGCCAGCTAGAAAAGCCAGCACTAACTATATTAAATTCTAACTAAAGTTTTAAAAAGAAACGCCACAAGATCATTTACGCTTTCAACCACGACGCCCTAAAAAGTCCTCCATCATAGAACACTAACAAATCATCTGGCGAATAAAATTTTGAACTCTATCTGTTACACCAATTATCACGCCACCACGCCACCAGGTAGTGCTTCTTGAGCGATCTTGAATTTATAGAACAGACGGCACACATACGGTATTTTTTTATAAAGGAAAAAGGGGCATTTACGGTGAATGCCCACGTTTCTGCTCTTTACTTGTCTTTATGACCCAGTCGCACTGGTTCAAGTCTCTAGTCTTAAGAAGCTGTGTTGTAAATATATTTTAATATAATATATCTATAATTTCCGAGTAAATCTTTGATGCCCTTACAAATTTTTATATTATTATAAAGAATAAATGTTGCCCACAGCTTCACTTTTTTTTTTAATTGTTATCTTTTCTTGTTCTAAACCTATTATGAAGAGCATTTTAACTTATTGCGTCCATCGTGCTCGCACGATCACGGGAGACGAGCCACAATGATATCTTTTACTGACAGTGGCAGCTGTGATACGTGTGCAAGAGCAGCTAGTGGCCATTTCGTAGGTTTGATGAATAATTATTTTTAATCAATATATTATTTGGTGAGAAAAAAAACAAATGAAGCACGCACAGAGTCGAGAGTAAAATACATACAACTCGATTTTCAAATGCCTAGCTTAACAAATTTAAATTCCAAAAATTTGATTTGAAACTTAGTGGGATATAAATAATTTTTTATATCTTTTTTAATATAATAATAAAAATCATTAATAATTATTTAACATTGAAATAGCCATACGGCCACATTAATATCAATGTGTGTTATCTAATATCTTCTATAGATATAATAAAATTCTGAGTCGAATCTGCAAATTAAATATTTTTTGGAAAATCTTATTGAAATAGTCATTATTATCGACAGAGTCCGAACCTATAGTCTTTAGAATTTTTGCCCGTCTGCCTGTCTGTGTGGGAATGCAGAACGCATCACGAGAAAACTACTAGACAGATTTTGATGAAATTTGGTATGATGATAGCTGATTAACTGCGGGAAAATATCTATCTCTGAGAAATCTATACTACACGTTAAAACGTATCTAGAAACGAACCCGAGTAAAGCAAGGGTGAATCGCTAGTCTAAAATATAACCGTTTCAAATATTATTAGGGACAAATATTTAGTTACTCCGGGGGTTTTATACTAAGTGCTGGAAGGAAATTTTAACACTGGTGAAAAAAAATATTATTTCAAGCAATTAGGCAATCTAATAACTGTAAATTTTTATGAAATGACTACCTTAGTGATTTAAAAATATAAGGGCTTGATACTCACTGTTTCACCCAGTAGTACCTTCGGATAATATACAAAAAAAACTTCTTTTTCTGCAGTAAACTGGGTAGAAAGAAAAACAAAAAGAAATCGTGATTTTACGCGCTACACCACGAGAACTGAACCAACAAATTTAAGGAAAACGGATAATTAAAGTAAAATTATGCGAATCACTTAAATTTTATGCCCAATATAACTGTGCATTATTAACGATTTTTTATTTTTGTCTCTTTCAAATAGGTTAAGTGCTGTAATAACATTGCAGATCGAATTCACTTTCGTATTGCGTAGCGTTACGTAGCTCGCAGCTACGATTTACAGACGCTGGTAGACGGAACGACGCCAATTTTATTACCCAATGTACTCTTGACCCATATAAACTTGTAGTAATATAAAAAATTCATAACTTGTTCTATCTCCACATTACACTACAATATAAAAAAATATATGACAACGAATATTATATTATGAAATGTTCTAATTGATGTGTGAAAGCTAGTTTTTAGTAGAGTAGTTATAGTATAGTTCATAGTATAGTTATAGCTAGTTTATAGTATAGTTTATAGTTGGAAGTCAGACTATTCTGAGACTTTTACTCATTTAGGGGTTAGAAGGGAAAGCGGAGAGGTTCTTATGAAGTAGCTGTATCGGTATCGGTTAGACGTACAAGAAAATTCAGTTTCACGCGACCCCGCAAGGGGGTAATACGTGGTGAGGGGATGGCGATCCAAAAATAAATTTTCCATTATTATCGAACGTGTGACAGGGTGCAGTTACATTTTGCACCTCAATTTTATATAATGTAAATAGTATATTAAATGCATTTTTTTTCTTCATGTCGTGCCCAGCTCCGCTAATTGTGGCCAACATGAATTTATTTTGCCTCATTGTCTCTATGCTGGGAGTAACATTAAGCAGGCCGGCTGTAAGTTTTTTTTATTATATCTACTGCGTATTTTATATACATATTGCTCGTTAGTTACAAAATGTGAGAGAATATAAAATATTGTGAATAAAATGTCCTGATTATTTAATGTTTAAACAAATTACTAATTTTATCCTCAAGATTCTCAAATATTACTGATCTAATTTTCTAATACCAACATTATTGTGTAACAACAAGAATTATTGTTTAAACCTGGTTACTCTTAAGACTGAGATTTGTATTTCTAAAACATGAAATGAATATGGCTGTGCTGATTGCCTCTTACGAGTTTTGACAGCGCGATCGATCAGCAGAAAACTTGCGCCGTAGGCTATGCTCACGTGAAAATTTCCCGCGAAATATGCAATAATTGTTTCTTTTCACACGTGCACTAAATTATATCATATTAAAATATTACCTTGATTAGTAGGTATATTACAGATAACTATTTAATTAATTAATCGTTTATTATTTATGTCGACCTCTATTCATATACATAATATGGTTACTTAAATAAAATATGTAATTACTATTTATACTTCATTTTTTAATTTAAGTTTTTATCCTTGACCAGGTCTTCATCTCTCTTGGATTTATTCCTGCGTGATCAATTGAATACAATGGTATATACCCAAATATTTTTTATGCATGAAATAGTAGCAACTTTATTATAGGTTATCATTTTAGGTATTTCGAAATTTATAATTTAGAACAATATAAAAGATATTGTTTTTATTTACTACACTATTTTATTTACTATGCTATTTAGTTTAGTATTTGTTTTTTGTTTTAATTATTTATCATATACAATCAACGTTATGAAATTATTATTAATAACAACATTTAATCATTACATAACTACACTTAATGAGTATTTTAGGACTTTAGCATAACATAAGGGCCCTTAGTTATTTACTATACTTTAATTTAAATTACAACAACAGTCTGCCGCTGTGATCCACTGCCTGGACGGGCGGGTTTGCCCCTTGCACTGGGAATGCTGTGACGAGGGATGCTGTATACCAGCAACAATCACTACGCGCAATGATCATCTGTGGTACTCACAATGGTATGGAAATATAAGTGATGAACAATAAATAGATGATTGTAATATATATTTTTTTAAATTTAAAGTTAAAATTATTATACCTAGGCAATACAACATATATTACATATCTGTTAAATACTTTTATTATTCTCCTCCTATCATCCTCGTCGAATTAAAATAACGCAATTTTGGTAAAAATTTCCAGGCAGGTGTTATTTCTCCTGGGAACTTTCGTTGGTATTTTAGTATGCTGTGTGTGGTGCCTACTTTATAGGCGACCTTGTGGCGTTTACATGTGTTCATTTGCTTGCTGCATCCCTCGAAATCGCTCAGAGCAAGATTCAGCTGGATCTGTATACCCTCCACCTCGGTATAGTCGTTGCGGCTCGATACACCAGGCGCCACCGCCTTATTCTGAAGTAAATACTCATACTTATCGTTTTCATCATTATATTCTTTTCGAAAAACTTTGTTATAGTTTGCCTACCTACAAATACTTTAGTAGAGTAAATTTTTTTTTTCTATAATTAACTATCAATAGATTAAGACATCTTAAGAATTTGAAATCCTCTTCTGTAATTCTGGGTTACCTATTATAATTGTATTGTTTATATTATATTAATTCAGTACTAAGACATAAAGTAAATTAAAAATTGCGTAAAATATAATTTTATTTTTAAGGTTTTTAATTTTAACACATCAGTATAATATTTTTCATAATAATCATATCAACTGTTTTTTATAGGTAACATCAAAGCCTGACCTCTATCCACTCGTTATTACTTGTGGCGAAGGAGATGGAAAATCTGGGGGGAGCTATCTTATGGTTCACTATTTTAGAAACTATGTAATTCGCGCACCAGGTATATTTATAATTTATCTATGAACGTTTTTCTCTTGTTAGGTTAATAAGATTTTTTTTCAATGTTTTGGCAATGTTTTATTTACTAGAATTACCGCTAGTCTGTAGATTAGGTATTATTGATAGTAGAAACCTAGTTGAGAATTTAATCATTATTATCAATTATTGTGTAAAATTAAAAAAATATAAAGACATATATTGCCTGTAGTACGTATAATTGACATATATAAACAATAAACAATATTATTCAAATTTCAGGTTCTTTATCTGCCACGAGCACTGCAGAATCTTTAAATTCTAGTTTCTTATGCAACGCTAATGAGGTATGTTGATATATGTTAATCTTGGACTGAACCACGTCCGTAGCGTTAAATAAACGTAAGCTTAAATTATAAACTTGGTGAAAATATATTTAATATATCTAACAGGCCAATTCTATGATCCCGCCGCCATACTCTTGTGCAAGCAACTACGCCGAGTGCGGCGTGGGTTGTGGTCGCTCGGTATTGCGCTCCCTATCTTCATTAACGGAGCCACGGAGACAAACGCGAGATCACAGCACCTTTAGAGAGAATCTTATTACATCACCGGTACTTAATTGCCTATGATTTATGTTAATTAATAATATAAACAAATATAAAATCTAAATTTAATACTTAAATTGTATAAGTATTATAATTAGCGATTCATTTGTGTGTTCGTCCCTAGGATAGTTTTCGAATGCATAGAGGACCAACATATAAAGAAAAAATATATTTTTTTTCTTGGAAATGAACCTTTATGGGCATACGCAGAACAAATAACCCAAGCTTCATTACAATGGTTGATAAATGGTTCAGTAATGCATATAGTACAAACATACAAAGAAACGTTCATTTTTTATTTATAAAAATAATAAATATAAATAAATATGTCAGGACATTAACACACAACGCCATCTAGTTACATGGTAAGCTACGAGGCTTGTGTTATGGATACCAGATAGTTGATACATTATACATATATTACTTTAAATACATACATATTATAAATATAAACACCCATGACTGGAGTACAAACATTCGTGCTCATCACACAAACGAATGCCCCCAGCGGGACTCGAACCCGCGACCGCTAGCGCAGCAAGCAGGGTCACTACTAACTGAGCCAAACGTGTCGTGTTTCTGTTCTACTTACGTACTTGTAATACGAAAAGACATTTAGTACTTATGAATTGTCAGTATTTTCTTTGGTATTCCTTAAACATAAATTTGATGAATATTTGATATATTGACCAATTTTGTCATCTATTACAGGATCCAAACTATGATCTAGAACTAGAGCTGATCGATTGTGATCTTTACTGCGATGGAGGTTGCAAGCCCCGCCTGGGCTCGTCACCTCCACCACGTCGAGCTTCACCGAATGCTGATGAATCTTATTGTGAACGGGCTGCATATCTACGCCATCTATTTCTTACATCACCTGACACACCAGGTGGCTGCGAGTCACCTCCTCAACCGACAAGTCCAACACAATCTCGGGAGTCAACTCTCCGTAGACAAATTGACGAAAGATGCCAAAGACGTCACGATCTCTTTAGAAAAACTTCACGAACTAGAAAATCGAGCTTATATATTCCACTATCAAAAATTCCTCCTGGTACAAGAAAATTACTAACGCGATCTGCCCCAGCAACTCCAAGCGGTGCACTTGTACCAAATCTTCTGAACTTTACTCAAAGAGTATCAGCCTCAAGACATAGTTCAAGATCTTCACGGCTCGAAGAAGAAAACGATCCCCTACTGGCGGATGTGGAAGCTCCGCAAGCAGATCATAAATTTTGAAAAAGGCTTACAGAAAGTGCTCGTGATTAAATTCTGACGCTATTTTACTGTTATGGCCTAGTTGCGAAACCCCGACCAGATAGATACCAACGATCGCCCAGTGATCACCCAAATCTTAATGTTAATTATGTGCTCATATCGCGAACATCCGCGACGTAGCTAGCTAAATGTTTATCAATTATTACTTAGATATAAGGAATGGGCTTGTTGGACCATTGTTCACTTGCATTCTATTGTTATTATATGTTAGATTAAGTGACCTATTTAATATTATTTATGTAAATAAATGAAAATAATTCGCCCATTTTACTTAGTCTCCTTTAAAAATGCCCCTAAAACTTTAATGTAAAAATATCTTTATATATAATAAATGTATATTACCAACTCTTAGTGAATATTTATAACCAACAGTCAGACCGGATTTTGACTGGCTGCTTTTTTTAGTAAAACTTAGGGTCAGTACTTATTACTCTATTACTCCTGGCTTGTTAAGTATTACACGAAGAGAGAATTTAGGGAGAAAACGAAGAACACATGTTTTTTTTATATTCCTGTTAATAATAATTAAGAATATTTAAAAATAAATTACAGCAATTTATTTATAACACAATTACATAATTTGAGTCACTATCCCTGTTTTCCAATTACAGAGCATAATGCCGCATTTTGGCGCACAAGCACGAACAACGCAAAAAACACTTCTTATTATATATTATAGTGAGTTGGTTGGCCACGTCAAAACAGTACTTTTCAAAATGCTTGATTGGGCGGAGTGTTGCTGTACTTGAAAAATTCGAAGTTGAGTATTATGCCGCAGAATACGCTTTAGTGCTGTACTTGGAAAACGTCCTATACATATATAATAATGAATAAAAAAACACCACTGTCTTAGAATTACATTATCTGTATGCAATTATCGATTATGCATCGATGTAAAATATGTATATTTAATCTGTGGTTTAAATACTGTCAAAATTTTAAGTGACATTTCGGATTTATTATTTGAGAATTGAGGTTATGTTGATGTTTACTTACACGAAATCGATAACAAATCAGCTTGATTGAATAATGTTACTTAAAAGTAGAAAAGAAGTATCATAAATAACAAGTTTAACTTCTATAGCCGGCTTATATTATCAGCAATCGTGGATACGAATTATTCAAAATCCGATTTAGCTATGAGTTTATCGACTGATTTTGGTCCAGATTCAGGAGGTAGAGTTAAGGTAATAATAATATACTTTCATAATATATTAAAATTTAAGAAAATTATAAGAAGAAAGAATATTTAAGAATATTTATAACAAACTGTTTTTATATAAAAAAAAAATAGTTTTGGCTCGCGATTCAATATAAAAATACACTATAAAAAAATAAACATATTCACTCACAAACCTTTGTATTTTTAAGATTAGTTAGTATATATAATATTGGTGTCATATTTTTTAGGGTTTAGTAATCGTCAAGGCAATCGTATACGGTAATATCGCACGGTACTTTGGTAAAAAACGTGAAGAAGATGGGCATACACATCAGTGGACGGTATATGTAAAGCCATATGCTAATGAAGATATGTCAGCATATATAAAGAAAATCCATTTTAAATTACATGAAAGTTATGCGAATCCTAACAGAATTGTGACTAAGCCACCATACGAGTTAACGGAGACTGGATGGGGTGAATTTGAGATTGTTATAAAAATATATTTCCATGATCCTAATGAAAGACCTGTAAGTTAACATATTATTTGCTTTAAAATAAATTGCAGTTTTATTCCTATTTCTCTGTAATTGATACAAAAATATACTTACATTTTGTTTCAAATATTTTTGGTTCTAGGTAACACTGTACCATATACTCAAGTTATTTCAATCACCAGTAAGTGAAGGTACTCCACCTGTGGGTCGAGCTCTAGTGAGTGAATCATATGAAGAAATTGTGTTCCAAGAACCAACACAATTGATGCAACATTTGTTAAACAGCGTGAAGCCTATCACTAATGGACAGTGGACTCATGACACAGATTGTAAGTTAAAATATACTAATAAGATACTATACCATACTACCATAATAAGCTAAGTATTTCTGGCTTTCAGAGTTTCACTATGATTGCAAAAAATAATTTTAATAAATATTAATTGGAATGATTTTATTATAGTTGAAGAAAAGAAAGAAAAAACCCTGGAAAGAATAATATCAGCCCAAGGAAAGGTTAGAGGTGAAATATCAGAGTTGAAAGACAAGTTGCAACTGGCTAAAGAAACAATCTCGAAGTTTAAAGAAGAAATAGCAAAACTGCAAAACAATCCTGCATCCAGTATCTTATCAGGAATGTAGCTCTTACAATAATAATGATTTTAAGATTGGTATTTATTTAATATCTAATTATAAACAATAAAAAAATCTAATGAAGTTTTTTATTTTCATCTACCTTGAAATAATTTGTTTTATAAGAACTAGGTTCATGTAGAAGTTTAGATTATAGGTATTACACACTAGAGACTCTTCGCTCGGGTTCATCAATTAATATAACGGTTAGTATGGAATAGATAGACTATATTTTATATATACATCGGTACAAAATAAGCAGTCCTAAACTTTTCGATTTTCCTATTTTTTATACTCAAACTACACCTGACACGCCCCCAACAAAACAAAAAAGAATTATTCAAATCGGTCCAGCCGTTTTGAGTTTTAGCTAGACTAACGAACGAAATTAATTTATATATATATAGATATGATATTTTCAAAGGCAGCATTAATTATCTACGTAAAAACAAATACGTAACAAATTAAAAATGCAACTTGTTATTAGTTATGTCAAAAGTAATCAAATATGCTTTAATGTTTAAATTGCTTGTAATTTTATCGATCGCCCTACAGCTGCTACACGAGTCAACATCAATGAGAAAAATTAATTCAGATTCTAATATCAATAACGTCAACTAATTCTAATACTTCGATATGAGTAATTATAAGTTAGTATTTATTGTGAAATAGAAGATAAGTACATCCCGTGTGTCCTTCAGTTTTCAATTGGTTTTTATAACATGCAATAACACACTACTAAGGACTTCTTGTTCCGGCTTCTTGTAGTAAAATACCTTTTGGTCCAAAAGTGCTTGTTATAGCCTAGTTATGTATTTTTCTTACATAATTGTTTTTAACATCAGCAAAACCTACGTAAACACATAAGACATTAAATATACAATTTGTTGTACATGTACAATAACACTTCAGGAAATTGTAGTAAAGATGCTTTTTGAAGTGAAACTTCTTTAAAATCGTTGTGATTTGAAACTCTATGAAACGGAAATTCGACACTAAAAAAAGACAAACATAATACTTTCTTAGATTTTTTTTTTTTTTTTTTTATGGGACTAAGGGGGCAAACGGGCAGGAGGCTCACCTGATGGAAAGTGATCACCGCCGCCCATGGACATCTGCAACACCGCAGGGCTTGCAGATGCGTTGCCGGCCTTTAAGGAAGGAATACGCTCTCTTCTTGAAGGTGGCCAGGTCGTAGCGGTTCGGAAAGACCGCCGGCGATAGCTGGTTCCACAGAGTGGTTGTGCGGGGCAGAAAATGCCTCAAAAATCGCACTGTTGTGGAACGCTGGACATCGAGGTGGTATGGATGGAATTTACTGTTTTGGCGCGATGTCCGATGATGAAATTCAGCAGCCGGGATCAGTCCGAACAATTCCTCGGAACACTCCCCGTGATAAATGCGGTAGAAGATGCAGAGTGATCCAACATCTCTACGCAGGGCTAAAGGATCAAGCCGATCAGAGAGAGCTTGATAGATTTACGCGAATACTTGACATTTTAAATAAAACTATTTTTTCGGATTTTTTCGTAAAAAAATCAAAATAAATTCGCGAAAAAATCCGAAAAGATAGTTTTATTTAAAAGACAAACACATAAATAAAAATTTAACTGCCTCGGTGGTGTAGCGGCTAGCATGTACGGCTGCACACCCGGAGGTCCTGGGTTCGAGTCCCGGGTCGGTTGAGTCTTTCTGTATAGTAAGCCTCAGTAACAGCCCGGAGTTGGGAAGTTGGCGGTGTTTAACCCCCGTGCCTCGGAGAGCACGTAAAGCCGTCGGTCCTGCGCCTTATCTCTCACCGGTCGTGTCGAGCAGTCGTCCCACCGGAGTATGAGAGTGACAGGAATAGAGAGTGCACGTTGTGTCTGCGCGTACACTTGTGCACTATAATATCTCCTGCGCAGTTGGCTAGTCTCAATGAGATTGGCCGCCGTGGCCGGAATCGGTCAGGAGAACATCGAGAAATATAAAGGATTATAAGCCTGCGAGCGAATGAGATACAATACA
The DNA here is from genome assembly GCA_951806755.1 of Brenthis hecate. NCBI lineage: Eukaryota > Metazoa > Arthropoda > Insecta > Lepidoptera > Nymphalidae > Brenthis > Brenthis hecate. The sequence goes on from OX638281.1 coordinate 2,526,385, forward strand.
TTGCCATGGTAGCCGTTGTAATTGTCTGACAAATATATTAAGTTTCACTTCTACCATGTGTGGATTGCACACGCACGCACTTTTTTGGCCCCTGTTTCTCACTGACTATGCAAAAATTACATCGATCCGTTGTTTCGATGCCGCGTAAAAAAGAAACGGTCATTATCGTTTTTATAATCTCATCACTCTTCAGAGACAACCCTATTATTATTTATTATTATGTCAAACTAGCGGCTCACTCTCGCTTTGCTCGGGTTCGCCTCTAGAAAAACACTAATAGATATCTATTAGTTCCCATGGGACCCGTTCAATTTTCCGGGATGAAAAGTAACCTGTTGTTTGACCGGCCATATAAGGTATCAGAATGATAAATTTTACTAAATTAAGTGCATAAGTTGTATAAGTTATTATAGTTTCTTAACTATCCCACGGGAACTATTTAATTTTCCGGGATAAAAAGTATCTAAGATGTTGCCCGGGGATATAAGGTACCACCATGTAAAATCTCATTTAAATCGGTCCAATAGATTCGGAGATTAGCCCGTACAAACAGACAAACAGACGGAGAAACAAAAAATTTGAAAAAAATCTGGATTTGTTCTATTTGTCTTCTTACATCCCCCTGACTCGGTTTTTAGCAGTTTTTTCCTATGTGCAGACATTCGACCTCTACTGTTTTATTATAGTATAGATGATGAATAATGCGAAGGTTTGTGAGTAAGCCACACGCGCTCTCTGTTTTACTAATGACGTAACTTGATTTGAATAAAACTCAGAATAGACCTTATACCCCTTTTTGTTCTAACGTTGGGAAATGCATTTACGCATATCACCTGCATACATACAGGTAATTATGTGGAGACTAACCTCCTAGAAAGCCTGTAGGGATTTCCCACTAAAAAGCCGGCTGGCCATGAATCCTCTCAGCCGACCTTGTGATTCAGCTTAATTTTATAATGAGGCTGTCTATTTACCTCTCGGTCTACGATAACCACAATTGCTCTCACTGATTACTACTATTTTAAACGCTAATATAAGTCAACGAAAGCTGGCGAAAACTAGTTATTTAGATACATATTACCACGGTAATATTACATAACATTACCGTGATAAATCATATATTACATTTGATAAAATTTAAACTAAATCTAAAGATAAATTAAATTTCAAATGATGCATCAATTATAATAGATAAGCGAACTATAGTTTCTTATACAAACCTCACCTCTTTACATCTCGTTAGGGTTAAATGTCAAAAAATCCTTTTTTGCCGAAAATATCGTTACAGGAATACGGTACAGTAATTTTGTACGTGTGCATATTTCAGCCCGCTAGATTCTAGACCACAACGGATTGATCTGAACAATTAAACCGTTTCATAATTATATAGATAATGCCTTGATTAAACTATTACCAAAAAAATATTTGTCTTGGTCAAATATGTCACAAAATAGGCAACAAATATTCGTTTTGATTTAAAAACCATAGTTGAGTGCCTTTAGCGTATTGTCTGTCATGTCCGTCTGTAATCACGCGATAGCTTCATAGCCGAGTGCACTCTTTACATGACCTACTTAAAGTTAAATGTTCTAATGCAATTTTTATATCAACGTTTTAACATATTTTTTACATTTGCTTAAAAAAAATAGGGCTTCTAAGTAAACCAATGGATAACCTACTTATGCTTATTATTAGACTAATCCATATTATTATATTATAAATGTCAAAGTGTGTTTGTTTGTTTGTTCTTCTTTCACGTCGAAACGGATTGCCGTGATTTTTTGTGAGGAGATAGTTGGAGGGGCTGGAGAGTGAAATAGACTACTTTTTACCACGGGAGTTTACCTAATTCCCATATAATACAATCCAAAAAAATGTTTTTGATTCTTTTTTGGAGATATTTTTTGTAGTTTTAGCGCGGTCGAAACCGCGGGTTCTGCTAGTTATATTAATATGGTGACTTTAACGGCTTATTTCAAGATGTAATAGACACAAAGGCCCAGAAACTATATAGGTAACTTAAAATTTCACATTTCGCTTTTTTTACTGATCATGATCAATTTCCACCGTGTATTTCTCTTTATTATCCAAATATCCATCACAGAATATCGACTACCTATCAGCTAAGAAGGAGAGACCCTAAGGCACCATATATCCATCCACATTCACCTCAGGTGATAATACTCACAGGAGTTACCCATGAACGAAGAGTTACCCTATAAAGCCTTATGGGAATCTTTTTACTTCAAATGTGATGGAACCCTAAAAATATTAAGTAGGTACAATCTTAATATTTAACTAGCATTGCCCGCGGCTCCGCCCGCGTTCAGATGAACAAAAACCAAATTATTAGGTTGTACATACATACATTGCAGTTTTTGTATTATTTCTCAGAAATTAGAGATTTTTATCAAAAAATGTATCCTATATGTTGACCTGGATAACCAGCTATCACCATATCAAATTTCATCAAAATTCCTCCAGTGGTTTTTCTGTGATGCGGTAACAGACAGACAGATTCGGCCTCTGTGTCGATAATAATGTCTATTTCAATGAGACTTTTCCAAAAAATATTTAATGTACAGATTCGACTTAGTTACAATTTTATTATATGTATGGATTAAGCACACTCACAAATCGTAACATTTAAGTAAATATTTTAAATAAAAATAAGTTACAGCTACGAGACGTGCTACAGAGTATTTAATAACAAACTACGTACATTTAAAACACAGGGTGGCTATGATCGGCGTCGGTCAAGGTTAGCCTGTAATTTAAACACCCGCTATTTTTACATCAGTTATGACTGTTTACTTATGCCTTAAACGGATGAGTAATGAAAAAATAAATTCTAGTATAAAATATATTTTAAATTAAATTTACTTTGAACTAATTAATAAAATATTCTTTATTTTCAATTAAAGTGGATCTTTAGCTTGTTTATTTCATTAATTGATCAAGATTTTGTCGCGAAATAAAAAATTAAACGACAATTGGTGTATTAAATATGTATTACAATCCTTCAAATTAAAAAAAAAATGTCCTTCGATAAGTATATAATAAATATAGGTTCAAAGCTAACCTTACAGTCAAGGACCGAAGTATGTTAAAGTAGGTATAGACTTTTTTTCTATCCACACATAAGCAATGAGATATAATAATTTCTACAATAATATATATAATCATTACTATATTTAAATAAAAGACTTTTTAAAAACACACTTTTATTAAAATATCAAAGTACACAACAAACACTTGCAGCACGGCAATTTGAGCAATAGAAATATCTCGTATAGGTTCGTGTATTTAACAAAAATATATGAATATTTTAAGGGCTTAATCACTTACTTTCACAACACTTCATAAAAAATGGTTTCAAAGCTCTCTTAATCTATATATATTAAAACCAACTATTCTCTTTTTTCATCTTGTCCCGATGTCGCCCTTTCATCTCGAGACCCTGGAAAATCTCTGAAAGTTTGTTCAATTTTTGCACAGGACTTTGTGGTAACTTTTGCAATCTACACGAGTTGTTTTCATCTGAACATATAGTAAACGTTTCCCGCTCACGAAGGCACAAAAGCTTGCCAGTTTCCGGCATAGCTGTAAGCTTTGCCACTTGTAATGCTGCATTTTTAAATCTACTTTTTGGTGACATTTTTGGATCATTGTTAAAAGAGTTTGCTCTTTTCGGTATGTCCCTTTTTATTTTTGCTGATGTCAAATAAATTGGCTCGATAACATCGTAAGTATTTTCTCTTACAAGTTGATTAGGCTTCATCTCTTTACAGTTCAGGGAATTCTTTCGATACCCGTGTATAGTTAGCGGCGTGAGTGGCTTCAAAACATCCTGCAATTTGAGATTGTTATTATCATTTTTGAGATCAAAAACTATAACTTTAGTCTTTTCCTTCTTCTGTCCAATAGCGGGGAGTGGATGGAATGGAGATAGAGTTGGCTTAATTGGGATGTCGTTTTCCAGCATCCTGGACTGTGCGGTTTTGTTTTTCCGTGATTTGAATTTTCGCGGCGCGTATATAGTAGTTAGCGCGCGCGTTTTGTGTGCGTCAAGGGGCGCGAGTGGACCGGGCAGCATGGCAGCCGCCACCGACCTGCGACCTTGGTGCCGAGGGGGCAATAATCGAACTGCTCAAGCGCGATAGCCGCGATGGACAATATGCGACGAGTACCCACGTTAACATATACGCGATTGACGATTACCATAACGTGACGGATTGTTTTGGATACTATTTTTTTTACGTTGCGTGTTTTTTATAAATTATATGACATTGACATTTTTTATTATTATTTAATTCTACCCGTCAACTAACGTTCGTGTTATTTATCAAAAAGGTTTTATTTATATTAAATGGAATTTATCAGATATTGTCTATCAAAGTACCCTTGTATACCTACATATGCTATCATTTAACTGCCTCCGTGATCTAGTGGCTAACTGCAGGTCTGGAGGTCCTTGGTTAGAGTCCCGGTTCGGGCCGAGTTTAGTTATTGAATAATTATTAGAGTACTTATTTCTGTTAAACCCGGAATTGGGAAATTGGGGATTTTAACACCCGTGCTTGGGAAAGCGTACATTATGCTGTCGGTTCTTCACCTGGTATTTCACCGGTCTTGTAGAATAGTTCCATCGGCATTTAAAAATAAAAAAGGAATAAAGAGTGCACTTGTATCTGTAAATACACCAAGCTTTATTACTCTTGCGCAGTTGGCTAGTTTCAGCGAGATTGGATGTGTGACCAGAATCGGTCAAGAGGACATTATGTTGTCATTTTCTTTATTTTTTATAGGTAGGAGAACCTGCAGCTACGCCTGCGTTCAACCAACAAAAAAAACTGTTTGGCTTTATGTTATGCAGCGATTATTAATATACTCGTAATATTGTTCATACAAAAATACTAAAATTTCGATTATAAATGAGAGGTAGGGGTAGGAGAATGAAAAATACTTTACGGTGTATTTACGAAAAAAAAAAACATTAAAATTAGTCGAGCCGTTTCGGAAGAGTGCGACCACAAACACCGTGACATGAGATATTTATATATTAGATTACTGTAGATCGAGCATTTGTAATTTTACCGCTTTTTTCACACTTACACCATTTCATAATTATAACTCAAACTCATTCGTGTTTTGCGCCTGTTAAAACAATTCTAAACCTAATGGTTCAGAATAATCCTACACTTAGATAATCCTACAGAAAAAAGGTTATAAAATTATTTAGCTAATTTTATAAAAAAAATAGTCTATATTATAATTTAGGCAAGACCGAACTAAAGTTGTTGATACCTTCTAACCGTATTTTTTTTTTATATTATAAGCAGTAACTATCTCCAGTAACATCCAAAAGTTACTTAAAAGGAGCATTTTGATACTGTGCTTAATAATAAATAATATTTAAATATTATTAAATTTTACCTTTATTTCTTATCGTCGCCCTCAATAAATTGTCGTTGCTCCGCCAAAACGTAAGCAATCTATACTTAATATTATAAATAGGTAAAGCTTGTAAGTTCGTGAGGTTGTAGGGGGTAATCTCTGAATCTGCTGAACTGATTTAAATGGAATTTGGTAAGGAGATAGTTTGAGACCCTGGACATAGGTTACTTTTTATCCCGGAAATCATCCCTTAAGGGGGTGAAATGAGGAATGAAAGTTTATATCGGAAAGCAAGCCATTAATATATTTAGTCAAAATTAAAGTGCCAAAAGTAAGTTAAAATGTTAGATCGTACACGTCATGTAGACCGAGTCATTCAATATCTTACTAGCGAAATAATTCGAGCTCAGCAAAACGCTTACAAGACAAAATAAATAATCTATTTGACTCATAAATTAGGTAATATAACCAATAATCATGAATTGTTGTAAATCTAATGTGCATAAGACTTTAAAGGAACAAGAAATATAAAGTAAATGTAAATAAGCTTTCCAACACGTATTGATAAATTAGGAAATAAAAAAATCAATTCGTAATTGGTGAAGGTTCCGCGTAACATAATAGAATAGTACGTAATACGTACATACATACACTCAAATTGAGTAGAGATTATTCAGTCATTTGATGACTTCAGTCGACAAATAATAGATACGTATTCAAGTAAATCGTATAATATATTTTTTTAATTTTATCTTAATACTAGTGGCTCACGCTCGTTTCGCTCGGGTTCGTCTCTAGGTTCGCTCCCCATACTAACTTTCATCCCCATTTTCAACCCCTTAAGGAATGATTTCCGGGATAAAAACTATCTGATGTCCTTTCCAGGGTCTCAAACTATCTTCTTACCAAATTTCATCTAAATCGGTCCCGTAGTTTTAGAGCTTATTCGGTACAAACAAACAAACAAAAAAATATGTTCTCTTTATTACTATAAACTACTATTAGTATACATTATTCTCGCGAACTTGCGAATGAATATTTTATTAAGGTTAAATAATTTGCATTTCCGATTAACTTTCGCCTATGAGATTCCTTGCACCTGACAAATGAATGTTTCTAACTTATAAATTATCGGTTAGTATGGATGAAAAGCAGACTCTTTGAAAGGTCGCCTTAACGTGGCCAAGTGTATAAGCCACATTTTAAATGGGATGAAAACTATCTTAAGTATTTATCATCACTGTATGTTGAATTAAGAAATTAATCGTAAACGATTAATTTCAAATGCTTATAACTCGAAGTAATGGTACAAAGAGTAAAACAGAGATAAGGTAGTGAGTGAAATCCCTCCCAATGTGCGTTCATCTTGTCGTGGTGGGGGGAGGGGGGGTGGCTCATTAGCGTCTGGCAATCCAGCCGGGCGCGAAGCCAAGAAACGCACTGGGAGGAGGCCCACCTCGATAGGTGGTGTGCCATGGGGGTTGCTCCTGGTGCTTCTCTGATAGCAGAGTGGACCGTTGAAGCAACCCGATGGCTGTTATGGTCTGCTTCGGTAGACCTGCCGTCAGGGCGTCGTGGTTGAGTGCGTAAGTGATCCTGCGACGCTCCATTAAGACGGGGAAGGTTTATTTGGGTTTCCGTGGGTAGTACTGGCTCTTCCAGCCAGTGAGTCCCACATAACCACCTGGTGGTATGCATGAATGCATTTGCCAACATAAAAAAGTTAGTGACTTCTGCTTCTTGTTCTTCTGTTATTTCTCAGAAGAAAAAACTATCAAAAAGATATTCATATTCTGTAATATCCAAAAGCTATACAGATAAAGTATTTCTTCTGGTCTTCTTAAATTTAGTAGCTACTTAAAAACTGAAAAGGCGTTAATTGTGTAGTAACAAGTAACTAATAAGTACTTATTAATATAATTTTTTTTCTACGTAATATATTATTGTAGTGGACAGTAGCGGGCAACGGCCATTACAAGCATCGATCGAATTGACCTTCGTTTTAGTAATTTGTCATATGACGTTCACAAATGTCATTGGTGAAGACGATAACATTATTAATATTGATTTTCATATTATCCTCCATGATTACTTGATAATTTTAACTGTAAGTGCATGCTTCTGAAAACTTCTGACAGTCTAAGAGAAATCATTTTCTTTGTTTTTTGTTTGTTTGTTTGTTAGCGCCAATCTCTGAAACTAGCGGTGTAGAAAATTGTTTTTGAATTTTATTATTTATAGCCTCTGAATAAATAACAAAGATGGCAAGAAGGCTATCTTAATACACGACTACGGTCCTTAAGAGCGATGTCGAGCGGAGTCGCGTGTCAACACTAGTATCCGTATTTATAATATTATAAATATGAAAGTTTGTGAGTATGGATGTTTACTCTTTCACGCCAGAACGGCTGAATGGATCTGAATGAAATTTGACACAGAGATAGATTATAATCTAGAATATAACATATATAACATAGTCTACTTTTTATCTCGGAAAAATGTACGATTCCCGTGGGATAGGTTTGTTTTTGTGTACCTAGAGGCGAACCCGAACTAAGCGAGAGTGAGCCGCTATTATATAATACATTTTCCAACTGAAACAATCATAGTGATGAAGGTCAACAGTCATGACTTGGCAAAGTCTGACTTATCAATGAATCACTCTTGAATGTCAAGTTTAGTTCAAAAAGGGCTTTTTAATTTGATTGCTTCTTGGAAAAGAAAAATGAAAGGAAGTAAGTATAAGACCTTAGTAGATCAATGATTAAATATTTCGATTCAAACAAAATGGTTTAAAGACTACCTACGTAAAATAATTTTTTTTTTCCAGAATATGCTATGGATTAGTGCGAAATAAATGTTATCTATACTCTATTATTATAAGTTTGTGAGGATGTGATGGATGTTTGTTACTCGTTCACTAAAAATTACTTAATGAATTTAAATGAAACTACAATAAGATAGCTCATACATCAGTTATCACATATGCTTCTTTAGTCCCGGGAAAATATACGGTTCCTTTGAGATACATTTGTTTTCGTATTTTTAGCGGACACCCGAGCGAAGCGAGCGAGAGAACAGTAGAAATTTGTTATATGTATAATTTTAAAGTAATTTTACTTTCTTTGTATTTTGTCTGTGTTGTTTGTTTGTTACTTTTAAAATTCTGAATTTGACTCAGATGTGACTTTTTTACTAGTTTCCCTGCTCATACAGTTAAATTAGCGAGTTTTGTTAATATAAAAATAAAAAAAAACTGTAAATTTTTATATTTGTCTTCATGGATGGCCAGCACTAATTGAGTACTAAATTAATGCTAAATTGATTTGACGCTGTGTTATGCGGTTAGCGTATTAGGCGGTGACTCCGCTAGCTTAACTAAAAGCTGGCAGTTTTCTAATGTTCTGCCAAAATATAAGAGCATCAAATTTTAGCTATTGGCACTAAATTAGCACTAAATGAGCACTAATTTATGCACATAGTTTTAAGCGATTCTGCTCACGTTGCCTTTCTAGCTTTACATACGTTATTTGCTGTGCCAGCGGTCGTGGGTTCGAGTCCCGCTATGGGCATTCATTTGTGTGATGAGCACGAATGTTTTTACTCCAGTCATGGGTGTTTATATTTATATTTATAATATGTATTTATTTAAAGTTATGTATGTGTAGTGTATCAACTATCTGGTATCCATAACACAAGTCTCGTAACTTACCATGGAACTACACTGTAGACGGTGCTGTGTGTTAATGCCCCAACATATTTTTTTATTTATTTATTATATAACAAGATCTTCACAAAGTTCTATCTTTTTTCTATGTCTACAAGAATGTACCGATTCGTGTTATCTTAAATACGAGTGATAAAATTCAAGGCCAAGGTCGAGACTTTACTTATTACAATCATAAAATAATGACTTTTTATCATGAAAGTTAAAATGAGTTTAAAAAAAAACAAATAATTCGTAACAAATAAAACTGACACAACAAAAAAAAGTTGGTCCCATTAGCTCAGTCCTTAAGATTATGTAATGGGTAACATATTCAATGTAAGTATAAATCAATCGGTTGATAATCGCCATATAAGTATATCGTAATACATAGATGCACAGATAGCCAAATGAAAAATATCATCTTCTATTAAACTCGATTAAAAAGAACTTGCTATAACAATTTAAAAAAAATATAATACCAATTTTTTTTAATATTTTTTAGATAAATCATAACGCTATAGTAATAAGGTCTATTTTACATTTTTTTAAGACAGTCCAAAGTCGATCGATATTCATTCATAGAGACGACTCGCTACGTAAACGCTTCCTTGTACGTTAGCCAAATCTCGTATATAGGTTACGTCATAGTGGACGGCTTTATTGAAAACGAAGCTATGAATAATGGAAATGTCTACAAAATCCACTAATTATAATAAAGTAGAAATGATTTTATTACTACAATAAAAACTAAAACACATTAAACGTATTGTTATTAGATTTTTGCTATATTATGTATCGGGCAAATGTAGAATCGTAACAAACAAAACTGACACAACTTTAAAGAAAAAATACAAATCCGTATTGAAGAAATCACTTTAAAAATATACCATACATTTAAATTCTATTCTATTGCTTTAATTACACCTTTGTTCCTTGCAGGTGGTGAAAATGCATAATTTTTGTTAGTTTATTATTATTTTCGTTTATTTTTTTTTATTCTTTATTACACGTATTATTAAGTCTGCTTTTACAGACGCGTTTACAAAAACTTTTTAATTGTTACATAAATAGATTTGGAATAAGCAGTAAATAGTATAAAGAAAGAATAATAATATTATTTATATTATTTTATAAATCCTTGTAATTCTTATAAAATTTAAACGACTTATAATTAAAAGGCTAAATCTTTGATATGATGTTGACAAAATAAACGAATTTTTAAATAGTTTAAATATTTTTAAAAAGTTATTACTTTTTTTCGATCCCATGAATTAACTTTTACAAAGACTTTATGACTCTGCTATTGCACTTATGTAGAATGATTTTAGACTAACATTAATAGGTAAATTATACCTAGATTATTATTTCGATTTGATATTTATGAACATGCTTACGCTAATTTTTTCTTTTTATCAAAGTTATCTAAATAAATTATTTACAAACTGGTTCTATTTTATCCATTAAAACTCTTATCAAACACAAATAAGTATCTACCTATTAAAAACTAAAATAAAATACTTTCATTAGTTCTAGAAAAAAATATGGATAAATAAATGTCTGAGGTAAAAACAATCATTCAAGGTGAATAGTTTTATACAATTGTTGATCATTCAATGAGAAATATTATCGTTAAATATTGACATATTTAGCATTATTGCATGACATCATCCGTGATACTCGTTCAATGCCACAAACGTCAGTATTTACCGAATCAGGCCATGGAGTGTTTAACGTGACAAGTGCGCATCGTAAATTAAACAAATTAACACAAATAGATAGGGAAAATTTTAAATTAAAATGATAATTTGTAATTTTTATTATACATTTTTCGCGCAGTTAAAGGGTTGTGCAAAAGTGTGTGCGAACTATATAGCTACAAAATAGTAAGTGACTAATATTTAAAATTAATAAAGATAATATAAATATTCTTAAAATATTATTTAATGAAATTGTTACTCAATGAAATTGTAGATTTGTATGAAAGTGGATCATCTTAATGCAGTCTGAATCTCTTCAGATTTATGTTCGTCATATTTAAAATTTCTTTCTCTAGTTGGCTACAATATCCTTTAATAACGTAAGCTGTTTTTTTTATCGATATACACTACTTATACAGAAACCGGTTTCAAAAACCAAATCTTATTTGTTACATGTAGCTATAATAAATGTAGCAGTAAGAATAACATATCATTTTACAATATAAACATTTTTATACATATACTAAAATTAAATGAAACCGCGTCGATTCATTACACCGAACACTTATTGCATGCACCCCTAAATATTTACCCGGCACTTGCACTAAACTGTAAATTTCACATATGTAGTAAGATCTAGTGAGTAGCAAATGAAGATCAAAGTATTGCGAGAACTCTTTAGGTACTTTCCCCACTATATGAAATAGCATATTCCATATTTAAATCGAATACTCTACCCACCTGTAAAGGGACCGATAAAATCGATCGAAGCCGTTTATTTTCTATCATGAGTAGAAGTTTTTCCAGACATAAAAAATAGACTTTATTTTTTGCCTAAATCCTCTGTCTGCCACCAAAAGTTTCATTGAAATCGGTAGACGTAGATAATAGATATGCTAAATATTAATTTCAACATCTACTCTTTTGGGATATTCATTCTTAATCCTAAATTTTAATTATTTAAATAATTCCTTTGCTTTAATATTTAAAAAAAAAAACATTTTAATCCTGCATATCTAATCTCCGTATGTATTTTCATTTAGTAACCTACCTATTCCACTACCAATTAATATGCTCTATTATAAGGGCGCGCAAACCGTAAAGCTCAAGCCTGTAGCCTTGTTTTAGGTACATCTCTATTCATAAATATCTTCTAAACACATTTTATATATTACTAGCATTGCCGCGGCTCCGCCCGCGTTCAGATGGCCAAAAATCAAATGATTAGGTTTTACATATTAGTATACTCATTGCAGTTTTTGTATTGTTTTCTCAGAAATGAGATATTTTCCTGCGGTAAAATGTACCCTATATGTTGACCCGGATAACCAGCTATCACCATACCAAATTTCATCAAAATCCCTCCAGTGGTTTTTCTGTAATGCGGTAATAGACAGACAGACAAAAATCTTAAAAACTATAGATTCGTCCTCTGTATCGATAATAATGTTTATTTCAATAAGGTTTTCCAAAAGATATTTCATGTACAGATTCGGCTTAGTTACATTTTTATTATATGTATAGATTTTTTTGACAAATAAATGATATCTTCAACAGGCCAATAAACATGGACTATATGATCGGCGGACTCGCCGGCGCGGGCGCTACTATATTCACAAATCCTATGGACGTTGTAAAAACAAGGTTACAATTACAAGGAGAGCTACGAGCCCGAACTGACACAAAAACAAAATATAAAGGTATTTTCCACGCAATGTACGTGATAGCCAAAAATGATGGAGCTTTCGCTCTTCAGAAGGGTCTCGCGCCAGCTATGGTTTTCGGTTTCTGCATGAATTCTGTAAGGTAATAACCATCTTTCTAGTTAGAAATAATATGGTGACATATATATGTTATCTAGTTTAAAGCAGGTTCGACCTAGGATAAAGTATAAATAAATGTAATAAGGATAAATGGGATAAAGTATAATATAATATACGTAAAATATGGAAAAAATATATACTAGAAAATATTGATAGAACAGTAAAATAAAATTTATTCTGCACCATAATTTACAAACCCGACATATGAAAGACTAGCATTGCCCGCGGCGCCGCCTGCGTTCAGATGACCAAAAACCAAATTCTTAGGTTTTACATATTGGTATACTCTTACAATACAGTGTTTGTATTTTTTCCCAAAAATGAGATATTTTTCGCGGTAAACAGTATCCTATATGTTGACCCGGATAACCAGCTATCATCATGCCAAGTTTCATCAAAATCTGTTCAGTGGTTTTCTCGTGATGCGGTAACAGACAGATGGACAGACAGAGAGACAAAAATTCTAAAAACTATAGCTTTGGACTCTGTATCGATAATAATGTCTATTTGAATAAGATTTTCCAAAAAATATTTAATGTACAGATTCGGCTTAGTTACAATTTTATTATATGTATAGAATACAATAAAATATGTTATTGCACAGATTAGGTACATACCATATAGCTGAAGTTAAGGGTTGGATGAAGACAAAAGACGGGGACATTAGTTTATACAAGACTATATTGGGGTCGAGTTTGAGTGGAGTAATGAGTGGAATAGCCGCTAACCCAGCATCTTTACTGAAGACTAGAATACAGGCTGCAGCTCATCCTAGCATAGCAGTGGGCAGACAGCATGCATATAAAGGTATATCATAATGCTTGTGAGTAGCCACCCACCGTTGCTTTATGTTGAACAGGATTTTACTAAGCCTCTTACCAAAAAATGTTATAAAACTTCCATCCTGTACGTTGTACTTTTTTCCAGGGATAAAAATATCCTTAATCTATACTAATATTGTAAAGAGGTAAAGTTTGTGAGATTGTGAGTTTGTAGGGGGTCTCTGGATTTAGATGAAATTTGGTAAGAAGATAACTTAAGAGCCTGGGAAGGACATAGGATACTTTTTATCCCAGAAATCATCCCTTAAAGGGGTGAAAATGGGGATGAAAGTTTGTATTGGGAATCAAGCTAGGGACGAACCCGAGCGAAGCGAGGGTGAGTCGCTAGTCCTATATAAGATACTTTTAAACACGTGTGAAGTAGTTCTGTGGGATAATTAAATTGTTAATCAATAATTAAGCCTGTATATACATATTTATTGTGCTACCAGTCGTGCATTAAAAAACTTTTTTACCTTATCTAGGAATGGTAGACGGATTTTTAAAAATATATAGAATAGAAGGCATCAAAGGATTCTTCGCCGGCGTACATGCGTCGTGCACCAGGATAGCTATAGGCAGTGCTGCTCAACTAACAACTTTCTCTACGTAAGTTTTTGTTTTACAATAATGTTAAATATACCTATCGCTGACATTGTTACATACTTATTTAATACAGATGATAAATAAATAAAAAGTTCAATAAAGTACATAAAAAATTTAAGATTTCATCTTCGTACGGGTTTATTTTTTAGTAGGCAATCATTACTGTGCCTTCCCATTATATAGAATTAATAAAACATGTGTGTCATACAAATTCCATAGAAATCGTTTACAAATTGGGCAATGAAATTGAAAAACAAATAAGGAAAAATTATAAACAATTATTTATACCAAATAGTAATGCCAAATGTAACCGATTTCGGATTCCAACCCCACTGAGACTAGCCATGTGAATGTGCAGGAGATATTATTATAGTACACAAATATCACTCTCAGACTCCGATGGGATGTAAAGTCGATATGACCAAATATTGGCCAACCAAATGAAAAGCATGCACAAGCTCTGATTCCTTAATTACATAGAGCTTTAATAAAGACATACAAACATACAGGTTTGAAATTGCCAAATAAATTTTTACCCTGCAGTTCAAAAGAAACACTGCTGTCTTATGGGATATGTGAACAATCTCCTATCGGCCTCGCTTTCACCGCGAGCTGTATGAGCGGTATCATGGTAGCGCTAGTGATATGCCCCCTTGACGTCGTCGCAGTACGACTTTTTAACCAAGGTAATAGAGTCTATTAGGTGAAGTAGCCAGAAGTATTTAGTGCACAATTTGAACGATATTTGTGTAGCTTTAAACGTATTTTTGGAGTCAAACCTATCACGCCCATTGCCCATGCTTGAGAATAAAGTTCGTCTCAATCCATGTCAGTCATTGCTAAAATACTTCAGATTTTAAAGATTTTCACACAAATCGATGAACATTTAAAAAAAATTATATTATAACTTTATATTTAATTCATTTTCCCCATCACTAATCTTACAACGGATATTTATCAAGTACCCACCAAAATAGGTATATGATGATTAATTATTTTAATTCAATTCTATCATTTGTCAATCATGACATCAACCATTGCAGAATGAAACACGCCTTGCTTGAGAAGGGCTATTTCGAGAACTCACCGGTTGCACTCTCGTTCATCGTGAGTGTACCGTGTGGGATGATAATTGTTTTCCTGGAGACGCCTCTGGACCTAATCAATACACGGCTTTATAATCAGGGTAAATGTTAATTCATTTTCCGTTAAAATTTTACCTTTTTCATATTCGGCCAGTCTCACTAAGACTAGACAACGGCGCAGTGGATATTATAGAGCACAAGCTTACACGCAGATACAAGTGCACTCTCTATTCTTTAGACTCTCAAACTCCATTGGGACAGCAATGGACATGACCGGTAAAAGTTCAGGCGCAGGACTGGCGGCTTTGTGCTCTCCGAGGTACGAAGATAAATCCCGCCAACTTCCCAACACAAGGTTGTTACTGAGAATTTCTTAATAGAAAAACTCAATAACAAAACTTGGTCCGGGCCGGGACTCGAACCCAAGGCTTCCGGATCTGCAACCACATACCGTTAAAGAAAGCAAAGCAATATACGCGCTTTCGTACATACATGTACTCATAAAAAACGTGTGTGTGCACGTAAGAAGTTATACTTCTTTTGACAGAACAAAAATAGCTAAAGATTTCATCCCGTATATCACAACTGTCTGTTTGTAAAAGGAATGCAGCTAACTTCATCATGTCGCTTTTTGGTTGTCGGTGTGCGCGCGCATCGTTAAAATTTTGCTGTCATAATTTTTTCCTAACGTACCAAAAGAAGTATAACTTCAACAATAAAATATGAATACCCATTATGTGGTACATACATTCTTTGCTTCATTTAATTAAACATACCATACCTTTTTATTGTCACTATTACGTATCGGGTTCATTTGCTTGTTCTATTTTGCCTTGAGCTTTTTGTGATAACACTATGTAATAATTATAGTGCTAACGGCAAATTTTGTTTTATATACGATTGAAATTCATTTGTTGTGTGTAAAAATTCTTTATATGTAAAGCTGTGGTCATGAGTTCGAATTCCATTCATGGTATGTGCTTGTATATAAAATGTGTCTTTGTCATTTTCATCATTGTCCAAAGCTTTTGAGGAAAGAAGAAACAGGTCTGTATTTGGGTATTTCTCCGAGATTGCGTCCTTCATCTGATTAAATAATATTTGGTATGTCTTTAATCATAAGAGTACCTATGTTGAATAGAGCCAAAAATGAAAATATTTTTTGGCCAGATTAATCAGATGAAAGACGCAATCTCGGAGAAATACCCATTTATATTAGTGTGTGGACAGATGCAGTGGTAAATATTTTATATTATAGGTACTAGCGACTCACCCTCGCTCCGCTCGGGTTCGTCCCTGATTACGTTTTAACGTTTAGTATAGTTTTAAAAGATAAGATATTTATAATATATCCCGTAGTAAAAAGTATCCTATATGTTGACCCGGATAACCAGCTATAATCATACCAAATTTCAACAAAATTTGTCCAGTGGTTTTATCGTGATGCGGTCATTGACAGACAGAGAGACAAAAATTTTAAAAACTATAGATTCGGCTTCTGTATCGATAATAATGTCTATTTCAATAAGATTTTCCAATAAATATTTAATGTACAGATTCCGCTTACAATTCTATTATATGTATAGATTAAATATTACTGTAAATTATAACGACACTTGCGAAGAACCATTGAAAAGGCTACCGATCGATTTTCGATGGAACTACGTCAGAAACATGAAGAATGCAAAAAAAAACTCCATATGTTAGTAAAACAAAATCCAACAATCAAAACAATATAAGTACATTCGCCAAATCTACATAAAGTTCACTCAGAAATACTAATACTTATATAAAAAAAAAAACAATTTCGTATGTGACAGATTCAAATTAACACTTACGTACTAGATAAATAAATTAATATAGATATGTAAATATATGTATGTATGTGTATATTAATAGGAAAATACTTGGCTTCCTGACTTGTAATTTTACCACTTACTATATAATTATATATTTTTTATTAATTTAATATAAGCCTGATGTTTTAATGTTTTTCTATTTACATAGGTCCTGCATCAAAAGGTGAACTTCTCTACAAAGGAGTATTTGACTGTATTAGCAAGATCTACAAAACTGAAGGTTTACATGGTCTATATAAAGGAATAGGCCCACTTTACCTCAGAATAGCGCCACATACTACGTTATCTCTAGTTATATGGGATATGCTTAACGTATTGATGAGTAATAAAAAAAGCTAACATTTAATTTCTTTTATTTAATACCATACATAATTAAAACCATAAAGGTATTTAATACTTCACCGGATACACCATTTAAATAAATTTTCATGAAATAATATTATAACCAAGTTGCTAAGAGCAACAAATTTTGATAACATTTTTAGTTCGTATACAATATAGCTGACTCAATCAATATAAGAATATTTTATGACCTATACAGTCATACAACCATGGACTTTAACTTTCTTTGCTGAGAAGCCTGATAACACATTAGCGGTGGTGTAAAATGAATTTCCCAATCTATCTCAGAAGAACATACATCGTCTTCTTCATAACATGAAATGTCACAAGTCCCTTCTTCATCTTCACATTCTTCTTTTGAGAATACTCCAATCGCCTCTTCATAAGATTTCAAACAAATCTGTTCACATAATTCTGGATGATAAGGATCAGACCAAATCTCTTTTACTGCATCTCTTATTAACTGCTTTTGTAACATTTCCTTTTGTCGAATTTTTGCCTTATTATTTGTTGATTCTATCTTGTACAGCAAAGGTTTGTAAGAGCCATTGCTATCTTCTTTGCTATTTGTGGCTTGCATTTCTATATGGTATGTCCCGTTTCTTTTACATACTATAAGCGTGGGTTTGTCTTCGACTTGTTTCTTGAACCGTCTCATCGGCTTAATTGCTTCTACTTTTGATTTTCTTGATTTAGTTTTGTTCAGCATTCGCAGTAACTTCTTGGATACAGCCCCTGGCTTCCACCCTTGATGTACCTAAAAATAGTAGGTACTTATTGTTATTTATGGCCAATAAATTATGTTGCTAAAATTATACATTGTTTTATTTAAAAAAAATGTAGGTACCTTACTTTTGCATTTGTTTTTAAAGTCAACATTAAGTTCCTATAGAAAAACAATTGGTAAAAATAAATAATAAATTTAATTTATTTTGACACGAAATCTTGTATGTTTAGTTTCTTAAAAATATTTAACGTTTGTAAAATTTAACTTAGCACATTACCAAAAAATTATATTTCACTTACAACATTACGACTCATAAATACATCACAAACTCTTACTACGAACTAAAAAATCACATATGGACACTAGCAACTTTAGGAAATTTGCGTCGAAACATTTCTTGCGGGTGCAAGTGCTAACAGTCGTTCCCTATTTTGTTGTTTCATTATTTCTGAATTTATAAAGGAATTAAAACATGGAACATGGAATGAACTCAGACTTATTCCTTTCTTAGCTAAAGTCGTTAAACGTTCATTTGGTCGTTTATTTTTCGTGCTTTTTAACCTAAAATACGTTTTATGTCCCTGTCCATCCACAGCCACAATTCCTTTGTCTGAAGGCAAGGAGTGGTGACACTTGCTTTTTGTATCGAAGCCACTTTTATAATAAATATTCTTTTGACTTAGCTCCGTTTTCTTTGTAGATGGTAAATGAAATATTGTCTTTGGCTGCGGTATATTAACATCTTCTCCACGTGCTAACATGTTCTCTAGAGTTGAAATTAGTAATTTTCTATCTCCACCATGACCTACAATTCCTAATTTTGACAAATGTTTAGGTGACACATCACCAAAACAACTCCAACTGGCGTCGGATATTTCATATTTTTTATCAACTATTTTTCCTTTTTTACTATCCTTACCGCTACGTAGATTTCTTTTGACTGGAACTGTTTCTTTAGGATAATATTTCCATCTGTTTTGACTATCAATATAACCGTCAACTCCAACAATCAGCCATTTACCATTTGTAGCCTGAAATTTCCCCGCCTCAGCATCCACATGTTCTCCGCTTGGTCCAATAAAAATGTTCGGTGCCCATCTACCGTCTGGAGCTATGTATCCATCAACATTAATTTCTAGCCACTTATTATCTGGACTCCAAAAACCACCTAAATCACTGCATTGCTGTTTTCCATCTGGCCCTTTAAAGAATCTTGGAACAGGATTTCCAAATCTGTCGACAAGCTTAACTCTGTAATCAAGGTATGTATACTGTGTTCCATTATCAACTTTAAATATTTTCTTCCCTTTATAAGTGGGGTCAAAAGTAGCATTTGGTGGTGTAAATTCTACAATCCATTCATCGGAATCAGTGTCGGAGCCAAGTGAAGAGTTATCTTCCGAACAAGAACAAGAAACATTCATGTTTGTTGTTTTTGATGTTGGTAAAGCAGGATAACATATACATGCAGGATCTTCAGTTTCGGGTAATATACCAAGGGCCTGTTGATATGTTTTCATACAAATTTCATTACACATATCTCTAAAAGTATCCTGTATAAAGTTTCGTTGTGCTCTCTCAAGTCGTCTTCGTGCACGCTCCTTCTTTTTAAGACGTTCACGATTTTCCTCCTCTGTTCTACCTATCGTGTAAGTCACAGCGGGCTTATCCTCATAAGGATGCTGATTAAGTGCTCTTGGTTTTGAATAATTTTTCATCGTTTCCATAGTTACGGTATACTCGCCGTCTTTTTTATGTATCACAAGTAAAGGACGTTTCAGGGGACGTTTCTTTTTGCCCGTATCTTTGCGTTTCTTTTTAGATATAACTTCACCTGGATTTCTGGCTATCTTTAATAGTCTTACTACATGTTTACTGGTTGCACCCGGTTTCCACAGAGGTCGGAACTATAAAAAATAAAACAAATAAAAAAAATGTTTCGTGTTCTATACAAAAAACAGACCATATTTAAAATTTGTAGGATATACCTTCATTCCTGGAATGTTTTCAGCAGTCCAAAGCCATCCCATGTTCTTAGGGACATTGTCTAGAGTACCGGAACACGGTAACACACATCTACTGTGTCCTATTTGAGGGGCTACAAGTATTAAAAAAGATTTCAATTAGTATTTTAAATATTTTAATCATTAGGTTTTTCTTTTAGTTCGTGCTAAACTCATGGTACACAACCAAGTGTAATAGAGGATATATGTTTATTTAAAGAGAATATCTTGTAAGCAAAAGTATTAAGATCCATATAAAAATATAATGCAATAAATTAATACTCGATAGTACCTACTAATTGAGCCATGCAAAGGACAACTTCTCTCTAATGCATTTAAATTTTGCGCGAATAGTATATTTTCTATATAACTACAGTATTTAGAGAGATGTGTAACAAATACGTACGTATACCTTTATAGCCGTAATTAAATTTAAATCTATCATCCCTTTTTTTATTCTTGCCTTTTTTGGAGTCTTTTTCGGATTCAATGCTTTTTTTCTCGCTTACTATTAAACGTTTATCAGACGCCGCCGCTTTTTGAAATGAATTAACTTTCATAGACTTTGAATCTTCGGCCTTCTTTTTACTCTCACTGCCAGAAGTACTCCACGTTTTTAATTTGCTTTTATCTACAAGCTTGTGAAAAAAAGGACAAGGTATAGGCATTTCGATCGCTGGTTTCCGAGCCAGTTCTTCACCTGCTACTTCATACCCGCCACAAACTGTACAGTATGTTGTTTTTTTCATAAATCCAAATGTACACTCACAGGTACAGTAACAAGGATCTTCACCAATCTGCATTTTAGTTGTTACACCGCCGATAACTTTTTCTGTAATTTGCTCATTTATACAGCAGTCTTTTGTAATATTTGAGATATCTAAAAGTACCCTATCATCAGGTGGCGTTGGTAACTTCCTGTGAACTCTATCATTACAATCAACTTCTTTACATTTCCTCACACTGATCTGAGCAGCCCCTTCGGACAGATCTAAAGAATAAGCGCTTTCAGACGTTTGTCTCTTTCCCTGGCATTCACTATCACATCTCTTAAATTTAAATTTCTTTCTCGATGCATTTGACTTATGTGAACTTTCAACTTCTGATACTTTAGGGGAATCTGTATCTGTATTATCTTTCTCAACAGTAAAATAACCCACATAATAAATTTTGTTTCCATAAGAACCCTCTAAATCTCCGAATATGTAACGTAAAATATTATTTTGATTGCAATAAATAGATGAAAATGACAAAGATTTCGTAATAATTTTACGCTTGCTAGAGACTATATTTGAATCGCTTTTTGTATTTAATGTTCTTTTTAAACATTCATTTGAAATGCCTTTATTAGTTCGATCATTATTAATAATATTTTTTAATAGTTGATGGTTGTTATTGCCAAAAATAGAATTCCCATGTAATCTTTCACTTTCAGAGCATTCATCTATACTTACCAGTAAAGGTTTTGAATCAATCTGAGTGTACATAAAGGTGTTTGGAATATCTGAACATCTAGATCTTAACTGGTTTGACAGTTTTTCGCCCAAATATAATAACTTTATAGACATGTCTATTGTAGCGACCCGTTTCATATTCGTCTCACCGTAAATATTATATGTTCCTTGTGCGTGTACGAGTGAATTTCCTTTATTTTTATGAATATTACATACATAGTTACCAAAACACTTACTCCACGGTATAAGCGACGACCCTAACTTATAGGAGGGACTGGTTTTACTAAAAACAGATATTTCTAGAGGATGTTGCTTCATATGTGAAATTAAAAAAGAAGGCGTCTGCGCTGCCAGTATTGAATGAATATTTAACGATTTAAAGTCTAATATTCGATTCTTACTTCGAATATTACTCATCCTCACTTTATATTTTTCTCTTAGTTTCATTTGTCTTACCTTCTTGGAAGCAGAATTTAAGATTGGATTTTTAAAGTATATTTTAAAAACATCTGCAAATTCAGCTGTCACTTTAAACTCATTACATCTCTTGTAGGTTTTCAAATCTTTTATAGTTATCTCAAATAAAAACATTGAATCCGAAAGAGCCATGTTGAAAGTTTCTCTTAAAGTATAATTTTCCGCTAAAATTACATTTAAGTACATAAAATTTATAGATTTATTTAAAATATATATATAACTTGTAATTTACATGACAGCCAAAAACAATTATGTAAAAATTTTTAAATTTTAAATTATTTTTTTAAACATTTCATGACACTTGGACAGTATCAATAAACAATTTCAATACTTTTTTCTATGCCAATACTATAATCGTACTTATCTTAAACTACATACAATTTTAGATATGATAGCATTTTTAGTTGATTTTTATCACCGGATCAACAAAAAATGTACGATATCTCGCATTCTGCATAAAACAATAATTATCACACGGAGACGGTTATATTGATAGTCAAAACAGATGGAAATATTACCCTAAAGAAACAGGTCCAGTCAAAAGAAATCTACGTAGCGGTAAGGATAGTATAAAAGGAAAAATAGTTGATAAAAAATATGAAAAATCCGACGCCAGTTGGAGTTGTTTTGGTGATGTGTCACCTAAACATTTGTCAAAATTAGGAATTGTAGGTCATGGTGGAGATAGAAACTTACTAATTTCAACTCTAGAGAATATGTTAGCACGTGGAGAAGATGTTAATATACCGCAGCCAAAGACAATATTTCATTTACCATCTACAAAGAAAACGGAGCTGAGTCAAAAGAATATTTATCATAGGAGTGGCTTCGATACAAAAAGCAAGTGTCATCACACTTTGCCTTCAAACAACGGAATTTTGGCTGTGGATGGACAGGGATATAAAACGTATTTTAGGTTATTTTCGCGCTTTTTAAAGCGCGAAAAATAAACGACCAAATGAACTGTTAACGACTTTAACTAAACAAGGAATAAGTCTGAGTTCATTCCATGTTCCATGTTTTAATTCTTTCATAAATTCAGAAATATGGAAACAACAAAATAGGGAATATCCTTATCGAAAGCAGCTTCATATAGTTTTTATAAATACTAGTTTTCAATGATGGATAATGTAAATAAAATCGAATTGTATATTTAAAAAAATAATTCTTATAACATATA
Source organism: Brenthis hecate (assembly GCA_951806755.1). Lineage (NCBI taxonomy): Eukaryota > Metazoa > Arthropoda > Insecta > Lepidoptera > Nymphalidae > Brenthis > Brenthis hecate. The sequence goes on from OX638281.1 coordinate 2,549,565, forward strand.
TTTATTAAAATGACCACAAACCAATTTTCTTAATATTCACTCTAAATATAGAAACAATAAAAAAGATATTGACATTTCTAGATAGCTTATTAAAATAATTAAAGAAATTAATAGCTATTAAATATTTTTGTTTAAATAGCCCTTAACTAAATATAAGGCCTTCTGATCGAAAAGACGTGTTATTTTTGTCTTCACAAATAACATTACATAATTCATTTGTTTTCTTGAACATTTTCTTACACAATAAAAATGGAGATAGATTCTTTTTAGACGTGTTCGAAGCTCTATTAGTTTTAACATTTAGATTAAGTTGTGGCATATCATCAAACATTTGAAGCTCATCTATAATTTCCTTATACCTTGTATTTTTCTTCGTATCTGGTGGAATCTTGACGCATGTTGACTTTGGCGAATTGTTCCTTTCATAATTTAGTGAAACATTCATAACCAAAGGATTCTTAGCTTTGTTAGATGAAGAAACAGCTGTTATCAGTTTTCCTTTATCGACACCCGTTTTTGGTAGCGATTGTGGTATTTTATCGCTTTTAGCTTTCATATGTTCTGATTTTCCTTTACCATTGCTCTTACTAACATTCCCAGGTTTTGGTTCAGATACTCTTGTTTTAGTATGCGTTGTCGTAGCAGTAAATGTTGATTTCGATTTCGAAGTTTTGCCTTTGTTCTTGGAATACCACGCCCACTTTCCTTCTTTATCTATATAACCATCGACACCAATTTTTAAAGTTTGACCTGAATTATCTGTGAAAAATCCTTCTTCGGCAGAATAAAACATGCCGTCAGGTCCTATAAAGTTCATCGGTACCCATCTTTCGTCAGGACCTATGTAACCATCTTTATTAATTTCCATCCAAATATGATCAGGACTCCAGAAACCACCGAGGTCACTACATTCTTGTTTTCCATCGGGACCTTTAAAGAATCTCGGTACTGGATTTCCCTGCTTATCAAGTAATTTAACTTTATAATCTAAATAATTGTATTGACTTTCATTTTCGGCTAGGACAGGCGGGTGTTTAGCTTTAACGTCCCATCGAGCCGCAGGTGGAGTAAATTCAATGGTCCATTCATCATTGTCAGTGTCACTGCTGGATATTGTCTCTTCATCAGAACAAGAGCAGGAGTCTATTGGAGGAGTAATATTTTGGATGGCGTCAGTTTGACAAGGACACGCTGGGTCGTTAGGATTAGGTAAAGGCAAGATGCCTATAGCCTGATTATACGCTTTCAAACAAATTTCTTGACATCTATCTCTAAAAGTAGATTGTAATAAGCGACTTTTTCTTCTCGTCTCTCTCCGTTCCCTCCTTTCACGCTGTTTTTGGATTTTTCGTTTCTCCTCTTCCGTCTTACCTATTGTATAAATCAAAGGGGGCTTTTCATCATAAGGATACTGAAATAAAAGCCGTTCTTTTGAATACTTCTTAAAAACTTCCATTTGAACGGAATATTCGCCATTTTGCTTTTTTACAACTAATGTAGGTTTCATTTCGATTTTCTTTTTTCGCTGCATCATGGCACGTTTCTTTTTTGCTATAATATCTACACCTTCTCTTATCGCTCTATATCGCCGAACTAAAATTTTATTTGCTGCACCTGGCTTCCATTTTGGCCGAGGCTGTAACACACAAAATGAGCTTTAAATACAATTTAATAAAAAAAAAACATCTAATACACACATTATGTATATTGGATATTATCCAATATACACATTATGTATATTGGATATTTGATAAAATAATAAAAACTTTATTGCTTATGATATTTATTTAATTAGTTTTACAATAACTATAATTTCAATGTTTCATATAATATGATTCAATGCAATTCCTTGCTATTTAGCTTTCATATAAAATGATAAAAAAGTTTTTAGTTTGTACAGTTTAAACCGGTGCTGTCAAATGCAAAGTATATTCTTCTTTTCCTGCAAAATCATTCTATCATAAATATTTATATAATAAAAAAAATTAAAGATTTTTTTACTTCCGAAATATTTTAACATTAACTTAATTTAATTATGGGTTAAATGACGTTTTGGTCCAAAATTGATTAAACTTACTATAATCAAATAAGCTATTTTCCGGTACGTACTCGTAAGTATACCTAGAATAAAATGATTAATTATATAATTAGCCCATTAAGTTTTGATTGCAATTTTTTATTGCAAGTAATTACGAAAAATAATTAAAATAAAAAGGCTTACCATTTTTAGAAATAAAAATTTGCATGTGATGCACATGTCGCGTATTTTTATAATAATCAGCCAAAACGAAACTTTTACAAGAGATAAGCTCCTTTAACTATAAAAAAAAATAAGAAAAATATACTTTGTGCAGCCATGAAATTTTACTAAATTAGAATCGTTTAAAATAAATAATCGCTATTTGAGAAGCCACTAGGTATAGTTTATTCTAGAAAACCTATGTATCAATTATAATGATTGTTTAAAAGATTTTCTTATTTTCATTGCCTATATCCAATTGTTTCAATATAAAATTGTTTTAGTTATAATTTTAAATATTATATTATTGATGTTATAATTTATTTAACCTTCATTCCCGGAATATCTTCGGCAGTCCAATTCCAACCCATATTCTTAGGTACAGGTGGATAAGGATACTTTGACTCTATTTTCTTTTCAACTTGTGGTAATGCTGAAAAATATTAGCATACATATTAATGATATACAGTGCCGAAATTTATTTATTTATTATACTACTAAACTAAATTTACATAAAACATGAATTTAACATAATAATATTTCGCAATTTTTATATAAATTTAATTTAAAAGTATGCCACAGCTTTTTGTAGAAGCTTTTTATTAAATTCACATACTAAATAATGAAAATCTTTTCTTGTCCGATCTATAAGAAAATTACTGTATAGTTATCAGTATAATAATCAAAAATGACGGCCGTTCGACTTCAAACTAGAATTTAATTAAATAATACTATTTACTTATAAAAATGTTATTTAATTAAACATACGCATTTCCTCGACATTAGCAGTAAATTTTCCAATTTTTTTCTTTTCTTGCACTACTTTTTTTACCTTTTGTCCATCGCCTTTTTCCATATATGTTTTCTGAATTACCTTATCTGAGAAACTTTTTATAGAACGAGATACTGTTAATCTCCTATGATCAGTTTGCCCAAGCTTAGAACCAGTAGTACGGGAACTCTTATCGCTTATAGTATCCGGTTGTTTTTTCATTTCTTCTTCCTCTGGCCAGGAACTTTCAACTTTTATATATTTTTTATCATATAACTTATGATATATAGGGCATGGATGAGGTTTAGCATATTCAGGCATTTCTTTTACATCATCTCCTAAGCATTCATAGCCTCCACAAACCGCACAATAGGTTGTATTCTTGGAGAATTTGAAAGTACATTCACAATCACAGTAGCATGGATCATCATCTTCAGTTTTCTTTTTCTTACTGGATAGTCCATCAACTATTATATCCTTTACCTTTTCAGCTACATCACATGTTTTAACACAGCAAGGGTTATGTATATCATCAAATCGTATGACAATGTCGCTATCAGCCGGACTAGGCGGAAAGTTTTTCTGTCTGGGACATGCCGGATCTTGACAAGCTAAATTATCGTCGTTAGCGTCTACCTTTTCTGTTAAGTTAGAGCAAGCGCTTTTAGTACAAGTGGTTTTTTCCGAAGGCCTCGTGCTTGGGCAGTCTGTAGAGCAGTATCGAAATTTAGATGACTTATCAGTATCGGTAGGTGACGATGTACCTATACTCTCTTTTTCAAAATCATGTTCTACTGTAAAGTAGAAAACATTATAAGCTGGTTTTTCTTTTGGTTCCCTTTTATTATACGGGCACGTTTTTCCTTCACATTTACTGCCCTCACTATCGCTATCTGCACAATCTTTATCACAAGAAGAATTACATGATTCATCTTTTCTTAGAGCATCTTGCATTTGCTTTATACATGCACATTGTGTAGATAAGCCTTCTAATGTAGAGCCTTGACTAAAAGCACCTTCATGGCGGAGAAATTCTTGAATTTTTTCAGCTATTCTACATTCATTACTACCGCAAGGACCAATAATAGTGTCGATATCGATTTCTTTATTATCTTCATCGACAAGATTTTCAATGTAAGCCCTCATATCTCTAGCTATTCTACAATCAGCCCTTCCGCATGGTCCTCTTATGTTAGCAATGTCAAAAGTTACTCCGCGTGAACCATCAGGTTTCTTTCCAGCATTAATGCAAATTGGACATGGTTCAGATTGCGCTTCGTTTTTAAATCTTTCAGCAAACTGTCCCTCTGGCCAATTAGTTTCTTTACAATAACAGAGCCTGTCAATATCTGTGGCTTTATATCTAGGCCGTATCGTAGGGCGAGGTGTTAGCATTCTCATATTGTCATTACAAGACAATATAATTTTCCTTACATAATCAATTATATGGTCAATACTGGGGCAAGTCTGAGGTGCTTTATAAGTAGATTCTGGTGGTTTATCGGCACTTTTCATACAACAATAGTCACCTTCGTTAAAGAACGTAAGATTAGCCCCAGGTGCATTTTTATAATCCGCATAAACTATTTTGTTAGGTTTGGGTTTGTCTACTACAAAATTATTTGCAATTTTGTTACAATTTTCTTCAAAAACTTCATCAGTTGTTTTCAATGTACACATGTAAGATGTTGTTTTAGAATTAATGCCGGTATACATAACTTTTCGTACAGACGGATCTTCTGAAAGAGTACGGAAAGCTGTAGTAACTCTGTCCGTCAAATAAGTCAGTTTCACTTGAATTCCTATTTTTGCCATTAGTTTAGCAGTACCCTCTTGAAAGACATTGTATTCTTCCTTTAAAGTCATTGAAGTTGGCTCTTCACAATTCAATATTCTTTCTAAAAACGTATAAAAACCTGGATCCCAAGGAATTTGAGCAGAGCCAATGAATGTTCCGTTATCTTCTTTACTCCATAGTGATAACTCTAGTGGATATTTCTTCATACTTTGAATTAAAAATTCAGCATTGCTGGAAAACAATACAGACTGCCCTGATTGTATAACTGGTTCAGGGGGTGGCTCTTCTACTTTCCCTTTTTTACCTTTTTTTGGTTTTGGCGGTTTTTTTTTGCCTTTTTTACCAGGTGGTTCCGGTGGAAGAGGTGGAGGTTCTGGTATAACAATGTGCATTTGCTTAGGATCTTTAAGTTCTAGAGAGAATATATCAGCAAAATCACTTTTAATAATAAAATGACGACTTTCGACCAAACTTTTAACGCTTTCTACTACGACCTCAAAAACAAACATTGCATTTGAAACAGCCATTTCTATTTTTTTTTTATTTTAATTTATACTTTTCTCATAACTAATTAATACATCTACATTAAAGATAAAGTTATTATTTTCATGAACTCTATACTAAAATTTAATAAATATATGCACAAAAATTTAGAATACTAATAATTAATTATGACATAAGGTAAAAGACAAGTAAAATGATTATCTTTTCAACCAGTTGTACATAATATTATTTGTGTATTTCCAAACACATTTTTAATCAGCTGATTTCGCGCATTGTCACTGTCAGCTGTCAGCACTGACAGTTTTGACGGTGTGCCATGGCCTAAGGGATTTGAAGAATTTGTTACGAAACAAAAATGTGTGGAATTCTCCAGTAGCACGAACACATGATGGTAACCTTAATATCAGTATTAAAATCAGGCAGATGACTTGAATTACATGATCTCTTATCAGGTCAGTCCATACAGTTTTCCATTTGAACCACTATCAATAATTGTTTACGTTTAAAGTTGTTGTTAATTTAGTAGTTCATTTTATCTCACATATTTTTATTTTACGTCATTGCTGATACAATAAGGATTAATTACTTATAAGTTCTATACTCAGAGCTTACAGACGTTGCTAACTTTTAATTTTTAAAGTGCATTTACCAATTTATTTAAAATGATTGAAATTAAAGTAAGGTGGGTATCAAATGTCAGTAGTCTTTTAGAGTATAAAAATATCTTAGTCAAATATATTATATTTGTATATGTTATATTTGTAGACAACATTTTACTTTTCTATTATTTGTTTTATTTGTATTAGTTATGTATGTCAATTCTATTCATTTTCTTCTACTTGATTTAACTATATGAGAAATTTAAATATTTGTTTATTTTAATTAATAAATGTTAAATAAAAATTTAGCAAATTACCTACTCGTACATTGTGATCAATGATATTATAGAAAATAAAAATTAAGCCTGAAACCTGAAGTATCTAGGTTGTTAGTTAAAAAACTAATTCACTCCAATACCTGTTGTCCCAAAACATTTTTACTCAAAAATATGTGACTTGCCTCATATTTATTCTAGAATTATTAAAAGTGTGATATATGACCATTACCATATGGTAAAATATTATAATGTATTAATTCATAGTACGATGGATTTCCTTGTGGGAGGCCTAGCAGGCGTTGGAGCTGGGTTTTTTAGCAACCCATTTGACGTTGTCAAAACACGAATGCAATTGCAAGGTGAGCTCCGTGCGAAAGGCCAACATGCTGTGTACTATAAGAATATACCACATGCCATGTACACTATAGTGAAACATGATGGAGTTTCTGCATTGCAAAAAGGCTTAGTACCTGCCCTATGGTTTCAGCTTGTTGTTAATGGTGTACGGTAAGCTTTATATGCTTTTTATATGATATTATGTAATAAATTATGCTTTGGTAGCTTTTATATTTTAATTTTTGCTTTAATACTACCTCTATTTCATTTAAAGCAAAAGCCTTGATACCCAAAAATTAGAGAAATAAAATGGTTGCTGATCTAAATATATTATTTTCTGCCTTATAAAGAATAGCTTATTGGTTATTTCATATATGAATTAAATGTATAAATTATTATTTCTGTGAATGATAAAAATAAAACATTAAACATTTTAGGTTAGGCATATACCAACAAGCTGATAACTATGGTCTATTGCGAGATGAAAAAAAGAATACTAAGTTCATCAACAGTCTCTTCTTTGGATCTATTGCTGGTATGTGCGGTGGATTAGTTGGGAGTCCCTTACAATTAATTAAAACACAGTTGATGTCATATTCGTCTAGAAAGATTGCCGTTGGAACTCAGCATGGACACCCCGGTACATTATATGCCTTATCCAAAATATATAGCAAGAATGGCTTTTTTGGACTTTGGAGAGGAGCCCATGGCATGATGATTAGGAATTCTATTGGTTCAGCATCACAAATTGCATCATATGCTGTGTAAGTATACATATTACTAATTTTACCTAACAATATCTTTTTAGTTTATATATATTGTATGTTTAGTATTGTAGGTCTATTTTTAGATATTGACCCGTCACCGAACTGACGACGACATTTGATAAATATTGCATATTGCGTATATTACTACACGATTGGAATAATTTTCGGGGGCGTGACATGTAAACGTATTATTGTCGATACAATATGAGTACGATTGATACCTACTAGTAGTAGTATTTAGTAGGAAAAATTAAGTTATAATTCTTATTAAAAATCTAGTAAATTGTATTTTTACTGAAACAACGACAACAATAAAAACGTTACATTTTAACGTTTAGTAGAGATTTCTCTAAGATGAGATATTTTTCCGCAGTAAAAAGTATCCTATATGTTGACCCGGATAACCGTCTATCATCATACCAAATTTCATCAAAATCTGTCCATTGGTTTTCTGCTGATGTGTTCCCAGGCAGACAGACGAAAATCGGTCGTTTTCAGAATCTTTGTTTCCGAACATATACATAACATTCCGAATCTATATTCGACCTCTGTATCGATAATAATGACTATTTCAATTAAATTTTCCAAAAAATATTTAACGTATAGATTCGACGCATGCGAAACCACTTACAAAAGTATTGTAGTACACTTTAACTTATAAAAGTGATAATTCAAGATAAATGAGAATGACGTACCAGTTAATAAATAAAGTTATCGCTGTTCATATTTGTAATGTTGTAATGAAATTGCATTAGACTCCTCCGTCTTATAATAGCTTGCGATAAGAATTAAACAATAAATAAGTAAAGAAATAGAAGTTTTACGCAAAATAATCATTATGATTAAAATAAATGATCATTATGATTAAAATAGTTATATGATAAATAATGATCATGTAAGTTATCTAGTGTATTCGTATATTGTACGGCAGAGATTCTGGGTTCAAATCCCGAACGAAATAGTTATAGGGTTTTCCTTTTAAGATATTTCTCAATGAAAGCCAAAAATCATGAAGTTGACGGTGCAAGACCTGCTTGATCACTGGTGATATCGATAGTTAATTCTCGTCTGTTCGCACATACTTGTGCCCTATAATATCTGCAAGATGGCTACTCTCAGTGACATTGGCACTCTAACCGAAGGGTCGGACAGTTATGCTCGAAATTCAATCCACGTTCATCATAAATATAACAATACTAGCGGCTCACAAAGCGACTATAGATTCGGCCTCGATAATAATGAAAATTTCAATATATAAGATTTTCCAAAATTATTTAATGTACAGATTCGACTCGGTTAGAATTTTATTATATGTATAGATTTATGATAATATGATAGAAACTCTTCTTTTACTCTTACCTGTTTGTTGTACCGTGTTGAAAGTGCTAACGATTTTTTAAATCAAATTAATTTATTAAATGATTTTTGTTTTTAGTTGCAAGGAATGGATGGACAACAACAACCTATTCCAGCAGTCAAAATATCTCTCGGCCTTCTTAGCAAGCAACGTGGGTGCTATTGTGAAAACGGTCACTCTCACCCCAATGGATGTTATCATGACGCGTCTCTATAATCAAGGTAAATTAAACTAATTTTCAGATTTTTTATTTACAGACGAATCTTGCCCAACTAACAAAATTCAGTTATGCTTGCTGGTGAAAGGTTTATTTTTGTAGACAAATTACCTATAATTTAAAGTTGATTAGTATCTTAGAAAAAAAAATGTTATATTTTCTTTCCAGGTGTCGATGCAAATGGCCGCGGCGTACTCTACAGTGGAATAATAGATTGTGCGCGAAAAATAACTAAAACAGAGGGTCTCTTAGCTTTTTATAAGGGCATAGGTCCTTCGTACTTCCGCCAAGCACCACATACCGTTCTTTTACTAGTATTTTGGGACATGCTTAAAGATTTACAAAAAACTACGACTTTAAAAATGTAGTATTATAAAAAAAATACAACTGAATTGAGAACTTTCTTCTTTTTTGAAGTCGGTTGAAAAGTGTGGTTTTAGTAGCGATAGATGTCGCTAAAAGTGTTTTTTGGTCAGAGTATGTATAGATAACATAATTTATATTTGCAAGATTCAAAAAATATTTGCAATTGTTGTTAAAAAAACGTGACTTGTTATAATTCGAAGTGAGCCAAGTTAATTACACATCTTAAAAGACCAGTGGTAACTATATTTATTTATATTACATAAGATGATAATATATTTATTAACTCATATTATTACTGCGTTGATTCTTACTTTTAAAATTCAAAATAAAAACCATATTATAATAAACTAAAGTAGCAGTGGAACCTTAACTAGGATATATAAAATCCTCAGCAACCAAACGTAATGCTCCCAAATAGACTCCGATATGACTGATATTTGAAATACTCGTTACTTTATTGACTAGATAATTAGTAAGTTTCATAACAGATATTTAATATACAATGCAATATACACAATAATTAACACATTTTTTAATTAATGACAATATTAACGAAAACGGATTATTAATGAGAAAATCATAACATTAATTTGAGGCAACTCAGTAATAATGTAGATTAGTAATACTAGTACAACTTACATTCAACGTGGCTGTACGAAATAGTGCAATAGTGTGAAAGACGTGAGTGTTAAAATATTATTTAATCTAGGTTTATGTCGAAATTTAATTACCATTATTCTTTTTTTTACGAAATTATAAAAAGAAATATATTAAAATGAAATGTTTGCCCTAATCTACTTGTGAAAAAAAAAAACATTTATTGCAAATGCTAGGTGTAATATTTTTAATTTATGATAATATTTAAGTACTTAAAAGTTTGATTCTTTTGAATTTTGTGTATATTATATTGAATCTTTTATAGGAATTAGTAAGATCATTGTTGAATCTAAAATGAATCTCTAAGTATTGCTATGGCAAGATTACTCACTGTGTACGTCATTTTTGGATACATTATCTAACAATAGAGGTCTTCTTAAAACACCTATACATATTTAAAGTATTTTCTGTTTACCATATAATTTTATAGATATAATAACTTCTTATAATACTCAAGCTACTTCAAAATAACCTTTATTGCTTACGTAATAAGCGCTATTTTTATAGACGTATAAGTATTTTGATTTAAGAAAAGATTTAAATGATTGAAACACTTTTCCTTTTAGTTATTAAATATTTTATTTCAAAATCAGTATTTTTAAAATCCAGTGTAGGGAATAACAGGCATTTTTAGTTTAGATATATCTGTGTGTTGTTATTCGTTATCAATCTAGTTATTAATTGACGTGAGATTAATTATTATTAAATTTTATTATATTTAAATAAGGTTGGTTTATTGCTATTGTTTTATTAGTTCATATTTTATTAGTATGTTGCCTTTTTTGGCTGTGCTGTAGTGTTTATATCAAAGTAGATACAGTATTTTTATTACCTTGTGTTATTTAAGTTATAATCCTGTTACCAAATTAAGTATAATAAATGTGAATAAATATTGTTTAATATTAAAGTTTTTTATTTACTAAATTACAATTTTCATTGGATATTTGAAAGGAAAAATACAATATAAAAGAGATTAGGCTTTTGGCTGTATTGAAAGTAATGAGTGTTAGCGAGCAGCGCCTAATGCTTCTTGGTTTTACCACATTATGAGTAAGGATTTCGAGAACCGAAATCAAGTGAGACTTGCTACATGTATGCCTAAAAAAATAATGTTAACAAAAATAATAAATAAAAACGTATTTTAATTAACTTTCAGCAGACCTGAATAAAAATGGCGGTAAAATCCAAAGATGGCATCACACGTGACATCATAGACATGGCGATGGGCGGCACTTCCGCCATGTTTGCCACGATATTTACAAATCCAATAGAAGTCGTCAAAACTCGTCTTCAATTGCAAGGGGAATTGGCAGCTAAAGGAAAACATGCGGTGTTTTATAAAAACGTTCCCCATGCTTTGTATGTGGTGGCTAGAACGGAAGGACTCGTTGCCTTGCAAAATGGCCTTCCAGCTATGCTAGGGTTTCAATTCTTTTTGAATACGTTTAGGTAAGAAATGTTCTTACTTTATATATATATATATATATATATATATATATATATATATATATATATATATATATATATATATATATATATATATATATATCGTATTATTTGACTATATAAGTGTAAATTCTTCAAAAAGTTGGTGCAATGGGACGCCATTTCCACTTTAATTATTATTGATGCATTTATGTATTTATATCTCTTAGTGATATTATTCTAAATTCAATAATTTATAAAAGCATGAACTAGCTCTGTAAAAGATAAATAAATCTTTTGATTCCATTTCGTTTGTGTTGTACTAAAAATAATATTACAGATTAGGTGTTTACCGTATATCGGAACGTCGTGGTTTGACTGCAGTCGACGGCCGTACATCTTTCGTACGTGGTGCTGTCGCAGCAGGTGTGGGGGGAGCATTAGGTTCTATCGCTGGGACACCTTTCTTTCTAGTAAAGACTAGATTACAGGCTCAAGCCACTAAAACGATAGCTGTAGGACATCAACATAAACACAGCGGGACATTTAATGCTTTGCTTGATATTTATAAAAAGGAAGGCGTTAAAGGTAAATTATTATTACAGAAAAAAATCAAATTATTAAATTTATCCAATATTTAGATCTCTTGTTAATCGATCAAGAATATTAATATAATTAAATAACTTTTTATATATTTTATTCTCAGAACTTTTTAGTACTAGCAATCAGAATAATACTAAATTTTCAGAATTATTAACAAAAAGATCCAATTTGTAAATTATAAAATCTTTTATATTCCACGTTATTCACTAGCAGAAAAATTAAAATATTTTTTATTTAGCCAATATTTTCGAGTAAATGAAAAAGTATTTATTTTTCAACATATCAAAAGTAAAAGTTTTATTTGGTTAGTACAAGCTTACCCAAGTGATAATTTAGAGTAGATATTTATACTTTATAGATAACGTTTTTATTAAACTATGACATCTCTATTTCCAGGTCTTTTTCGAGGAGTGGGTCCTCAAATCCCACGAGGGGCGGTGGGTAGTGGCTCTCAAATGGTCAGTTTCACATACGCCAAAGAATGGCTCCAAAATAAAGGATATATACAATCGCCATTACTTTTGTCCTTTATGGGCGCCAATTTAGGTGGTATTGTTATGACGTTTTGTCTCAACCCATTCGATGTTATTGCTACAAGACTGTCTAACCAACGTAAGTAGATTTTTTATTTATGAAAATTCATATGAGGTAAGGGTTATATTATTCTAAATTCAAATAAAATATAGGACAAAAAAGAACGTACGTTTAGAAAACCATGTACGTTTAGAAAACCATCTTATTTTTTTTTTTAATTTCCCACCTAATCCAGGTTCTGGCAAAACTACATCTGCCTACCGGGTTCGCTAGTTATATGAAAATATATTTTTGAACGACATTTATTTATTTATTTTCCAGCTGTGGACGCCAATAACCGAGGCAAGCTGTATCGTGACATGACAGATTGCTTTTTCAAAATGTTAAAGACTGAAGGAGCATCTGCCTTCTACAAGGGTGTAGGAGCTAATTATTTAAGACTCGGCCCACATACTGTGCTTTTGCTCGTTTGTTGGGACCAGTTGAAGATATTAGAAGGGTACCTTAGAAGATAATAAATGATTTATTATAATTAATAAGCTTTATTTAAAAAAGCTAAAAAAATATAGTATGTATGTATTACGTACGTCTATGTGAAATTTTTATGGCAAATAAATAGTACGGGATTAGTTGCAGGAATTGCAGATTCGATTTCCGTAAATGGTAAATTTATGACGTATAGGGTTAGATCCTGAAAAAAATGCGGACTGTATAATATTACGTGATTTATATTTCAGTTTATATAAACAAATATAGTTGTCCCTAACATTATTATAATGTATATTTTTTAATTATAAGATCAATGTATCGGCAAGCGATGACATTAGAGTTTGTTGTTTTTTTTTATTTTATATTGTATGTAATAATTGAAATATAAATATTAGGTGAAAGAACATTCCCTAGTTACTATTACTGCCAAATATTAAGAAATAATTATTATCAAGAATATTTGACTTATTCTGTAATTTTATAATTTGTTAATAAAACATCTAAAATATTAATTTAGTTTTTTTTTGCTTCGTTTCTGACTAAAAAAGACTTTTAAACGAAAAATTAAAGAAAAAATATGTATTGAGCATTTATTAAAAAAATCATTCATCTGAACACAGCTAATTCTAAAAAGCAAAATTATAAAATATTTTTTGCATTCTTAACTTAAAACTAAAACTGTCACCATATAATATATAATAGATGTAAATTATGCTTTAAATACAGAACATACTCAACCCTTCGCTTTACATACATTAAAAAAATCCAATAGGACCACACTGACTTTAAAAACATCTTGGAAATCATTGATATACAAAAACTTAATGTTTTAAATTTATAAAATAACCCTCCTTTGCGCTCCGCCGTCGGATAGTATTACGCTGACGATATAACTACATATTAAAAACATTTCTAAAGTAAAATGTATTTATTTTAGATAAGCGAATTATCACGTATTACATATTTCCACTAATTTTGATTAGAGGCTAAATTCTGGATAAATAGGATAACTTTTGTTAGTAAGCGTAGGCAGTGGTAGCCCAGGAGTAACACGCTCGCTAAACTAAGTTTTTTGAAACAACCGGGATTTGAACCCGTTAGGGTTCAAATCCCGAGTCTCGCACCTGATATTTTTACGTGTGAATCATTTCCAACATGATTACCACTTCTTATGGCGAAGAAAAACAACATCTTGAGGAAACCTGCATGTCCGAGAGAACCTAGCAAATTCTGTCCGCCACGCACTTGGCCAGCGTTGTGGACTATGGCATGTTCCCTCTAACATTGAGAGAAAGCTCGTGCCCAGTAGTGGGACGTTAAAAAAAAGCTGAATACTCTGAACACTAGGGTATGTACTAATTGGGGCGGTGTACCATGCGGGTGGCTCCTGGTACTTCTCTGATAGCAGAGTGGACCTTGGAGCAACCCCGTGGTTGTTGTGGTCTGCTTCGGCAGACCTGCCGTCGGGGCGTCGTAGTTGAATGCGTAAGCGATCTTGCGACGCCCCATTAAGACGGGGGACGGTTTTGTTGGGTTTTAGTGGGTAGTACTGGTTTTGCCGGTGAGTCCCACACCTCGTGCGTAAATGCATTCCCCAACGTTAAAAAAAGGGTATGTACTAATTAATATAGTGATCATTCCATTTAATTTTCGAACTTGAGCATATTATCATTATTTGGTAAAATACTTAATTTTATTTTCTTTTATTTCCGCGTTTACATCAAACATTAATGATTTTAAAAAAATACAATTAGACGTTGTATAATGACGTTTAAAGAATATAGAGAAAATAGTATATTTTTTGTTTACAATCTCCAATTATCTTGATCTTACATCTCCAAAGCAACACCCGTCCTTGTATATAAATTACTTAATACTTATACTAACTTATCACAAACTTCTAATGCAACTTGATGTATAAAAATGTAAAACAGTGCTTTTTAAGTACTCATCGGCTGTGGCGTGTCCAAAATATATTTATTTACAATTTATTTAACCTATATAATAAGATTTTTAGCTTATACATTTAATTTATTCGAGTCAATATTCGAAACATCGAATGAATGAGAACTCTCGTTTCTGGTGACACCAGTTAGCGCCACTGGCGAGTAAGGTAAAAAGTATTTGTTAATGTGGCAAAAAAAATAAATTTAATATAATAATCATAATTGTTAGCGCGAAAACAGTTCTATCAGGATTTTAAATAATTAATAATAACCAAATAAATAAAATATCGACTTTTTCTTAACTCTACTTTTAATTGCATTTGTGCCACACCGTGTCTGCTAGAATTAATCAGGAATGGCACAATGTGTACAATAATCATGAATAATTAATAAATATCCGCGATAAAAGCTCGCAAGCAGTAAACATCGTGTCATTTGACAGTTCAAGAGACCTCACTCTACACTAGCGCCTCTCGCGGCGAATTCAAGCCCTCATTGTATTGAAATGTAGGTTATATCTAATGTGTGTACTTAGAAATTTAATTTTTAACTTTAAAACGAAATAGTATTGTATTTTGAGAAGAAAAATGTGTCTTTTATAAATATTCAAATAAATTATTGTAAGAATATCGTATAAAATTGAACTGTCTGTTTTACCAAATATAGCTTTTTTAAATCAATTTCACATTATAAATTTTTTGTATCAATTTCATATTTCTTTACGAAAGAATATGAAAGAGAACACCCTATAGCTATTGTGATCAAAATCATTTTACGATGATATAAAATTTAATATACATAATAATAAAAATATAATATAATAAAATAAATTTTAACATGTTCTTAAGGGTTTTATATGTATTACAAAAGAAACCATAACAATTTTCAAGACTCGTATACTTAAAAATATGTTTTTTTTAAAAACATTAATTCCTTAGCCCATAACTATAAAACCGACTAATAGTCTAAGGTCCGAAGTAATGTCATCGACAATCTATCTGCTTTCCGGAATAAAAATATAATATACACATAATATGTACATATATGTAAAGCAGATAGGTTGGTTGTTTTAATGGGTTAAAAAGCTAGACAAAGTAAAATTTATTAATTTTTTGCTTTTATCTTTCATTTATTTGTTGCCATACTTATTCTACATCAGACCATATTGTACGCAACATTACTCTTTAAAACTTTTTTGCAAACAACGTAATAACCGGATGTTTTCTATACTTTGTAATTAAATGATAAGCAAGTGCTTTAAATATTTAACATAATCGTCAAATAAAAAAAATTTTTTATTGAAAGTAGTGTTTTTTTTAAATTTGAAACATTATTTATAATTTTAATAAGTTTTATAATTGAATATGGAAATGTACAATCATTTTGCAAATTTGTGGGTAGACACTGTCTGTAACAGCTATATAGGTACCTTTGAGGCATCTAAAACCTTAATCTCTCCCGTGAGCATGATTGCTGTAAAGCATTTGAAGCTTCGTGAACCAAAAATCAAAATAAATCCGCAAAAATATCCAATAAGACAGTTTTATTTAAAATGTCAAATATTCGTGTAAATCTAAGAAAGTGTTCAGGTAGTATTAAATCATTAGGCAACGCTAAAATCATCACTTAAGCCTTAAGCAGATGTGATGGACAACTTCACTTCAGATCTTAGACTATAACTGTTTTCATCTAGATGGTACGGAACACTTTATAAGTGTATCGATGGCAGTTACCGATTTACATACATTTAACGATATATTTTGTCTTAAATAATTTTTCAAAACGGAAAATGAGTATATATAACGTCTCTTATAAAATCTGCTAATAATCCATTTTGTTCTGTTAAAGATTATACATACTAAGCTTTAGTATTGTAATTGAGTACAGACATATTAATGACTTAGAAAAAAAATAAGCCTTGAATTAATTTCTGCACGGAATATACAGAGTAATTATTTCAACTGGATATCGATTGGATTAATAACTCGACTTATGAAAAAATAAAAAAAAAACCAATAATACAGCTTATATGGAACAAAAAATTCTATACAGAAAAGACTGCGTCAATCTATGTTATTCCAGACTATAATCTATATCTGTGCCAAATTTCATCCAGATACGTTCAGCCGTTCTGGCGTGATTGAATAACAAACATCCAAACATCCTCACAAACTTTCACATTTATAATATTAGTATGTATATGGATGGATGAACAATATGTATATCACACATTCATATATACATACGTCAAACTATAAGGCTCTTTTGTAACACGTACTTCTTATATAATATGTTCCATGTGCCATAAAAGTGCGGTGTTTTAAGATTTAATATTAGATATTAAGCGCTAAAACTGTTACAAAATCAATCTTCAAGACATTACTAGAAAACCCAGCTGTGATTTAAAGTATAACTGTTTGGAACTAATATACAAAAACTTAAGATACACAATTAGCGTTTCAAAAGTGTCCTTAAAAAAGAAGTGCACAATTCGAAATTGAATTGCGCTTTTTTCAAATCACTTTTGTTCATTGCTTTTCCGATGACAAAATCAAAACGCATTGTTTCGTTTAAATAAAATACTTAATGTGGTGTGCGTAAGTTCGAATTTGTGTTTTGACAATTAGAACTTTCCATTTTTTAATTTTATTCTTTGATTTGACTTAACGTGACATGTCGACGCCACCTTTTAAAGAGATATTTGTTAGGAAATGTGTATCTATGTTTTTATATATCAATGTTGTTTGGCAAAGTATATTTTCATAAATATAAGTAACTCCACGGTACGTCACATGGCGGGCGGCGCGCGCTGCAGCGGCCGGGACTGGAACCCGCGACTGCAGAGCTCCGTCACTTGTGTGGGTGTTTTGCCTCGAGTTTCGGGAAAGTAGGATCTGTTGGAAAAACAAATTTGTTTGTTTATTTCTATTTATATATAAGAAATTTAAATAGATTGCATAAATTAAACATTAATATAATTATGATTTAAATTTATAAAAAAAAAACTTTCAAATCGAATCGATTGAGCTAAAAACAGGCACTATTTTTGTCTTCAACATTTAAAAAAACTTTCTCATTTATAATATTATTACAATATTCAAAGATGGTACTTTCTGCCTTTGAGAGGAAGGTTTTACACCATTTTATTTTTTACAAAAATATTGAATAAATTGTATTGACACGTTTACAACAAAAATAAAACACTAAATTTGAGTTACGTTACGAGAACGCATTAAGTACCATAATAAAAGTTAAAGATTATTAGTTCAGAGACCATACAATCGTATCTGTGTGCAAAAATTTTATCTTTAAAAGTCATAAGGTTTAAAAATTCAGGCGTAATGTAGTAACAAACATCCAAACATCTTAACCAAAAAAATACTCACTTTTGGAAGCAAAACAGACAGGCAGTGACCACTGAGAAGACTAAGAAGGAGTAGGGTCCAATAGTATCCCTCAGCAGAGGGAAACACATGCCCACTAAAAAGTTCCCGGCCCAGTTAGCCAGAGAACCCCACGCCATACCGGCCGGCCGTGGTGATACTTCGAACATTTCTGAAAAAAAATACATACATACATATTATACAGTATGTAGAACCTCCTCCTTTTTGAAAGTCGATTAAACATTAAAAGTTATTTCATAACATAATACTATTTTCATCCCGCAAACCCGTTCGCAACACTCATTCCAAAACTTAGGCAATTGTTAATTTAATAATTATTATTATTACATTATTAGAATATATATGATTTTTTACCCTATTATTGGAATGGAGTTGGATTTTCTTTTTTAATCTATACATATAATAAAATTGTAACTAAGCGAATCTTCACATTAAATATTTTTTGTAAAATCTTATTGAAATAGACTTTATTATCCATACAGAGGCTGAATCTATAGTATTTAGAATTTTTGTCTGTCTGTCTATCTGTTACCGCATCACGGGAAACCCACTGGATAGATTTTGATGAAATTTGGTATGATGATAGCTGGTTATCCGGGTCAACATTTAGGATACTTTTTATTGCGGGAAAATATCTCATCTCTGAAAAATCTATACTAAATGGTAAAACGTAAGCAGGGACGAACCCGAGCGGAGCGAAGGTGAGTCGCTGGTTTTTAATATTTGTGGAAAAAATATTGTAACTGTTCATTTCATAGAGAACATATTAAAACTAAAACAATTAAAAATCCACATAATAAATATAAAATCAATTAAATATAAATATAGTAAATACCTGAGGCAATAAAATAAGGTATAGGCCCAAGTCCAAACCCATAGACTAGAACATACGACAGCACTGCCACCATACATACGTATGGCATCCATGACAC
This sequence comes from Brenthis hecate, assembly GCA_951806755.1. NCBI lineage: Eukaryota > Metazoa > Arthropoda > Insecta > Lepidoptera > Nymphalidae > Brenthis > Brenthis hecate. The sequence continues at coordinate 2,568,788 of OX638281.1, forward strand.
GGCATTCTAGAAACAAAAAAAAAACATTTTAATTTTAATAAATATTGCCATATTAATTCCAAAAGTATCATACTAATGCTATAAATGTGAAAGTTTGCGAGGATGGATGGATGGATGATTGTTACTCTTTCACGCCAGAACGGCTGAACGGATCTAGGTGAAATTTGTTATAGAGACAGATTATAGTCTGAAATCCCGTGGGATAACTTGTTTTTGTCTAGGGATGAACCCGAAGCGAAGCGAGGATGAGTCGCTAGTCCGTTAATAAACTGGTGAAAACTGTCTATACTGAAAAAACAACAAATGACGTCAAACGGAATGCTCTTGCATTCAGTCTTTTTTGAAGTTCTACTACTGGGCACAGGATTCAATACAATGGGATCAGTCTACCACACTGGCTAAGTGCGAGTTGGCGGACTTCAGATGTCTTTCGAAAACTTGCTAGGTTCTGTCAGACTTGCATGTTTCCAAGATTCAAGATGTTTTCTTTCACCGTAAGACAAGTGGTAATCATGTTGGAAATGATAAATAGAGCGTTCTTAGTAAATAAATAAAGAGTTTAGGCCAAAATATGACACGTTGTCCCGTTTTTAACTCTCATTCGCCGAGTGTCCTGAACAACAAGGAACTTCGTTCCAAAAAAAAACCAACTCGCAGCAGGCCAGCCACCAGCCACCAGTACGAAGAGCCAATGCCCAATAAGTAACTAAAAAAAGAAAAGAAAGCAACTCACAATAAAACTCATAGCCGCAGCGAGTCCAGCCAGCAGCAGGGCGGCGGCCAGCACGGAGGCCAGCAGCAGCGGGCGGCGGCCGCGGCGCGGCAGCAGGCGCAGCATGAGCGCGGCGGTGCACACGTTGATGGCGCCGCACGAGATCGTCGCGTACTGCGCCTGCAGCTCCGACAGACCCGCCTGCTTGAATATCGTTTGCGAGTAGTAGAACACCTGTGTGGAGAAATAAGAAAGGGCTTAAGTGGAAGAATTGCCAAATTTATAAAAAAAAATGTGTGAGTATGTGTGTGTACTTATGTACGCACGTAAGAAGTTATACTTCTTTGGCGTAACAGAACAAAAATAGCTAAAGATTTCATCCAGTATCACAACTCTCCTTTTGTAATAGGAATGATAAATTAATAAAATAGTTAAATAGGCATATTAGGCATATTGCAATCATATATTTATCGAATATCATTAAAGGAAAGATTATAATATCATTTGTCAGACAATAACAACGGTTACCATGGCAACAAACAGTTATCAGCTAACTTTATCATGTCGCTTTTTGACTGTCGGTGTGCGCGCGCATAGTAAAAATTTTACTCTCATATTGTTTTCCAAACGTCCCAAAAGAAGTATAACTTCAAAAAAAAATGTATTATGGAAAATTCCCTAATAAATATTAGAATAAAACGTACTATGAGTGTTGCTCATGCGAAAACACATTTTATGGTAACTTAAATAATTTTTACTCTATTGTAAAGCTTATAATGATTAAAGGTGTCATTATGAGAAAATTTTCAGTTGCGTTCTCAATTATAAAAACTCATTTCGGTCGGACATTCATTAATTATAAGTCTATCTGTTCTCGCACTTTCACGTCAAGTCCTCTTCATAATAAAAAAATCATAGTAATTGGATGAATAGAAAGGTATACTAATAAATAACAAATTATTTGATACCAATCGCGCCGCATCAATCCTAAGTTGATGGAGTTATCAGATATCATTTTGGGCTCGCGAACAATATACCACCAAAGTTTTATTATAAAAATAAAAAAATAATCATTGATAAAAAAAGTACTAGATACACAGTCCCATGCAAAAGTTCTCTTAAAACAATCACCAAATTGTGTTTTTGAGTTTAGGCAATAATTCTAGTTAAAAAATATACAAGAATGTAAATTGAACCTTAAACGCAATGCTTAAAGTTGTTTTTACAAAAAAAATTAAAAGCGCGCTCAAATGTTCAAATGCGCGCTGATTCGGTGAGGACAATTTTTTGTCGCTGATTATGTATCTAGTACTTTTTTCATCGATGATCACAATACGCAGTTTAGACAGGGTGGCTCGTTTTTCGCTCAAAGAATAGGCATTCCCGTTCACCGAGGGAATACGGCTAACATTCTTGCCACTATATCACAATATATTCCACGCGGACACAACTTGTACAGTAATAATTAAGTGCGCATTTGTTTTGTATATATAATTAATTATTAGTAAATTCCTTTATTGTTTAGACAGAAAACAAATATAACACAATATTATACTAAATTTCGTAGCATTACCGCATTTATTCCGCTGGTCTGTTGTCCTGCTTGCATTGAACATGTCAACAATAAAGGCAATCTCAGTCTTGGGTCCAGGAGTACTCTCAACATGCTCCAATTTTCACCAGAATTCCTGGCCTCCGCTTGCACTTCATCTTTCAGCAAATCTAGGTCATCTGTTAGTGCACTTGGTGGTGCACCTCGGAGACGACTTAGTTCTGTAAAATTTGTTTTACTCATAAACAACTTATAAAACTTCTGATTGCATCATTTCCCGATCTTTTTCTAATTCTCTGCCCAAAGGTTGCCTGGAAAAGATCGCCCACTTAGCGATGAGGCCGCTTTCTTTTATTTTTAATATATATGTCATATTTTTTTTTTTTTTTTTGGTGTGCAATAAAGAATATTTGATTTGATTTGAAACATACAGGAATGACTTCATTGGCGCCAAAGAATACGATATTCTTTAAAATCTAAATAGACACCTTCCACTCAAAATACTATTTATAACCACGACATACATATGTAATTAAAAGTGTTATTAAAGAGTTTAAAGGCTCACCAAGAAATCTATGACTGTTAGAATTGCAACCATTTATACAGATAAAAAAATCAAGTGTCTGTTTGTCATAAAAATGACAGCTTTTTATTAAATGCATATAAAATTATATACAGTACTTACAAGAAAAAAAGAATTTTTAAAATTGTTGTCTGTCCGGCTAATCTCCGAAAAGGCTGAACTGATTTTGACCGGACTTGCAATATCAGATAGCTGATGTTGTAAGGAGTGACTTAGGCTACTTTTATTTTAGAAAAAGAATGAGGGTTTCTGAAAAAAACTTAAAATGTACCTAGAGACGTACCCGAGCGAAGCGGGGGTAAGTCGCTAGTATTTAAATATGGACATTCATACATAATTGAATACAAACCTTTTATGGCAGCAATTTCATTTCTCTTAACAACATAGAGGTATTTGGGACTTTCTGGCAGTATGAAGAGGACGGGCGTGCATATAATGACTAGTATCGCATACACTGAGAGGAGGTAGGGCCAGTCGTTTTCACCACCTGCAATGACATCACTTATGTATGTTTAAATATGAAAGATTCAGAAAAAGAACAGGTAATGTGAAATGTGACATTTTTTCTATTTTTGTTTTTGTTTTGTACTTGTAACAAATCTATGTCTATGGTAATTGCATTCCCAACCACTGGTTTTTACAAATACTCAACGGATGTCGGTAAAAATACTTTTTTATCTATGCCCAAAGCTAAAAGAATAGTTGTCCATGACATACCGGTAAAGAAGGAGGATTGTCCAAAAATCTACATAGTAAAAAGTTACAGCATACTTTACATCTCAATGAAAATATTATAACTTCTAAACTTTAAATCGTTTTTTTTTTTCTTATAATCTATTCATTAGGATATTCCGTATTCTTTCCCTGTACCATTCATATTATCTATACTAAAAAGTATAGAAAAATATAGATAAGTAGATTTTTAATTTGATAACTGAGAACACAACACAATTCAGAACAAAAAATCAATAAAAGGCAAAACTTGAAATGAAAGGCATTATGTTATAATTACATATAGGTATTCATTTTATATGATGGCTCAAGAGTCATAATATATAATGTCGTGTCCATTTCATCTTAAGATTCCGTAAATCGCTTTTAGTACAAAAGTTTTTATTCTTGTTAAAATTAAAATATGAAGTCATTGCAAAATTTTGCAATGATTTCGTATGAAATGTACATATTTGTTTGAGTATAAAATTTTCTACAGTCTAAACCATATTCCTTACGATCAACCATTTTAGGCAATAAAAAAATCCAAAACAAAAGGATATACCTACAACTTTACAGGGTCATTCCGAGGCTATTAAATCCTTATTTGTCTGGGCTATTAAAGAACACAAAATTATTACTAAACAGCATTACAAATAATTAAAATCGACTTCTAACATCTAAAAACGTATCTTTTCATAAATATTTCGAAAAAATCATATATAACTTACCTAATAGAAAGTCCAGCCCCATGATCTGCCCCACTAACACACCCACATTGACCCCCATGGGGCACGCGACCCCCATCGCGCCGGTGAGCGCTAACGGTGACAATTCCGTTAGGTACATTGGCACTATACTAGTTGTAAGACCTGAAAATAATATGTAATTAAAAATAAATAAATATGAAGCAAGAATATGATATGTATTGTATATATGAGCGTCTTTATATATGAAGTTTGAAAAAACATTCAAAAAATGCTATACATGCATTTATAAATTTTATGAAGTTATACGCCCTCTTTAGGCGCGTTAGGAAAAAAGTTACGAGAATGATTTTTTACGATGCGACAGATTTATACTACAGTATGAAGTTAGTCGTTATTTTTCAATGCAGAACTATAACTTTTATGGTTTAATAATACATATTAGCATTGCAAATAAAGAATGGAATTAGATTTGGCGAATCATAGACCGAGTTTACAGTCAGTATTAATGTAGTTTAAGCGACATCTATTTATTTTGGGAATAACGCTATAAAAATTTAATTCAGTAATTATAATAATACAAGTAAGTTTTATAGGGATATATTTACATACAATGCTCTGTTATACGCAATATTTATTAATTAATATTTATCCTAGTTTTAGATATTATCTGGAAGTTATAAATTACAAAAATATACAGTCGAATTAAGGACCTCCTCCTTTCTTTGAATCCGGTTAAAAATATATTACTTTTTTTTCTTAAGTTTCTTTTATAACTTTTATTTTATTAATCTCGAATATATATTATACAGAACCATTTTTTACTGATACAGGTGTTGTATTCTAGCGTGAAAGAAAATATAAGGGACGCCATTTACAATCACATTCTTTATCTGCACGAGCTATAATAGCTATTTGCTTACCTCCTGACAAACCGACAAGCAACCGTCCAATCAAAAGCATCTCTACAGAGTTAGCGGCGCGACTAAACAAGAATAGGATCGCACCAGCTATCGACAGTATATTTGTTAAGATTGTTGCTCTTTTTCTGGAAAAATATTTATAATATTCACTCAAGATAACTTAATTATTGTACTTTGGTTTGTTCATAAATGCGTTTTCTAACGTTAAAAGGGTGTTAAAAATTATTTCTATACCAGCCTTCATAAACTATACTATCCTCATATGAATTATATCCGTAACTACATTACTGAGCAAAAATAGAACAAACAAATACACTTATCATTTCTAATATTACTAAGGAGAGTTGAGAAATAAAAAAAACATTGACATATATATATATATATATATATATATATATATATGTTTTATCATCGGGGAATCAAACCTGCAACCACATAAATAGTAAATAAATAAATTTTGCGCCAGACAATACTAAGTCGGAACCTATTACCCTTGAATTTAAATACTCCTATCATTGCGAAAACATTAGCAATGTAAAATAAATAATACGTACTGCGTAGCCAGTGCCAGCAGAAAATAGTATTTGTATATAATATCTAGTATCTACCTATCAGTATCACACGAACCTTGCTTTATAGAAAATCGTATAGAAAAGAGGGGTCAAAATGTCACTTTTGACAATAAACCAATTCAATTAAGACTTTATGTATTGAATCAACAGATTAAATGATCGAGTTATAGTACTGAAAATGAAAAAAATACATATATCCCTCCTTATAAACTCTTGTTAAATCGTCGAAATATATAATATTAGATATATGTACAATGTATATTGTAGAGACTCACCCTCGCTTCGCTCGGGTTCGTCCCTAGGAACAATTTGATAGTTAGTATAGATTTCTCAGAGATGAGATATTTTCCCGCAGTCAAATGTATCCTATATGTTGATCCTGATAACCAGCTATCATTATACCAAATTTCATCAAAATCTGTCCAGTGGTTTTCTCGTGACGCGTTTCCAGACGTTCGACTTCTCTATCGATAAAAAGGACTATTTCAATTAGATTTTCGAAAAAATATTTAATGTACAGATTCGACTCAGAATTTCAGTATATGTATAATTAAACATGTTTAGAAGACATTTGGAATATATAATACTAAAGCTATATCTGCTCTTTTTATAAGGTTTGCCTGTAAGTTTAAATGTTTTAGAAATGCATGTGAAATCCACCAACCCGCACTTGGCCAGCGTGGTGGACTATTGCCTGATACCCCTCATATTGAAGGGAGACCCAGTGGCCAAGAGTGGGACGCTAAAAAGGGCTGAATACAATATCTGAATATGCAACTGCGAATATTGCCGCTAGGTCGCCCACAAAATATTATTTTTGTAATTTAATGTTAATTTACTATATGTATAAATTCGCATCTAAAGTAACAAAAATATATTAGAACATCGTAGTTTGAACGACTGATAAAAATTATTTTTACCAATATAAAACTTTAAAACAAGTTACGTCAAATAGATTTATTTCCATATTGTAACGCTATTATCTTTACTATATCTTTTTATTTATATAACACAAGAAAAACAAAAAAAGTCTATCCCACGGGAACTGTACATTTTTCCGGGATAAAAATTAGCCTATGTGCTATTCCAGACTATAATCTATCTCTGTGCCAAATATCCACATCGGTTCAGCCGTTCTGGCGTGATTGAGTAACAAACAACCAAACATCCATCTAAACTTTCACATTTATAATTTTAGTAAGATTTTAAAACACACAATTGTTTACCTTCCAAGCCTGTCAGCTAAAACCGAGCCAAGTATGGAACCAGTACATCCTCCGACTATAAATATTGACACAATTGAAGACCAGAGTACGTTGAGCCATGTTTGGTCTAATGGTAAGTCGTATCTGCTGATGAAGCTTTCGTTACAAAATCTCTTTATGAGCTGAAACAAATAATAATTATACGTGACTCTTATCGTGTTTTTTACATATACAAATACTTGCGTCCTTTAAATCTCCGTTGCAAAATTAAATTTAATTGGTAAATAAATAATAAAATAAAAAAAATATTAAAATTACTAAAAGTAATAAATTTAAAAAAATATCCATAGTTTCTTGTCATAAGTTATAGATAATTATGTTTTTTTATGCCAAGGCGGGCGTAAAACAACTCTACCAACCAACATAACATCTGTATAATATATAAAAATCGACGTATATATATATATATATATATATATATATATATATATATATATATATATATATATATATATATATATATATAATGATGTTGCCTATTGACTCCAAAACGGCTGGAGCGTTTTTGATGAAATTTTCAGGCAATCTTCAAATTAACCCAGCGGGTGATCCTGTGAAGTTTGGTAGCGATCTTAACTTTGAACGTGGGCGAAGCCGCGACTACCGCTTGTACTTAATAAACTTCTAATTTATCAACCATAAATAAATAATTACTAATAATAATTAATTATTATAATTTTATAGTTTATATTACCTCAGCTGGTGTATTCACAACACCTATGTTGAAGCCAACAGGCAAGGAAGATCCGATTGTGGTAATCACACCGGCTAACACCAAATAGAATGACCATCCTGCTTTGCATTCGTGAGTCTGTGTCAAATGTTGGTGTTCATTGGCTACCTAAAACAATTTTTTATCGATTTATTTATATCGATTTTTTATCTATATTAATATATTAGTTTTAAATTAAAAATGCAAGTGCACAATAAAACCGAGTGTTTTAAAAGCGTATCACTCTAAAAATATGGGACACTTACGAAAAAATCTATAATGATCTTCGACAATGTCATATTTAAAGTAAAATATATTCTAATTAAATAGAAATTATCGTTATCGTTTGTTCAAAATAAAAGTTAGACACAAAATTCCATAGTTCATTTCACTTTCATAAACAAATATATGTACATTTAGAACCATATTGGAATTATATACACAAGCACGGAACAAAACATTACCTATAGTATTCGAAACATTAAAAAACAAATCTTAGAACAATTTATTATTAAAGATCGATCAAGAAAATGTATGAGGAAAACGTGACCGTCCTTTCCCTTTTATGGTACAAATCTCTTAGTAAATTAAGGAAACTTATGAAGCCTATTATTAATATTATTATGGTTCGTCACCATTTAGTTGAGCACAAAGTTATTACAGCCGCGATTGTATCTAGAGTAGACGGCAAAACTGAGCAAAAGAAAAATATTGGCCAAAACCAATCACAAATCCAATGGTCGATAATGAAATATGTTAGCACGATCGAAGCGGAGCCATGTCCTGCAATAGCTGAAGTACAGTTAAGGAGCTTATTTTTATAATTACATATATACATAGTTGATAGCGTGATAGTGATTATAGTTGCGTTTATGTTTGAAAAATATATATATATATCTATATATATATATATATATATATATATATATATATATATATATAATATATATATATATATATATATATATATATATTTTAATTAACTCCATGATATAACTCCATAATTAACGGTTAGTATAGATTTCTCAGAGATGTGATATTTTCCCGCAGTAAAAAGCATTCTATATGTTGACCCGGACAACCAGCTATCACCATAAAAAATTACATCCAATTCTGCCCAGTGATTTTTTCGTGATGCGTTCCCAGACAGACAGACAGACAGACAGACGGACAGACAGACAAACATACAGACAAAAATTCCAAAAACTGTAGTATGAATATGATGCACCTGGATATTAGCCTAATGCCTGTGTCTATGCCTACTCTATTAAATTATATCTGTTACAAAATCATATAACCATATTGATCTGTCCCTTTATAGCTTTTTACGAACCAATTTTCGCATTTAAAACTTTAACCATCCAACCTAATTAAATATTACAATGTCACCAATATCGAGTTAATTAGCATGCATGTGGGTTTCGTCACTTCCTCTAACGAATGGTAGGGCCGCACAAAAAATAAACTAACAGACTCCCATACTATGTGTGCAGGTCAACGACACCAAGAGTTAATTTTATCGTCATCGACATAAAGGTTCTTCGTGGATTAAATATCTTGGTGGATACAACACGTACAAATCAAAAATTACAGTTGTTCAAATAAAATATTCAGTTCAATTGTTTTACTTTATAAATCAGGTTTCATTTCAGTGCATGAAAGATTATCATTATAAGCATTATCTATATTTTTTTTACATAGTAAGTTAAAACAAAAATCTGAAATTCAATTTAAAAAAGCACATTTCTACAACCCTAACTTATCAGAATGGGGTCCCAATGTATTGTGTGTTTAATTGATTATTCATATCATTAAATTGACCGACAAAAACTGTTTTTAGATGCAATTTGCGATGAAAAATAACTCTAACATTAAAATATTATACTAATCCCCAGGTCGGGAGAGCGGATTGTATAAAGCTGTTATAAAGCTGTATTAAGACATTCATACTTAGTCTTTTAGCTTAAGCATTAACATAATCATTGAATAATAAACAACAGATAACGCCTATTTGCTTCTATAAAACATAGTAGTATATATATATATATATATATATATATATATATATATATATATATATATATATATATATATATTGTTCTTTCATGCTACTCTTCTAGGTATATATATAATAAAATTCTAAGCCGAATCTGTATATTAAATATTTTGTTGGAAGATCTTATTGAAATAAACATTATTATCGATACAGAGGCCTAATGTATAGTTTTTAGAATTTTTGTGTCTCTCTGTCTGTCTGTTACCGCATCACAGAAAAACCACTGGAGGACATCGTAACATAAAAAACTTTCACTCCCTTTTTACAGCTTTGAATTTAGTATCTATAGAAGGTGCTGTGAAGCATTTAAAAAAATCTTTAGCCATTTAATTTCTTGTTTAACTAATAAATAATAATATATTATATACAAATCACAAGCTTTGTGCTGACGTTACATGACACGTTAGTCAAATCATCCGGTGAGTTTCAAAATCGCTAAAAATAGGTGTGTAAAATGACAGATGATAAGTTATTAAAGCACAATTCACAAAAGGATACAGGTTAAAGTAACAGATGGAGAGAACATGGTAAGGCCAAATATGAATGTTGTGAACTCAACCACCACCAGAGCAATCGATGATACGAGACCTGCCACCAATCTGTAATGACAACTTATAACTAACTTGTTTTGCCATGTACGTACGTACGTATACACAATATCGACACATGATTTTGATTAAGTATAAACTACAGTATAATTTTACTTTTATCGCGGGTTCGATTTTCGCGTAGATAATTTATGTTATACAAATAGATTTTTATTACCACCTGCTTAAAGATACAGGGATGTATTAGCTATACAGGGCTTCGTCCTATTACCTATAGGTATGACTATTAGTAAATAGAGTAAGAGAATAGGATGTATGAGCGTCTGTGCATACACTTACATGCTGTCTATAACAGAGTTTACCAACCTTTCTTTTCTTTCCCCGAATTATAAAAAATATTTTCATACCCCCTTTAAATTTTTAATTATAATAAAACACACATTATTTTAACTATTTTTGTTTATTTTTAAGTTATACACAATACACTCTCTCCCCAACTACGACCCCCTGGTTGGGAACTCCTGATCTATAGTATCTCTCATGTAAATAGCTAGTCTAAGCAACACTGAAATCTGGCCAGAGGGCAATATTTTTGCAATTAGAGCAGAAAGCATTAAAAGAAAGTAATGTTATATGGTGAAGCGGATGATGAACTTCCTTTGTACTACTCCGTACATCTATAATTTAGAGATGAATCGGACATCCGGTAACTATTCGGTAAGTAAATAATACACATAAATCTGTGAGGTAAATTATCTTGTAAAGGCAATAAAATAAAATTATCTTGTACACTCAGTTATTCCGAATAAGCCTAAATTCTTACTATCACTAAGAGTTGATCGCAACATTTGTATATTGACAGCCGACTAATATTATCCGGCCGCCGGAGATCCGACCATCCGGCCTTAAAGATTGCCGGATATCTGGTATCCGTTATCCGGCCAAACAACTATTCGTTTCATCACTAATCTATATATATATTTACAAAAGTAAAAGAAACTTGCGGCCATTTATTAAATTCCATTATCTTACACGATAGTGTAATTGATTTATTTACGCTTTACGGTTAGACACATTTTTATTGGCGTGTGAATTATAGCTTCATAAAACATATAAACTTCTGTTATTCTTATCCTAGTATTCGTCTATATTATTTTAAAATAACGACTCACCCTCGCTTCGCTCGGGTTCGTCCCTAGGTTGCTTCCCCATACAAATTTTCATCCCCATTTTAGCCCCCTCAAGAGATGATATCCGGGATAAAAACTATCCTATTTCCTCCCCAGCCTTTCATCTAAATCGGTTCAGTATTTTCGGAGCCTATTCGGTACAAACAAACAAATCTTTCCTCTTTATAATATTAGAATTATAGGTATTTACATGTACCACTAAATAAAATAGTAAAAAATATTTAACTGCAAATTTTTAACTCTCCATATAACCAAAAATCATAAAAAATATGTATGTTTTTTATTAATAGATCGCCAAAACTTCTATGAAACGAGATGTTAAATTATTTTTACGTTACGTATATTTAACAATGTCTAATAGGAATGAACAATAATTATCTTTATTTTTTTAGTAAAGTAAGAAAAATATCCGAAAATATCTTTTTTTTTCATCATTACATTCCTTAATTTCGTATAAAATTTTATATTTTTTGTTGATTTTAATATAAACAAAAAAGTTCGTAGATACGAGTACGTAAGTAACTGTGTATGTTTTCTACAATTTTCATACAATGTTCAAAACTTACATATTTTGTACTTATTGAACTAACTATACCGACTTCTATTAACGTTAATTAATAAGAAATGTTAATTATCAATTTGTATTAAAATAACTCTTAATTTAAATAACAAATAAAAGATCTTCAATCGTTAAAGCTTTTACTTATTTAAAACAATGAATACGTATTTTAAATTATAAAAAAAATTATAATTGCAATAAGCCTTTTTATAAATAATCACACTAAATTCCCGTAATTTTATAGAAAAGAAAATATATAAGAAAAAACGACTGACCTGCTCTCTCTTTTCCACGGCCATTGTTTTTGCTGCGTCTAACTATTGCATATACTTAGAGGCAGACTAACATAAATAATAATTAACTACGATTAGATACATAATCTATGATTTTACCGCACGGTTGACGGTGCACACTTACACTACTGTACGCGTGTATGCGCACGCGCAGGTGTAACGTAACCTCATATAAAGCGCGTGCGCAACTTATTATTTTTTGTCTAGTTCACTAATTTAAAACATGTAATATATTCAAAATAATCAAAATAAGTGTATTTTGATTATTAATAATAATAACAAATAGTTTTTACTTCGAAATATTCAAATCGCTAAGAGAGTTCGTAGTACTATAGTACTACAGAATACAAGTGATATTACTAGTTAGTACTGTTAGTGGCTATTACTTACTCACCTTGAACCGTACAAAGGTTGTAATAACTACCTATCGTAATGTTATAAAAATAGCATAAACAAAAATAACAAAAAGACGCATACTTCCCTAGCCCATAAATGTTAAATTAATGATAATTATATGTTGAAAATTTCGATTATATTTTGCTATAGCAACATCACAACCGATTACCGAAGTTAAAAATAAGCGGAGATGTTTTCCGACAATTTGGTTATGGTGATTCAATTGGTCACGTGACTGTCGGCCGACCAGTCCAAGCGTGCGGCCACACTAACATCGTAATACCTCGTGTTTTGTAAACTTATAAATTCTAGGGCTAGATTCAAAGGGTATTATTACATTATTCTACAGTGGTTTTTATTTACTCTTTATTTAATAAAGTATAGAAATTATGTCACAAAAAGAATTATGATGAATCTCAATATACTTAATATAAAGATTTAATATCAGTGCTTCAGTCATTATATGTAATGATTACATACAGTCATAATAGTACTTGTTTATTTTGTTTAATATAAATATATAATATTGAATTTACTTATATACAGTTGTTAAAGTACACTAGTAAAATGTTGTAGATATGCATGCCAAACACTTTTTTAATTGTTTTAATATATCAATCAATTTAATTATAAAATACAAAAGGTACCCCAATTATCACAAAGGGCAGACAACTATAAAAATTTAGCCCTTACTAATATTACAAATGTGAAAGTTTGTGAGGACAGAAGGATGTTTGTTACTCTTTCACGCCAAACCATCTGAACGGATCTGGATGAAATTTGGCACAGCTATAGGTAATAGTATGGAATAGCACATTGGGTACTTTTTATCCTAGAAATGTACGGTTCTCATGGGATAGGTTTCTTTTTGTCAAAGTGGGTGAGTCGTTAGTAACTAATAATCTAATGTATTGCAATATACAAACATAATATACCATGTTTGAATTAAAATTTCAATTGCTACAGGAAATCTTAGCAATACAATGTTATCAGTAATCATTGACTTAACTATTATTAAATGAATAACAAGACAGTTATCTATAAAATATAGCATAGTAAATGTATTCTCTTTATTAATATATCTAGAATTTTAACATTTTCTTTCTTTGTTGCTTCTATGAACTTTATGGAAATTACTTATTTAAAATATAAATAAAACTTAAAATACTTTTCAATATGTTTTTTTTAAGAACTATGGCTCAAGTCATGTAAAACAGTCTGGGGTATAAGTCCTTTACTATATTATATTTACTGTAATGATGCTTAACATTGAATACGACATTTTTAATAATAGTTTATTATTGTTCATGAAAAAATTAAATAAATTATAGTTCTTACTTTACATTTTTGATAATAAAGATATGTTTTCTCTCTGTTTCTTCTTCTTTATCTTTTTTTTCTTTGTCTTTTTTTCCACATGAAATGTAAATATTATTTTCTTTTTGTTTTTTAATATTTCTTATGTACTCGTTACTTTAAATGCACAGACTCATACTGTATTAATTCACCTTCTGGTTAAGTTTGTTTATATAATTATTATATGTTTTTATTTGAATGTTGTGTACAGATATAATTGGACAACAAATTTAATATGATATTTTTAGTTTTTAATATGAAGATGTAATTTTTTTAATTTGATTTCTGTTTCTGCACCTAAATAAATAAAATAAAATAAACATGAGAAAAATACTAATAAATAAAACAAAACATAATAAATCTTACTTTCGCCTATATTATTGAAAAAGAATTGTACCAACCCTATATTCTTATACAATTCACAATCATTTAACCAAACACATGAACTATAAACATTTACTATAAACTCAATTGAAACTTGTTTATGCCAGATGTCAGTGAACCAAAAGCTTGTTTACATTATTGTATTAATGTAAAATTTTATTAGTACACTCAAAGTATAGTAGGTAATACTAATAGGTGTGTAATACAATAGGAGCAGTATAAAGTCACTAAGTGCTAATTAGTACCATGTATAGTAAAGCTTTTTAAATGTTGAAAATTATGAGAAAACAATTTAACTATGTACACAACATAAGTATTTTGAAAGTTTGTGACAATACTTCAGTATTCATATTTTTGGAGTATCGACTATCAAGTAATATTTCATTCAAAATTAATTTTATTTGATGACTTTATTTTTAAAGTATCACTTTATATCATTTGTATAGTCATAAGCAAACAGAGAACAAATAATAAAGCCATCCTTGATTTTTTTTTAAATTATATGTGATTAATTAATTTAATAACGGCTAGGAATTTCATTAAAAAATACTGCATTGCGCCAGGCGCTATGGTGTAAATTTTATTTCAATAAAACGTGACACAAAAGTAGCAGCATATTTGAAATGCTGAATAAAAGTAGTAATTATTTAGGTAAATTTGCAATAATAATTGTAATATGTGCTTTATTAACTCACCGGCTGTGATATATCTGGAAATGACTGTCGTGGTATTGGTTTGGCAAACAATGACGAACACTCTTCTGGCTCTCCCATAACAAAGTTACTAACACACAAAAATGTCCCAAAAGGGATAAAAACCGGGCTGGTATAAGAGTATCAGCTCCTCTCATGCCGAAACTTCAAAAAAAAGATATTCAAATAAAGCACAATCACACGAATTTTAAGTTGAAAATACGTGAAACTTCAATTTTCAAATTGAAATTGTTAATCGTTTTTGTCTGTCATGGATGACGTTTTTGTGACTATGAATAAATCTGTCATATAGACACAGGCTATAGATAAAGATAGGTGGTACATAGATTAATAATAAAAAGACGCATATTATGACGTAGACTGATTATCTGTCTACGTATTATGATCATCGACTAACGGAATCCTCAAGCATCAGAAGATTTAAATTAAAAAAAAAAAACAATTTTCGGAAAACGTAACGTCTAACGTAAACAAAAAAAGTTTTGAGGAAAATTATGAGACGGATGTCTCAAAACCGTCTCATAGTTTTCCTCAAAACTTTTTTGAAATACTTTTTAAATTTATTTATTTTACAAGTTTTATTAATTTTACAAGTTTTATTCATAATATATCTTAATAACAAAAAAATCATTATTATTCTCCATAAAATGGTAAATCTTTGGAGTTTTGTTAGTCTGTGCATTATCTTTACCGAACAGGGCTGCCATTTGGCAAATTTGGCTAAAATTATCCGAAAAGAGGGTAATTTTAGACGATTTTTAAAATTGACGGGTATTTTGAATTGAGCGGGGTCATAGCAGGTATTTTAGTTTAGGTTTTAGCTGATAAATTTGATATTTTAGGTTTTTTTAATGTTTGATCTAATAATTTAAAGCTGTTTAATTGAGAACTGATTACAATGACTTCTTTTTCTAACATTAGTACTTTCTTTTATTTTATATAAAATATGAATAAATTACTTTAAAAAGACTATTTTCGGGTATTCTGCTCATGGTTGGCGCCTGCGCAATAAACTGAGTATTTTGAGGTTTATTGGTCGGGTAAATCAACGACTGTTATCTGGCAGCCCTGTTACCGAATGCCGGGTGGGTGCAATTGAGTGAAGCCAACTTAGCACTTTCAGCGCTAGATCTAAAGCTTTTTTTGGCTGTGTTAGCGCCCAAAAAAAAATCTAGCGCTTAGCGCCCAATCTAGCGCTTTTTAAATAATATTTCTCTTCTTTCAAGATAACATGTAACGGAAAGTAATTGTTCAAAATAAATATAACAACAAGCTTCCAGAGCCTCATAAATTAAAAAAAACATAATACTCCGTGTTTTTAAGGATTAGAAACGATTACTGACCTTATTTGCTGCCCAAAAACACAGCCAAGGCACATACAGAGACCGCAAACACAATTTTAGGGTTAAATTTTTTTTCAAAAGGTTTTGTACCTCTGGTACATAATGTTCAGGTTAGATTTACTATGTTAATTTCTTATTACATTACATATTAAAAAACTACAAAATGTAAGTAATGATCAAACCTATGTAAGTATCACCAAATAGTACAAGAACAATTAGTGTCTGACGATGAAGAATATTAGATATTAAATTTGTAGAAAACTTTTGTCTTTTTATGTAACTTTTGATTAAAAATATTTGTAGTTACCAAATTTTTTTAATTGTTTTTATAATTTAGCGCCTTTTTTCGAAAAATGCCTTAATCTATTTTTTTGAAGTCAATTTAGCGCGTTTTCTTTAAAGAGTGTTGGCACTGCCAAGGCATGGAAATGATTGCTACTTTTAAATCATTATCATATGATAAAATTACGTATATTTTTCACGTGATTTCACCTGCTACTTTTCACAGGCAATAATTTTTCATTTCGACAGTTTGGTGTCACACTTTATATTATTTGCTATTAAAATGAAGTATGAAATGTCACCAATGTTATTTATACATAATTATAACGAAAACAGAAAACTTAACTAAATTGTTATATTTACACTAACTAGTAACTACTATCTATATTTATTTAAATATAATTACAACGAAAACACAAAACTTAAGTAAATTGGTATATTAAATATTTACACTAACTATTACAATGTATGTATTAATGTAGTATCGCAATTCACATTTCACATCTATCTAATGATAAATCATTTAGCGCGATAAGTAACTACTACTGTTACTTTCATATTTCATTTCATTTCGTGATTCGTGATAAATTGTGACCTGCTACAAATTCAAATTAATAAGGAAATCGAAACTTTATGTTTTAGGACTTAAGGTTTATTTTAAAAGGTCACGAAGTCGTATTTCACGGTATAATATTGTTTACAAGTAATAACGCATCAGCAACATATATTTTTCTCTTTCTAACTCGCCCACATGCCCATTTCATGCCTACTCGCTCGCTCTCTAAGTAGCAATAACGAGTGACGACGATTTAATTCTACGATGAAATCCGAATACGATGTGTGATTTCACCAAGCTGTGATTTGTAGCAGTCACTGTGAATTTAAGTAGCAGGTGTGACGTATGATAACGCATTTCATATGATTTTTCACTTGCTACTCGTGAAATGTTCCATGCCTAGTTGGCAGCACTGCATAGCTAGTGGACTGTGCTGCTGTGCAATTTATATATGTAGCAATATACTCTATGGTGCATTCGCCGAATGCCATTCCGTAGTCACTAGTCAGTGTCAATAAACGAAGTAAATGTCAATGTAAAGAAAACATACGAATTATTTGTTTACGGATTAAATTAATTAAAATCTTTGTAAATGAAGCTCTGTAAGCCTAACTGGGTAAATCATGATGGTAAGTTGAACTGCGATCATTAAAAATTGATTTGTATATTGAATAATTTAATAGATAATCTATTTTTTTTTTCAGAAAAAGCAATATTTTCTGTGGATATCCATCCGCAGGGCAATCGGTTTGCTACTGGAGGGCAGGGTGGAAGAGTTGTGGTTTGGAACTTAAACTCTGTCTTATATGAAGAAGTTGAAATGGACCCGAATGTACCTAAAATGCTATGTCAAATGGATAATCATCTAGGTTAGACTCTTTTAATTTTGATCTATTGTAATAAGAAACACATTTCTTCAAATTGAAGTAAATGTTTGTTATAATCTGATAGTGAATCAGTTTTTATGCGTTTGAAATATCATAAAATACTGTTCTAAGAGACAATGCCTGTGTTTCTAAAAGGCTTTAGAAAATGTATATCTTGCTTATATTTTAAAAATTTTCCTGCACTCCAGGTTCTTCAATCTATGCATATGTTTCTATAGATATAACTTATACTGTAGAAAGTTTTTATTATAATTAAATCGTCGGCCTAATTTGTTAACCTGCTAAGTGCCATTCTGCACAGTTTACAGGACGAACAAAAAACTGAATTATATCATTTCATTTTTACAAATCAAAATTCTGAAAATACTGTTGGTTCCTATAAGTTTCCTTGATATTTTGAAAGTGATAATAGTTGTATATCTTATGCACAGCTCAGTATATTAAAGAAAATAATTTCTTTCATTGTGAAGTTCCAATTTAGTTAAGGACATAGCAGTTTTTAAACTTGAATGAATATGGAATATAAATTAGTTACGACGTTTTTAATGAAATGAATTCAATTAAATAGTATATTATTCAAATTTATATTTGAAAAAGAAAAATAAACAATATTCTAAATACTTTAAATTAATAATTCAAACTCTCAAAAATTTGTTAATTTAGTCTGAAACTTTGGTAAAATGTAAAGTTGTTACTGTTAGCCTACATCATCCCACTACTGTGAAAAAGCCTACCCTCTATGTTTCCAAGTTGTGCGATCTTGCGCAAGAATAGGCTAATATGTATTGAATTTGTCCAACTAATCTGACTACATCTAGTTCATATATCTCAGGGTTTCACTTTGTGGTGACTTTGGCCCACAGTTCTGCAGGCATACGGCAGATATGGCCAGCCCAGTCCCATTTAAGTTTTCTGGCTTTTAGAGCCACATCAGTAATTTGTGTTTTGGAGCATAGTATAATGTTTCGAACTTTATCAGTTAATTTACCGCCTAAAATGCTACGCTTCATTGCACGTTGGCAAACTCTGAGTTTTGACATCTGAGTGTCTGTCAACGACCAAGTCTGAGCTCCATATGTCAGTATGAGAAGTATGCACATGTCCATAAGTTGTCGCTTTAGTGATAATGGAAGGTCACCCTTCATAAAATCTTTCATGGATCAGTAGCTCCTCCAGGCATTTTCAATTCTTCTTGATAGGTATTTGTCTTGTCTGGAATAAAAAGAAACTATCTGGCCCAAATAGATATACTCTAGAATATAGTGTACTTCCTCTCCGTTCACTTTTAGCCGGCTCTGGGTGCTATTACACATCAGCTTGGTCTTTGATATATTCATCTTCAGTCCAACCTCAAGGCTTACATCACTATGTTGTAAAATGGGCTCCAGTCCTTTCGCTGTTAAAGAAAATAAGACAATGTCATCAGCAAAGCGAAGGTTAGTGAACTGCGTTCCACCGACGTCAATGCCTCCGCGTTCCCAGCTAGGTGCCACTTTTTTGAAAACTTCTTCTAATGCGCCCGTAAAAAGTATAGGTGAAAGCCGATCTCCTTGCTTAACACCTTTTTGAATATTGAAAGAAGGACCGATCGTGTACGTTTTGATACTAGCTGTGCTATTGGCGTATATACTTCGGAGCAAATTTATGTAGGTAAATCTATTTTTTGGCAATGAAGAGCATTAAAAACAGCATCATGTAATATGCTATAAAACGCTTTTGAATAATTGACGAAGGCGAGGTACAATGGTATATTGAATTCCTGATGTTTTTCTATGATTTAATTATATATAATTAATATAATAGCTTGATAAAGTTGTAATTAAATTTAATTTCTTCTCATTGGTACCTACTACTCTTATGAGGGGGTCATTTTTATTAAGTCCTCAAACTTCATTGCAGTAATTTTACGTCGTTTCTCACAAGGATTACATTGTAAAAACCTCTGTGGTAAAGGTCACCATTCATCCTTATTCAGTTTTATAAGAATCGATTTAAATAAAACTAAATATTTAACTAAAATATCATGATAAAACTTTGGACATCGCCACAGGCACGTTGAGTCGGTGAACATTTTCAGTCGAAAACTGAGGCCCCTATAGGATTTAGCCGCTTTTGTGTAGATATGCTATTGGACAGAAAGCAGGTTTTCGTGCATGATATTTCTAACCTTTCAATATGGATATCGTCGCTATTCCTTTAACATAATGTAGATAATCGTCTGAACTTTTTGACCGGCATAAAAAGTAAAATTGCTCAAAAATGGACTTAGCAGGCTAACGAATTAGGCTGAGGAAATTTATATTTTTTTATAATTATCTGTTTACAGCTTGTGTAAATTGTGTACGGTGGAGCAACGGTGGTCATTATTTGGCATCAGGTGGTGATGATTCCTTGGTCATGGTTTGGTGTTTAAGTGGGGCAGCAGCTACCTTTGGTAAAGTCAAATCAGAGACATGGCGATGCTTAAAAATTTTAAGAGGACATGCAGGTACCTAAATATTAACTGTGTAGTATAAAGTCATGTAAATATATAAACAAAGAAATATTGAGATCATTTATGACAATAATATCACCAGAAATAGTTATTTAAATCGAAAGTACTCACTTGTAAATAACAATTAGTTATTTACAATAATTATCTACTCGAAGTAGATAATACACATTTAATGAGGTAGATATTACACTTATAAAACATAACCTATGTACATCTATCTATCTATACATCTATACTAATATTATAAAGAGGTTAAGTTTGTGAGTTTGTGAATTTGTGAGGTTATAGGGGGTAATCTCTGAATCTACTAAACCGATTAGATGATAGATGACATTTGGTAAGAAGATAGTTTGAGACTCTGGGAAGGACATAGGATACTTTTTATCCCGGAAATCATCCTGTAAGGTGGTGAAAATGGGAATGATAGTTTAGGGACCAACCCGAGCAAAGCGAGGGTGAGTCGCTAGTATAATATAAAATAGTAACTTAGTGAAATCTGTACATAAAATATTTTGTAAAAACAATGACTGTAACATATTGTGTAAGTACATAATATACAGCCCAAAACAATAGTTATTAAAAATTTGTCTATTCGTCTGTTTGTGCGCATTTAATACGAAAAGTACTGAACTGATTTTAATTAAATTTTGTGTAGTGTTAACTTATTACTCAAGTCAACATTTAGGATACCTTTTACTACAGTACTAGACTACATTGAGTCATCCTTAGAAATTTATATGAGGAACGCTCGGCCTGTGCGTACTTAGCACTTTGAAAAATTGTTCTTTTTTAGTTTAAGATTCCGATAAGTAGTGGATAGTAGCGATGATATCTTCATAAATAATAGTGCCAAAAAAATATATAGATGACAAAAATAATTTCATCTCCTGAAGTTAAAAACAAACTTTTTTTTCTTGCAGTTTCTTACAAAAAAACGTTAGTATTTTGTAGTGCATTTGTTTTTCTTTTTTAGTAAAATAAAAAAAAAAAAATCTCGAGTATTATACAAAACGATATTTACTACATAAATTCAATGTGTTTAAAACATACCTAGGGAGAGATGAGTCACTAGTATTGATAAGTATGTATTAGGTTTTAGTGAACATTTAACTATGTCTTTATTACTAACAAATATCTTTTATTATTGTTTCTAGGTGATGTTCTTGATTTGGCATGGTCTCCACGAGATAACTGGTTGGCAAGTTGCAGTGTAGACAACAGTATTATTGTATGGAATGCAGAGAAGTTTCCTGATATAGTGTGTGTTCTGAATGGTCATACCGGTCTTGTAAAAGGAGTGGCTTGGGATCCTGTAAGACATTAATTTATTAAAAAAAAAACAGTTATTTATGTAGAATCAGGACGATTACTTATCAATGTCAATAACTTATAACTGATTTTGTACATGTCATAATAAACTAAATAATAAATGCATTAAATTAATAAATTAAAAATTATTTTTTTTTAAGTTATATCTTGAAAATATTTTAATAATGTATTAATTCCTTAAGATTAAATTTTGAAAATTTACTATATATTACTTTTAAATGATTTAAAATACTTAATTCAATGTTATATTAATTTAATTATAGGTTGGAACATATTTAGCATCACAGTCAGATGACAAATCATTACGAGTTTGGAGTACAGAGGACTGGGCGTCTAGAACTGTTATCACTGATCCTTTTGAAAATTGTGGAGGTCAGTTTTAAGAAATAAAAAATTATTTAGAAACTAGCAATTCACCCTCGCTTTGCTCAGGTTCGTCCCTAGTGAAAAAAAAACAAACAAATTGTCCTACGGGAAACGTACATTTCACCGGGACTAAAAGTAACCTATATGCTATTCTAATCTATAATATATCTCTGTGTTAAATTTCATCCACATCCGTTCAGCCGTTCAGGCGTAATAGCGTAACAAACATAATTCATATTAATGGGTTAAATTCTTTACAGCAGCTGCTGACTGTATGTTTCCAAATATATATATTTGGAAATCTCTTTAAGAGATTTCTTCCAGATACGCTTCAGATGTGAGAAAATAAATTAAGTTAGTGTGATGTAGGTACAGTACAGCATTAAATGGTATATAAACTTAATACTAAATATTAAAATTACACGAAAATAAATATATTTATACACACAAACATACTTATACACTATAATTTATGTCTGATTGATAAATAGTGCTGTTTAATTCTTATTTAAATGTTGTGAATGTAGGATCATCTTTGAAAATTAAATCAGGCAGCGAGTTCTACAATCTTACTGACATAACAGAAAAAGATATTTCTAGTGTCCGACCGAAGCTTCGGCTTCGGCTTCGGCTTCGGCCACCTTCGGCCAAAAAATCCACCTTCGGCGAAACATTCGGCTTCGGCCCAAAACCCGGCCGAAGCCGAAGGTTTCGCCGAAGGTCCGAGCGACCGTCGAGATTGAACGAACTGTTACGAAAATCATGAGGCGGCGGGGAGTCACTGTCAAACTATCACATTGCATGCATCAAAACAAGTTCGTACGTGTATTTAAATGAGTGTTTTTGACAGAGAAGGTTAAGTACAAATATGCTTAGTAAAATAGAATATTATATTATTCTTATAACTTGTTGTTTGCAAAACAGTCATTACCTCATTAGTTCTATTGTTATTGTTACATTTATTTTGAAATTTCTAATATTTTCTAAACTGTGCATTTAATTGACCAACATTTAATTATTTACTAAGAAGTTAGTGTTTGTTTATTTTATTTATTAGTCTAGTTTTGGTCTAGTCGAGTAAAACAAAGACTGATTAGTCTAATTGTAATTTGTGAATTACATAATAAAGAAATGATTATTTTTTACCAGTAGGTAAATCACAAAATCACACACTTTTATTTATCTCTAAACCAACCATCTCTATGATATATCATCAACTTCTATATGAGACAGTCAATATAAACCTTTAATATTGAGGTTATTTGAGGTATTGATACAAAATTAATTACTGAGTGCTGAGAGAATATAAACCTTCGGCTTCGGCTTCGGCTTCGGCCGAAGGTTGTGGCGATAGCCGATTAATCGGCTTCGGCTTCGGCTTCGGCCAAAAATAGACCTTCGGTCGGACACTAGATATTTCATAGAATATTGTATTTTAGTGAGGAACCACTAGTTTGGGCAAATTGACACAAGAACGCACTGGTCTGCTTCTAGATGGAACTAATATAAAGCGTTCACTTAAATAAGATGGTGTAGAGATTGTGTGAGGTTACCAAAATATTATAAAGAACGCAGAATATGTGAATTAAAAACAAAATTCCGGCGAACATGAATAGGGAGCCACTTCAGTTGACGTCGCAAAGTACTGTAGTGATCTGCGCAATCCATATATAAAACGGATGCACAAATTCTGAAGGCGATCTAGCTTGTCGAGTACCTCAGTTGCATCTCTATCCGTATATATCCGTAGTTGAGGTATTTGTATGTTTTAGATGAAACAAATACGATGTTATGCATATATTTATATCTTCATAAATATGAACTTTACAATATTTCTATATTTAAACTGTGTTACTCAGCAGATTGTTTGTTTACTTCAACTAGATAAGGCATTATTAATAGCGATTATTTACTTGTAGGGGAACAATATTTTATTTATGTACTCGAATTATTAATTAAGAAAATATTATTAATATACTTATAAACTATGTGTGAATTAAAATATAAAATATATAAATAGAAATTCTAAATTAAAATTAAAAGTATTAAATAAAATTTTAGGTTTTCAGTAAAATCGGCTTACGGACGATAATTTTACGTGATAACTTCATAAGAAATCATTGATGAAAAATTACATAAATTTATGAATTGAATTATTATCATTGAATTATCATTACGTTGTATAATACAAAAAAGTTAAGAGTTAATTGAAAATTATATTTTTTTCAATAAATTAACAGGTATTTGCACTCGTTTATTCAAATATTTTTTATTTAAATTATACAGATTAATTACAAGTAACAATGTGCTATTAACAACTTAGGCCGATCGTGCCTCTCTATCGCTTGTTCCGCGCTCTCGCTCGCACGCTCGGCTCGGGCGGAACTTGACATTTTTTCGTGCGTGCAGCCGGCGTTCATCTTTATATATATAATTCTTCTGTGAGTGTGTATGTCACTGAACTTCTCTCAAACGACTGGACCGATTTTGATGAAATTTTTTCTGTGTGTTCAAGGGGATCTGGGAATGGTTTAGATTCACAATTTTGTCCAAAAAGTTTGAAATTTTCAAATTTAAGACGTGTAGACAGGACAACGTCTGTCGGGTCCGCTAGTAGATTTATAAGACGTTATCACGTCAATAAAATTATATAATAAAATGTTCAACGAACACTTGGCCAAATGTAGTAGCATTTCATATTAGTTAATCGCTATCGCTTGTGAGCGGAGGTAACTGCCCGGCCGACGTCTCATTGTAGAGTTGCCACGGAGTCTGCTCACACCCGCTATCGACTCTAGGCTTACATCTCTTTGTTCTCCGCTATTTTAAATTCGCTTTTTCTTATAACTTATGCTATCTTATTTGTGTTCTACGTTACGTGTGTAATATACAGGGTGGCCCAAAATAACGTTGACAAGTGATTTTTCAAATAATTTTATTAACTTTAAACTTAAATGAAATTATGCTATAAATTATAAAAATACAACTTATTTTTTACAAGAATCCCTATTTGTCTTTAAAATAACCTCCTTTAGCGCGAATGCATAGAGTCAAACGCTTGGTAAAATTTTCCACAATTTTCCGCACTTCCTCAACAGATATTTTGTCCCACTCCCGTGTAAGAGTAGCCTTCAGGTCATCAACAGTTCTATAAGGCGTAGAACAGGTCCTTGCCTCTAATATTGACCATAAACTGTAATCCATTGGATTCAGATCAGGCGAGTAGGGTGGCCATTCTTTTGAGCTGATGAGGGAGATGATGGGAGATTGCTTTTGCACCACTGTTGAACACTTAAAGCTCTGTGAGCTGGAGCAGAGTCTTGTTGAAATATCCATGAATGGTTACCACAGTGCTGTTGACTCCAAGGAATAACCACAGATTCAAGGATGTCTCGTCGGTAATTTTCTTGGTTAATTTTTATACCATTTTTTACAAAAACGAGGGGAGTTTTGCTAGTGGCGCAAATTGCACCCCAAACCATAATTCATTTTGCGTTTTGGCGACGTGGAATGACTGCGGCAGCTCTAGGACGAGTGGAAGACCAGATCCTGTCATTTTGGTGATTATGGGCTTGTTCTATCGAAAACAATTTTTCGTCAGAGAATACGACATTTTTCCAATTTGAAGCAGCGGAGCGTTGTTTAAGCAAACGACACCTCTCAAGGCGAACTTTTTTGTCTTTCTCTGTAAGCAATTGCGCTTTTCTGAGTTTGTATGGTATCAATTGGAGATCATATTTCACTATACGCTGCACGGTGGAGCGACTTATCCCCAAGTCTCGCGACATTTTTCTCACCTTGGGATATGGATTTCGGAGTAATCTTTGTTTGATAATGTGTTGGTTCCTAGCAGTTCGAACAGTCCGCTTGCGTCCTCTCCCAGGACGGTATCCGATGTTGCCGAGCTCAACATAGCGTTTAATTGCTGAAGAAACTAGCTGACGACTAACACCAACAATGTTTACTATCTCACACTGCCGTTTTCCACGCATACAATGAAATTATGGCTCCACGCTGCTCTGACATAACGTAATAAATATATTTTAAAACTTTTTAGCCAACAAACAATATTAAAATGGCGCCAAAGAATGAAGAAAGAATAAACAAAAACAAAAGAGAACGCAAGGCATTCCATTTTTAAAATATTACTTTTTTAATTTTGTCAACGTTATTTTGGACCACGGTGTATATAAACTGTGCTGTCTTCCACTCCTTCTGTTTCTTCTAACTGATAACTGTATGTGTACTACATATCACCTCCAGGTAAATTTCTAAGAAATTAATTAAATCTCTATGAAATCTATTGTTAACTGTAACGCGCCGGCGTGTCCGCGGTCGTTGAGGGAATATTGTGTAATATATAGCATTCCAGAGCTGGTGGTTTAATTTAACGGTTATCCTCATAGGATAACTTATATCACTTACTACCACGACCACCACATACTGAAAAGAATAAGTATTTAATTTATAAACTAAATATTTGTTTTATAAATTTATCATTTTATATTGATTATGACTTGTCTCTGTCGTTTTAAATTTTTTTGCCTACAGTTTTAATGTCTGGCTTAGTTTATACTAGTGACGATTAGTTACTAGGCACGCGGATTACAGTCACAATTTCATGGGTTTTCATTTTTTTTTTGCGCGAAACCCTGATTCTTTTCCCGAAATCAAAGTAGCCTAAGTTACTCCTTATAACATTAGCTATCTGCCAGTGAAAGTCCCGCCAAAATCGGTTCAGCCGTTTCGGAGATTAGCCGGAACAAACAGACAGTCAGATTAAAAGTTTAAAAATTGTTGTTTTTTTTTATAAGTATCGTATATACTTTAATATGCATTTAGTGAAAAGCTGTTATTTTGACATTACAAACAGACACTTCAATTTTATTTATCTGTATAGATTATATATTATTGTACTAATACATTTTTAATGTACCCTAACTTTTATTAGGGTAATTTTTTGTCTATGCTCCATAGTTTAAAAAAATGAATTTTCAGGAACCACCCATGTTCTTCGGCTTTCATGGTCACCAGATGGCCAGTATGTATTGTCAGCTCATGCAATGAACGGAGATGGACCCACTGCCCGAGTTATTGAACGGGAAAATTGGAAATGTGATAAAGATTTTGTTGGACATCAAAAGGCTGTTACTTGTGTTGTAAGTCAAGATTTTTTTTATAATAATCTAGAAATACCAACGACAGCAAAAAAATAATAAAGAAAATAAAAAAAAACACGAAAAACAATAAAGAGTAAATACATAAATAATATTAATATGCATATGGTTTTATTTTCGTATTCTTAGATACTTTGTGATTGATGGTGATATCTTAAAAGTAACGACCGACTTATCTTCGCTTTGTTCGGGCACGTCCCTAGGAATGGAGACGCGGAACCCAAATTCTTTTACTAAAATAAAATTAGCCTAAGTTACTCCTCATAACATCAGCTATCTGCCAGTGAAAGCCCCGTCAAAATCAGTCCAGCCATTTCGGATATTAGCTGTGACAAACATACAGACAACATTTTAGAAATTGTGTTTATCTTATAAGCACTGTATATAATTTTATAGGTATCCGTTTAGTAAAAAGCTGTTTTTTTAGCATTACAAACAGACACTTCAATTTAATTTATCTGTATAGATGTGCAAAATGTATGCTAATAATATTTTACATGTTTCCAGCGTTTTAATAGTAATATATTTGTAAAGAATGATATGAAACACTGTTGTGTGGCGGTCGGTTCGAGAGATAAAGTATTATCTATCTGGTTGACATCCCTCAAACGACCTTTAGTGGTCATACGGAATTTGTTTAAAGATAGTGTACTAGACCTGTCTTGGAGTTCTGATGGTATGTAAAATTTGAACATTACAGGAATATTTTAACTTTTATTATAATACTAGCGATTCCTTCCTATACCTTCGCTTAGTTCGGGTGCATCCAGTGAAAGTCCCGTCAAAATCGGTCTAGCCGTTTCGGAAATTAGCCAGAACTAACAGACAGAGGGATTTTTTTTATTATGAGTACCATATCATATGCATTATTTATTTTATTTATTTATTAGACCACCAACAAAGTACAAACTACACACAACATACACAGAAAACAGAACAGATAGAGTAGTTAGTACCTTAATTATAGGTGATAACGACAGTTACAAAATAGTATATTATGTGTGTCAAAACAATATATAGAATACTAGCATTGCCCGCGGCTCCGCCCGCGTTCATCATCATCAGAATCCCTCCAGTGGGTTTTCTGTAATGCGGTAACAGACAGACAGACAGACAAAAATTGTAAAAACTATAGATTCGGCATCTATACTTATTATAAAAATAAGTCCCCCGGCCGCGTCTTTCTGTCCTCCTGTCTGTCCTCCTGTCTGTCTGAACGCGATAAACTCGAAAACTACTGAACGGATTTTTATACGGTTTTCAACAATAGAAAGAGTAATTCTTGAGAAAGGTTTAGGTATATAATTTATTATGCTTTTATGTAAATTAGCTGAAATACGGCGACAAATGTTGAAGAGGTCGCAAAAAATCTCGCCAAATGGGAACTTTCCACGCGAACGCCGCGTAAACTAGCAAAGATACAGTTAAGTAATGTACTAGAGAATTCAAAATCTATAAAAATGCTACAAAAAAGTCCGCGATAGCATATCTCTATCTCTTACGGTTGACTTACAATAACCACTTTTATGTTAACATTTTTAATTAAAAACATTACGTTATTTTCAAAGTTATTTTCTTTAGTTCGGTATTAATCCTTATCCAAATGAATATTTTAGTTAGCTTAGTCATTTAATGCAGATTAAAATTGCTCTTTACACTAAATCAATCAGATGAATAGTTTTTGAGATATCGTTGTTAGAAGTAATTAGTAGCGAAACATTTTTAATGCTTGGCGAGCATTGAGATGCCTACGGCGAGTCCATCCCCTCTGCCCCGCATCGCTCGACCGCCTGCTCAAGCTATATAAACCGGGCGATGTAGCGCGCGATCCTAGGATACTTTTTACCGCGGGAAAATATCTTATTTCTGAGGAAAAATACAAAAACTGCAATGTAAGAGTATACTAATATGTAACACCTAAGAATTTAGTTTTTGGTCATCTGAACGCGGGCGGAGCCGCGGGCAATGCTAGTCTGTATCTATAATAATGTTTATTTTAATAAGATTTCCCAAAAAATATTTAATGTACAGATTCGGCTTGGTTACAATTTTATTATAAGTATAGATTGAAAAAGTACCTTAAGGTACTTTTTCATTATGAATCAATAAAGTCTTTAAAGATTCATAAAAAATCTTAAAGATTCATAATATTACAGCTTACAAATAAAAATTAGTTTGTAAAAATAATAACAGCTAAATATATTATTACAAATTAAGAAAAATCTATGGACCCCCGGTCGGAACGAACTTCCTTTCGCTTTTTGGTCGACTTTTGCTATACAGAAGTTATAATTTATATTATAAAATATTAAGTTGATAGAGTTCAATTGAAAAATTTACGTTAAGAAAGCAATACATCTTCTTGTTAAAATGTTCAATTATTTTTGGCTTCATTTTACTCGTCCATTAGTATTACACTACATTAGTACTGCATTTGTATTATTTTTTAATTAAACCTAAAATAATATGGCTAATTAAACAACAATTGAAATTCATATTAGATATATTTTTTTCGTTTTAGATTTAAGTTTTAGATTCTTCTTTTTTTATATTATAATATTTTCTTTTATTTTACAGGTTTAAATCTTCTAGCATGCAGTACAGACGGCACAGTCGCATGCATACAGTTCAGCAACAAGGAGCTCGGCACACCACTAACAATTGATGAAAAGGTACATATAAAATTATTTTATTATATATATTATAATATAGTTAGTCTGTTTGTGTGACTTTTTTTTTTATTTAAAAATATTTTGGCAGTAAAAATATTTTTATGAACTAGGCTACACATTAAAATCTAAAAAAGTAAATCTAATAAGTAATTTAAGATTTTTTATCATTCAATCTTTTTGTAAGATTTACTCATATTTTTTTCAATAGATTTCAATTATTAATTAAATTCTTTAATGAAAATGAATTAAATCCTGCTGAATTTATTTTGCCGTTTTACTACAGGACTAAGCCTTTTTTCGATGCTTAGTAAAAAAATGTAAAAAAAAAGTAACGAAATAACTTTTTTTTTATTAGATTTTATTGACAATTCAAAAGTATTTGTAAAAGTCTATCTGAATAAAATATATTTTGATTTCATTTCATATTACAGTAAAGGTAAACAATTAAGGTGTGTTTGTTAGTTTGTACATTGTATAGGATAATGCTAATTTAAAGGAAAATGCCTAAATATATATAAAGCTAGCATCTCTCCAGCACTCCTCGCTCGCGGTACGTCCCTAGTGAAAAACAAAAATAAATTATCCCTCGGGAACCGTACATTTTTCCGGAGTAAAAAGTAGCCTATATGTTGTTCCAGATTATAATCTATCTCTAATTCTAATTTCATCCAGATCCGTTCAGCCGTTCTGGCATGAAAGAGTAACAAACATCCATACATACTCATAAACTTTCACATTTATAATATTAGTATAGATTAATAATGGGATTGTTAAAACAGAATGCCCTATACAAGAAGAAATATGGCAAATGTTTCCTCAACGACTCTGGCGCAGACACATCAAACTTGCTAGTGGAGTGTCCTGAGATATTGCTCGCTCGGGAGAAACAGGAGCCTAAAAGGGAGTTGCCTAAAGGAGAAATTACAGCACGAAGTGAACAACTACAAGTATGTATAAACTATAAAACCTATGTAACCTTAGGGGTACGAATTATTTTTCAAATGTATATGAAGTTATAACAACAAAAAAATTACAACAAGACTCGATATGTTTTAGATGTTTATAAATTAAAAGAAAAAAAAATGTAAAAAAAGAAAAATTTTAAAAGTGTGTGTAATGTGTATGCAATTCGCTCACGGTAGAAGTGAAATTTCTTTGCCAAATATCGCATTATCATAATTAAATTAAGCATGTGAAGCATTTTTACAATCATATATTTATAGAATATCATACGGAAAGAATAATAATATTATATATTTGTCAGACAATAACAATATCTCATTCTCTCGCCGGCTTAATCCTATATATTGATGTGTTTGTCGTTTTTTAGTATCGCATTATTTCGTTTCACCGAGTTTCAAATCAACGATTCTAAAGACTTTTCACTTCAAAAAGAAAAAAATATATAGATACTTAATATCCTCAGCTGCAGCTGGCGCACCCGCCGTCGCAGGCGGGCGGCACGCCGCTGCGGCCCATGGACCGCCAGATAGAGACGCGCACGTCCGACGGCAAGCGCCGCATCACGCCCGTCTTCATACCGCTCTCCGGCAACGACGCTAAGTACGCACTGCGATACATATGTCGCAGCCAACTTGCTTAGTCAGCCGTTTTATTAATGGCCTAGCCTTTTTATTGAATGGCGGCATTTAATGAATAGGCTAGGTCGTTTATTAAACGGCTGATTGAGCAACTTGGCGATGATATATGTGAATATGATATTGTTATGTTGAAATTATAGTTATATAATGATAATAATGGTTTCCTGACCGATTTCGGCCACTGCGGCCAATCTCACTGAGAACAGCCAGCTGCGCAGGAAATATGACTAATGGGTGTTCAGATGCAAGACAAATGGTCTTATTTGCTCTCTGAGATATAGGGGTGGAATAACGCTTAGTTCGGAGTTCCCAACTCCTTAATAGAAAACTTTCTTAACAGAAAACCTCAATAACTATACTTGGTCCGACTCGGGCTTCGAATCGTAGCTGTACTTTTCAGCCACTAGACCACCGACGTAGTTAAATGAAACCCCATGACTATAAACATTTATTTGTAAGTTTATCTTCTTTTATTCGTTTGTTCATGTACTTTTTTATAATAGAACAGATGTTTAACGAGAGAATAATACACAAGTTATGTTACTAAAAACAGTTTTTGAGAATTTTGAATGAATATTTGAGAATTTAATAAGACCGTATATAATATAACTAGCGACTCTGCCTTGTTTTACTTCGGATTCGTCCCTAGACAAAAACAAATCTGACCCACGGGAACCGTACATTTTTCCGGGATCATAGCCTACAGCTTCAACAAACGAGCTATCTAATACAAAAAGAATTTTCCCAAATCCGATTAGTACTTCCTAAGATTAGCGCGTTAAAACGAACAAAGAAACGAACAAACTCAGCCTCTTTTATCTTTATAATATTAGTATAAGTTAATAATAAATAACAAAAAATAATGAGATTTGTACTAATTTTTCAGCGAGTCATTAGGCTCCCAGCCGGCCACAGAGAGCTGCTTCAGTACATCTTCGCAGAGCAAGTCTCGGATACGTGTGGAGAGGCGCGATGATATCGTCATACATCCCAACGTTAGCAACCACGCCACTGCCAACACTAGAAATGATATGTAAGTGCTTGTTTTAAATTTTTATAGCCATAAAAATAAAAGTTAATTTGCATATTAAAATAAATATTTCATCTGAGCTGTATAATAGATATACATATGGAATACCAAAACACTTTAATATATTAAAAAACAACTTATTATTTTGTAGGAAACTAGCGTGTCACCTTTGCTTCGCTCGGGTTCGTCCTTAGCTTAATTCGCCATACAAACTTTCATAGCCATTTTCACCCCCTTAAGGAATGATTTCCCGGATAAAAAGTATCCTACGCCCTTCCCAGGGTCTTAAACTATTTTCGTACCAAATTTCATCTAAATCGGTTTAGTAGATCCAGAGATTACCCCCTACAACGTCACAAACTCATGAATTTTACCTCTTTATAATATTAGTATAGATTTTTATAAGGAGGAGGTTCTCAATTCGACACGTATATTTTCTTTATGTTAGACCAAGCATAACTTTTTACAGTGTAGTCAGATTTCGATGATTCTTTTTTATCAGAAATCCACCCCTAAGTATAGAAAATGATGTGATTGATTTTTCACCTACTGAATTTTTTAAAATATATTCTTCTTACGTTGCTACTACTATGTCTACACTAAACATTAAAAAAAAATGAAAATCGTGTGCTTTAATTTGTATCCTGACACCGACTTCGAAAATATCTAATTAGCTATCTATAGTAAATGGAAACTACAAATCGGCTATTTTTTTTTTACTTTTTAGTGTTTTTTTTTGAAATCGGTTTTTTGTTTCATAAAACATCGACAGTGGCCTAGACCAGCGTCTGCGTAAGCGCACAGCGGCCTCCCTCCCCGGGCCCAAAGTGGAGGAGCTGTCCAAGAAGCCGTGCACGTCCCCCTCCCCCGCGCCCCCCGCGCCCCCCGCGCACTCCGGCCCCCCCGCGCACGTGCTGCCCGCGCCCGCGCTGGGCACGGCCGGCCCCGTGGTGCGCGCGGCCGGCAGCTTCAGGCTACAGGTATAATTTGAGCATTCCACGCCAAATCGGATAGTTTAAATTTTTTTTTTATTTTCTTAATGTTTTTGGTATTTTATAGTACCTACCAGTGATCAAAAAAATCTCAAAATTTACCAGAAAGCCTCCTTTGACAGGTACTATAAATACCAAATTATCAAAAAAATCAAAAATAATAATTTTTGAAACCGGCCAACTTGGTGTGGAAATGCTCCATTTGTATTATTTGACAACACATCTGGCTCAGTTGGTAGTGACCATACTTGTTGTGCCGGCGATCGCGGGTTTGAATCCCGCTGGGAGCTAGCCGCTGCCAACTTCAGGCTACTAGTGCATTTATATTATATTTTATATTATATAATAGAAGCTATCTATTACTTGGACACCTCAGTCGTCTATAGTCTGACATATACTGCTGCTGATCACGAGATCCTGGGTTCAAATCCCGAGTCGGGGCAAATGTAGTTATTGCGTGTTTTTGTTGAGAGTTGAGACATTCGAGGTGAGCGCCTGGAGTTGAGAAGTGATGGTGTTACGACTCAGTGCCACAGAAAATACGTAAATCCGTCCTACGCTTGATCTCTTACCGAAAATGTTGAGTTGCTTTCCACCAGAATTTGAAATTAATTTAAGTTTTATTCTAGTAAATAGGTCAGGCCCGGTTGTAACTGAAGTGAAGCGGGTTCAAATCCCGGGTCTCGCATCTCTAATATTTTCATGTATGAATCATTTTCCAACATTATTACCACTTGTCTTACGGCGAAGAGAAATATCTGCATGTCTGAGAGAACCTAGCAAGTTATCGAAAGACTGTGAATTCCGCCATGCACTTGGCCAGCGTGGTGGACTATGGCTTGATCCCCCTCGTATTGAAGAGAGGCCCGTGCCCAGCAGTGGGACGTTAAAAAGGGCTGAATATAATACATACATACATACATACATACATACATACAAAAAATCAGAAGGTCATTATACATTATTATATTTTCAGGTTGTAAACAAAACATCAAACATGTTCTACAGATCGTTGTCGAGACTAGAATTAATTCCAAATAACTCGGTGTCCAACGATCCGGTGTGGGAGACATATTTAGGTATGTGGAAAATAGCTGAATACATACATACATACTTAAGAGTAATTATTTGTAATAACAGTGCTGACGTATAGATTTTGCCTATATAACGATTGTATCGCGCCACGAACCGACGAACCGTAGCTATCCCGGAGCCGCCTACCAATTCGTTTGCTGATTATCTATACATATAATCAAATTCAAATTTTTTTTTTGAAAAATCTTATTGAAATAATCATTGTTATCGATACAGGGGTCGAACCTATAGTTTTTAGAATTTTTGTCTGTCTGTCTGGAAACGCATCACGAGAAAACCACTGGACAAATTTTGATGGAATTTGGTATGATGTTAGCTGGTTATCCGGGTAAACATATTTTTATTGCGGGGAAATAACTCATCTCTGAGGAATCTATACTCAGCCTTAAAACGTGTCTAGGGACGAACCCGGACGGAGCGAGGGTGAGTCGCTAGTATTATTATAAAAGTATATATGTGCTAGGAATATTAGTGAGTAACTTATAATCAGTTTGATAAATATGTGTGTCTTTGAACGTTTGCTTTCTTCCCTGCACACACAAATACAGTGAACACACAATCTCACACACACACAGAATAATACATACTAGCGACTCACCCTCGCTTCGGCACATTTAATTTTTTTTGAACGGAACCCTAATTCTCTTACTAAAATAAAAGTAGCCCAAATTACTCCTTTTAACATTTAAAAAAATGTGTTTTTCTTATAAATACCGTATATAATTCCTCATGCATTTAGTATAAAGCTATTATTTTGACATTACAAACGGACACTTCAATTTAATTTACCTGTATAGACAAGTCGTCGTATAGTAAATACTGATAATAAGCGTGTGCGTGGCAGGCTCGGCGGTGACGTGCGTGGCGTGCGACGCGCGCTGGGCGTGCGTGGCGTGCGCCGACGCCGGCCTGCACGCCTGGCGCCTGGCGCGCCCGCCCGCGCGCGCGCTGCCGCACCTCGGTACCTGCACTGTATAGTTTTTATTTTTATTCTATTTATCATTCGAGAAACATACAGTGAATAACGCTAGCTACAGTCGAAAGGTCGAAAAAAAAAACAAAAATTAATTTATTTTAAAATGACAAATTAAACCTATTTTATAAAAATGTATTTCCAAACTACTCGATCTAAGTTTATGGAATGCCTCTAAACAATATATAAAAATTAAAATATATGAAAATTATTATATTATATTTAATCGTGGGAATTTAATGTATAATCGGTTCTCTTGGGACACGTGTATGTAATATGTTAACTGGCGTTACAACACACAACAAATAACAATAATTATAATAATAAATACAACAATAAAATTTCCACAAACAAACAATTCGTACAGTAAAATAGTAGACATTTACAAAACAACAGCACTTGAATAATATTAGCAAAACATAAAAACATTAATATAAGATATGGAGTTAAATTATTAATCTTTTAGAAGAAGTACATTCCTAATTTTCCTTTTAAAATTTCAGCTGAAATACTTACATAAGTAGCGCGTTGTAGTGGAATTATTGACGCTTGTTGTTGTAGTTTATTTATATGCTTAGAATACTGTCCTAGGTAGTGATAGGTGTTTGGACGATTTTTAATACACATGGAACGTGAAGGTTTAATAGTTTTTAATTTGATTTCCTATTTCATAAAAATAAAACAATTCTATAAAAATCAGAAACGCTAAAATTATTCGAAGTTTGCAATTTTTACTTTAACTTAGTTTATCATAGTTGAAGTTTCACAATATAAAATTATTAGAAACGATTGGAAAATGAGCGTAGTTAGGTCCAAATTGTATCTCGAAAAGCAATAGAATACATATAGCATCTTTATTTCTATTCACTGCAGTTTTATTTTCAAGTAAGTATTATAAACCACAGACATATTGTCCGTGTCATTTTTAATTTGATTTCATTAAAATATTTTTTTTAGTTTATTTTTCACAACAGATTAAAAATTTACAACTCAAGTAGAGTCAACAAAAAAATATTAATATATATAATATTTTAGTTATATATAAAAATATAATATAATCAAAATATATAGTATAAATCCCCAACGAAAGATATAATTTCTAATATGAGAATAACACTTAATTCCCTATAATTCCAGCATTAAAATCTCAAGCAGCCAAAATGAGTCTCTCGGGCGATCTTCTCACAGTGGTGACGACGGGAGCCGAAGTGGCTATATGGGACTTGTCGAAGGCGACGTGCGTGCTGCAGCCGCTGTGCTTCAGGAACCTTGTGACTCACGGCGGTATATATATCATATATTTTATTATTATTATTAGCACTACCATTCATTCTTTAAAAAATATAGCCTATCTATTGTGATGAAAAGCAAAACAAAAACAATTCTATCCCACGGGATTCGTACATTTTTCTCGGATGGAATGTAGCGTGTAATAATGTGTTATTCCAGACTATAATCTATCTTTGTGCCAAATTTCATTCAGATCCGATCAGCCGTTCTGATTGAGTAACAAACATCCAAACATGTAAACTTTCACATTTATAATATTAGTATAGATATTAATGTAAAGCTTCGTCAAAATCCGTTCAGTAGTTTTTGCGTGAAAGTATGCTACTGGTCAACCTGCTTGTTTCGACATCACTTTGATTAAAAGAAAACAAAAAGTTTATTTATTGCTATTTATTTACCTGAAATTAAAAAAAAAAACAAGTAAAAATTCTAATATTTACTTTAATTTTAAGATCAAGGTAAGCTTTTTAAATATTTGGAAGTTTTGATTTGACTTTAAAACTTTTTTTCTTTATAGTAACAGTAACGAATTGCTCCCTCGTGGACAACAACAACCCAATGATCTCATTTAGCAACGGAAAAAGCTATATTTATTGCGAGAAATTGTGTGCATGGTGAGTTATATTTAATATAGTTTTATTTACTTGGTTATTTATTGATTTATTTGTTTGTTGATGTGTTAAGTTGGGGTTTGAATTCCGCTTAGAATAATAATTATACGAATAAATAAATTACTTATATAGGTATTCTTTTAAAATTAGGTTCTTTGGATGGCGTTTAAGATGTCTCCATTTTAAAATAAAATTGATATATGATTAAAATTAATAGTAATTTTTGTCTTACTTGTCGTCCGCCTAATGGGCATGGACTTCTATTCGAGGCGAGAGGGATCCGGTTGTACTCCAAGTCGCTGGTTGAAAGCGTGTTGGCAGATTGTACACGTCAAATTTTTTTTATTTTATTATTATTATGTATTAGGAAATAATAGTCATGTTGAGAATAAGAATTATACATATATAGGGTTTGATATGAAATGAATGGTTTCCAAGCAAACGCGGAATTTTTGTAACCATCTTGTAAAAGTGTAAATTAATAAAGATGTACTACAGTTGCACTTTTTATTTAACTTCATGTTTAGTTCTATGGCGTTCCGTTTCTATCATTAAACTGAAAATAAATATCACATTAATTTGTATTATTCTTAATATTTTTTCCTCTGTACATAATATTATGTGTTTTGAAAATTGCCTGCAATAAATGATTATTATTTTCATTATGTTATTGTAAATGTATATGTGCGTGTGTCGCAGGATAGTGTGGTGCTCGACGGGCGACCCGCTGCGGCGCGCGGGCGGCGGCGCGCTGCCGCTGGTGCCGGCGCGGCCGCGCGCGCTCGCGCTGCAGCACGCGCTGCCGCACGGGTGCGTACGTACGTACATACATACATACATAACCTATCCATGTTTTCTAATTACAGAGCATAATGCCGCATTTTGGCTCACAAACAAGAACAACGCGAAAATGCATTTATATTTTCTACTATTGAGTTGGTTGGTCACGCCAAAGCAGTACCTTTCAAGGTGCCCGATTGTGCGGAGCGTTGCTATAGTTGAAAAATTTGAAATTGAGCATAATGCGCTTAGTGCTGTAATTGGAAAACGTCCTATAATACATTATAGGGACTAAGGGGGCATCCTTTAATTACATGAACTGCTTTTCTTTTAATTTATTACTTTCCACTAAAGAAAGGTTCCAGTGTTAAGCCTATTTCTCTAGTTCAAGACAGATAGGCAGTTTCATAAATATTGTAACATCTTGCAATTAATTAAAGAAATAATAGTATATTTTAAATATCCGGTATCCGATCGTATAAAGTAAAAAAACCGGATACCGGGTATTCGATTCACGTGTAATATACCATACTTACTTACTAATACTATAAAATATGTGTAAGTGTGTTTGTTTGTTTGTCCTCCTTTCACGTCGAAACAGAGACAGATTGGCTTGATTTTTCGTATTTGGAAAGCTGGAGAGAATGACATAAGCTTATTACCGCGGGATTATCTAATTCCCACGGGAAATCACGTATAATACAACTGATCGTACAGGCCGTCGAGGCCGATGTCCGCGGCGACGCGCGCGTGGCTGGAGGCGCAGCTGGCGGCGTGCCTGCACCTGCGCCTCGCCGCCGACTACCGCCACTGGCTCGCCGCGCTCTTCGACCACATGTTGCTGCACGGTATTGTGTCATGCACTTTATATTGATTTAGATACATCTTTGGTTTGTTCGTTTAAAGTATGGATTTACACTAAAATAAAAATTGTTTTTTATTATTAAAATTAGAGATTTTAAAAATGTATGTATGATATATTGAAATATGCTCATTTTTGAGTTGTCTATCTGAATATATGTAACTTACACCTTGTTGAACTTAGACACGATTTTGGATAATATGTACTATTAGTATTACTTTTTTTACATACAAAACCTACTTAAAATTTAACTTAAACTATTTCAGGTACAGAAGATCAGTTACGAAATATATTGGATGACATGCTCGGCCCGAGTCATTGCATATCCACGCCTAAGAAATGGCCGAACACGATACTGGTAAACGTTTATTTTTATTTAACAAATATATATAAACATATATGTATAAATAAAGTCGTCGCTGGCCACTCATTCGATTCTCGCGCGAGGCAAAATTGATAGGATAAAGCGAGGCGAAGATAGGCATTTTTACTATTTGTATGTTGCATAGTTTCAGAAAATCAAGTAATATACTTTAATGTTGTATTTTAAAACATTTTTTATTACAAAAAATGAGTATTCAATGAGCAAGATAGTTATTATGGTTATATTTAATTATTTTTTTTCTCAGAACAATTTTAATAATTACTTTTAAATTGATAGCATTTTAGTATAAATAAACAATTCACCTGTTATAACGAAAAAAATGTTCGCCTTAATTCCTTAAGGCGAACATTTTTTACGGCAACCTTGTAACAGCTCAAACAGCTCATCATTGTAGCAAATCATCCTCGCTCCGCTCGGGTTCGTCCCTAGTAACGTTTTAACGTTTAGTATAGATTTCTCAGAGATGAGATATTTTCCCGCAATAAAAAGTATCCTATATGTTGACGCGGATAACCAGCTATCATTATACTAAATTTCTGTCCAGTCGAACACTCATGATGCGTTCCCAGACAGACAAACTGACGGACATAATTCTAAAGACTATTGATACGATCTGTATCGAAAGTAATGATTATTTCAATAAGATTTTCCAAAAAATAGTTAATTAATAATTACAGATTTATAACACCTCCAGGTAAATTTCTAAGAAATTAATTAAAATTCTAAGAAATCTATTGTTAACTGACACGCCGGCGTGTCCGCGGTCGTGGAAGGAATAATTTTTTATTATTAATATTATGGTCTATATTCAATATTTTTTGATATTTTTACATTAGTTTAAAACAGGACTTAAAACTTAAAAAAATAGAAATAATTGCTGCTAGTTATACTGTTTTACGCAAGATAAAATAGAACTGTATTTAAAAAATGTCTTAAATGTGTAAAAATGCAATATTCTCTACAAAAATGTACTTCTCTTGCAATAACGAACCTCATTAATAAGTATTAAAAATGTAAAAATCATAAAAAAGATGCATCGACCGGGAATCGAACCCGGGCCGCCCGCGTGGCAGGCGAGCATTCTACCACTGAACCACCGATGCTCATATATATAATAATGAAATGTTTATCCTTATTGTAAAATACTGTTCACAAATATTTACATAGTTGGTATTATTTTTATTTATTACTATATATATATATATATTTTCAGTACATATGAAAAAAATTATTGCGACATATAAAACGGCTTATTGCTTGTTTGTTGTCATTGTCATCACACATACCTACACAATATGTTTTAGATTAATAATATTTTTCGTTCTAACGGCCATATTTATTTAAAAAAACTAGCGATTGTGTGATTCTTTAAATGGACATAACTTTTTTATTTATGAACCGCTTGAAATAGAAGAAATACTAAACTTGTTTTATTTACTCTTAACATTTACTGAAGCTAACTACAATACAATAGTAAAACGAACCCAAATCGGTTAAGCCGTTTCTGAAATGAGCGTGCACAAACGCACAGATAAAAATTCTAAAAATCATTGTTTTGGGTTCTATTGCGTTAATAAAGACCTCCAATAATAGTTTTTACTCAAATATCTTCCATATACAGAGATCAGTTACAATTTTATTATATTTATAGATATAATTATTATATTACGTTACTTCTTACGTTACACATATACGTTAAAAATATTATTGACATTGTTTTTTTTTAATTAAATATATTTTTGATAATAATCTTAGAATATTGGGCATTGTTTTTTGACTATTCCGTATTGAAAATTTGACATTACATAGTTATATAAAGAGTGGTCCCTTATAAATTAAAATATACTTTATTTTTCAAAAAAACTTTTTCCAGGGAATCAAAAAGCACGATCTTCTAGAAGATATGTTAGCAGTCCTCGTAAAACAGCAAAGATGGCAGCGTCTATACATCGAATACTCCGAGCAGTTTAACCACGTCAAACAAATGAACACAGTCGTCAACGGACATTGAATATAAATGCTGGGAATATATTGAATGATATTACACTATAAGTTGACCAAATCAATAATAAAATCTGTAGGTTGT
This sequence comes from Brenthis hecate, assembly GCA_951806755.1. Lineage (NCBI taxonomy): Eukaryota > Metazoa > Arthropoda > Insecta > Lepidoptera > Nymphalidae > Brenthis > Brenthis hecate. The sequence goes on from OX638281.1 coordinate 2,610,831, forward strand.
ATGTACTGGCAACTATTATATTTTATACACGTTTCAAGCTTGACGAAATTTCAATGGCGCCACTAGCATAAATAATTATAGTTGTCTAAGTACAAGTTTAAACTTTAGACTTACTCTGAGTTAATAATAATAATTAATTTAAAACCAGCTATTTTATTTACCCGAGGAGTTATTTTTTTAGTTGACATTTCGGTTAGAAGTGACGTTGACGGTACATGTCAACGTCACTTGTCACCGAAGTTAAAGTACCCTAAATATGTTATTTAATGCTTGTGGTACCATTTTTTACTTATCTCTTATCAATTTCGAAAGTGGATTTAGAGTGATTTTATTTCTATTTTTAGATATTAAACTGTATTTGCGCCTAAAAATAAATTTAGTTGTTTTGTTTACTTTTTTTATATAAATAATTACAAATATTGTGCAAGGGAAACACTCATACAGCCAATTATAATTAGACTGCCAATAAATTAATGCAACTTTTTATAAGTGCAGTTGTAACTGAGTACTATTGTACTATGTTACAAAAAAAATATATAAATATTAGTTTACTTCAAATGAAATATAAAAAAGAGCAAATTAATTCAAATAATTATAATATAATCTGTTTTTCTTTTCTTTCTTTTTATTAGATTTTTAAATACATATGTAGTTATTAAAAAAATGTGTTAATTTTTATATAAAAAAAGTAAACATTTGCAAAATCTTTTATTTTTTAAAATATATAAGATAATTTGTTCATTGATATGTAACATAAACGATGATGAAGTAATCAAAGGTATTACAAAATAAGTATAAGTTTAAAATGTATATAATAAAAAACAAAGCACTATAATTCATAGGTTCTTATGAAGAGAATATTGATGTTTAAAAAAACTGGGCACATTGCGATAGCTCACACTTTAAAATATATTTTAAAAATGATAACATTTAAACAAAAGCAATAAATTGCCTTAAGCTTAAAGAATTGTGGAAGGCAGTAGTAGCCCAGTGGTAACGCATTCGCTTGGAAAACCAAATGAAGCTGGTTCATATCCCGATCTTGCACCTCTAATATTTTCCTATGCCAATCTTTTTTTTACCCAGCCTAGCAAGTTTTCGACAGACATGTGAAAAATAAGAAAAATAAATGAATACTAGCGGACCCGACAGACGTTGTCCTGTCTACACGTCTTTAATTTCAAACTTTTTGGACAAAATTGTGAATCTAAACCATTCCCAGATCCCCTTGAACACACACAAAAAATTTCATCAAAATCGGTCCAGTCGTTTGAGAGAAGTTCAGTGACATACACACTCACAGAAGAATTATATATATAAAGATTTTAATTTTCTCCTCTTGATAAAGTTCATGAGAATAATTAATTTGCCCAGTGGCAGCCGAATGAGTATAATTTCTATATGATCGTACGATACGTGTTAATGTACAAAATTTGATTCCTTCGTTTAGATCAATCTTAAATTATTTTTGCGCTAGCAACCTTTATTTTGAACTAGGGACTAACCCTCGCGTCGCTCGGGGTCGTCCCTGATGAGATTAGCCTTCCGGCTAATCTCATCAGACAAGCAGACAGACAGACAAAAAAATTAAAAATTGTGTTTTTCTTATAAGTACCGTATATAATTTCATAGTAAATAGCTGTTATTTTGACATTACAAACAGACACTTCAATTTTATTTATCTATATAGATGACCTATCATAGACTTTCTTTTCTTTTGTGTGTGTTTTTTTTTCATCTTTTTGTAACAAATTTTAGATATATTACATATTTTTCAAGTATTAAAACGTTGGTAGCAATAATTTAAATATATTTTCGAAAGAATTCATTTTAAGACTTAATTTTTTTGAATCTGACTATTCTTTAGAAGACTAATTTGTAATATTTAAGTATGAAATTAGGTGAAGTCAAAATTGTTGTGAAAATTGCATTTAGTATTATTTTCGTTTGTGTGATATTTTCAATAATAAAATAAATTATATTAGGTCTTTTTTACTTTATTTTGTTCATTTATAAACCAATGTAATTTTAGCTCGCCTACTATTTTTTATTATTTAAATAACATTTAACTTGGAACAATCTCAAACATATGTATTAATTTTTATTGGTCATTTAATACTTTCTTATATTAAATAAAGGCAAATTGTAGCAAAATATTATTATCTTTTTAAGTTTAAATGTTTTAATGTTTTTTATTTAACAAATATATATTAAGAAAGAACACCTCTAAATATTATAGTTTTAATGACAAAAGTATAAAGCAAAAATAAACCTTATAATATATATAAATTACTTTGCAGTAGAATTTTAAACTACATATTATTATACTTGTACGCCATCTATTTCGTATGCCTGCAAACTAAATTGTTCTTTATATTTAATTACAACACCCACCAAAAGATGGCGCTGTTCCATTCAGTCGTGTTTCTGCATCGCGCTATCGAGTTGTCGTTCATAAAAGTATAAGTGATGCGAATAATTTCACATCGAGTATCTCTGGTTTCCCTTCAAAACGTATAAATCTTTCGCCTTTTACTAAAGATTTCCGTGGAGGGGAACACTCAAATGAGTCTTTCATATTTTTGTAAATCTTGCTTCGGCAAGATTATAAATCATTATAATAACAATTAGAGAGAAACCTCTCTAGTCGCTAGTCGCTTCGCTCGGGTTCGTCTCTAGGTACGTACTACGTTGTCATTTTATTGAATGGGGCCCCAATTCAGTTATCCTTATGCTAAAATAAAAGCAGCCTAAGCCATAAATAAATTACTGTTTATATAAAACATCAGTCATTAGCTTTCTGCCAGTGATGAGTGAAAGTCCTGTCAAAATCAGTCGGCAGTCCAGCCAACTCGTCTCCAGCCGTTTCGGAGATTAGCCAAAACAGACTCAAAAATTGCGGTTTTCGTATAAGTACCGTATATAATTTTATATGCATTATTAAGTAATACAAACAAACACTTCAATTTTATTTATCTGTATAGATTATTGATTTTGTGGTGGTTTATAATTTGTGATAATAATGAAAAAGCTGTGGCGTGTATTTTTTGTATGAAGAAATCCTTATTTCTTTCTATCAATAACTTGTACGTGATCTTTTTAGTTCATAGGAATAACAACCTATAAAAACCGGTTATTCCGGTGTTGGGAAAGTTCTTTTGCATCTTCCCATTTTTCAGGACTACGTTTCCCAACCTTTATTTACTACTTAATAGTCTTACTCTATTATAAACATTTTAAAAAGTTATCAAATCGGTCCAAACAATTCTCAAGTTAATATCTTACATTCCAAAATTTCAATTTCGAAAAAAAAATGTCAATAAAGAAAACAGCTGTTCAGTATCGATGTTGATTGATATCAATTCTTCACTAAAGTGGAGACAGGGAAAAGTATAATCGATTTTTTAGTATCAAACAAGATTTTAGATTACTATGACATTATTTAACTATACATGATATGTGTTGAATCTAAGCGTTTTTTCATCGATAAATAAACATTAATCAAGTTAAATGCTTAAAATATATTTAATTTTTCATTATAACCTTAAAATTTCATCATTATGTATCAATTATTTATATCAATTGTATTAATTTAGAGAAGATATAATGCTAAGGATTAGACTGTTTTGAATTTATAAACTATCTTAAAAATGACTTCAATTTTCATACTTATACAAGATATAGTACAATTATTGTGTATCAAAGACAATATCAAATAACCTCGCACTTTTATTCCTTTTGTGTAATTTTTATTTTATAGAGGGTTTGTTCATAAATTGGACATGCCACCTTCATTGGTTGTGTAATTTCCTTAAAAGATTTCATCACACCTTATATTAGAATTTTATTAAGAACTATATTTTTTAACAAATTCTTGTATATTTTATTAACTACTGGAAACCATGAGTCATAAAAATTAAATATGTACATATATTTGAGGCTGTTAGTGCAAAAATGGGCTAAAATCATGACATTGAGTATAAGAAATAATTACCTACAATAATTACAGCGGAATTGAGAACCTCCTTTTTGAAAAATTCGGTTGAAAATAAATGGTATTTTTAAATTTGCATTTTTCTCTCCTTATTCCAGTTTTGTTCTGACGGCCTGATATAATATACTCTAAATACACACTGCCCGTTTACATACATTTATTGTGTATTAAGGTTTAAGTGATGTATTTGGTAATTGGTTGTGGTTTGATTTTTACCTAGAAATTGTTTGAATGTTGCAAAATTTACATGAATGCGTATAAGTGAATAATAAAAAAAATCTAAAATTTAAGATATTATAGTGATTTTAGTGTTTTATGAAGATATGTAGTGTGCCAATGTTGTACTGATTATACATTATTTATATAATGGTGTTAGAAATACGCCTCAAGACTGTTTATAAATAAAATCCAATTTATTCGAACTCATATTTTTAATTACTCTACCACTTGGTTTATTTCTGGTATTTATTATAATTAAATCTTAGAGGTCACGAAATAAAATAATTGAAATTATAACAAAATATTATATTCCCTAAATTAGTACCAAGTCTTTCCGCTAGATGGCGCTGTTCCATTCAGTCGTGTTTCTGCATCGCGCTATCGAGTTGTCGTTCATAAAAGTATAAGTAATGCGAACAATTTCACATCGAGTATCTCTGGTTTCCCTTCAAAACGTATAAATCTTTCGCCTTTTACTAAAGATTTCCGTGGAGGGGAACACTCAAATGAGTCTTTCATATTTTTGAAATTCTTGCTTCGGCAAGATTATAAATCATTATACAAAAATTATTCAGACAAAGTTACAAACATAAATGATAAAACCTCTATGTTGGAAGTCTATTGAAAAATAAAAAGTAAAAAAGTCACACTTGAACAGATAACATAATAATTAACTAATTTTATTCTTATTAAAGAAATTACATATTACTTCAATTTACTATAATAAGTATGATTCTTGTTTATTGTACTAGGAAGTGAAACGCTAACGAATAAACAAAAAAGAACAACTTATAATATGTTCAATACATATTAAACAGATCAAATTATCAATCAAATGAATAGGTTATTATTGTCTATTTTGTGAAACACCACTTCACATGTAATGATGTACATAAGATAATATAATATAGGTAATATAGAAAGAAAAAACATATTATTTTGTATCACAATAATTTATTTTTACAAATGAGTCAGCTCTCACAAAGTATTATCGAGTTTAGTTGAGGAAATGTTAAAAAAAATGAAAATACTAACATCACATCGAAACAAAAGAGCAGTAGACAATTAAAATGATAACTCGTTAAATGGAAAGGGTAATTAATTACCTAGACTGTGCGAAGGCACTGATTTCTTTAAACTATACAAGATTAAAAATCCCAAGATTTGAGCTCATCTTGGTAGCCGCGGCTGGGGTCATCCAGGGCCCTTCTAAATTGGTTCTCCTTTTAATTAAACAGGGGGCCCTCAGACCCCAGCCGCGTCTACCATCTAACATCCACTAATAACAATTTCCTATCTATTCAACAACCCGAAAGCGGTCACTCTTAGTGATAAATTTCTTAATGTACATCAACCAGACAACAACTATACCGATACACAATCAGCGACTGCACAAATTTTGGTCCCCGTTTGGGTGATTTTAACGATTATAGTTATCATTTAAACGTTCTAAACACTTAGAACTAGGGAGCGGTCGCTCGCGGCGCGCCAACAATAAATAACCGCGGCCACACACACTATGTACAGCTCCGCGCCTCCGCTATAGTAATCTTAAATCTTTTCACAATCACAAAGCGGGAATCCTTGTATTTGTATATAATAGAGGCACCCAGGTTCGTGTAAACAATATATGTACTAGAAAATATTAAATACATAATATGTGGTTAATTTCCTTTCTTACATACTGTGTAAGTCCGCTCTCAACAGTCCGCTTTCAGCACGAGCTTATACAAATTTACAGGCTGTTTACGGTTTCATTATGCGTTTTGTACCTTCGTCGTAGGGACGCGATCGCGCCGTGAACACGTCGCGCCTCCCCGCGCGCCAACAACTAAACACCTCGTTGCCCGAGCACGCGAAAAGGCCGCGAGAAACTAAATTAACACATCAACTTATGTGGTAAACTCATTAAAGTATCTTACATCGTAACAAATATTTAGCGCCAATTTAAGCTCGTATTTGCGAGTTCACGTAATCGGGTCCCTACTTAAACTATACAATAGAAACTATGCTAAAATCTTATGTACAAGCCGGCGCTAACAATAACACCACTCGCCTCCAGTACAATATTGTGCTAATTTATAAAACCGGCAAACTCAACGTAGTCTTTAAACAACATTTGTATACAATATACTATACGTTAACTTGTAGACGTACATAGCACACACCGTGCGTCTCCCGAACAATATAGCCTTAGACTCGACGTACTGCGTACATAGCACATGCTGCACAATTTTATTCGTAAACAATATTTATACTAAAAGTTCACTTGTGAGACGTGCACGCCGCGTGCCGCACGCCACTGGAACCACGTAGTAGACGTCGACATGTTACACGTACGTACATACACATGCCACGCAGCCGGCAAATTGCCTTTCTAACGTAGTCTTTAACAACATCTGCGAGCACACGTCGACAGCGCGCGGCCGCTCACTGCGCGCGCCACAGCCGCAGGCCGCACAGCGCGCGCTAGCACAGCACGGCGCGGTCCTGCGCCGCGCGCACGCGCAGGCACGGCGCCGGGCACGCGCACGCGCAGCACTCGCCCGCGTGCCCCGCGTGCCCCGCGTGCCCGCGTGCCCCGCGTGCCCCGCGTGCCCCCCGTGCCCCGCGTGCCCCGCGTGCCCCGCGTGCGGCAGCGTCGCCGGCTTCTCGTAGTCGGGCTGGAACTTCTTGCACAGCGCTAGCACTGAGGGCGGATGGGGATGAGACTTTCTTGAAACCTAGAACAAAATTCATTCATTTATACAAGGTTTCATAGATTAACGCGTATGTTAGTTATGTAAAATGAAATTATCTTTTATGATACGGCTTCATAATATCCTTACAAATATCCTCAGAACATAAAATTATTTTTTTTATTCCAACAAAATAAAATCAAACAGTTGCTAGTTAATAAATTTATTTGATTAAGCCTACTTATTTTTAATTTAAATATTGTTAAAGCGAACCTTTACTCATCGAGTGTATATTACTTAAACGTAATTGTTATAATTACATGTTTGGCTCAGTTTGTTGTGACCCTACTTGCTATGCCAGCGGTCGCGGGTTCGAGTCCCGCTGGGGGCATTCATTTGTGTGATGAGCACGAATGTTTGTACTCCAGTCATGGGTGTTTATATTTATAATATGTATGTATTTAAAGTTATATATGTGTAGTGTATCAACTATCTGGTATCCATAACACAAGCCTCGTAGCTTACCATGGAACTAGATGGCGCTGTGTGTTAATGTCCCAACATATTTATTTATTTATATAAAAGTAAAAAATAAAATAAAAAATAACATTTTTAAATAAATATTTGCAACGAAATCGTGATATTAAAACATTTTTCTTAAACAAAAATAAAATACGAAACATCGACACAACATGCGTAATATGTAACTAATATGTGGTGAAGGTAAGTACTTGTGAAGACTCCGACGCAAACAGAATTTTCGCCAAACAGTTACAGTGCAGACGGGCGTGACTTTTGTTTGTGTTTGCACGTGAAAATAGCAGAGGTGCCTGGGATTTGAACACTCTGCACTTTTTTTATGGTGTTCAGTGACAAACAAGCAGACAGCCCACCTGATGGAAAGCGGTACGTGCCGCCCATAACACCTAATCGATAAGTAATCAATAAACAAACAAACGAGCAATCAACACGTACAAGCAAACTGACCTTGGGCGTGGAGGGCGCGTCGGGGAAGGGCGGCGACGCGTCGCGCGCGTGCGCGTGCTTCAGCGGCTTGTCGCGCTCTTCCTCCGCACCGCACTCTGGGGGAAATAGACAAACATACATACATTATTGTTATTGTACAACTTTTCGTAAGACGTGTGTGTCCGCCAACCCGCACTTGGCCAGCGTGGTGGACTATAGCCTGAACCCACTCGTATTGAAGGGAGGCCCGTGCCCAGCAGTGGAACGTTAAAGGGCAGAGTACATACATGATTGTACATTGTAATTTATCTATAACTTAAACGAATCTTTGTATATTGCTTTTAATTTAACATTTGTGCGACACAAGTCATTGGCTTACCATTGAACTAAGTTTTAACATAATTTATAAAATATGATCAAGTTATAAGGCAAGAATCACTATTATACAAAATTAATATCAAAAAATCGTTTTTGATGTCGAAGTTATTGTTACACTACTTTTGTATAAGTAAACTATAATAGTATCGTTATAAAACCCTTACCTTTATCTTCATGTGTACCATTTGTTCCATTGCATTCGCTGACGCCGTTGTGTCTGTTTATTCCATTAATTCCATTTACACCGTTCACTCCGTTAACATTGATTCCATTGACCCCGTTCACTGAACCAACTCCATTGGTCTCGTTTACACCGTTAACTCCATTAACTCCGTTAACACCGTTAATCTCGTTAACTTCATTATCTCCGTTGACCGTTTCGTCGCTGTCGTCTTCGCTAGCGAGGCCGGTGGCATCGAAGCCGACGCCGACGATCGCGCGCGGGATATCTGCTTCGTCTTTCAACCAGGGGTGCTCCAGGCACTCTTCCACTGTAAGACGACCCCTGGAAATTATAAAAAATCATTGTTAGCGAGCTATATTTGACATTTTCAGTTATAAAATATAATTATGATTGTTCTTTACAATAGAAGTAAGTACAAAGGAATAATAAATATGTATCAAATAACTTAATAGATTTTTAGGAATACTAAATTTTTTATATGATATTATTAATATTTTTAAGCTATTGTAAAATTTGAGTAAATATCATAAGTAAGGCATATTATAACATTTCTAACACTCACTTGGGGTCAACGACAAGCGTCTCCTTAATAAACTGTATGGCACGTTGCGACACGCCGCGGAACAAGTCCCGTGGGAAGGATAGCTGGCACTGCGCTATGTTCAGATACGTCTCCTGCTTGGTATCACCCGCGAATGGCGAGTACCCACTGAGCAGTACGTACGCTAGAACACCCACCGACCATATATCCGCTGCTAGGGACAACGGCTCGTAGGATAATATTTCTGGCGCTAGAATGGAAATAATAATTGTTTTTATAAACATCGAATTACTTAAGACTCCTAATAACTATAATTAATGCAAAAGTTTGTATGTGTGTATGTTCGTCACTTCCCACGGTGAATGGCTGGACCGATTTGAATGTAATTTAGTGGACAGAAAAATTATGGATTAACACATAGGCTTGTTGAACTACACTGTATTTCAGTACAATAAAAAAAATATACTTCGAATTTATTATGCCATTTTATTGAAAATAAGCAATTTTAGTAAGTTATAAGAATATAATAAACTATAATAAATAGCACCAATTATTTACAAAGTATAAATAATATCTATTAAATATATGTAAATCTTAAAACCTTATCTGTGGGAAAGCATTTCACTTGTTGACATTAAATTACAATGTTGTAAACATTCATATTCAGTTTGTATTAAAATATAGAATCTCAGGATACAGTAGCAATTAAACAACTACAAAACTTCCGCAAGCATCGCATTAGCAAATATTAAGTAAATTATATGAAGAAAGAGAATTTACGTTTGAAAGAAATTTGAATAGTCCACAGCGGATATGAGACGTTGTTTTATCAATACATAAATAAAATATCGTTGTGGGAACGAGGGCGTTAAGAACATTCACTTTTAAGAAAACCTCATCAGAACCTGTCCAACACGCACCCACGCTATTTCGCGCACCTATTGGTACAATCAAAGACACGATTTATATGTACATATAATAAATTCTGAGTTGAATCTGTATATTATTTTTTTTTTTTTTGGAAAATCTTATTGAAATTGTCATTATTATCAATACAGAGGCCGAGTCTATATTTTGTAGAATTTTTGTCTGTCTGTCTATCTATGACCACATCACCGAAAAACCACTGGAGGTATTTCAATGTATGATGATAGCTGGTTATCCGGGTCAAGATATAGGATACTTTTTACTGCGGTAAAATATCTCATTGCTGAGAAATCTACGAGTATACTAAACGTTAAAAAATTCTTTAATTCGATAAACGTGTTAAAGTATACCAATAAAAAATGGTATTGCTTTTCAGACCATAACCGATATATAATATCTATTACAAAATAAGAATAATATGTAGAAACCACTAGTTGGTAATTTCCATGGAAACTATAAAATTATCTATTTTACGGTCGAGGGATTGGATACTCTTGGAGATGCATCTTAATTATTACAAGACATGTGGTAACACTGCGCATATAGAAAGTACTTCTCGCATACTCCGGCCCATTTACATTTTATGTATATCTAATAGTTGCGACGTACATACGTTTATGATACGGTGAAATGACCATTTTCTAGATTAATTTTCAATAATGACTTCGTAATGAGAACTTCTACTTATACAAATTCATTTCAGAACCTAGTATATAGTATTTTTATAATCATAAAATTTTACTTTAAATATACAACATTAATATTAAAAGTAATTTACTGAATGAATAAAATACACATTTTACTTTAAAAAAAGTAAAAAAAAATGTACATATTTTATCTACATATGTAAATAAATCTTATAAATAATCTTTGTTACTGAAATAAGAGGAAAAAAACTCAACTGTAAATTACAACAAGTATTGGTAGGTTGAATAAATAAAGCGACGGAGAGTGACTTTTTAAAACAATGCACAAAAATTCAGTTGGCAAATAGTACCTAACTTAGTACCTATCTATGACAAATATAATGAATAATAATTAATTATAAAATATATCAGATTCAAATAAAACCATATTTTGTGAAATATTTTAAAATCACAATACAAATATACAAATTTATTACATAGTATAGTAGAAACTCACCGACATAATCCCTGGTGCCCAAGATCTCTCTGACATGAGCGCCGGGTTGTATCGCACGGCTGATACCAAAGTCGCATATCAGTAGTTCTTCTCCTCCGGCCGACAGCAAGAGGTTCTGAGGCTTCAGGTCTAGGTGGGCGACTCTACGTGCGTGCAGGTGGGCAAGGCCCTCTAGTACATGACGGAGGGCCCTTCTAGCCGCACCCTCTGACAACCTCTCCTCTTCATCTAAGAGCCGCTGTAGTTCACCTCCCGCGCAAAGTTCCAGCACTATGGCCACTTCTGATCGTGTTTCATATACCTGGAAGATGTACGCGTGTTTTCGTTTATTCAAAAAGTATTAAAAATATACTTCAAATATTAATATGTATTTCATTTTTATTATATTAAGAAAAAAAAACAATATTACTACAACAAAATGAAAAAAAAAAATCATTACGAAAACTATTTTTTTTTAATGAATAAAAATGATACATTATTATTAGACATTATAATTTTAACATATACATATATCTCTATCGGTGATTACGCTCGATTCACTTGGGTGAGTCCCCAGGTGCCTAAAACTCTGATTCCTCCAGTTCGTACTTGGATGTTACCTGTGCACTAAATATCATCTAAATTCATTCAGGCGTTTCAGCGTAAACGAGTAACAAACTTACACACAATACAAACTGCACAATATTTATAATAGTAGTCTCATTAAATATGTAAATAAACGTTTACATAAATCTATCGTTACATATACAGTCTATAAGCCTAGTCTACTCGTAGTACTACTCTCATAGTCTTCTGTTGAGAGAGTATAGCTATACTGTCGTGATATTGAAGAAGGCCCTAACTAGGCCGACGACACGTTTGGCTCAGTTTGTAGTGACCCTACTTGCTGCGCCAGAGGTCGCGGGTTCGAGTCCCGCTGGGGGCATACGTTTGTGTGATGAGCACGAATGTTTGTACTCCAGTCATGGGTGTTTATATTTATAATATGTATGTATTTAAAGTTATATATGTATAATGTATCAACTATCTGGTATCCATAACACAAGCCTCGTAGCTTACCATGGAACTAGATGGTGCTGTGTGTTAATGTCCTGACATATTTATTTATTATTTATTATTTATAACTAACAATTTTCTCAAAAATGACTTAAATGTAGATTTGGAATCAGCAAAAAATATGCTACTTGATAATCTTACTCATAAAACTCTAAGTCTTATGAATCTGGAGATACCATAATCATTTTCATCGTAACTATGTCGAAACTAGTAGTAATTTTGACGTCGTACTAAGACAAAACTTCAATTATCTTAAAATCAACTTTGACGAAGTTGCGGCCTTCTTTTTTATGACGGCACTACAAACACCAGACCCACCTCATGTAATCTCACGACGCGGCTACTCTCGGCGCACAGGGCCAGCACGGCCACCTCGTGCTGTATCTCGCGGGTGGTGTCGGCAGCGCGCCGTCGCTTACGGATGAACTTGGCGGCGTACTCCTCGCCGGAGACCAGGTGGCGGATTTTACGTACTGATGCGAATTTACCCCTGGAAATAGAAGGATGAGAAATTGATTAAAGACTTATGAAATTTTAGTAAATAAGCGTTTGTCAAGCTGTATATGGGTGGTTCTTCAAAATTTGGTTAACTTATGGCCTAATTTTGACAAAGGTCTTTTTAGATGGTTATCAGTAAATTTCTGATTCTATACTGTGGATATAATATTTACTTTGTTGCATCTAAAAGGGCCAGTCACTTTACAATGTATTTTAAGAGAAATTCAAGTTTTTTTGAAATCGGTTATCTAGGGACTGACGAGACATGATAGGGACTGACGCCAAAGACGGTTAATGTGTTTAATCACATTTTTATAGCAAAATTAACTTTAACAAAATAAAATAACTTACATATTATTATTAATTATTGTAACAAACAGTCAAAATATAAGATATTTTATATAACAAGTAGAATTATTTCTTAGATTTACGCGAATATTTGACATTTTAAATAAAACTATTTTTTCACAAACAAACAACAAACTTTAAAATTATAAAAATGTTTAAAGTTAAAAAATATTGTAAGGTAATTAGTGAAATTTTCATTTTGTTAATTGTGGGTAGGCTGTCTGTAACAACTATACCTTCGAGACATGTAACACCTCAGTCTCTCCCGTGACCATGAATGCTGTAAAGCATTCGAAACGTCGGGAAACAAAAATGCAAATAAATCCGCGACAAAATCCGAAAAAATAGTTTTATTTAAAAAGTAGAATTTTCTTCCTACAATCTTAAATTTAGTATCATACTCAAAAATATTCAATGTACTGAAGTAGACAATCAATTTTATGTTACCTTGACAAGCTATTTTTTATATCAGTGAAACTTATTATTACCTACTTATCTCTTCAGTAAAGAAAATTTAAAAAATCTGAGTAAACTGAAAAGTTACAATCATAGGCTTTCTTTTATTAACTGTACTTTCAGTTTAGTACTTACAAACTAGAAATCTTTAAATAACTAACAATACTTTAAAAATTAGCTTTCTAAGTAACAAAATTATAATTTGAACGTAATAATCACTCTTTCTCTAATTAATCACAAATACTATCACATCACTATTTATTTGTTTTAATTTTCGTAAGCGACAACATGTTTCTTCAATTTGTGAAACACGGTTCCACCCTATTAGGTTAGGAACTGGCAGTTATTCTAAAACATTCATCGTAAGGCACGTCAGCGATATCATTCTCATTTATTTGAAATTCTGTGCCATTTATTAATTCAGCTTTTTGATTAGGCTCGTTAGCCATGGCTTCAATTTTACTTTTTGGTGTAAGTGCTTTCTTATTTTTCGTCATTTTACGTTTGTCTTCTGTTTCGTGGTTCTTCTATGCTCATGCGGTGTCATGTCCTTGACACATTTCCTTTGTCCTTTTTCTTTTTTCTTTGGATATTTATGTCGTTCTTTTTATTTGTACTCTCCTAGCAAAATAGGGTCTTTTTAATTTTTTCCAAACGTCACTTTGCCTGTTCACACTTTTTTTTGGCGAGTTCCCCTTTGGAAAGTAATGTTTTCTTTTTAGGTACCATATTCTACAACAAATACATATATTTTATTATTAAAACCATGGATCACGCAGTATGACCGTCAGTCCCTAGGTGTACCATCAGGCCCTAATCACTTTTATGACGAGGGCCTGACGGTCTAGGGACTGACGAATCAAAGCAAAATCAAAAATAACCTATTATTTAAAATAAACATAACAACCAGCAGGTGATCAAAATAACAAGGCAGACAAAGCGCAAATTTACAATAAGTAATGAGATCAATTATTAATTAACTATCTTTGAAACAACTTACCTAGGGACTGAGAGTTTGACTGGCACAGCACGTGTTTCCGTAACAAAGTCGGCGACTGCAGTAAAAACGAAATAGCTGATGCGGCATTGGTCGTGTTTACATTTAACTTCACATCGATGGTTTCGCTTGAGTAAGTTTTGAAAAACACCATAAGCTTAGATGCCGCGTATTTTCGAATTTCGCAAATAGCTAGGGACTGATATTTTTTAACGCTTACACTTTTTAACTTGAAATAATATGATAAAAGTTATTGTTATTAAAAATTAAATCGCAATGACTAGGTTAATAATGTAATAGTAAACGTGTTTAAGTCGAGTTAAATCAAAGTATGATTTAGAGAATTACAATAACAATGAAATGCTTGCTAAATTTGAGAGATCTTACATGGCTAGGGCCTGATATTTGGAGTAGAAAGAAGCGATTTTCGGAAATAAAAAATATTGTGATATAAATCAAAGTGAGTGACCAAATTACATGAACTTTATAATATTGCTTAGTAGTTGCAAATATTCAATAAAATAGATATAAATATGTGAAAATTGCTGCTAACACCAAGTTAACCAAATTTTGAAGAATCACCCATATATATCATATTATTTATTACATACACTCATACTTATAGTTTAATCGAAAGCAGGATTTGAGTACGTATTAAATATCACTAGACAAATTATCGTTTTGATGGAGAGAAAGCAAATACATATAAGCTCTTCATCGTTTATTACATCGATGTCAAAAATAACACTTTAGCCACTGGTGAAATTCCCAAGTGTGAACACACTTTACGTTGGAAACAGACCAAGAACTCGGCCAACCCCAGTGAATTAGCATATGATAAGTGCGACTTTCCTCGAAGTACGCGTAATGTGTAAGTGCTTGTAATTGAGCAATTTCGCGGCGTCGACAAGTTGAACGCGATAAACATCTCATGAAAAGACCATTAGAGGGCCATTTGTCGCGATAATAGCCCACTCGCATGACGTCTGCAGAAATATTAATGTTGTATTCAAATTGTGTCTTCCTGAATGAGAATAATTAGACCAGAGGTACACTTGTCACGATCGTTTAGTCTTCCTGTTTCGTAGTCTAAATGACTTCTCACTACGGTTAGCTCTTAAATGCGCATTCTGCATTGCTAGGCACAATAAACGTGGTCATTTTTCTAACATTTTATAATAATAAAATAAATATGATATTTTTACTGTAATCGATTTGATTAACATCGTCAAAATTAGTATTTTAGAGGACAAATTAACACGTAGGTAAGCGAAAAAGTTTTGTCAAATCCATGATATTACATATCAAGTAAAAGGGCTCAGTATGAAGGAGAAATGCTTATAATTTTAAATAACGTATGTAAAAGTTTAGTAGAGCAGATTTAAAATAAACAATGTTTAAAAATCGATATAAAGATTTCTGTCAATTTTATTCGAGTAAAGTAATAAAAATAAAACAAATCGCCTTTCCGCTCCAAAGCGGCAGCGCGACGTAATTTGAAGCAATCTTGGGCAAATATATTCGACTCATTCAGAATCGTCAGTGTCATTTTGTTAAATCTTGGACAATATTGGCGAAAAATTCGACCAGACACAACAATTTCACCCTAAAATACTCATATCTCTTTATCTGGCATTACCATGTAATAATAATAAATATATAAATTATGCATACAACATTACACACATTGTAAAGTATACAACTTTAGTTTTTTTCGTTGAATCAAATTAAAAAAAAATGCCAAAATGTTGAAATCTGTAATCAGTAATCCTTAAATATGATAGAAGCGATAGGAGCCCACTCACTTCACATTCGAATGGTCAAATAGTGAATAAGCTAACTATTTAGTCTAAAGTACAAGTAAATTTGTTAGTTTCCGTACTAATTTCGAGTGGAGCATAAATCTGCGTGCTAGCCGGCAGGCGCCAGCCCTGAGCGCGCTGTCGACGAGATCATAACGGCGCTCGTGATGTATTGTGCATTGCCGACTTTGGATTAATACTTAGCTGGACTAAACGGTGTTATTGAGTTATTGTAGCCATAGGAATTAATATGTAACTAGTCACTATATTCATGTTATTTATGATATTTTCATTGATACAACTTTAACTATCTCTATTACACAAGCCTATGTCCTTTGGCTGCACCTGTTACAGTGAGATAAATAGCCTAAATCACTCGAATTCGAGTCATGGCAAGAATGCCAACAAAAGTGTTCTTTTTCTTCTTTAACGCTGCATACAATTTTCTTATATACTAGTAATATATATAAAATAGCACATATTACTGGTCCGTATTTTAATCCATCTGTATTTACGTAAAATTTCATTGCAATCGGTTAGATATATAACAAAAGATCTTTAAAATTCAAACGCACCTACATCTTAAAACCTGGTGTAGTTGCACATGCAATATAGGTATGTAATGATGAATGTCGAACATTTCTGGCCAACGGAAAACACGCAGAGCCAATCTATTATCAATCTAGCGCCAGAGACTGCGTGAAATGAATAAACTCGGTGCATTTGAATTTTAATAGCTAAGCAGCTGAGGTGGTCGCGATATTTTGTGGACATCGGTCACCCACTGTGCCAATCGAATGTTAATAACTTAGTAGGTAATAGAAAAACATACATTACAAATTAGATAAATAGGCATTCATTATATTATGTACAGGGTCATTTTTATTTACTGAAAACCTTTTGGGAATATACTATTTAAATCATAACAACAACACCTGTAACAAGAAAAAAATAATATTTCTAAATTTTTATTTTCATACAAAAATAAAAATACATTTTTTGCACCTTCTAAACTTTAAAGTTCTAGCATCTGGCCAAGTTTAAATAAGTAAGCGCGGCTTCTTACACCCCTCCATCCCTCCTCCACCGGACACGCTCTTTCTTTTACTAATGCTGGACTATTACCGTTTAGAAGGTGCAATAAATTATTTTTATTTTTATTAAATTTGAGATATTTTTTTTTCTTACAGATGTAGTTGTTATGTTGTAAATAGTGTATCCCCAAAAGATTTTTAGTAAATTAAAAATGACCCTGTATACCTAACCGTTCAATCGAGGCTTGATTTAAAATACCACCTCGTTACTAATAAGCTTTTGTGTCGCCATCCGTGAGTTTTTTGATAAGATAGTAAATCAAATCAGATAAAAATTATCTTTCAAATATTAAATATTGCCTGACGTAATATAAAAATGCAACAATTCAGCATCATAATGTGTTTATTTTTTGACTTTTTCATATCAAGACGTTATATCTGATGAATGGAAAAAGAGGTGATCTAAGTATAAATATATATTAGCGAGATACATGTTACAAAACGAAGGTATGAAAGGAAGAAGTGGAATCACTTAAGAGTGCAAAAGGCATGCAAATATCAATACGGTTCACTAACGCGGCGTCTCAACAAAGGTAAGTAGGTCAATCCTTTGAACACGATGTTTGTTCAGAAAACTTCGTTTAAATGTAAGTGTGCTCTCACACTTTACAATGGTTCTTATTACTTTTAGTCGTGTCTCAAACAACGCCATATTACGACTTCTTATCGTATGGTATAATGTCAGTTAAATGTTTCTTAGACGTGAACTTTATAAAAGGCACATAATTTTGCTGATTTCGTAGCTAAATTATGCGGGATTCCATGAAAGCCAGTCCTTTAATAGTAAATGTTAGTAGAAATACGTTTTACACTGATTAAAAAAAACAAGTGTAATAGAAAACAAAAAATCTTAATGAACATAATTTAATTTAAACACTTTTAAGTAATAAGTATTCAGCCAATTTTTATTTCGAACAAAATTACAAAGTTAGTAAAAATACATATGAATAGTAACACGTAGTGATAAGTACTTTCTCGAACTCATCAACATCTTGCAAATCAAGAGAATAAACTTTTTGCTAACAATTTATGACATTAAATAAATTTTAATCCACAAACGACTCCTGATTGCAGTTAATCGTTATCTTGTAAAAAGTGCAGATGCGCAAGCGCAGGTCTGGAGGGGGTTATTTTCGACGAAACCGACGCACCTGCCGCCAGCTGGCCGATTGACGCCGAAAAACTTGCCGACACGGTGATTGGAAACGACGTGCTGCTAAGCGGACTTATTTAATATAATTAAGTATAGACTATTTAAGTGAACACTCAAGGTATAGATATCAAGGTTAATACGATTTTATATGTAACAAATAAAAAAAAAAACAAATATATCCCACGGGAACCGTACATTTTTCCGGAATAAAAAGTAACCTATGCGCTATTCCAGACTGTAATCTATCTCTGTGCCAAATTTCATGCTGCATCCGTTCTGGCGTGATTGAGTAACACACATCCAAACATTTATAATATCACTAAGATACTTCTTTTGTACTTCATGTCAGGAATTATTGTTAAGGCAAAAAAACAAAAAATATAAATTGATTAACGTTTTCATAGAACATCCTGTATATAAAACTCATATTATCGATCTCATAAGCGACACAATAGCAAAGGAACAATATATCATTTTAGTAAAACCAAAGTTATGAGGATAATTTAGAGCCTTCACTTCGATCTTGCGTCACAAAGGAATGCGTGCGACTAATATATCGCATAGACGTTTTACGCGTTCAATTGGTTGCCAGCAACGAGTATTTATGGTCGCCCGTCAGTTTTATGAATATGCGAGCGACCGATAAAACGTTCATTTTTCCATATAAAACGTGGCGTCTGATAAATGACAACAGCATTATTAAGCGCTATAGAGCCAAGAAGTAGCTATTGATGTATAGAATTTATGAAGTAGTCTCACATCTATCGGATGGACCGATTTCGATGCGGGTTTTTTCATTTGAAAGCCAGTTTCCTTGCGGTAGTTCTTAGCTATGTTTGGTTAATATCGGTCCAGCAGTGTAAGAGTATCAGCTCTTTTCCAAAATGATGTAAGACATTTTGGCGTATGATTACTCGATTAAGTGCCTCACGCGTGCCTTGTGTAATCGCTAATGACAATTAATTTGCGTAGAAGGTTTTTTAATTTATAATAATAACTTTTAAGGTACCTTTTTAATTGAAAGTAATGTTAAATAACTTTTCTAGTACAATCCGTTAGTACCACATAGACACATAATAAAGTAATTTTTAGTTCGGTCCGGTTAGCAGTGGCGCAAGAGCGGTTGCGCAACCGGACCGATGACCGACGGCGTCCTTGGCAATGACGACTAGATAGATGATCGACGTCCACCGGTGATTGATTAGTGAGCGCTCTATATAATGCTAGGGATCAGGGGGCAAGGTACTACGCATTTAAAACGCGTTGTGAGATTACCGGGCTTTTGTATTTTAATTCCAGTCATTAGTGACCTTGTATCTTCAAATAGGATATTTTTATTTCTCGACGCTTCGCGTTAAAGAATTTAATATTTCTATATACATATAGTTAGTTTTGATTTTTATACATATATAGAGTAGCGACTCTAGTATCGAAGTCATATGCATAAATTACACAAAACCTTACAAACGATTCTGATGAAACTGTAGTTTTTCATTACAGGAAGATTGAGCAACATATTTTTTGTGTGTAGTTGTTCAATTTAATAAAACATCATTGCACAGTGAAATGCCTACTACATATTTTGTGGGGTATCGCGGGTTCGATTACTGCATAATATAAATGTATTGCCTACACAGACAATGTTTTTTTACTCTGGAAAAAAGGTGAAGCTTTCAAAATTGACAGTCTTGTGAAATTAGTCCTTTACTTGCCAAAGTTAAAATCCAAAAAATATACAACTTCAACTAAGCACTCTGCACTTTCCAGATTATATTCAACTAGCGACTTAGCTTGTCTACTTAGCCCCTAGCTTGATTCCCAATACAAACATTCATCCCCATTTTCTCCCCTTTAAGGGATGATTTTCGAGATAAAAAGCACCCTATGTCCTTCCCAGGGTCTCAAACTATTTTCTTACCAAATTTCATCTAAATCGGTTCAGTAGATCCTGAGATTACCCTCTACAACGTCACAAACTTACAAACTTTATCTCTTTATAATATTAGTATAGATAAAAGCTAATTCAAAATTTAGTCTGTATATCCCAGGATTGAGTACGCATTATCCATCACCCAGCCAAGTAATGAAGCCTTTTAGTATGATACATACAGTTAACAAGATCGTGAGAAGTGTAAAATTGAATTGATCATATTCTGCTTAAGCATTACGTTACAAATACAGGAAGGTACAGTGTTAAAGCAGCATGAAAGTATAGTTGACGTGAGACGCATTCCAGTGTCGCTGCCTGCGCATCTCTGCGGCTATCTCTTACGCAACTGTGAACTTGATCGTGACCGATAGTGTCGATCGATTGATATCGATAATGCCACGCTACGGAGCATCGATAAAATATACTTAATCGATTATTGTGTAGTAATAAATGTAGTATTACTGCGCAACGTATAGAAATTGATATTTAGTCTGAGCCAAGTTAGAGAAAACCACGTTTAACTAATAAAATAAAGCAATATATATAAGAATTATAAGCCATATACATATTTCACTAGGTTTGTTATAGAGCTATCGATTGTTGCACTATCTTCATTATTATTTACGACGTGCATATTTTAATGTTCTGAAGTGTCTTAAGACAAATTTTATTATAATTAATATATCACCATATCGTCAACGATTTATTTAAACAGACGTTCATTGTTTAAAGAAACTGTGCAGAAAGTGGACAGTGAGTTGAAGCATCTTTATACTTATCTCTCCCGTAAAAGGTAAGTATTTGTTAAAGGCTTAAGGAACAAGCTTATTTTCTATCTACGTATAAAATAGATATCAAAGCTGTTCTTCTTCCCTACTGTGCAGGGGAAGTCGTAAAATTTAAGTTTATTCGCCCTAGAAACTCATTTACTTCTATTGAGTATGCAATAAAGAAAGTCTCGGCTATATTAGTAAACTTTTATGTTTCACTTTCAATATATTATTTCAATATATATATATATATATATATATATATATATATATATATATATATATATATATATATATATAATATATATATATATATTATATATATATATATATATATATATATATATATATATATATATAATTTATAATATATCGTGAAATGCTAACCATTCAGTTAGTTACATTAACTTTATGTCCGACTAGAGTGTGTCAAAATCATCATAGTTTTTAATAGCTTCATATATGTACCTACCTATACATAAGCAAAATAAATTTCGTCCCAGCAATAATTTATTAACGTAATTGGCGTCGACCCCAAACGTCTACACTTTAATAACACGCACGTATAAATATATATTGTGTAAAATTAGCAAACAGTTAAATCGATGTTTGTAACATAGGCTAATACACAAAACCCCTTTGGCTTCACCGCAGTCGACTGATAAATACAAAATTGAATTTGTTAGAGACATCAGTTAATTCAATTCAATTTTGGCTTCAAAGCGTGTCAGTTGAGCAACCACAGTTAATATTACAACATATAAATAATAATTTTGGCATAACTTGATTAGTGGAAAGAATGAATGATGATTATTGACATTAGTGGAATGTGTTGCGTGAGATATTCTTAAAATATGTAGCTTATTAACATAAGCTTTATAATAAAAACTTTCATTGCGAGCTTTTTTTATTACTTTTGATATAAAAAATTACAGAATAACCTATTAAGTATAAAATTTAACTAA
Organism: Brenthis hecate; assembly: GCA_951806755.1. Classification (NCBI taxonomy): domain Eukaryota; kingdom Metazoa; phylum Arthropoda; class Insecta; order Lepidoptera; family Nymphalidae; genus Brenthis; species Brenthis hecate. The sequence goes on from OX638281.1 coordinate 2,632,930, forward strand.
AATAAAACTACAGACGTTCTCTACAATATCAATGACCTGTGCACCGGACAATAGCACGAGGGACGTACGCAATGCAATCGAGATTTAAATTAGAAATCCACAATGCATTGTACCTACACACAAGTGCACTGCCAGTGGGGAGAGTTAATCACATTTTTGTTTTAGAGGGGTTGTTTGGCTTTAGAATAGTGTTTGTTTTGCAGTTTTGCATGCAAATAATACCAACGGGGCATACGTTTGATAGGTTTTTACTTTTTTAACTGTTCAAACTAAAAAAATTGTATATAATTTAGAAAATAATAGTGGAAGCAATTGTAAATATTTTAACTAACTTTATTTAGTTTGGTATATACATAAACATCTTTTCACTTTTTGTGAAGATAAAATGATAAAAACAGCGACCTCAACCACTTCAAACTTTATAATATTTTAAATGTTACGTCTCTCTTTCTTATCATTTTATTACCTTTATCATTATTATGCTAAAAACTGTATGTTAATTATTATATCAAATTTAAAAAAATTATAGCATCGAATATTGTGTAAAAATTGTATCATCAAGATTTTCCTCGAATGCAGATAAACTTCGAGAATCAATAAAGTGAGAAAATAAATGTTATACTAAAAATGAAAGTCACTTATGCAATAACAAGTGACATTGAATGACGAAAAAAATGCATTACGCTCGTAAATATTCAAATCAGTCCGGTTTGATGTCGTAGACACTTAATTTTTAAAATAAGATCCATGTCGTGTGCAAATGGTCAGGACAAAAAGTAAGACGAAATATGAGATCCTTTTATTTATTTATTTAATAAGGAACTCCAACAGAAGTACATATAAAAATTATTACAAATTACTGGAGAACACAAAATGCACTAGAATAGTGTTTATAACAATCGTAAAGCTATTAAACGAGAATGTAGAAGCTAGAACAAAAATGGCTGAATTTTCACAATTCAAAATAAAATGTAGATATAAGTGTACCAATAAATTAGATATTTATCATATTTAGAGGAAAAGAAATAAATATGTTGGGACATTAATACTCAGCACCACTTAAAACCATGGTAAGCTACGAGGCTTGTGATATGGATACCAGATAGTTGATACACTACATGTATATAACTTTAAATAGATACATATTATAAATATAAACACCTATGACTGGCGTACTAACATTCGTGCTCATCGCACAAATGAATGTCCCCAACGGGACTTGAACCCGCGACCGCTGGCACAGCAAGTAGGGTCACTACAAACTAATTCAAACGAGTTGCCTGTCGTCGAAAATGTCATCATTATCAAAAAAAAAATTACATGTAAGTGCTTAATGATGTAGACTCCAGAGATTTATTATTAATTAATTCAACAGGCAAATATATCCTACAATAAACCAGGAAATATTAAAATTAAAAAAAAAAACAACATCCAGTACAAAACCAAAGAAACAACTTGTATAAATCTATTTTTATAAGACTGCACTTCCGAGTATATAACAGAATATGTAGACCGTGCGATCAGCATTCCCGCAGGCGCGGACACACCTGCCGGGGCGCGTGCCATGATCTGCAATACATTACTATCGATACTGAATTTCGATATAATAAATTATTTATTGCAACACCGTAACGTCTGGGGCCGCTATTAATTTTATTATTGCTCTTATAGTGCAAACATAAAATAAATTATGCTGCACCTAAACGGCCGATACTTACTGTTACATATCTTATGGCAGATCTTATTATCAAAAAAATTAAATGAAACTAAAAATATATTTTATATTCGAAGTGAATAAACACTTTTCTGAATTAAAAAAATATATAGTATAGGGTGTCTGTTATTTAGTCTGTTTTAACCCGGGAATGCGTAGTGTTACTCTTTTGACAGTGACAGGTTCGATTCTCTAACTTCAGAGCTTCTTCTTCTTGAACTTGGAATGTAGAGAAACAGCCAAGTTAGCAATTAAAAAAATCTGAAACTTAGTAACAACATTTTCTTTCCGCAATAACTTTGAGTGTCGCTTTAGGGCATATTATATTAAAATATAAATTTAAAGAAATTACAACTGGATTTAGATTCGACCGCACCTTTTTTTCTTAATTCTCACAACATTAAATACCGAAAGAAACATGAATGTCACATTATGTGTAATTTCTTTTTCGCAAATCTATACATATAATAAAATTGTAACTAAGCCGTATCTGTAATTAAATATTTTTTGGAAAATCTTATTGAAATAAACATTATTATCGATACAGAAGCCGAATCTATAGTTTTTTAACTTTTTATCTGACTGTCTGTCTGTCTCTTACCGCATCACAGAAAAACCAATCAAGGGATTTTGATGAAGTTTGGTATGATGATAGTTGGTTATCCGGGTCAACATAAAGGCTACTTTTTACCACGGGAAAATATCTCATTTCTGAGAAAAAATACAAAAACTGCAATGTAAGAGTATACTAATATGTAAAACTTAAGAATTTGGTTTTCGGTCATCTGAACGCGAGCGGAGCCGCGGGCAATGCTAGTTCGAAATAATTATAATAAAAAGGTATGGCTCAAAAATATGCTATAATAAGTTCTTTAATGCACACCCGTGACTCTCTGTACATGCAAAACAAAAGTTCAGTATATTTCAACGCCCACTCCTATGGGTAACTGAGAAGGCCATAATGATCGCGGAACTGACCAATTGTCAACGATTACCAGTTCACCGATAAGCGCACAATAGGATATTTATTTACTACCTGTTTCATTACTAATACACTACATGTATATAACTAATGTATGATACTAAAAAGGACTTGGAGATTGGGATGTTTGTAAGCTTTATAGTTTAAATTAACAATAAAGCTTAAAACAAAAAAATACACATCACTTATTATAACAATAATCCTTAAAATTTTATCTCCAATCTTAAGAAAATTCAACGAAATAAACTAAAACACTGACAACAATAGTACCTTTCTTCTCCCCAGACTATAAAAAATATTTTCATGCCCCCCTTTATTTTTTTTATTATAATATATTATATTTTTTATATTTTATATTTTTTTATAATAAAACACATAATTTTAACGATTTTTAATTACTTTAATTTTTAAGTTATTACAAAATACTAGCCTACTAAGCCTCCTTTTTGTGGTTGGGAACTCCTGGTCTAAAAGACGTTTAATGTCTAAGGAAAATATTTCTTGAAAGATAAATAATAATCATTAGAGTCCGTTTAATTAGTACACTAATTCCTTAGAATGTATTGGTTGGTTGCCGTTATTCATTTAAAATTATACACTTGATAATTAGTATGCAAATTCGTAGATGTTTGTTCGTGTAGATTTAGTGATTTCGCTTATAACTGAGGTTCATTAACGTACGTTGTGAGATAGAATTTTAGATTTCTATTTAATGTCTTACGCAAACTGATATTTCTAAATAATTCTTTACACGACGTATATACCGCTTAGCGAGACGGTTGAATCGTTAAAACAAGACAATTTTCCTATTAAACTTTATCCAATTACTATGTCTTTGGACTTTCAAAAGGTATTAAGCTATATGCTATCTAGGTGACAATTATTGTTTTAGAGTGTAAAATCTGCAATAGTTGATATTAAAATGAATGTTATTAAAATGAATATTTATGTCAATATACAAAAGTAACACGTGTCTCACTAAAACAAAATTCAAATGCAGAAATTGAGATATTACTGACATCGTTGCAAGCCTAAGCTTGCTCCTTGCTGCTAAGAGCATTATCGTAAGAAGCAGCACTGAGTCATAACAAATCATTCTTGACAACGAAGTGAGCAACGATTTTGATGAACAACAACGATGCGCGGGCGCAGCCACGGAAGCGAACCTATAATTAATAGATCACCCACGCACCGCCGCTTGAGATTCGCCGACGTGAATAATTCAATCTTAATATTCACTAGCTATGAATACCATTAACGACGACCAAAAAGAACTGGATTACTTCTATTACAATTAAAATGTATGAAATTTAATCTTACAATGTTAAATGAGCAATTCTTATATATACATACATATTTATATATGTATATTGTATATACAAATTTAACTATTCATATATGTATGTTCTTGTATATTCATATCTTGTACATAATATTTATTGCGTGTATCTCGAAAAGCGCTCTAACGATTTGGATCAAATTTGGTTTTTAGATAAAGTTAAATTTCTTTTTAAGTTTATAATATGTATAGGCGTCTATCTTTTCTGAAAAAACGTAATTTTTTTATCTTCTCCCAAAACGCCGAGCGAAGTTCAGTCGCCCAGGTATGTATGTATATGTACACTTACTTATGCTAATATAAATGTTTTTTTTTTTTTAATTTTAATGTAAATATATAGATATTTATTATTTATGTATTTTATTACTTATAATAAATTGCTTTTTTCCCGCAATTCTCCTCGCATCATATCGAAAATCATAGACTTTAGAAGAAATATTAGTGCTTAGACTTAGTAAGTCATATAATAATTAAGACTATTTAAATTCACTTATTGATCATATAAACCATATAAACTCAATATTTTGGAAAAAATCCAAAAAAGTTAAAAAAAAAACAAAAAAAACATAAAAAATACATGTACCTATGTTTTTTAACTTTACTAATATTATATTCATGTTGTTATGTTAAAAAAAGAAGTCGATAACAATAGACATTATAATTACTGTACATATTTCTTATTTTTTCTCTCATTTCTTCACATACCTAATTTAACATTTACGGAGTAAGTTTGAAAAAAAAAATTTTTAATATCTGCATTGACTGAAATAACAGAATAATAATTAATAAGTAAATCAACAATTTTAAGTGACATAAAATATAACCATAACGTAAATAAAAATCAGAGTAAGCCAGTTAGATTAATTAAGACATTTGTTTTAATGCTTTGCCATGCTGTAGAAAGACCTACGATTAAATAACAAATGTTATTATTAAATTTGAGTTAAACCAATTCTTATATATAAACTAGCGACTCACCCTCGCTCCGCTCGGGTTCGTCCCTACTTACGTTTTAACGTTTAGTATAGATTTCTCAGAAATGAGATATTTTCCCGTAATAAAAACTATCCTATATGTTGACCCGGATAATCAGCTACATCGTACCAAATTTCATCAAAATCCCTCAAAAACAGATAGACAAAAATTCTAAAAACTATAGATTCGGCCTCTGTATCGATAATAATGACTATTTCAATAAGATTTTCCAAAAAATATTTAATTTACAGATTCGACTTAGAATTTTATTATGTGTATAGATAACTTGCATAACACTTTTTTTCTGCTTATAAGTATATCCCAAGTCAAAATTTTGCCGATGTGTTAAAACAGCTTATAAGTATTAAAAGAAGAAAAGTGGTACTCGTCTTATCCCTGAAGGGGAGCCCTCAGCAACAAGTGTTTGCGGTACCTCTTAAAAGAGGGTGGATGGATATCTTAAACTAGTGGTTAGGGGAAGAAAATGATTATTTTATTTATACATTGACTATAATGATCATAATGATCAATCACTTATAAAAAGCAATAGGGGTTGAGTTGGTACATTCGATGTTTAATCAAAACGAATTTCTCAATTATTTGATCAAACTTAACTTATATTCTGACCATAATATTTGCTAAGTTTCAAGTAAATCGAGCTTTTGCTTTATAGAAGCTAAACGGGCGCGAATCCACAATTAAAAGGTAAGGCATAAAATATTTCAAAAAGCTCAAATAAAAAGATCTCATAAGTAAAAATTGTAATTACAAATATATGTGTATAACGAGTAGTAAAACATAACAACACAATATTTTCCCTTACATTGTCTTAAGTAATTCCAAGTTAGTCTATACGCACTCCGAGGTTCTTATTTAACTGACCAGTTATCTTTTAACTAGTCGCGCGGGTCTAATTAAGGAAACGTAACTGCATTGTAAAGGACGGTAGAAAGCAGCGCGTGCTAGGGAAAATGTATAATTTGATCCTATGTTCTCGAGGTATCCATACTAGGTATTAAACGTTAGACGGCCATTTATAGACTACACTTTTACTATTAATATATAGTATTTATTTTTTGACGACACGTTTAGCATAGTTTGTAGTGAGCCTACTTGCTGTGCCAGCGGTCGCGGATTCGAGTCACGCTGGGGGCATACATTTGTGTGATGAGCACGAATGTGTGTACTCCAGTCATGGGTGTTTATATTTATAATATGTATTTAAAGTTATATATGTGTAGTGTATCAAGTATCTGGTATCCATAACACAAGCCTCGTAGCTTACCATGGAACTAGATGGTGCTGTGTGTTCATATCCTAACATATTTATTTATTAAAATATTTATTTATACTTTAAAAAGTAAATTTGTATATTTTTAAATATGATTTAAAAAAGATTTAATCTATGCAGAAACCATTCTCATGACCCCTAATAATTTAAAAGAAAGTATCAGTTCTGTAGCAATTGGTCCAAATAAATCCCCATTCAGTAACACTTGCAGTGAAGTAAAAAGCGTGTAACAATAGAGTTCGTGTTTCGCGATTTGCTCCCACGATAGTTATCCGTATTGATCACAGATAGTGATGCTGGTAAGCTTGTTTGGCATTAGAATCGATTGTTTTATCAACTGAAGTAGCTTTTTAAATTTTATAGAAACGAATTAAAATTTATAAAGAAATTTACTCATCCCTTAATTCATATGCTTTTTGTTAAATATTTACTCAAAATATATTATACCTAGCGACTCACCCTCGCTTCGATCGGGTTCGTCCTTAGCTTGTTTTCCATTACAATCTTTCATCCCCATTTTCACCCCATTAAGGGATGATTTCCGGGATAAAAAGTATCCTATGTCCTTCCCAGGGTCTCAAACTATCTTTTTACCAAATTTCATATAAATCGGTTCATTAGATCCAGACATTACCTCCTACAACGTCACAAGCTCACAAACTTTACCTTTTTATAATATTAGTATAGATAACCCTTACAAATATACTTAAAAATAACTTCAGCTATATCTTAAAAAAAATCTTATTAGATTGAAAAAAAAATTGGATTTACTTAATCAGCTGAAAAAGCTAAACCAAATATAAGAAAACTTGTCATAAATAGGAAAATACGTTTAGGGCAACATCGTGCAATAAAAGCGGAAAGCTACCATCATCGATATAGTCGATCACATCTCTAGGCGGTCAGCGTCAGAACTGGTTCGCGCACAAAGAGATGCGTCGTGCCGCCACTTTCTCTGAACCTTTACGGAGACAAGAGATCTGCTATCTGACCTTTGTAGGGCTTTTGTATACAAACTTATTTTATTTATTTTCTTAACCACTTTGTTTTTAGAATTATTTAGTTTATTATTTTATATATTTATATACTTATGTTTAAGTTAATTATGGCGAAAACTTATTTTTAATTATTGTATTACATATGAAAATGATATTTTGTACACAGCAAGTATTTTTTAAATATAGTTTAATTTAAGTCTTTAAATTAAGTCCCAGACGACTAAGCAGTAAGCACCCTTAGTGGACTAAGCACAAGACTCACTATGTTTTCTATTTATTTACTTAAGTGACATTGAGCATGTTATCATATTGATGCTTATTTGCAAATTAAATTAATTCTGATTACTCACAAGACTTCACTTTTAAATTATTGTTCAAAACTGGAAAATTTCTTTCTAAATAAAAATATGAAAATATAAGATTTACGAGCATTTACGCGTTATAATTATACGTATTATATTTGTGAATATGTAGGATAGCTTTTCAATTTTCTGCGTGTTAGCTTTAAATCAAGAACATAGCCGAGGAGACAACGCAAAAACATGGCATCGCGTACCGATAACGTTTGCGTGCGCCCGCGCAGCTGATGTTACAGATACACATATAAAGCTGTACACAAACGAATAATATTATTTAAATATGTGATAGTTTTTTTACCTAATAGCAGCGCGGGGAAATTAACGTATAACTAATAATATACTTATTTGATACTTTATAGGCGCACGTACAATTGTTTTATCATGTTAAAAACTAACATAAAGTAAAAAAAAAAGTATAACTATATAATACTCGTAAGTAATAATATTTTTTTCGCTATTTATGTTCATAAAGAACTGAGAGCCGATACATATTTAGTTGGTTTAACTAATTTTCCTACTGAAATGTAAGATACTTGATACTCTCACAACAGATAGTTCCCAAGTTGCCTAATGTAAAGGAGCGCAAGGTCATAATTGTATTGTGCGCGAGCATGCGCATGCGCAACCATTGTTACTGTATCAACACAACCGGGTGCAATTATACTATTATTTTTTTACCTCGTATAAAATCTCAAGGAGGATTCTTTTATCAGTGAGAACGTATCTTTGTAATAAAATTGCTTGTTTTTGATATAACTTAAAAGTTACATTACTCATGTTCGAAAAAGATTTTAATTCGAGATATATATTATACGATATTTTAATGTCACATACAAATAAATTTTTATTCTAATACCTTAAATATGTCAATCCATATCATTACCTAACATTAACATTTATACCAATGCATTGCCATATTCGTGACACATTCCGCATAGCTTTTAAAATTTTGTACCATTAATCCTTCAACGTCAACCTGTGACAAGTATAACTAATAACTGTCGATATAAAACTACTTGTTATTTAAAACTAGAAGCTGTTTCGTAAGAAATAAATGCAAAAGTTTTTAAAGGCAACTACTTTCGCTACCGCTCAATCATCGTGAAACCTCCAATCCATTAGCTTAGCTAATTGAAGGACAAAGCAATATTTCTGCCATGTGACTAAATATCGCTGGTCGCGCCCGTTTGTCATTGTCGACAGCCGATAATAATCTCCGACAATTAACGTTTTGTCAACAACCAACTACGCCGTCGGCCATCCAGAGACCTCCAGAGCGACTAATTATTACACTAGATCGAGACATTCTAATTTACTTGTTATGAATTGCCTCGCTCAAGGTCCCGAGCAATTGGTCTCCGAGATCAGAAATCGTATGATTGATGAGTTTTGTTAATTGGGCATCCTGGTAATTGGGATTGGTCCGAGCAATATCGTTTATCTAATGGTGTCAGATAATTAGACTCTATAAATCATTCGAGGTTGACGCACTTGGGGGGAAGCTTTGCGAATGATATCGCAGGAAATGGATATTACGATAACGACGCTCCCGCGCAGCGTTAGTGAGGCAGTCGAGATTGCGAGGGACGTTAATGCTGCGTGGACCGAAGTCGGACACAAGTAATTGAGGGCGTGTACACAGATAAGATTATGAATTTAGATTTTGTGCACTTCGATTGTGGAAGCACTAATTATAAGAAAAAATAAAGTCATCTGTTATGTAACCGGAAAGTTGAAAGTTGTGGGTTTTGCACATTTCCGAGCACATGTTAATAACTTTCATTGCTAAATTCTCTGTTCCTAACAGCATATTTATAACAAACAATATGAATATATCGATTAATATATTTTGTTTTTAAAGTACTGATTATGATGTATTTATAACTACCATAATAAATTTTGCCACAAATTTCTATGCTCAAATAGGAAGTCTATCTCCGCCATGAATCAGATCTATTAGTGGTCTATCCTCGGCCGTGACCTGCCCCAATATAGGTCACTGCTAACGTCCGCATGGATTTTACGATAATCGCATCTTGCGAAAGCTTATTGGCAAAATTTCAAATTTCAAACGTCTGTAGTAAGTCTGACAATGAGCCGAGCGGGAGGCGTGAATCACAAACAACTGGAATGGAATCGTATCTTGTGAAGACCACACTGAATTCTTTTTGATAATACGCTGTAACATCAAAATCATTCTTAAGCGACAAAGGCGAGAGTATAATCTTTGTTGACGAAACGATCGTCTAGACTTAATGATATGTGGCCGTAAATTTAGAATAACGGAAACGGCGGCGGCGCGCGTGTGTTTTATTTCTCGTTCATTTCTACCGGCCTTCGAATGAATGAGATGCCGGGCGGTCAACGCCAGGCCTCTATATCGAGCCGCGGACACCCAATAATAACAAATGGATTTATGGCACATTAAGCAGTGGAAACGAGTAGAGCATTCCGTCGGGTTCACAACAAATAGCGTGTCATCGACCCTCCTCGTGAACTAAAAGAAAAGTGAAAGCCGGTGACAAATCCTCTGGCACGTGGCGACACGACTCCAGGAATGTGCTCTATGAAGGTGGCAAACTGACAAAATGACACATTATTTCAGCTTATAGATATAACGGTCGTCGTGTGTTAGATATATTTTTGAACGCATTTCAAATACGTAAATATCTAAATATATTTAATATTTCAGAAATCTGATAACATCGTAAAGAGTGTTCGTTTAAAAGTTAAGCTTTGATCGTAAAAACTTTTTCTCCTTGGCGCCAGATTAGTTGCTAGTGCATTGCATAAAACAATGGATTTATTGAACGGTAAACGCATTCAGAACTCCGCAGAATAGGCAGTTAAGTATTCAATTTTATCCTAACGCTCGAGCCGTTTGATGGCGGTTGTTTTGTCGGAATACTAATTATACCCTTTATCTTTGAAATCTAGCTTAAGATCGGTTAAAATACTATTCGTTATTGATAATTTAGTGCTTCTGCTAATATAATATTTAGTCACATATGTTCAGTAAAATTATTTAGTTTACTAGCGACTCACCATCGCTCCGCTCGGGTTCTTCCCTATTTACGTTTTAACATTTACTATAGATTTATCAGAGATGAGATATATTCTCGCTGTAAAAAGTATCCTATATGTTGACCCGGATAACCAGCTATCATCATACCAAATTTCATCAAAATCCCTCCAGTGGTTTCTGCGTGATGCGGTAACAGACAGACAGACAGACAAAATTTCTAAAACTATAGATTCGGCCTCTGTATCAACAATAATGCCTATTTCAATAAGGTGTTCCAAAAATATTTAATGTACAGATTCGATTTAGTTACAATTTTATTATATGTATAGATTAGTAGACTAAATTGAGTTTGACGTTTTAATACGTTCTAGCCACTAATTAAGATCAAAAACCGATGTGTTATTGGTAATAAAAACATTTAATTGGATCAAATTCTTATATTTTATGACGAAGTTTTGGTCGTTCTATAAATAGCGCTACACTCGTAAGCATCCAGTTACTAAAAAAACGTTAGTATTAGGGTTACATGATATACCCAAAACACAAAGGCATTAATTACTCCCAACATACAGACAGATTCTCTGTTAAATTTTTTTGAGTTGATTGAGTCAATATTCATTAAGGTAATGAAATATATTATATTTAATAATACCAATTTTGAAGAACGAGTTATTGTGACAAAAGGAGTTAACGCGTCGCTAATCACCCGCCAGCAAGGTCGCGCCCACCCGGACCCAGCTGACTCAACAGAGGAAAACAGGCGAAACCTTTAGAACTGGTGTATTTTTATGCCTTAATTGCTATGTTGTAACGAATTTTAGGTCACGATTAGTAGTTTCGTGTATAAAAAAAAATGTTTTTATAGAAATGTATGAAAAATATATTAAATCAAGTTTTAGTGAGTCGTATTATGGAGGCCTCTAAAAATTATGAGACAAATTAATAATGAATATCATTTAAATTTCACTCAATCAATATGAATATATATATATATATATATATATATATATATATATATATATATATATATATATATATAGAGAGAGAGAGAGAGAGAGAGATAAAAGAACAGCTCGTCTCAAAAAAGATAACGCCGCTATTTCAAATAAGCAGGCACAGATATTCATAAACTCAATAACGAGAAGATGTTACTACTATGTATATTGTTTAAAAAATAAACTTTAATATTAAGGCATATTTTTAACTAGGTATAAAAATATCATTTGACATTGTATAGGCAATCCATACTTAGTATTATAAATGTGAAAGTGTTTGTTTGTTTGTTTGTTTGTTTGTTTGTTTGTTTGTCTTTCTTTCACGTCAAAACGGAGTGACAGATTGGCGTGATTTTTGGTGTGAAGATAGCTGGAGAGCTGCAGTGACATACGCTAATTTTTATTGCGGTAAATCATCTCATTCTCACGGGAAAATAGGTACGTTATAAAACAACCCAAAAAAATATTTATGATCAGCCAGCCTACAATATTTTAAGATATGAACATCTAATAGGTAAATATATATTTTACGTATGGAAATATTAGATTTGCTTTGCATTGGCTGGCACCGACTTCGAAAATATCTGAGTAGGTATCTACTCTAAATGAAAACCTCCGTTTAGTTATTTATTACATTTTAGTGCCTGGAAGTAGGTTTTTATTTTTTGTTAAAAAGTTTTTATTATACAGATTTTTTGTAGTTTTAGTGCGAGCGAAACCGCGGGTTCTGTTAATATTTAAATAAATTATGTGTACATACTTACCAAAATTTATCAAGTACTTAGTTGTGTTTAATTAAATAACTCAACAAATGTACTTGATTTCGCCATTTTCGAAGATATGCGTGACTCACCTGAAACAATAAAGGCAAATTAGTGCAACCATATAAAACGAAATTCAATACACTTACATAAATCAAATTCTAGGTGGGAAGTAGTCGTTACTTAATATTGGACTTGGAGCAGTGTGCAAAATTTCAGTTCATTGCCAGGTACATCGTATAAGGAGTATTGGCATCGAAAAATATAAAGACCTAAAGAAATCAATAACATTATTATTTTGGCTGTTGTTTGAGTGTTTTTAAGACAGTGTTAGCCTGCTTAGTTATGGACAACGATCAAGATGTGTTTTTTTGATTACTAGCATTGCCCGCGGCTCCGCCCGCGTTCAGATGACCAAAAACCTAATTCTTAGGTTTTACATATTAGTATACTCTTACAATGCAGTTTTTGTGTTTTTGTATTTTTTCTCAGAAATGAGATATTTTCCCGCGGTAAAAAGTAGCCTATATGTTGACCTGGATAACCAGCTATCATTATACCAAATTTCATCAAAATCTGTCCAGTGGTTTTCTCGTGATGCGGTAACAGACAGACAGACAGACAGACAGACAAAAATTCTAAAAACTATAGATTCGGACTCTGTATCGATAATAATGTCTAATTCAATTAGATTTCCCAATAAATATTTAATGTACAGATTTGACTTAGAATATGTATAGATAGACTAGCGACTCACCCACGTTTCGCTCGGGTTCATCCCTATCTTGATTCCCTATACAAACGTTCATCCCTATTTTCACCCCCTTAAGGGATGATTTCCGGGATAAAAAGTATCCTATGTCCTTCCCAGGGTATGAAACTATCTTAACAAATTTCATTTAAATCGGTTCAGTAGATCCAGAGATTACCCCCCACAACGTCACAAACTCACAAACTTTACATCTTTATAATATTATTATATTAGTATAGATATATTTATAATTGACAATAAATAAAAGGTCACCATCCCCATCTACCCAGTCCATCAAGCACGAAACATCTAAATATTTAAAAATCAAATATATCTAATATGTATATGAAAAAAAGTTTTATTGAACTTTAAGTTGACGACGAATTTCCTTAGTTTAAAACTAAAATTATGATGTTAATATAGCAAAGATAATGTCTTCATAAACACAAGATTGTCTAACGATATTAAAACGTATACACAGTAATGTTTACAAGTCGCGGCGAGCATCGGTCACTACTCTTCGCCCACACGGCCTTAGATGTTACTGAGGATGGCCCGTAAATTTTATAACAACATATCCATTAATGGGAGATAAATACACTGTTTACAATAAAGCCTGAATTCGATACAATATATCATTAACATAATACCAAACACGTGTTAAAATAATTAATTTTCACCAATTATATAAAAACAAGTGTAAAGAAAATAAAAAAAAATACTAGTTCTTACTCTATTTACAATTGTATAAAATAAGATGAAAACTAGGAAAGTCTATATTGATAAAAAAGAATAATTTATATATATAAAACAAAACCGTGTTAGTTACACCATCTATAACTCAAGAACGGCTGGACCGATTTTGATCATCTATGATTTGTTGGATTTGTCTCTGCCTCGAATAGCATAAAACTGTTAAAACATCGGAAAACACAAGAAAAAAAAATTACATTGCTAACGCTGGTTAACTATATACGTATTTATATCTATTTAAAACGTACCTAGGGACGAACCCGAGCGAAGCAAGGATGCGCCGCTAGTAAGAGATAAAATATTTTAAAGTATATAAATTTTAAGCATAACTTGTAATAGTTAATTATGAAAAAAAAACCAGTCAAGTCAACAACCAAACATCGCTACATACCTTCCACAAATCACACGGGACACCGGTCACTACACCGCGCCCACACATACCAGATTCTAAATAAGTTATGAAAAACTATATTATACTTATTATAAATACACTTAGCACACAGATAACAGATATTGTGTAAAAAATAATTGAAAATTATATTACCTAGGTATATGCTAAAAATGTCAACAGTATACACTATACATTTATATAAAAAAGTAACCTCATTTATGATAAAAATTGCAAATTTTACTGATTCCTTTTTCTTTTAGTGTTAAGAAAACTACTTTGTAATTTTTAGCCTTAGGTTTTATGTCAGCGTTCCAGAAAACTTGTGTTACTAGAATGAGGTCGCCCTGCACCCATTATATGAACAATATGAACATTATTATACAATTTATGTATAAAAAGCCATAGAAATAATAAAGCCTTAGAATATCATAACTCTTAAAGAATATTTACCACAATAAAATAGAGAGAAAAGATAACGATCATTACACGATGTGAAGTGCATACCACTCAAGTATAAAATGTTGCAATATGACGAGAAGGACTACCGTCGGTCACTACTCTGCGCCTACGCATGAATATTATTTATTACTCAAAACAACTATGATTTATACTTTTAATAACTTTTTAAAGTAACAATGCTTTAAACATTTTACTATCCACATTGTTAAATTAGGATAGTTATCATTTTTATAAGATATCTATATATAATATCATACGTACTCGTATAATAAAATTCTGAGTCGAATCTGTACCTACATTAAATATTTTTTTATAGAAATAGACATTATTATCGATAGAGGCCGAATCTATAGTTTTTAGAATTTTTGTCTGTCTGTCTGGGGACGCATCACGAGAAAACTACTGAACAGATTTTGATGAAATTTGGTATAATGATAGCTGATTATCCGGGTCAACATATAGGATACTTTTTACTGCGGGAAAATATCTCATCTCTGAGAAATGTATAATAAACGTTTAAAATTACTACTTGCAAATAAGGTTTTGTATTGGTTTTCCGTTCTTCTTTATATATTCATTATGCATGTTGAGTTAACCTGTATGTGAGGTATATAATTTCTATCATATATACTTAAGAGTGTGCTCTAGAATAAGAAATAATATTGTATACAACGTTGGCTTCCTATTTAAACAAATAAATGTTAAAACGTAATTAGGGACGAACCCGAACGGAGCAAGGGCGAGTCGCTAGTTATGAATATAGTATGTATAATAAAAACAAAAGTATGCCATTAATCAATTACTTTAAAATATAAAAATCGACATCAATACAAACCAATCATGTATTCAGTAGGCAGCAATGAATTTTGAACAATAACAATTTGAACGTGAACGGCGTAAACTTTATGAATACAAAGTTAGTCTCGAGGCAAAAGCTTTGTGCGACCTGAAAGGTTTAGACCTTGCTAAATGTTAATGTGTTGCTCAATTCTATTAAAATTTAATTATTACTCGTGCCTTCAAGAAATATTTAATTTTGTAAAGGTATTTATTTATAGGAATTTGTTGAAGTTTCTCAACACTCCACTTTAATGCAAGGAGCTTATTTGATTTGAATATTCCTTTCAAGTATAATGATTTAACAAAGGCTAAGGTTATTTAGCAATAAAACTCCCAAATGAAATATTTATTACATACTTATATATAATGAATTATTTTGAAACGCATTACTTTTACTGATGCTTATAATGCTTTCATATAAATATTATAAGTTTATGATCATTTCAATGTATTGGCGTAGGTATAATGATATAATATGTGAATTAACCATAAATATTATTAATTTCGAGTAACTATTTTTGTATTATGTGTGTTTTACATTCTTACAATGAGCATGTGCCATGTTCAAATGTGTATATATATATATATATATATATATATATATATATATATATATATATAATATATATATATATATTGATGACACGTTTAACTTAGATTGATCCTACTTGCTGTGTCAGCGGTCGCGGGGTTCGAGTCCCGCTGGAGTCATTCATTCGTGTGATGAACACGAATGTTTGTACTCCAGTCATGGGTGTTTATATTTATAATAACTTACCTCGTGTCAAGAGTATAGTAGCAAAATTAATAGATAAAGCGTTATTATTCGAGATCTTGGCCAATTGGGCCAATCGATAATTATTTTTAATGAAAAGATTCTTAAGAGTGGTCCCAAATAAAAAAGTAACCCAAGAGAGGTTAATTTTAATTATTTTAAATTTGGTATACCATTTTTAGTTAAAGGTAATGTAGTACTACTACTTAGTAAGTACTTAGTAGGTACACTTGTTATTATATTAAACGTGATCGACGTTAAAAATACATTTTTCTATTAAAAGATGATCTAACCGTGACATCACTACTTACATCATTAGTACTCCATGGGTATATTTGTAAAAAATAAAAATATAAAACTCAATATATAATATCAAAGACCCTTTAACAATAGAATTCTCGATCACATCCCCCTTTTTTTAAGTCGGCTAAATAATTATACATAATTTAACCTACTTCATACAAAAGTAAGTACAACAAATAAAAGTAGTAAAAATAAAATTGATTTGGTTGTGTAACATATTGTCAGCTGTAAGAAAAATTAGAGAAACATAAATAGACACTAATGAGACGTGGATCATTAAATGATTATTTAATAACGAGTAGAGTGTTGGGGCCACTTCTTAAGTTTCGGCGCGTCATTCAAGGCGAAACGCCTTCACATTTAATAAATCTACACTAATGTTATAAAAAGTAAAAGATACAGTTGGTGTTGTAGTTCGTAAGATCCGGAATTACTGATGCTAATCTGAAAATCTTTCCATCTTATCCAACTACTAGCGACTCAGCGTTGTTTCGCATCGGGTTCGTGTGCTTAGACAAAAACATATCACATGGGATACCGGGATGATATATAGCGTATAGCCTTATTCAACAAACGGGCTGTTTAGTGCAAAAATAATTTTTTAAATCGGATTAGTAGTTCCTGAGATTAGCGCGTTCAAACAAACAAATAAACAAACTGCCTATTTATAATACTAGTATAGATATCAAGATATTTCATATTGAAAAGTTGTTGGAAGAGTCGTGTGTAGCAGTTTAAGACAGAATGAAGCGGGAAACAGGAGTTTGATATGAGTAAGTCAAAACTTAGATGATAATGCCAATCGACTTGAGAGTCTGTGAGCTTTACACCATAAATTGAATCCACAACGAAAAAAAAATGAAGATATTAAGAAAAAAAAATTTATCCACTTTTAATGCACTTAATATAAATTATTAGTATAATTATTGTAGTATAATAAAAATATATCGCCAGCAATAAATCGAGCTTAATATTTTTCGTATCGTAAATCGAACCTTTGTATTAAGTTCTTAAATTATTTAAATATTTTAGATAATTAATAGTTGCTTTTACCTTTAAACAAATAAAATATAATAATTAAAAAAAAAAACTTTTGTGTCAGACTTACTTTTATGCGCATGTCAATATTCATTTATAGACAGCGGCGCCTGCGCAACTTCATTTGGTCAATTAGTTCTACTGCACACTGATTAGATATCCCGTACCGACCTTCATTAGGATTTTCCACAATATGTTTTATCTCTTTCAATCTTACGTATTTTTAGTTAAGAGTAAAAGGGATGAATTATTACTTAATGACTGATATATTCACATAAGGCTCTAGCAACTATCGCAAATCAAGTTTTGTAATTTCATTCTAAAGATGTAGTACCTTTATTTGGTGTATACGTCTTTTTAGTATATACGGTATTTCGATCTTTGTGGTCACCGGTTCTGGCACTAATTACATGTGCTGATAGCGATAATTCCGTATATGGAACTGTCATCGAACATTCCACTCGACACTTCTTATGGTGAAAAAGTTTTAGCGTGACATGGATTCTTACTCGACAATGAAACAATTAATGTGTATGGTAACATTTATTGTGCGTTATCGAAGCAATTTATCGGTGCGATATATAATAATTACCAAATTGATCGCTACATGTAAAGGTGCTTATCATAAGCTTTTATTATTGGCATGATTTATTACAGCCCTGATCGTGTAAGGATACTATTATGTTGTCAATACTGAACATCGGTGTTGTGCCCTTCCAATATTAAAATGTCTTGTGCAGTTTCTCGGGGCTTATCAAATTTCGACAATTAATACTACGTTAAAATAGGTCATGGCCTAAATTCAAAATATTTTTGTACATATATCTACATACAAAATCCCGGATTAGTTAGTACAAGATTATTTTTCGAATTTCTCTTGCAGTATAGAAATAAATTTTAATTATCATTAATAAGCGCACCATACAGGATCATCAATATAGCTTTTCAAAATTAACATTTGAATTGTATCAGAACATCCGAGGCCATTTAAATTCCTCAATAATCTATTGGCAGTTATCATTTATCACTCACACACAATGCTGATGCAGTAAAATTATTTAAAGGACTCATTTGTCCATGTTTACAGTACAATCGCGAAGGTAATTTGTATGATGATATCTCAAAAAGATTGACGGCTTAAGGGAAACAATGTTCTGTAAACGTATATATTAACCGTTTACAATCAACAATTGGAACTACCTTCAAGGATTAGAGTACTTTGTTTATTATCTGTGAATAAAAATGTTTTTTTTTATATTTGTATACTCTATGCATTTCTAAGCAAGTCTAAATTCCATTGATCCGATTGTGATTAAACTTTAGTCAATTTTGTGTACGTGCGAATGTTCCTGGACGAAAATCTAATTTCTTTGTATGTCTGTACGTATTGAGGACGCGTTCCCGAGTCGATCAAACCCGGAGTCGTAAGCAGCTTGTTTATAATATATGTAATTTAATGTTCAAATCAATAAAGAACTCATATGAGATACAAAGTTTACAAAGAATACTATTATATAGACATTCTTATAACAAATATATTATTTTAGTTTACAATTTAAGCAATTTTGAGCAAATCCAATCACAAGTAAATGATGTCATCATTTATAACCTTTTAACAAACCGCTGTGTGCCAAATTGTCTATTTCAATCATTAATTTATTTAACTTTCCATCGTAAAGATTCTGAATCTTAATATGTTAAAATATATCAAAATATAAAATTATACATACATAATTATACTGACTGATTCATAAAAGGCCTATAAAGATAAAGAAGGAGACTTTTGCTCTTTAAAACGGTCCTCTTGTCTTTGACCCACTTAGTCACTTCCGTTTGCATGGAAAATATTTTTCGGATGTCAAATTATTAATTTCAACTACAACAGGCATTAATTTCAACTACACTAATGGCTGATTCTGGATAACTTAAAAGCCACTTAAATGGTTAAATCAAAATTAAGGCAGAAAAATAATTAATCTGCCTATACATTTATCAATAATATAAACAAAAATCATAAACACGTCGTTAACTTTCATCGGTGGTATGAATTTGCTCCGTCACAGATCGACCTTGATCAATCACCAGGGTGCATCACTCCTGGCGCCGGCGAAGGCCACTAAACCCGCATTAATCACTACACGCGTCGATAACACGCTCATTTTGTCCTGTATTGTTAGAATTGAATTTAAATGGCTATTTTTTATATTAGCTTCATTGTACTTATTACGAATACAATGATTTATTTCGCTTATAATTATATTCTAGTATTAAAGTTTCCTGAGGCAGTGGTAGCCCAGTGATAACGCGCTCGCTTGGGAAACCGAGTGAAGCGGGTTCAAATGCCGGGTCTCGCACATCTGATATTTTCATGTGCTAATAATTTTAAGCATGATTATCACTTGTCTTACAGTGAAGGAAAACATCGTGAGGAAACCTGCGTGTCTGAGAGAACCTGGCAAGTTTACGAAAGATATCTGCACTCGGCCAGCGTGGAGTATGGCCCAATCCTCTTCGTATTCAAGGTAGGCCCATGCCCAGCAATAGAACGTTAAAAATGCTGAATACATATTATGTACATTAAAGTTTCCATATAAAATCACATACATATGTAATTTAAACAGATTTTTTAGAAAATGTTTTGAGGGACATTAAAATTTTATTTTAAAAGGTTAAATTCTATTACAAAACATCATCTTGATTTAATCTTCCAGTGGTATAGCAACATCGTGTGAAACCGGCGTACCTACTTGCAACAGAAAAATACATAATTTTAGTTCAATTAGTCTCTATTGGCAACAAAGTTACTTGGTTGACTAAGCTTATTGTAACTAAGCCGAATCTGTACATTAAATATTTTATGGAAAAACTTATTGAAATAAACATTATTATCGATACAGAGGCCGAATCTATAGTTTTTAGAATTTTTCTCAGTCTGTCTGTTACCGCATCGCAGAAAAACCACTGGAGGGATTTTAATGAAATTTGGTATGGTGATAGCTGGTTATCCGGGTCAACATATAGGATACTTATTACTTCAAAATGTCTCATTTCTGAGAAAATATACAAAAACTGCAATAAGAGTAGATACTAATATGTAAAACCTTAGAATTTCTATTTGGTCATCTGAACGCGGGCGGAGCCGCGGGCAATGCTAGTTATAAATATTCTACATATAACTTCTTATAAACATTAATCAGAGGGCTCAATTACTTGTGTTACCTAACTTAACATTTATCATTGTTTTGGAGTAAGCGGGAACGTTTCCACATTTTGAACAACAAGGAAGGTTTTTATGCTAATGTATTATGCCATTATAAATTCACCATATATTAGAAACATTTCGACCTTTTGTATTTTACCACTATCGCGTTGATATACCACCAGTGTACTTACAATTTCTCATTTCGGTTTCACAATGGCCTCATGATATATCACTAACACCTAACATTTGTTTTGAAATGTATTATAAGATGTTAAATTCTATTGGCATTGTAAAACGCGTGAGAAAGAGGCCCGTAACGGACTCAGATGAACAAATTGACCTAAGAACGGTTATTTTAGCGACCTCTTTTAAGATCTGTCATCCTTGTGTAAAAAAAAAACAAGTATTAATTTTTCAATGAAACTAGATGTTTAAGTAATAAATAACAAATAGGAAATGAGTTACATTATTTTCCTATTAATATAAAAGAACCTGTTTGAATATGTTTTTTATTATTTAACCTGATATTTTTTATTATTTACATTAATTTAAAAAATAAGTCTGAAAGATAAGAAATAGCTGTCAAATTTTCCCAAATGGCAAAAATGTTAGTGCAGAACAGGCATATTTTTACCCATCTTGTTATAGTCATAGCATGGAGTTATAAAGCAACATATAATATCATATATATATATATATATATATATATATATATATATATATATATATATATATATATATATATATATATATATATATATATATATATATTTATATATATATATGATATCATATATATATAAGCAACATATAATATGTTGTTGGGACATTAACACTCAGCACCATCTAGTTCCATGGTAAGCTACGAGGCTTGGCTTATGGATACCGGATAGTTGATACACTACACATATATAACTTTAAATTCACACATATTATAAATATAAACACCCAACTAGAGTACAAATATTCGTGCTAATCACACAAATGAATGCCCCCAGCGGGACTCGAACCCGCGACCGGTGGCACAGCAAGTAGGATCACTACTAACTGAGCCAAACGTGTCGTCGAATAACTTAAAACAAGCAAATACAGATGTTTAATACTAATTAATAAATATGCCTTCTATCAATATTTCTGTGTCGATGAGATTGTCAACTTGCTAGATAGTCCAATATAATCCCACGCCAAGATATAATCGCTTCAATAAAAATGGTTGATGCAATAAATTCTTAGATGCATACCAACATAATTAAGTGATTGCTTTACGTAGATAATAATGAGATCTGCCAGTCTGTGTGACATTATCACATTAGCATAGGGTTGATAGAGTTGTACAAATATAATATGTGCTAATAGTTGTATTCGGCGTTTTTTTATTGGTTTAAAATATTATATTAAAACCTAATGTACACGATATATACACTATATATAGCACTAACGATTCACCCTCGCTTCGCTCGGGTTCGTCCCTACTTACGGTTCAACGTTTAGTATTGATTTCTCACAGATGACATATTTTCCCGCAGTAAAAAGTATCCTATATGTTGACCCGGATAACCAGCTACCATCATACTAAATTTCATCAAAATCCCTCTAGTGGTTTTTCCGTGATGCGGTAACAGACAGACAGACAGACAGACAGACTAAGAAAAATTCTAAATACTATAGATTCAGCCTCTGTATCGATAATAATGTTTATTTCAATAAGATTTTCCAAAAAATATTTAATCTACATATTCGGCTTAGTTATAATTTTATTATATGTATAGATTTTGGTTAAGTCCTGAGTACATTATCACATTAGCATAGGGTTGATAGAGTTGTACAAATATAATATGTGCTAATAGTTGTATTCGGCGTTTTTTTATTGGTTTAAAAGATTATATTAAAACCTAATGTACACGATATATACACTATATATAGCACTAACGATTCACCCTCGCTTCCCTCGGGTTCGTCCCTACTTACGGTTCAACGTTTAGTATTGATTTCTCACAGATGACATATTTTCCCGCAGTAAAAAGTATCCTATATGTTGACCCGGATAACCAGCTACCATCATACTAAATTTCATCAAAATCCCTCTAGTGGTTTTTCCGTGATGCGGTAACAGACAGACAGACAGACAGACAGACTAAGAAAAATTCTAAATACTATAGATTCAGCCTCTGTATCGATAATAATGTTTATTTCAATAAGATTTTCCAAAAAATATTTAATCTACATATTCGGCTTAGTTATAATTTTATTATATGTATAGATTTTGGTTAAGTCCTGAGTACAAAGTCATATGGCAGAGAAAAATTTAGGACAATATTCGAATCAAAAGGTTGTGCATTTAGCGAGTGCTAATAGGCAAAATTTATAATAAGTGCATTTATATATATGTACGTAAAGTAATAATTTATTTTAAATGGAAAATAAAAATAATACTAAGTTTATTATGCAGTTTGTTATACAAATTAGAGGTTAATACTTTCTTAGATTTACGCGAATATTTGACATTTTAAATAAAACTATCTTTTCGGATTTTGTCGCGGATTTATTTGCATTTTTGTTTCCCGACGTTTCGAATGCTTTTCAGCATTCATGGTCACGGGAGAGACTGAGGTGTTACATGTCTCGAAGGTATAGTTGTTACAGACAGCTTACCCACAATTAACAAAATGAAAATTTCACCAATTACATTACAATATTTTTTATTACGTTAAACATTTTTATATTTTTTTTTATTTATTATTTTTTTTATTATTATTATTTTTTTTATTATTATATAAATGCAAATAAATCCGCGACAAAATCCGAAAAGATAGTTTTATTTAAAATTAGAGGTTAATCTCTAGTCAAAGTGTAAAGTCAACGTCGACGTTTCACATGAAAAAAACAAAACAATTTAACTCATACAAAATTCAAACGCAATAGAAAGAAGAACGGTAAAAAGGAAAAAACAAACTGTAAACACGACACGAGCCAGCCCTCCTGCCACTGTGAGCATCAACGTGTCTAGGCATCTAGGAATCGGAATAAATACATAATTTAAAATCGATCTTATCGGAATCTAATGTATCGATTTGCACAATTGTATAGAATACTATTATTTTTTGCCTCTAGATATTTGCAACTAGTGACTCGACCTTGCTTCGCTCAGTCAGTTACTTTAGTCGGTTTTTGCAATAATAATTATCAGATGCTGTGTTGTGAGTATCGTCTAGTCGTAGAGCTCTAGGAGAAAATACCACGTGAGAACCCACTGAGATAGTCAGACAAATTAAAAGAAAAGCAAATATCAAAGTTCGTAGCCATTTTCAATGGTCGCTAACAGATATATATATATATATATATATATATATATATATATATATATATATATATATATATATATATATATATATATATATATATATATATATATATATATATATATATATATATATATATATATATATATATATATATATATACATGTACCCACATTGATATTTTATGCGTGGAGTATCTCACAAGTGGCGATCAAGACCTATAGCCATGAAGAACGAAGTTGAGAAAGAGATATTAGGTTTTACATATAGTATAATCTTACATTGTAGTTTTTGTATTTTTTCTCAAAAGTGAGATATTTTAACCGCGGTAAAAAGTATTCTATAGCTGACCCGGATAACCAGTTATCACCATACTAGAATTCATCAAAATCCCTCCAATGGTTTTTCTGTGATGCGGTAACAGACAGACAAACAGACAAGACAGACAAAAATTCTAAAACCCATAGATTCGGCCTCTGTATCGATAATGTTTATTTAAATAAGATTTTCCAAAAAATAGTTAATGTACAGATTCGGCTTAGTTACAATTTTATTATATGTATAGATTTGCGCACTACCCTCATTCTATTTCGATGAAAATAATAAAAAGTAGAATTGCGTATTACATACACTCAATTTCCAAGAGACCAATTATTCAGATATGTGTGTCAGGCTTATTAGCACCTATCCCTTTAATGTGACAAAGCATACGGGGCATACCGACACTAATAAGTACTGCAATTTTAGTGCCAGTAACATAGATATTTAAACTATTCACCAGCTATAATTTATTAGCCACTTATTAACTGTACTTGCTTCTTATTATATATTTTTTCTTTAGTTCGTATTCTACTTGCTAAATATGAGTAGGGTTTTACTATCAGGAGTAACTCCTGTCAGGAGCATGTTGAATATTTTGTTTATAAGTTGGGTCCTTTTGTGTATTTGTAGATATATAAGTATTTAATTTGAACTATGTTCAGCTTTTATTACTTAAATAAATAAATATAAATATTTTGTGACATTAACACACTGCACTATCTAGTTCCATGTTAAGCTACGAGGCTTGTGTTATGGATACCAGATAATTGACACACATATATAACTTCAAATACATACATATTATAAATATAAACACCCATGACTGGAGTACAAACATTCGTGCTCATCACACGAATGAATGTCCCCAGCGGGACTCGAACCCGCGACCACTGACACAGCAAGTAGGGACACTACAAACTGAGCCAAACGTGTCGCCAATTTCATTGCATTCAAGACTTCATTGCTACATTTACTTTTAATTCAATTTAAGCAAATCATGTTTGGTTAGAAATTCCAATACTAAAGTAATTTGTTTCAAAATTCGTATATATTAAGATTTAAAAGACAAGCACAGACTACTTTCTTTGCAACAATTCGCGCAGGTGTCTGCTCTCCGCATTTAATCAACCTGTCACATATTCGCATTACTTGAGCATTATAAACATCTATCCTTTTATTTTTTTTACGTAGTTACATTTGTTTAATAATAGTAAGTTTTAAACATTATTCATACTCGAGAAAATTTTCTAATTATGCCTTATAACAACTAGGTATGACGTCTTGATAAGTATTAAACTATAAGATATTCATAAGTGCAGTACATATATAAAAATGTTATACAAAGAAAGTTATAGTAATGATATAACCAATTTATTAAAGTTTAGTATAGATTTCTCAGAGATGAAATATTTTCCCACTGTAAAAAGTATCCTTTATGTTAACCCGGATAATCAGCTATCATCATACCAAATTTTTGTCCAGTAGTTTTCTCGTAATGCCTTCCCAGAAAGACAGACAGACAAAAATTCTAAAAACTATAGATTCGACCTCTGTATCGATAATAATGACTATTTCAATAAGATTTTCCAAAAAATATTTAATGTACAGATTCGACTCAGTTAGAATTTTATTATATGTATATAAGACACTTTATCCTAAGCGTATGTCGCAGTATAGACACGCACAACGATGGTGCGACGCCAATCATTAATTATTTATTTATTTAATATTCGCTAGGCACGCGCCGCTACAACCAAGTCTATTGATAAATTCTTAAGGTTCCGTACAAACATGCCTCATATGAGTAATTGCTTCAGGAATAAAATCAAATTGAGTATATAAACATAAAATATTAATATATATATATATATATATATATATATATATATATATATATATATATATATATATATACATACATAATGTCACTACTGACTTTAATATTTGACTATTCGCATATTGCAATACACAGTATGAAGATACTGTACATAAGCAATTAACCAAAACTATCGATATTAAGGCAAGAAATTTATGTGAATACTTAATATATTATATATGTGTATGTATATATTTATTTATTAGGATTATTTACAGTTACTTACAATAATACACAAAAATATAAAAAAAATAGAACTAAAAACTAGGAAATAGATATATTGATTACTTACAAATAAACACAGCATGCACAGAAATAAAGTTTCTTAAAATATTATACAAAATATATTTTAGAACTAGTAAACTGTTTTTTTTTTTTAAATAATCAATGAGTAGGTACACAGTTACACTGCCATATGTAGGTTACACTTCCAACTTAAAAAAAAGCTTATTTCTATTGTAGTAATTATTAAAAAACTTACTTTATAGCATGAAAGCTTTGAAATCACATACGTGAGAGATACTATACAAAATTAGAAAATCAACATTTATGACATTTGCTCCAGTTCGATCTTCATAGAGACAAGTTTTTCGCCCACGGGGCTATTGTATATCGTTCCAATAAATTTTTATTGCATTGAACTGATTATAGATTGGTTATTAGTTTTTCATCTATAATATCATATCGATGGAGTCATAATTTTTTCCTTGGTAGGTATTTAATTGGTTGGAAGGCTAATCGGCGTCAAGCAATCATTAATATTGCATGAGCAGCGCCGGCGCCGGCGCGGCGACGCCCCGACGCCGGAGTCCTAAACGGTCTCACAAGAAGCTATGTTTTATACAACACAAAGAAATAACAAAGGGTGTCGACGGCTGACTTGTGTTCTCTTCAAATTCCGGGATGCGAATGAGTAAATCAAATGATACATTTAATATGCTTAACTGGAACCGTGCGCGGTTACAGAAGTATAAACAGCGGTTTTATTACTCATTTATGTATCATATTTTTAACTTAATTGTAATTATTTTAATATAGGTGCAATATTACATTTAAATTTTATAGGTAGTTATAACAACTATTTCTAATATATAGTCTAACTTAATGGCAATGTCGGTCGGTTTACAGTGTTACCTGTACAGTACGCCGGATCGATTTCCGCGTGGGGAGAACACAAGTTAAATGAGCCGGTCTGTTTGAGAAGAAAGTGTGTCATCGGGAACAGCTATAACACACGTGATTACTTTACATTTAATGGTAAGAGGAAATTATTGTTATGCGTTTAAAACGTTCCAACAAAGAATATGAGGTAAAGGATATAAAAAACTGAAAATTTGTTTACGCAATTTCCAAGAAAACTAAATACGTTTATAAAATAAATTATTACTAACTTTAAAAATTAGATAGTTTCTAGATATATACCTACCTATCAACTAGCAGTAGATTCCAAAATACAAATATATGTTGCTCAGTGTCCAATAATAAAAAACCATCGAGCGTGGGAAGTAGACTGTAGAATTATAAATATCATAACGAAATACAAATGCCAAAAAACAGTGAAATAAAATACTTATATGGTAGAGATTTCTTCATTAACCCAATGTATGTTTTAAGCAATTTATTTTGCGAAACAAAATTTTGGTTTATGAACTTTAATAATATAAAAAATATATTTCAAAAGACTATACCTACAAGAAATTTAAATAATATGAGAAAGTATTGGTCTAAATCAAATCCAATCACACGGTGATCACATCAAACGCGCCGCAACGCAAGTTGGGTAGATACTTCAATTTTTTGGTTAAAATGGCGTAACGGTCGTGAACTCGGATCTGAGGGTCGACGTACTCGCGAAAATTATTTCAGTAAAAAATGACATTTCAGATGCTATTTGACAGACGGTGCGTGAAGAAGAATTTAGTGGTGTCGTAATCTTTACTTTTTTGTCCAGAAAGAACGTTGTGGTTAAAGAAATCACTACAAAAAAAGCATCTTCTACTAAAATCTTTCACAATACATTGTAAATTATACTTTTATCGTGATGTTTTCATTTGAAAAATCATCTTAATCAATACTTATTAACAATCGATAAATTTTTGTAGGATTAATATTTATTAATAATATTTTTTTATTACAAAACAAAAACACTCGAATACATATCTGAAACCTAAATATGCAAATCGCAAAGTCACCGAACACACGCCAGTGATCTCTGACAAGAGATGACAGCTTCTTATTAAAAACTTTCATGCTGCGCAAATCCTATCAAACGCTAGCCGAAAGGCGCTCCAAGTTCAATGCCACACGCGATCCCACGATAAACCATAACGGGTGGACAAAATATGCCTAATACGTCGGATTACTTGCACGATAGTATACATTCAAATAATTTTTGCTTGATTGTGAAGCTGTTTGTTGATTCTCCACTTTGGTCATGCAAAGAGACCGCCGCGGAAAGAACAGCGAATCTCACGCATCTTAAAAGCTTAGCATCTCTATTAAACTTTATTACGATCAGAACTTTGTGTGGAAACTAAAGTCAGATTACGTAAGGCGATAGAACATTCCTTAGTTTTGGTCATAGACGTGTATAGATAAAAATTTCCATTTATATCTACGAAAACGTATAGGTAAGTACCTATAAGATATGTTAAACGTAGAAGTGAGATTAAAGTAATCCAATCAAAATCATGTATCTACTTCACATTCCACTGTCCAAGTCAACAAGCACTGATAAGCTTATTCACGGCATTTCAACGAATGATGAAAGCATAAATGGAAAAGACAGCTGTAATTTTAACATATTAGCAAAACCACAAGTGCTTTAGACAGATCTTTATTAATATGGCTTTACAAAATAAATCACTACTGTATACTAATTAACGAGGCAATAGCTGCGAACGACTATATATAGGCGTCGCAATAATGTCAGGTTTTCCTGGCACAGATAACTCCCAATTAAAATTATATTATTAAATTACTTATAAAACAACTCGCCAAGTGCGAGATGCCAGTTCGCTTAACACTAGCGCGATATAGTTATTGTTTTGCATCGTACTATAGATGCAAGTATTTTATTTTATCTTTATAAATTACTAGCGACTCACCATCGCTTCGCACGGTTTCGTCCCTGGCTTGATTCCCTATACAAACTTTCATCCCCATTTTCACCCCTTTAAGAGATGTTTTCTGAGATAAAAAGTATCCTATGTCCTTCCCAGGGTCTTAAACTATCTTCTTACCAAATTTCATCTAAATCGGTTCAGTAGATCTAGAGATTACCCCCTACAATGTCAACTCACAAACTTTACCTCTTTATAATATTAGTATAGATAAGCTACCTATATAAATAGTGTATACTTAATTTTAAACATAAAACATGTAAAATTATACAACATATATATAATTTTGAGAGAGATGTGAAAATATCAATAAATCATACCGTACAAGATAACCAAAATAACTGCAATTTGTTACGCTGAAAGCATAAAAAAGTGCACATCTGCCCGTCGAAAAAATAATTATGACATGTAAAAAGTTAAGGCAATAAATTTACTATTACAGCAAAATAAGGCCGAGCCGTCGGGTTTTCGCCGACCTCATTCGAAACCGGTCGGGAAACGTTAAAAACCAATAAATTGAACCAAATTAATAACATTGAAGAATGGTTACCCAAATCTCGACCAGTTATCCACCCACGTCGCAATAAACCATTCAGATGTAAACGAATACACTGTAGAAAACTCGGATATCAGATCCTAAGCGACATAAATCGGTCCCCCGTCGTTTTTGACAATTTAATAGATTTTTTTTGTTCGAAATATCGGTGCGTGTCTACGACGCATCGATAACCAGAATCGTGTAGGCTGTATGTAAACTATACATGGTTAAAACACGAAATAACACACCAAAGATAAGGTAACAAAGACAGTCTTTGTTAGAAAGAAGTTCTTTTAACCTAGTCTGTATAGGTATTATATATATTTACTTATATCCTTCAATCATGTTCGATGTTATAATTTTAACACATAATTGTAAAGAAAGCTTTGGAACAATTTTTAATTTGTTTTATATATATATTTTTTTAATTATTGCCATAAATAAAAAATTAACTAAATCATAACTATTATTATACTTAGATTATTTTTCTTCTATACATATAATAAAATTCTGAGTCGAATCTGTATATTAAATATGTTTTGGAAAATCTTATTGAAATACATAGTTATTATTATCGATACAGAGGCCGAATTTATAGTTTTTAGAATTTTTGTATGTCTGTCTGCCTGTCTGCTTACCCACGCATCACGAGAGAACCACTGAACAGATTTTGATGAAATTTGGTATGATGATAGGATACTTTGTACTGCAGAAAAATATCTCAACTCTGAGAAATCTATATTAATCGTTAAAACCTATTTAGGGACGAACCCGAGCGAAGCGAGGGTGAGTCGCTAGTATACTGTATAGTTAGTTTATTTCTATAATAGTTACGAGTAACCGTTAGCGTTGGACACTTAAGATTATAATTCCTTGGAAATGTTTATTTTATACAAAATCTTAAGAAAAGGAATGATCTAAGTATTGTTAAAGTAGGTATTGTAGGCGCAAATAGAAAGTTTTGGCGCAGTTGAAACCCATGTAACTCGGTAACTAAAGAGTACTTAGTATAAATTGTACGCTGAAAGCCGTACGTTTCTGCTCGAAAGTGAGATAATATGAAATTTAGTATAATGGAAGCGATGCTTTATTTTATTTAAAAGCTTTAAAGCTTAAAGTGAAATACGCATAAAACTTATTATGCAAGTGTTTTATAATTTTGTACTCAATTGTGAGGTTATAATTCATTTTTAAATGATGACTGGCTGGCCTGCCTGTTTCATAAACCAGACGTTGGATTCGATTTCCGGAATGAACAAATATGTCTTATTACACATACCTATTTACATTTATTTAGTAAGACGAAAAAACAATACATATTTTTATACACAAGTGTTTAATTATTTCTTAATCTATGTACTGAAAAAGTGCAATTAAATGAATGAATAAATGAAAATGAATGCATGAATGAAATGAAAACACAACTTACGATAAGCTTACGATTTTACAAACGTAATCATAGTTTAATTTAATAGCTAATTTAGTAAAAACTTAAACGCATTTTCTATTACTGGGGAAAATAACAGTAAAATAAAAAGTGTCAAAGCTACAAAATAAAAACATAAAATTAATTTTAAAAGTAATAAAACAAAAAAATCCTGTAAAGCATTCTCAAATATCCTCTTTTACAAGTGAAAATACACAAAACATGGACACATTTGTGAGTATCAGAGTCAACGAGTTGAAATGTCTTTGAAAGCATGTCTTGGGTGACAATGCAGCTTTCAACCCTTAGCACATACTTTGCAAGTTTACACTGCAGGTGTTTATTGTTCTCAAGGAAAAAACGAGAATGTTTTTGTTGAGTTGGTATATGAAAAAGCATAAAAAACGTTTTCCTCAAATCTGAAAGCACCGTGATGTTTGAGATATTGTTTATTAGTGGTAAAGTTGAGTCGAAAACCTTCGTAACATATAATATGGTCTGCTATGACCATGTCTGCTACAAAGCAAGCGCAAAAACAAAAAAAAATCTAAATAAAACCACGATATGCCAGTTAGTAAAAATGATAAACTTCTCAAAACCATATCGCTAGTCGACAGACAAACTGAAACAGCGTTCTAGTACTTTAAGTAACCAAGATAAAAATGAAGTCAATACAAACATACAAAAAGTTAACTAGATTCATCACGAGCCGTCAGCGCCCAACAAACCGTGTTACAAATCACTTTTGACAGAAAAAGTAGACCCCCACACAGATACTATGAACAAGAACGAAAAATATCATCGATATTAGTAAAATTTTCAAAGAGAGCACGTAGCAACTATGTATAATATTAAACTATGTATAATACTAGCGACTCGCCCTCGCTTCGCTCGGGTTCGTCCCTATGATATATGTACAACTTCCCTATTTGAATCGGATATTATTAAATTTTTCATTGGTTTTAAATTTTTTTCGTACGAGCCTATTTTTTTCTAAAATAAAAATAGCCTAAGTTACCATGGTACAGCCATTTCGGAGATTAGCCGGAACAAACAGACAGACAGACAAAAATTGTAAAAAAAAGTTGTTTTGGTTTATGTACCGTGTATACATCTATATGCATTCAGTAAATAGCTGTTATTTTGACATTAAAAACCAAACAGACACTTAAATTTTATTTATCTGTATAAATATATGAACGTATTAAATTATAATTGTATATTAAATTGTAGAAAGCATTTACGTCTCAAGTTTCAGAAAATACAAACGTAAACGACAATGACAATGTATGCCACTTCCATAGTACCCTGTATTCTAAATAAACAGCCGGACAGACGTACAAAAAAGGGGCACGAATCCTAAATTACAAGGGGAAATATGTAAAACGAATAAAAGGAGTTAGAAGACAATGGGTTTCTTGCTGTTATCGGCTATTAAGGGGGTAAATAAAAAGATTCCCGCCTACGAAAGACACACGATGTTGTTAGTCTGAACACGCACGCGTTTTCGACATTTTGTGATAGTAAAGCGTATAGTTTAGTGATTTAAGTGACTTAATGGGTCGAATAAGTAGTATGAAATCGAGTTAAAAAACCCTACATCAAAAATGTTAATTTAATAACAAAAATATTCTGTGACTTTAGTTCTCAAGGGGATTACAAATTTTTTAACTTAATATAAAAACTTAACTTTTACAGCATTGTTCTTAAACCGGCTTGGAGTTATTTAAATTGACACACAAAGCGATATTAGCGATTTAATCATTTATTTCAGGCAATATTTACATAAAGATCTTAAATATGTAAACAGATGTCCATAATATATATATATATATATATATATATATATATATATATATATATATATATATATATATATATATATATATATATATTAATTTTAAAACTCAAAAACTATTTAACACGTAATGCATGCATGCAATGCGTTTATGCATATTAATGTAAATAAAGCGTTTTTAAATAAATAACTATTAATTATGTTATGGCATGAAACTTAAAAAAATAACTAAATGAATTGACTTTAAAAATAATTAAATAGATATATCTTCATTATAAAAATAAATAATTATGTAATTTTAGTGTCACTTTTAGTCCACAAAACGTGCAGGTTCTGATTTACACAAGGTTATGGAGAGTTCTAATTGAGTAGATTTGTACAGATTCGTAGCCTCACTTGCTTATGTAATTACTAATTGTTTTCGAAGACATGTAATTTCGATTTTTCGATTTCGAAGTAATATAATTATAACTAGCGACTCGCCCTCGCTCCGCTCATGTTCGTCCCTAGCTCGATTCCCCATACAAACTTTCATCACCATTTTCACCCCCTTAAGGAATGATTTCCGGGAAAAAATGTATCCTATGTATTCCAGGGTCTCAAACTATCTTCTTATCAAATTTCATCTAAATCGGTTCAGTAGATCCAGAGATTACCTCCTGCAACGTCACAAACTCACAAACTTTACCTCTCTATAATATTAGTATAGATAACGCACTTTACTAAGTAATTTTGCAAGTATATAATTAATTACTATATATTAACTCGATGTATTACCTACACCTTATACACTGTTTACTGAGAAAAGTGCAATAAATTAATTATTCCTGTGTCGTTATCCAGAACAGGATAATAGGTATTATTTGAAAGGACAAACAATTTGTTATTATCCTGTAATGCTTGTTTATATGGTACATGGCTAAAGACAACACCACGTTTATGATTTAGTCACATTTACAAACAACTCAACAAATTATTATGTTTTATATTTAACGTACGTGGTACATTATAAGAGTTAGTATAGATTTCTCAGAGATGTGATATTTTCTCGCAGTAAAAAGTATTCTATATGTTGACCCGGATAAGCAGCTATCACCATACCAAATTTCATCAAAATCTGTCCAGTGGTTTTCTCGTGATGCGTTCCCAGACAGATAGACAGACAGACAGACAGACAAAAATTCTAAAAACTATAGATTCGGCCTCTGTATCGATAATAATGACTATTTCAATAAGATTTTCTAAAAAATAATTTATAGTATGTATTTATGTATGTATGTATAGATTCGATTTAGAATTCTATTATATTTATAGATAAGGCTAATAAAATCTTATAATAGCATATAAACTTTTGTGCTAATAAAAAAATCATCAACACTATTCACCATTTCTTCATATTCATACGTTTAATAAAGATACCGTAGAATGATTAGGTTCATTAAACCAACCACAAAGCCACACCGTCTGCGATAAACAGTATTCCGAGCAAAACAAATAACAATTAGAATTCAAAACAAAGTATCCCGCGCCTGACATATCCATATATATAAAACACAAGGACAATCAAACAGACAAAGCGACGCATTTCTTTCCATTGCATCATCAGTTCTTAGTAATTTCGAACGCTCCTCGCATAAATGTAACGAAGGAAGATTACACAGTTTTCTTGTGCCACCTGTGTGCTCGCCGGTAAGACTTCACAATGGAATGTTGAATTCTTAAAACGCTAATCTGATTAGAGTGTTAATGTTTTTCTTAACTCGCTAGTTGCATTATAAATTTAACAGCTATAATCTTTTAGTAACCGTTCGTTTACTTTTTGATCGTGTCTAGCTGAGTCTATTCTCAGGTTTTTTTTTTTAAATTGAACAATGTATGACGAACCTATACATATCTACGTATAATAAAATTTTGAGTCGAATCTGTACATCAAATATTTTTTGGAAAATGTTATTGAAACAGTCATTATTATCGATACAGAGGCCGAATCTATAGTTTTTAGAATTTTTGTCTTTCTTTCTGTCCGTTTGAGAACGCATCACGAGAAAACCACTGGACAGATTTTGTTGAAATTTAGTATGCTGATAGCTGGTTATCCGGGTCAATATATAAGATACTTTTTGTATATATTAGAAAATATCTCATCTCTGAGAAATCTAGACTAAACGTTAAAACGTAACTAGGGACGAACCCGAGCAGAGCGAGGGTGAGTCGCTAGTTGAAATATACATATAGTTTCATCTTGTTAGCACATATACATGTCCACAAATTCTGTTCCTTATCCAAACAACTCAGTGGACATTCTACATCCAATATTTAATTTAGCATTCACCCAGTTACATAATTCAATTTGTGCGTATGAATGAAAGATACACCGTATATAACGAAGGCGGTATTGTGAAGCCGGCCACCCGCGGCGTCGAACGGACTCCGTGTCTCATATAGTGCCCTCCTTATTATATGTTTAGGTGTGTAAAGCACGAATACGCCAGACGTTTAATATATTTCATTGTAATTACCTCTGGGAACAATAATACAGTTATATTGTATTGAAACATATGCATTGCCGTGTCAGCTTGTCTTGCTCACTCTCGGATGCTTCTGACAAGAAAATGTATGAAATAATGAATTTTATTTATGTACTGCATAGTAAATTGGTCTCATGATTGTATAATTTTAAAGAGTAGCCTCAAGTTATCTATATCAATATTTGTTTAATTTTTGAAGTTATACTTCTTTTGGAACGTTTGGAAAAAATTAGGAAAAATGAAAATGAAGTTAGTTGAAAGCAACATGATGAAGTTAGCTGCATTCCATTTACAAACAGAGAGTTGTGACATACGGGATGAAATCTTTAGCTATTTTTGTTCTTTTACGCCAAAGAAGTATAACTTCTTATGTGCGTATATAAATACACACACACGTGTTTTTTAATATGTAGTTCATATGAAAGCTGTTTCGACAATTGCTCATATGTCTAAATATAACATAATTACTTACAAGGGTACGCCGACTTTAAAATCACTTTAAAAGTAATCCCTGTTCTAATCTTAAGGGTGGAATTTATTCTTCATCAAAATATATGAGCATTCTTCGTTTTTTCAGTCATTCAGAAATCTCTTCTTTTTGAAGTTAGTCAAAAACATACGTAACTGAAGCAAATACACATATTTTTACCTAAATACATAAATGAAATAAAGTATTGTTTCATTGAAACTAAAAAGCATTTTTTGCAGACGTATGTTGCAAAATTCAAAAGCCTTGAATTACTATAATAAACTATGTAGTATTGCCATGATTATTATATTATTATAGCAATAATTGTGATATTTGATTATTTTATTGAATCTTTTAAAGCACCGCCTCAGGTACAACGGAGGCAATATAAATCCGCCTGGACTGGTAAAAACATTAGCGGGCAATTAACAATTCGGTCGTGGTGCCCGAATATGGCTGATTGGTAACGACCTGTAAAGCTTTTATTATGGGCCCGCATTGTAATGGCTATAGTTCTTCTGTTCCGAAATAATATCTTTTACTTGTCTAATATAATTTTCTCTTTTCTTAATAATGCGCAGAAAATTTTACAAGTTCTTTGACGTGTAGGCTTTAATATACTCTCATCTCGTAGGTGATAAGTCTTTTTAAACATGCAATTTTTTAACAATTTAGAACATAATATAATAATAGTAACAAGTGCTGTGCGTTAGAACATTTTTAAAATTGTATAACAATATCAATAGCATATTTTATGATAAGTTTCATAGGCACTGTATGGTGATCAGAATAGTTTAAAACTTGAAAGTATCGCTTTCAGTCCAACCGCAGCCTGCTCTTGAGATACCGTCTCGGTCGTTCGGTGAAAATCAAGCGAATCTTTATCACCGACCGCAGATTATGAGTGAAATTCGAAAATTAGCGCTTAGCATGAATCAGGGTCGTTTATCTATGCATATAATAAAATTGTAACTAAGCCGAATCTGTACATTAAATATTTCTTGGAAAATCTTATTTTAATAAACACTATTACCGATATAGGCGCCGAATCTATAGTTTTTAGATTTTTTATCTGTCTGTCTGTCTGTTACCGCATCACAGCAAAACCACTGGAGGGATTTTGATGAAAT
The DNA here is from genome assembly GCA_951806755.1 of Brenthis hecate. Lineage (NCBI taxonomy): Eukaryota > Metazoa > Arthropoda > Insecta > Lepidoptera > Nymphalidae > Brenthis > Brenthis hecate. Next base: position 2,670,388 of record OX638281.1, read on the forward strand.
TCGATATGGTGATAGCTGATTATCCGGGTCAACATATAGGATACTTTTTACCGCGGGAAAATGTCTCATTTTTGAGAAAAAATACAAAAACTGCAATGTAAGAGTATACCGACTAATATGTAAAACCTAAGAATTTGGTTTTTGGTCATCTGAACGCGGGCGGAACCGCGGGCAATGCTAGTAAACTAGCATAAAATATTGAAAAGATAATTTGAAGTAGGTACACAGATATTTTTCAAATGACCTTAAGGTAGCTACAATGTAGATAATTGTTGCAATGATACGATCAAGCTCCATATATAAAATTCTGCTTCAGAATCGGCTTATCCAGCTGTCTGTCATGTGAAAGCTCATCTACATCCGCAATTTGCATACATCAGATATGAATGTTATTTTAGTTAAGTAGGCGGTACGAAATTCTATATTCTATTATTTGTTTACTCATAGCCATAAAATATGTATGTATATATGTATGTATGTATATATATTAAAATAATCTTTAATATTTTAAGAACAACGGACACGAATTATTGTAAATGTTAAAGTGTGTTTGTTTGTCTGTTTGTCTTTCTTTCACGTCGAAACGGAGTGACGAATTGACGTGAATTTTTGTGTGGAGTTTAGTTGGAGGGCTGGGGAATGACATAGGCTACTTTTTACTGCATAGATAATCTCATTCCTACGGGAAAACATGTTATAAATTATAATACAACCCAAAAAATATTTATGATCAGAATTACCTGAAACTTGGTTATAATGCTCTTCAATACAATTAAATAAAAACGTGTTTTAGCATTTTTCGAAATTCATTCCTTATAGGGGTAAAATAGGGAATGAAAGTTTGTATTTAACCTATATTTTTAAAGCTTTTTTATAGTTTTGGCGCGAGCGAAGCCGCGGGTTCTGCTAGTACGATATAAATGTAAACAAAAATATTGAACAAAGTAGTATGCAATAGTACGGTCGGCCTACTTTCGCACTGGCCGATTGCCAAAATCAGAAAATTGTAGGCCGGACTTTGAAAAAATTCAATTATTCCACTAAGCAATGATCTCAAACCATTAAACAACATATAAACAACAACATAAATGAGGCACTATGATGTCACAAAGTCACACGTTTTTATTAGCTTTACTTGTAACTCACTACTATGTAATAAAATTTTGGAAGACAATTTCAACGTACATGATCTAGATGACCTGATGATGATGATGAAATGGAGGCAGGAGAAGGATAGTGGTAACATTTCAACGGCTACTAGTGAAAAGTTTTGCTCTTATTTAATTAATCTTGGCTAGTCCCACACATATGTAGATGATCAAAAGCCCTTTTATTTCTTTTAAAATAAATTCTAAAGGAACGTCATGATTCAAAAGATTTTTTCTAATAGTGTGACCTCAACTTTTTGAGATATAATAATCGAGAGCTACAGTGGTCAATGACACTGATTGGGCAGGCACGATTTGCGTGTTCCGTTGTACTCCGTTCCCACACTTTGACTACTCTACCAAATCGGAGAACATGGTGTGCTATGAACTTGAAATGCATACAATATTGATAAAAATAATACATACATATATAACTTTAAAAATGTTTAATTTACTTTTAGAACTTCTTTTTTAATTCTTTCTTCTGATCTAACGTTTATACTTAGTTAATTGATAGATTGTGTAAAGTACGTAGAATATTCAAGATGCGTAGGACTTATTACTGTTGAAGCTAAGAAACGCACAGGGAGGTTGCCCACCTCGGTGGGCGGTGTGCTATGTGGGTTGCACCTGGTACTTATCTAATAACAGAGTGGACTGTGACGCAACCCTATGGTTGTTGTGGTCTGCTTCAGCAGACCTGCCGTCGGGGCGTCGTAGTTGAGTGCGAAAGCGATCCTGTGACGCCCCATTAAGACGGGGAAGGTTCCGTTGGGTTTTAGTGGGTAGCACTGGATTTGCCGGTGAGTCTCACACCTCGTACCTAAATGCAGTCCCCAACGTTGAAAAAAAAAGAACGACCTATTTCTGTTATTAACAATGAATGATAATAGTCTTTGTTTCAATTGGGCATGGGCTTAGTTTTGGTTAAAATTATATACATTTACATTGTTAAACCATTTTGCTCCAAACTATAACATAATGTGATACAGTTTATTTCAATAAATCGTTAGCTAAAGCATTTTTTTCCAATAAAAAATTATAATACTTAATTATACTATTATTATGCATTATATTATATAGATATGTATTTGTGTATGTAGTAGTATGTACATATGTTATGGTATATAATATGTATAATGTTTTGTTATATGTATATATAATATATATTTATTTAAGTATTTACATTTGAGTAACAGCACTTTAGCCTGCTATTTAATACTATCTCTCTAACTCACTCACTTAGGTTGACTGGAAGAGATCTCTTCTAGAGATAAGTCCACCTTTGCTAACTAATTTTATTCGTTGTTAATCTCTGTATTTTACATATAAGTGCAATAAACAATAGTATGTATACTTATGTATATATAAATTGTTACTTGAAAATAACTGTATCTGTCCACTTATTGTTAGTAAACAACAAGAATTATTATAATACAATACGTGTACATAAAAAATAATAATTTATTTATAATTATATATGCACAATCTTTTTCCTTATTACCAATCTCACGTAATATGGTAATTGTCCAGGATATCACATAACAAACAAACATAAGACAGTTAGCGGTAAGGTCCACAGCGCTAAGCTGAATTCCGCTGCTGTTACTCACATGGAACAAAGAAATGGCGCTTACTCAGAGCCAGGGCTGCCAGGTGTCCTGTATACATCGGGACTGTCCTCTTTTTGCAAACGATGTTTGGACAATGAAATCATTTTCGAGTTAAAATCAGTCACGGCCTAACTTCTCCAAAAGAACCAAGTTTAGAAACAATGACACATCCTCAGAGATAATTTTAAGATAGCATTAACATTAATTTAGTATAATTTAGTTATAATTTATATATATATATATATATATATATATATATATATATATATATATATATATATATATATATTAGTTTTAAGGTATGTGTATTTTATGCTTTGGCCCTCTATTTACATATTTAAGATTCTTATGTAAATATTGCCTGAAATAAATGATTAAATAAAAAAAATCTTATTTAATTAAGATAAATACTCATAACAGAAATTACTTTATATTTGTAGTCAAAAAAATATTGCTTCTTTTATTATACCTGGCTACACTTAGAACTCAATCTTTATGAGCCCTAAGTGGACACAATTGTGTGTCGTAAATAAAATCCAGTTACTTTTAACGGGGTATACTGGTAACCCTGTACAGGTCTTGTACACTATGGCAAGACCGTGACCGCGAGTTTATTTGCCATTATAAAAATCCAGTCGGAATGTTTGTTGACAATTAGTCACACGAGGCAGTGGTAGATGGATAGCATGCATTATTTCGTTTTAAAACATTACGGTACATTTAAAATTCACCTTTTATTTGTTTAGATTCTAAATAAATTTTTAAATCTATAAAAAGTACACATCCATCGGTTTACACTGTATCTAAATTCTGTTTATATCTTGGGCATGATCAAAAATATATTTTTCCTACGTAAAAAGTTCTTTCTGTAGTACTTCTTACGTAGGAGATATATATAGATATATATATATATATATATATATATATATATATATATATATATATATATATATATTACTGTACTTTTATTTTAGATAATTATTTTAATAAAAGCCAACTAGCTCTCATTTCGATAAGTAATTTTAATGTGCCTACATATTTCACTTCTCTATGTATAAATAGGCAAAGACAAAACATTCCAGTACCCTTTTCCTGTCTGTTTGTCGGACAAATTTTTTAAAGTAGCTCAATAGTAAAAAAAAATGTTGATAATACTAAAGCTCGTCAATACGAGCTTTAGTATTATCAACATTTTTTTTTTGGAAACAGTTTTTTTTTAAATATAAATAAGTAAATTCTATTCTATTTGAATTTCTATTTGTTGTTTTACTCAAATTATCAAATTCGGCCATTAGAAAGAAATATGAGCATTAAATTGTAAGCTATTCCTCAGAAACCGGGATAATAATGTAGTACATACAATGAAGCAGCCACAATTTAGGAGGCATGTAGTCCAAATCGTAGTGAGGTCACTAATATAGGTTACATGCCTGCAAAATTGTATCACGAACGATCGATGCTGTGATATGTTAAGACGTATTAAGCGTAAACCTATAATATTGGAAAGTTTAGTAAAATATGTACAATGTACACATTTCATATTTGAATCTAAATAAAATGTTTAAAAAAATCATATAATTATAAAAATCTAATAATTAATTAATCTTTTATAATAAAATGATTTTTTATTAGTAATAAATATATAAATAACTAGCAATTCAACCTCGCTTACGTTTTAGTTTTAATCTACTTACGTTTTAACGTTTAATATAGGTTTCTCAGGGACGAGATATTTCCACGAAATAAAAAATATCCTATATGTTGACCCGGATAATCAGCTATCATTATAACTAATTTTATCAAAATCCCTTCAATATTTTTTTCGCGATGTGGCCCCAGACAGGCAGAGAAAAATTCTAAAAACTATAGATTCGGCCTCTGTATCGATAATAGTGACTATTTCAATAAGATTTTCCAAAAAATATTTAATGTACAGATTCGACTCAGAATTTTATTATAGATATGTTATAGAATACAAATTTATATTTGTACATTTAATATACAATGGCTTCAAAAACACAACGATAATCTTAAAAAGAGATAAATGAGAGCATATGTACCTCTAGTACATGTTCGACCCGATATGGTGACAATTGATGCGATTGAGTGTCACTGGCGTTACGACACGGCTGTTAAATACATAGAACATGATAGCAGAGAAATGGTGCATGTATGGTTTGTCTATTTTAAAATATACATCAAAGTATAAAAGTTGAAAAATTACATAAACCCAAAACTCTTGGAACAAGTAAATCGTTGAAAAAGACGTAAATTAAAAAAAAATTGAGCTTGTTGTTGAGAAGTATATATTTTTTTTTTATATTTCAAATACGTATATATTTGAAAAGATACGTGGATTTGAGGTAAAGAACAAAATGGGACAATGATTTATATAATTGAATTCTGTAGGCCTGTAGCGTGCGAATCACGTGAAGTCAGATTTAATAGAATTCATTTTATTATACAGATTATTTTATGACTTAGAAGCTTTTTCATTGCTAAGTTTTATTTAAGTTAATAACAGAGCAATCCACTATCAATTTAATTCTAAATAGTGTAATTGTCATAATTAGTGATTGAAGAATTAAACAAGTGCGAGTCGAATTCGCACACGAAGGGTTCTTTATTAATATAACTTTTACTCTATATGTGTAGTATATTAACTTCGATGATCGATTATGTACATAAAAAAATATTCTTGTAGTTTTAATATATATGTTTTATTTATTTGTTGTTATAGCAGTAATAAAAATACATAATCTGTGAAAATTTTAACTCTCTACCTATAACAGTTCATGAGATACAGCCCTCTGACAGACTAGACGGATGGACGGACAGCGAAGGCCTAGTAATAGAGTTCCACTGGCACCCTTCGAATGAACCCTAAAAAAACTAGAGGAACAAAATAATTGAGATATAACTTTTCAAATTCAAACACTCTCGAGGGTGGTAACATTTACGATAGCCTGCTACGAGGTTATAAATATTATGCATGCTCAATGAATGGCACTCACACCGGAAGAGGTCCATTACAGAGCACACCATCGATCACGGGATGAACTATGTTTATCCGCGATAGTGTGCGCTGACCTTAATGAGGTGTAACATGCAGTCATTACGTCTAAAGACTTGCGTGTCTTGAGAAATGATTGTGACTTTTTATCTTCACTATTGTGAAACACGAACAAGAAAATATTCATTCTAAAACCCACTATTGCTGCTGCTAAGATATAATAGTAGGTATATTTCAATATAATCTTTACTAATATTAAACTTACTTTTTGTAGTTTGTTGTTAAAACGAACTTATATCTGGAAGTCTCTGTCTGAAATCGGAGTTTTTTTTTTGCATTTTATAGTACAGTAACTGTGAAAGATTATGGGGTCGTGTACTACAAAAGTACGACTCTTAGGAGCTAAGCAATAATGCATTAATAAACTTGGCGGCGAGCAAAAGTGCTATAATCTATACATGTAAATGAAATTGAAGTGTCTGTTTGTAATGTCAAAAAAACAGCTTTTTACTAAATGCATATGAAAATATATACGATATCAACTTCTAAGAAAACAACATTTTTTTTTGTCTGTCTTTCCTTCTTCTGTTCCTTTGGCTGGACCGATTTTGACGAGACTTTCACTGGCAGATAGCTGATGTTGTAAGGAGTAACTAAGTCTACTCTTATTTTGAAAAATAACTAGGATTCCGCACAAAAAAATTAAAAACCATAAAATTGTGACCGTAATCCGCGTACCTAGAGACGCACCAGAGCGAAGCAAGGGTCAGTCACTAGTAAATAAAAAAAAAATAAAAAAAAAAAAAACAAAAACCATTTCTATTCAGACATTCTACAAAATTCTTACATTCAATCTGCTTCTCATGTGAAATATACTATTTACACTTGCATTGGATATGCGTCTCTAAAGGGGAGATGCAATTAAAATAATTGTAGGTACATTCATCAAGCTAGTAAAAATATTTTTTTTTACGTTAGGCTGTGAGAACATCACGAATATGCGCAATATACAAAATGTAATACATATTAATACTTTCTTAGATTTACGCGAATATTTGACATCTAATAAAATTGTAACTAAGCCGAATCTGTACATTAAATATTTTTTGGAGAATCTTATTGAATTAAACATTATTATCGATACAGAGGTCGAATCTATAGTTTTTAGAATCTTTGTCTGTCTGACTGTGTGTCTGTTACCGTATCACTGAAAACCCACTCGAGAGTGGAGATTTTGATGAAATTTGGTATGGTGATAGCCGGTTATCCGGGTCAACATATAGGATACTTTTTACCGCAGAAAAAATATCTCATTTTTGAGAAAAAATACGTAAACTGCATTGTAAGAGTACATACTAATATGTAAACTCTAAGAATTTGGTTTTTGGTCATCTGAACGCGGGCGGAGCCGCGGGCAATGCTAGTTTTAAATAAAACTATCTTTTTGGAGTTTTGCGCGGATTTATTTGGATTTGTGGTGCCCGACGTTTTGAATGCTTTACAGCAATCATGGTCACGGGAGGGACCCTGTAATGCATATTGCTTATTTAAGTTAGTTATATCAGATATAAGTGCCGCATCCAGCTACAAGTGGCTATATATTATTTCAATGACGATTCAAGTGCTGATATCTTATCACTCCATCAGAGGCAGGACGCAAGCACGTGGGCTTCACTGGGATTACGAATAAAATGTACTCTCTGTTTATTTTTCCATATTTCATTTATTTGTATATTGTTAGAAAGATTTCATACAAGCATTGAAAATACTTTCAAAACTGTTATTACTTCTTCGACTTATAATAAAAAAAAAAAATTCTTTAGTTAAAAAACATAACTCATACTCTATGTCAAGTTTTAAAAGACTGCTCAAAGAAGAGCACACGACTTGAAATGGTTTCTTAGAATGTAAAAACAGTCTGCCTAGCCGTATTACAATCTCTGTAGCAAAATGAGTCAACGAGATTAAACGATGTGCGTAGGCACTAGCATTGTTATACTCTGTACGGGTTTCCACATGGTTATTATTTATTTTTAAATGTATACCATGTCATACTTATAGCTAACTAGCCCTGCCCGCAGCTCCGCCCGCGCTCAGATGACCAAACACCAAATTCTTAGGCTTTACATATTAGTATACTCTTATTTTGCAGTTTTTATATTTTTTCTCAGAAATGAGATATTTTCCCGCGGTAAAAAATTTCAAATTTCATCAAAATTCCTCCAGTGGTTTTTTCCGTGATGCGGTAACAGACAGACAGACAGACAAAAATTCTAAAAACTATAGATTCGGCCTCTGTATCGATACTAATGTCTATTTCAATAAGATTTTCCAAAAAATATTTAATTTACAGATTCAGCTTAGTTACAATTTTATTATATGTATAGATAGAACACTTAAAATATACATTATTGCATGGAAACACACTTACGGTTTTATACATAAAAAAGTTATTCAGTCAAAACATGATTAGGTCTCTTTCTTACCAAAACAAACATCAAAATGACAGATAAAGACAAACGATTCAAAAACCATTTTAGTTCTTCTCAGGGTAGACGCACATTTTATTCAGAATCACTGGTAGAATTTATGAATAAGTGTTCTTGAATATAGTATAAAAAATTTAAATTGTAATTCTTGAGTCAAAAAATTTATCTATAATTAAATAAATTTCTCTTTAACACATTTTTAGATATTTTCACATGCAACATTTTCTACGGCGTTCTGACATCTCTGTTTATAAGTTGTATACATTTGTACTTTATAGATAACGCGACCTTCATTATTGATGCGAGGAGCACCAACGTATGGCTCTAACAGTACGGTCCTAGGTACAGGATGCGTATCTAGCTGATTCATACAAACGCTATGATTATTATTATACTGTTGACAATGGCTGTCATGAGCTATTATTGTTATAGGTGATTTTATTGTTTATTGCATATACCTGTCAAATATAAAAAAGTTGTTTATTTATCTATACATATAATAAAATTGTAACTAAGCCGAATCTGTACATTAAATATATTTTGGAAAATCTTATTGTAATAGTCATTATTATCGATACGGATCCGATTCTATAGCTTTTAGAATTTTTGTCTGTCATATTATCATTTGTCTGTCATTTTATCATTTTTGTCTGTCGAGAAAACCACTGGACAGATTTTGATGAAATTTAGTATGATGATAGCTGTTTATCCGGGCCAACATATAGGATACTTCTTACCGCGGGAAAATATCTCATTTCTGAGAAAAAATACAAAAACTGCAATGTACGAGTATACTAATATGTAAACACTAGGAATTTGGTTTTTGGTCATCTGAACGCGGGCGGAGCCGCGGGCAATGCTAGTAAAGCTGTAAAGTTCGTATTTAAAATTTCAATAATTAATCCAGTATTGTCTAGATTTTAGGCGATTACTTGTCTAAGAAACGATTGTACTTCTTCTATCTAAATCTTTAAAATATAGTTCTTTTATAACTCATCTTTACTAATATTATATGTAAATGAAATGAAAAATGAAAGTAAAACGAACTATTAAAATAAATAATAACAATATTTAGGTAACCCACATACCATCTGGAATCAGTAACATGCACTAGAAATCACTTAAGATCTAAAGAATCAGAGTATGTCAATACAATGAATACTACTAGATCGGTCGGCAAACAAACGGGCAAACGAATGATGACAGCCAGTATCGACAGGGAGGGAATTCAGAGCATCGAGGTCAGTGGGCGCAACTAGTTCTCGATAGTAAAAATATTTGCACGAGATACGTTTACGATATCCTCAAAGTAGATTTTACCTCTCTCTTGGAAATTCATTGGTTATTTATGAGCATATTTTGGCCGTCCCACATTACACATACCATGCTTTGTTTAATTTAAAAAAATATATTATTTACCAAATCTCAATGCCCAGTTACAAAAACAAAATCTAACTATAAAAAATACAAAATTGTTAAAACTGTATATGTATTATACTTGGCGTACATAGAGGAAGCGTTCAGGTAAACAAGGTAAACATATAAGTCACTTTCAAGCTAAATGACATTGATATCAATAAACATTTTTTAAACCGAGATTACAGTGTGTTAAGTAACACGTCCGCGTCGTGACAACGAAGATTGCGAGGTCTGTCATATAAATTGGATGGTATTAATCAAACTTTATCTACTACTAGCGACTCGCCTCGTTCCGCTCGGGTTCGCCTCTCATTGAGTTTTAATGTTTAGTAGAAATTTTTCAGAGAAAATTTCCCGCGGTAAAAAGTAACCTATATATTGACCCAAACAGCCAGCTATCAACATAGAAAATTTTATCAAAATCTGTCAAGTGGTTTTCTCGTGATGCGTTCTCAGATAGACAGATAAGAATTCTAAAAACTATAGATTAGGTCTCTATATATAATCTAATATATATAGTAATGACTATTTCAATAAGATTATCCAAAAAAAATATTTCATGTATAGATTCCACTTAGAATTTTATTATATGTATAGATTATTATAAATATAAATGTACATATGACTGCGTATTTGTTACGTTTTTACCTGACTGCAAGGAAAGGGTTATCTTTGTATGTTTTTTTAGGGGTAGGTAAATCGTGGAATCGGCGTTGATCTCATTATAGTATGATGTGCCGTGATTTTTATTTTTTATTAATTCAAACAACGTGAATAAAACGCCTACTATTATATACCTAACTTCTACTACATTGCAAAATAACACGAAAAGAAAAAAAAACACTGAGTTTAGTGCTAGAACAGAGTCCTCAAAAGTAATAAATCATTTCAAAATAGTAATTTAATCATTTACAATGTTCGAAATTGGATATATTTTTTTAATTTTTACAATAATTTTTTTTTTAAATGTTTTAAATTTGATTTTTTTTTTTAAAGAAGAGTTTGCAATGCCTATAACCAAATGTTAGTGTAGTTAGTGTATGCTTTATTTTCTCCAGTCAATAGGCAGTGTCCTTCGCGCCATTATTAAGTTTTTAGGTCACAAAAACATTTCTCGCGGTGACACTAACCGATAACAAGAAACACGAAGCAATTTGCATCAGATTAACCGTTGACTTATTGCCAAATAACAGCGAACCCAAACGTAAGGAAGAGGCAAAATTTATGAGAAGTGTCGACAAAAAGTCTTCGGAATGAAGAAATATTAATTTCGAAATAGTTGAAAAATGTTTCAAAAAAATAATTCGCACATACTCACTTTGGTTGACAACCATTCCATTGAGCTTAAGAAATTATGGGAAAAAATACAATGAGAATTCTGCATTTATGTATTATTGTGGGTAAATGATAATCTTTTTAATATATCTTATACTAGCATTGCCCGCGGCTCCGCCCGCGGTCAGATGACCAAAAACCAAATTCTTTAGGTTTTACATATCAGTATACTCTTACATCGCAGTTTTTGTATTTTTTCTCATAAATGAGATATTTTCTCAGGGTAAAAAGTATCCTATATGTTGACCCGGATAGCCAGCTATCATCATACCAAATTTGGTCAAAATCTGTCCAGTGGTTTTCTCGTGATGCGGTAACAGACAGACAGACAGACAGACAGACAAAGAAAAATTCTAAATACTATAGATTCGGCCTCTGTATCGATAATAATGACTATTTAAATAAGATTTTCCAAAAAATATTTAATGTACAGATTCGACTTAGTTACAATTTTATTATATGTATAGATATTATCATATATTTAAGTCGCCATTAAACTTTGCTTCATAACTGTTATAGGCTAAACAGTGTTTATTTCAATTACTGTACATTTACGGTATTATAAACTTGGGCTTTAAAAAATATATATAAAAAAACTAAATTCATTAACGTTTTTACAAAATCTGCTGTAAGTAATAATTTATCACACGGCGAAAGTGATCAATTGGAAAGAAAGGTTAATTAATTGAAAACGAGAGCGTAACAAGCAGACAGACGGCCCACGCTCATTATCAAAAACAAAACTTCATTTTATTTTTATGCAAAGCGGAGCGTTACCGAGAACCAGGACGAGAAGCCTCACTTTCACCTCGATTGGCTACCAATTACCCTTTCGGAACCGTCAGCTCTTAAATATCAAAATTATCATCCAAAATGTTATATTCGTCATAATGGGAAAACGAGACGGGTTTTAAATAAATAACGGGGAAAATATGGACGGACTTTGATAAATTATATAACAACTTTAATGAAATAATAGTCTAGAATTAACTTTAATATTTTTTCTTGTTACTGTAAAATATGTTAAGTACCTGCTGCCATTATGGCTTATTGGTATTTCGTTTACAGGTTACAATAGTAAGTTGTATTGAGAATATAATATTTATAACAACACCTAATACGATGCGACTAAACCTATTAGATAGCCTATTACGATGAATCTCTTTAAATAAAGCATTCGCTTAGTAAAAAAAAAATCGACGAATTGAGAACCGCCTCCTTTTTGGAATTCGGTTAAAAAGGAATTTTAATAGTACATCTTTTCACACAAACGTTGTGAACAGGTAACTTACAAAGTCTCTACCGAACGATTAGAATCATAATATCATAGGCACTATAAAATTTTCCACTTAATACGAAGTCAACAAACAAGAAAACTGTAAAATCTAGATCTCTATGGCACACGGCGTTCGTAACATTGCAAGTTGTCACTGCTGGGTATTAAGTGCAATGAAATATACATCTTTATTATACAAAGCCAATGAATAAATTACTAATTGCAGCAATTATGGATGCTGTGTGCTTTGGCCGAGCGATAAGTATCGAGATAACGATCCAGATCCAGCAAAATATTTGCTCAGCCAGAGAAATAGTAATGATTGGAAGAGAAATGCATATTTTCATTTACATATATATAATTAATTATGAACCCCCTTGATAACCCATTTTCTTATATATGTATTAAGGACAAATTTTAAATCATATAAATCTATACTATACATATAATAAAATTGTAACTAAGTTGAATCTGTACATTAAATATTTTTTGGAAAATCTTATTGAAATAGACATTATTATCAATACAGAGGCAGAATCTATAGTTTTTCGAATTTTTGTGTCTGTCTGTCTGTCTGTTACCGCATCACGGGAAAACCACTGGAGGGATTTTGATGAAATTTGGTATGATGGTAGATACTTTTTACTGCGGGAAAATATCTCATCTCTGAGAAATCTATACTAAACGTTAAAACGTACGTTTAAATTAAAGGAATAATTTTAAATATAATTAACATACATATATTTATATTTTAAAAATATAATGATAACATCATAATTATTTAATATTTATATATGAACAAAGAAACAGAAAAATTATTTATAGCAATTTTTTAAATATTTTTTTTACACACGATATTGTTTAAAAAGTTTTTGTTGTAACAATGGCGTCTAATGTATTAGAACACTATTGTCTCAAGCACACATTAAAGACAGCAGGTGTTTGAATAGGTCAAGGTTACATTAAAGAAGATTAATAAAAAGTATTTCGAAGATTGAAATTATAGGCTATAGTGAATAAACTAGAATGAACGAACATTATTCGTTAATCGTTATATGAAATAATATTTATAATCTACAATCTATACATACGATAAAATTCTAACGAAGTCGAATCTGTACATTAAATATTTTTTGGAAAATCACTATATTATCGATACAGAAGCCGAATCTATCGTTTTAAGAATTTTTGTCTGTCTGTCTGGCTGTCTGTTACCACATCACGGGAACACCACTGGATAGATTTTGATGAAAACTGGTATCATGATAGCTGGTTATCCGGGTCAACATATAGGATACTTTTTACTGCGGGAAAATATCTCATTTCTGAGAAAAAATACAAAAACTGCAATGTAAGAGTATACCTAAGATTTTGGTTTTTGGTCATCTGAACGCGGGCGGAGCCTATGCATGTACATAAATAAAATTGATTTGAATTGACTGTATACAGATTTTCTTTTTTTTTTGTTTAGTAACTATTGATGAGCTTTAGTGTTCAATATCAAAAATTCAATAAAAAATTTAGGAAACTGAAAAAAGGTAAATTCTATTCATACAATACGTTTTCCTCAAATTTTCAATAAATAATATGTACTGTCAAATTTCGACCACTCGGCGGATGCTTTTATAAAAAGAGATACCTAAACCAATAACAAAATATATAATATATAATTTCACTTTATAATAATATGAATGAGTTCATTGTGAATGACTTACAATTAACTACGTGATTTATGCCAAATGCATAAAATAATCATTAATTGGAAGAGTGATGAAATGATTGCGCCAACAGTGACGAATGATGACGAAAGATTAACACGTTTTAGGAAGCTATAATGGTAGGAAATGTTGTGAAGTAAATAAATTTAATTTATCGGCTAATTAACCTGGCAACTTTGTTGTGTGGTCTCCGAATCTTACCTGAAACATAGAAATTGCTTCGTTAATGTTAGGTGTAATTAATGAATTAACTTTAATTATATGACTATTTTATCTCCAGTTTTATTTTGAGTTTTGTTCCGGATGTATCGAATGCTTTACAAAAAACGGTCATGAGCGAGACTTAGTTTTTGACTCTCAAAAGTTGAGAGTTCTCAAATCTTACACATATTGTGTAATTCTTTAAATTTTCTTTAAATTTTAATTTTCGTGTAATTCCCAAAATAATACAATATATAAAGAAAAATTGTACCGAATTACCTTATTATACACAAAAACAATTTTAATAGCTACAGTTAGTTATAAGATTTGAAAATATTTAATGTAAGTCGCCATATTATTATTTTAGAAATAATTAATCATTAATATGAGATATGTACATGCTGTAAAGTAATGTACACAAAAACAGAGCTTTCTACACTTTGACGACACGTTTGGCTCAGTTGGTAGTAACTCCACTTGCTGTACCAGCGGTCGCGGGTTCGAGTCCCGCTGGGGGCATTCATTTGTGTGATGAGCACAAATGTTTGGACTCCAGTCATGGGTGTTCATATTTATATATGTATGTATTTAAAAGTTATATATGTGTAGTGTATCAACTATCTGGTATCCATAACACAGGCCTCGTAGCTTACCATGGAACTAGATGGTGATGATGGTGTTAATGTCCCAACATATTTATTTATTTATTTATTATTTACTCTTAGCATAAAAAAGTGTTACTCGCAATATATTCTCATTAGTTCAAAACATTACATGTAAATAGAAAATGGAATAGTTTTCATTTAAAATGTCAAATATTCGCGTAAATCTAACAAAATATCATATTAAATGTAAATTTTACACACAAAGTTTTTACTCTAATAGTGGAAAATACTTAAATAAGACCACAGAATGCTTTACTCGATCAATTTAAATTGTAAGCGTGTGACTCTTTGTAGAATACAACGGTTTACTTCAACGAAGCTACGTGTGGTCTCGTTTCGTCTCGATCAGGGCTACGCGCTCAAATTTCACACTGCCGATTTCCAGATTACAAACGCGAAATAAAGGACCGACAAAGGCAGCCTCGATTTTGAATACAAAACACGTTATTGTATGTAAACTTACCAAAGTGTTTGCAACGAATATGTTTACGACGACGAATTTAATAAAGGTGAAAAATTGTTGTTCAGAATTTAAAATATTGTAAATGTGAATATTTTAAAATATGGAGGTTTTAAAGTGTTTCTTAATACATCTACAACCTGATTAGTTTCAAACTCGAAGAAAGTATTACAAGGATACTTAAAAAAAACGAAACGAACAAGAAAAACGTTTTCAATTACAAGACAAATCAATCATAAATATTATGTCAATATGGAACATTACTATTAAAAGTAAATTAATCAAATAGTATACAAACATCACAGGAAGGCAGCTACAGTAAGCCTTTATTGAAAAAATGAAGCTTCCTTGACTTATTAAGCTTTACATCTAGAAAATACAAATCTAGTTAAAATTAATAAAATAATAGATATCTTATTTTATACATTTTTTACACTACAATTTTATTTACGTACTTTATAACATGAAATATTTGAACACAAGTTTTTAGTTTTTACTGAGTCTACAAGGCTGCATCAAATCATTTAAAGATAGGCAAGTTCAAGGTTCGTTACACTTTTGAAGGTGATGTTAAAATCGATTTGCGGTGGGAAACATTTCCGCGTTCCCAAACCAAACCGAAGCGAATTGCTGAGCTGCAATCAATGACCCATTAAACGCCCATACTCAATTAGAAACGACAAAACATGGAAAACTTAAAAATAGGTGTTTTCAAGGATCTTTGCAAAAAATATAGATTATTCCTGCAACCATCTATGATACGTCGTAAATTTCATAATATAATCCTTTAAAAGTTTATATCCGAACGCCCACACTAATTTAGTTAAGTGCTCAAATTTAACGGTTAATAAATTGACTTTGGGTAGGCAAAAAAGAAAAGTTTTATTACGATAAAAACTGATTCCAATTAGATTGATTTCCTGTGGACCAAATATGGTACAGCTTCAAAAGCATCACTAATGGCTTTAGCGAGGGATACTGTGACCGTCAAACGTCAAGGTTGGCATTTATATTCGAAATATAACGACGTTTTGTTTTTTCAATTTGTAAACAGAATATTTACGATTCGCCAAATTTATGGAACCACGCACCGATTTTAGTGATGCCTTTGAATCGTAAATTTAATTAGTTGGTCACGATAATATATTTTTATTTTGATAGAGGTTTTTTAATTTGATATTATCGGAAAATGGGTTTAGTATTTAAAAATCAAATTTAATAAATACTAGCGACTCACCCTCGCTCCGCTCGGGTTCGTTCATAGTTACGTTTTAACATTTAGTATAGATTTTTTAGAGATGATATA
This sequence comes from Brenthis hecate, assembly GCA_951806755.1. Lineage (NCBI taxonomy): Eukaryota > Metazoa > Arthropoda > Insecta > Lepidoptera > Nymphalidae > Brenthis > Brenthis hecate. The sequence goes on from OX638281.1 coordinate 2,687,031, forward strand.
TTTTCACACAGTAAAAAGTATCTCATATGTTGACCCGGATAACCAGCTATCTAGATTCCGCCTTCCCAGACAGACAGACAGACAAAAATTCTAAAAATATAGATTCGGCCTCTGTATCGATAATAATTATGACTATTTCAATAAGATTTTCCAAAAAATATTTAATGTACAAATTCGACTCAGTTAGAATTTTATTATATGTATAGATTACATGTATAATTATGTATTGAATATTTAGCCAAACGAAACATCTCATAATAGGAGTTGTCAGAGTCGATTTAACGGTTGACCAAGCGTTATCCGGTTAATATACAAGCAGGTCGATTGAGTATTGATTGTTAAACTTTTGTCCAGAATTGATATTTATGATGGAAGAACAATGTCAAATTCCGTTGCACGGATCATTAATAAATGTTTTAGAAACTTGACTTTTAAATCACATTTGAGCATAGTTAATGTTTGTATCGTACCTATTGTATAAGATTGCGGATAGCGAGCTGGAACAAATAGTGTTGTTTTATTCAATAAAAATTCTAAACAATAAAAGGTCGTGTCTTGTCGAACATGTTAGTAAACTGTGAGTCACTCCATCACATGGAGGCGATCCATGCAGTTTAAATTGCGGGAATATTTGCATTTTTTTTCTTTACAACTACTGAATGTTTGCTGATGTAGTGTGTTAGTTGCATGCTACTCACTTGCCCCGATATTTTAATGTAAATCATAAGTGTATTCATGTCAAGTACCTACTAAATTAGTATATATGACTTAGATTTATCATAGTGATTACTCTTACCATTGACATTTTAATGTCTTAAAAACCGATATTCCTTTCGTGAAACCCAAAAAGTATTTTAGGGCTCTTCACAGATCTTATTGCATCCCTGATGTGGTGGAGCGTCATAAATGTGCGTAAATATAAGTTTCTCTTTGGTCACCATAAATTCAATTCAATTTCCGAGTCGGGCATATGACTCCGTACACAGAGTATAAATATTGAATGGATAGCTTATTTAAGTAAAATACTAATATTAATAATTCCAATTCAACACTTGATATTTTAATAACAGCATTAATTCCACAACCACTTTAAAAGCTCATCACCGCAGTATATGAACACTGAATAGTGAATAGGTACTCTACATTTTCAAAAGATACAAACAGAAATCCAGTAGTAAAATCCTACTAATTTTATAAACTTGAAAGTTTGTAAGAATGTATGTATGGATGTATGTTTGTTACTCTTTCACGCAAAAACTACTGAATGGATATTGATGAAACTTTGCAATAATATTGCTTATACATCAGAATAACACATAGGTTACTTATTATCCCGGAAAAAAGTACGGTTCCCGTGGGTTAGATTTGTTTCTCTTTTTTGTGAGCCGCTAGTATTATATAATTATATCAATCAACTAAATGAATAAATAAGACAATGCTTTATTAATAAACAATAAAGAATATATCGATATTGGCATTAGTGCATACAATTCCCGCGCGATAGTTATCGAGGGAGCGGCGGCCGAAGGCTGGGCGAGTCGGGCCGGGCTGGTCACGATTAGAAAGATCGCCTCAGGACCAGAAACCAAGGTCTTCCGTGACGGGGATATTGGGCAAGGGTCGAGGGATCAGACGGAATCGGAACGTGATTAAATGACATGTTTATATTTCTTTTAGTTTACCTTAACTTACGTACGAATATAAGAAATTTACACGTGTCATGTCTAAGTCCAAATCATACATCAGTATGTACTACACTATGTATATATGTACTTTCTGTATCATTTGTGCAAAAATTAAGCAAGAGAATTAATTTAAAAAGTCATAAAACTTTCTATTGGTATTTCATTTGAAACTTACACAATTTTTATTTACATAGCCATGAGGTAAATCCAGTTCGCGCGGTCAACCGTCGAGGAAAGCGTCGGGTCGCGTCGAATCGATTCGCGACGCTTGATGTTGCGTTTGTTTTGATTAAATATCGATTATCGCGACAAATGTACCGACGCGACGTACAATTCATTAAAAAGTATAAAAAACACGCTTCAGCTAGAAGCTTCTAAAGTCTGATTTTTAATTCCACGGAAATATGACAGCTGTCATTCTTTGAAAATTCAGATATCATAAACATTTTCTGCTTTGAATTTTTTTTATATATAACAACGAAAACTATGAAACAGAATTAGATCAACTATATGTATGATATTGTAAATAGTCTATGTTTTGTGCATTCAATGCACAATAAATATAATGTAAATTTTTTAATAGTTAAATGAATATAACAAAATATTTTACAAAGGGGTTTTCCTAAAAAAGGCATGCAACCTATGGATTATTGGACAGGGATTCTTGTAATAGAAAAATATTTTCCTTAATAAATATTGTAACTTCAATAATATGATAATAAAAAAAATAATAACCGTCTTAAGAGTTATCAATAATTTTTTAAGTCTTAGTTTTTCTAATTTAAATCTTAAATTCAAGAAAGGTTTATTTTTTTATTTTGCTAAAATGCTTTCCGTTTTTAGTGACAATGTTTCAAAGTTGATAACACTTCTGAAATGTCAGAATTCCGTCGAATTATAAATCAGACTTAAAGTAATTTTAAAATTAAGCCATTATATATTTATGTAATTGTTTTAAAACCACAGACGTGATGATTTAAATTTTCAAAGGATAAACAAAACCGTGTTTACTATATCATCGGTAAATTACCGGGAAGACTGTGACATTAGCAACAAACATTGGGGATTATTGTGACGTAAGTTGTAAGTTTATTACGGTGTTATGAACAAGTATATCAATGTATTACATGAAAATAAATGTTTTTAAATAGTTTTACTAATTAAAAAGAAATATGCTAAAAAAAAACAAAATTACTGTAACATATACGATAAAATTTTGTTCCGTTCTCCTTGAAGCAAGAACTGAACCGTCATGGATCTCATGACATGTAGTAACCGATTATTTTTAATTTTATTTGCGAACTTTGCTGTATTTTTTTTTTGTGCAAGTATTAAGCAGATAAAAAATATAATCCGGCAAAGCAGCGACAGGCGGCTTGATTAAATTTATTGGTCCGTGTCGATCGTTCGATGGTATCGCAATATTGGAAGAATAAAACAGCTGCGGCTCAGACGTTCTAGTATGAAAACAAATGTTTGCTTTTGGACAAGACTGTACTCCGTTATCACTTCTAGGAAATTATGAATAAACACCTATGAGAAAGAGCGTCAGAATATAATGGTGTAGTATCTAACTATCTATATATATAATTGTACCCATATATAAATACTAGCTTTGCCCGCGGCTCTGCCCGCGTTCAGATGATCAAAAACCAAATTCTTAGGTTTACATATTAGTATACTCTTACATTGCAGTTTTTGTATTTTTTCTTGTAAATGAGATATTTTCCAGCGGTAAAAAGTATCCTATATGTTGTGACCCGGATAACCAGCTATCACCATACCATATTTCATTAAAATCCCTCCAGTGGTTTTTCTGTGATGCGATGAACAGACAGACAGATAAAAATTCTAAAAACCATAGAATCGGCCTCTGTATCGATAATAATGTTTATTTCAATAAGATTTTCTAAAAAATATCTAATTTTAATAAAGATTCGGCTTAGTTACAATTTTATTATATGTATAGATAATATGTCATTGCAATAAATGACAATTACCGAAGAGATATGTATGTAGGTATCGTGCGTTCGAGATGTTTTCCCAAAAAGGTTTATAAATCATAGGGTTCTTTTTTAATATTAAAAATCCAATTTCGGTTTTACTTTTTTATAGCAGTCCAAAACGTTAAATTTCATCGAATGTACTAAGCTGTATGTAAAATATACGACATATGTACGTGTACTAATACCTACATTCAGGCTGTTTCGGCTTCACATATTCATTTTTTTATGATTACCATTCCTTAAATTAAACCCCATTTGTTTCTATAGGGTTGAATTTTGCAATAACGACGATATATAAGTTTCATTAATAGGATAAGGAAAAACTGCTAAAAATTCAACTGTCCAGGTCCAGCTGTCGATTATGGGTGGTGGCGGTGATGGCACACGTCAGGTCGAAATATTTGTAAAATTACAAATAAAAATAAATAACCTCAAAGTTTTTCTTAAAAATATACCTACCCATAAAAAATATTTATAATATAATAATATTAAGTAAATTTCTCTTATTTTTTTTGCTGACAGATTTATTTCTAATCTACATCATATGTATTGAATTTATGCTATTATACCATGTAACTATCACAACTTCATTTACACAAACCCACTCATATTTTATACGCATTGCGCGAGCGCACTCTATGTGGAGCGTGCGAACCCACTACGCAGCCATCTATGGCAACCTCTTACGGGCCTTCTTAATTACTATTCTGCCGACGAAGTCTTTTCATAATAGGAAACGGGAGCATACCCTTAGCCTTAGGTTGTGGCTCTGTTCTACAAATAAGGGATCGAGCATCAGAATAAATCACAAGTAGGAAATTAAGAGATAGCCTGTAATAAACTATCTAGTTAAGTGGATACTTGACGTAAATGTTTTGAATATTGTCTTTCATTGTCTATCTTATAACCAATTCCTGAATGATAAACTATAACAGCAAAGAATGTTCGTGAACAAGGAAGCGTTTAAAACGTATTAGCGTCGGTTATGGAGCTTCGCTGATTTGAGGTAAGTTATGGCGATACGGTGTTCGCAAGGGCACACGTGCCAAATTCGACACCCGATCATAATTAATTAAAGCAATAAAATTTAAAGTGTTTTGATTAAATAACCTTGACAATATGTATAAAAAAGATGAAAAATTATTGGTCTCTATTTAATTTAGAACTGAGATGCTCTTGTTATCTAAATTTTATAAACATTTGAGCAGTATATGTACGTGATATGTCAGGGTAATACATAATGTAGGTATATACTGGTAATAAAACTAATTTTATAAATGCGAAAGTTTGTGCGTTCTTTCATGTCTAACGATTAGGCGAATACCAATAAAATTCAAATTAAAGAGCTTATTTAAATAGGTAGCATAGGCGATAGGTTAGGTTATCTAATTTTTGTCGATGTACACGTACATACAAATTTAGCTACCACGTGAGTGGTATGTTTACGTCTAAAACATTTACCGACGAGTTAATTACAATCTTTAACAGCAAGAATTAAACTAAATTCTCATTGAGAAAATATTTTTATTCAGTACCAATCTATTAACTGACTACACGACAACACAAATATGTAGAGCATGTGTGCAATAAGGCAACAAGGAGGTATGAAGCAATGTACCCGTAATAGGAAAATGTTATCTCCGTGCGTTACGTTTACACCTGAGATGACATTTCGCGGTCGCGGATCGTGACTAAGGAATGACAAGTCGTGGTATTCTCAGCGCATTTTTCACCTTTACGAAAGGAATCGTGATCGGTAACAATTGTCATTTATGAAGGATAAGCGTAGAGCAACGTTAGTGAGCATTGCACAAATATAACCGATGGCAAATACTGGCAATACTCGATGTCTTATAAAACAATACAGATGATATTCTCATTAATCATCCGGTGAGGAGTTTCATATTTTCAGTGTCAAGCAACAGTCACTCGGGCTATCCTCCACAATCCATCAGACGAAGCCCAGCTGTCAACTCCAATCCGGTCGTCGTCTTCGTTAACATCGCGGTCCGTTGTTTATTTTTAGCCCGTCCGTCCGCTACACGAGGAGTTTTTATCCAGTATGAGCGACATACCGCAACTGTAATTTAATAGTTCCGGAGAAACAGTTGAACGTCGTACGTAATGCTAATTGCCGGCGAGGGCGCTTGATGCCGCGATGGCGCCGTTGCAACATATTTGCGTTTAGAATCGTGGAAGTAGGTGGGTAATCGCGCACGAAATTCACGTTTAGGCGTTATGGGAGTTAAGTAATTCATCCCGACGAACGTTGCTATTTACCACGACTATAAGACACAACAATAGCGAGAGACCAGGTTACACAATATGTATAACAATACGTGGCGCCGGCGCAGTCCTGGATTTATCGCTATCGGCCGCCATTGTTGCATGCCCTGTTGACGTATGGCACATTGACCGCTCATTTGTACCCCCTGGCTCTGTTAGAATATTGCTAATTAAAGTCATCAACTCTAAAATTGTAATAGTGTTCAAATCGTAGATGTATAAGGCTAATAAATATACATTTTAATCTATCCTATCAAAGTATTATAAATGAGTTCTTCACAGAAATACAAAACTAATATAATATTTATTGTTAGTATTAGCATATTATTTCCCTTCAATATTAATTTTAATTTTTTATTTTTTACGTTTTTTTAAGTTGTAGTAAATTTAAAAATTACATGCAACGTACACCTACACCATACACATCAAGCACATTTTTCAGACTGGCTGAGCTTCTATTATAAGTTTCATAAACAAAGTAAAATTGGAAAAGCAAAAAGTTGAATTTTTCCATGTTTGTAATCTTTCGAGTACCCACTACGTGCGTGTGCGAGGGTTTTTAAATGAGTCAGTCGTAGGCAGGTCATTTACATACTTTTCCAGACACATAAACTAACGACGTACCCCTCGTTTGGTTTGAACGTGAACCCCAAACACCGTTCTGGTGTATAGTTAAAAATATATACAGACTGAATGCCCTTCAGGGTTCAGATATTAATACCTATACCATACCATACAGCATTATTTTTTTAACAAACACTCATTTAAGAAAATAAGCAGTTTTCCACCGACTAAAATTCTTATAGATTTGCATTTTAATATAATAGGTCATAGGAATAATGAAGTTTTTAAATTGAGATGATAACCATATGTTTTCAGTAGCATTTCTGATATCGAATCACATGTCATATCATTGTAAACACGCCAGTCAGTAATAAACTTCCATTCAAAGGTCCACTTACAAGTAAATTATGTGAAATAAAAAAAAACAAACTCATGATTAAAAGGACGTGGGCGAAACAAACGGGTAATCAGAGTCTAATTGCGTATAAACGACGTATTCAGACATACAGCGGTAGCAAAAACTATTAATATACTTAATAATATAAAACCGTGAATGGGATAGGCAAAAAATACTAAAGGATCATCTGAGATTAACCATAAAGCAAGGTTAAATCGGTGTTGTTTCACATTCTATTTATTTATATGAGAACAAGAATTCTTTGTATATAGTAAAATTGGTTTAATGTTATGAATTACAGCTAAAAAGAGCGCAATAATTGTATGTACCTATCTATAATATTCTTGACAATTTAAGTATACTACGTAACGAAATCACTAAAACACAATAAACCAAAAAAATGTGGAAAACTACTGTAGAATTTTCTTAAATAAGTAATACATATATTTTATTTATTGTTTGTAGAAGCAATAACGTGATTAAAGGTAGTAAGCAATAGAGCATTGACCGATAGGTCAATTACAGCTGCTGTGACAGACCACGCATGGATAACGTTTTCTTGTACTCATTGATAACTTATCATAAAATCCAGGTTAGTATTATTTTTAAGTGCTACCTAAGTAGTAGAAATCTTAGCACTAATATATAGGCACAATATGATTTTAATAATAAGTATATTAAAAAATAATAGTATCTGTGTTGTTTTTGGTAAATTTCCTTTCGAAATGCAATAAAGTATATCTACATATATTGAAAAGTTCTGAATATGGAATATTGGTAGCACCTAACAAAAAAAAAACCATGGTTAATATTTGATAACATTAATATTTATTGACTTACATACTGATAATAATGATAACAAAAGTAACGTGTTGATAAAACTGAAGATATCATAATCCTAAACCCGTGTATAATCTGTTCAATAGCCTGTACAAAATATAAGGGATTTCCCCTACGTCGTATGGTGCACTCAATCGCAATGCTCATCAGAGGGCTTTTAGATGTCAGAGACTATGAGACTTCACTTTATCTAGTCCCATACGAGCCCTAGGGAGTTGACGGAAGTACTGAGTCGGAAATTATATGAAGCAGCAGAGATGCATCGCAAATGCGATTATAATGAAAAAAATATGTAATTTTCGTAGTGTTTTACGAGAATAATGAAATATTTTAATATTATTATATTCAAGAACACATGTTGTGGAATATACTCTGCATATCCATATAGTTTATATCAAAATGAAGAATGAAGGTTTTAGTATATAATTTGTTAAGTTTTTGTACACATTAAAATATAACAATATTTGTTGGAGTTGTCGGGAAAAAAAAATTAAAAATAAAAAAAGTCCGCGATGGCATATGTCTATCTCTTAAGAATAAATAATAATAAAACGTACATAGGGACGAACCCGAGCGAAGTGAGGGTGAATGGCTAGTTAATATTATAAATGCGAAAGTTGTGAGTATGTATGGTTGTCTGAATGTATAGATATATAGATGTTTGTTACTCTTTCACGCGAAAACTACTGAATGGATTTAATGAACATTTACAATAGCTTATACCGAAAAATGTGTAGTTCCCGTGGGATAAATTTGTTTTTGTTTTTCTATAGGCGAATCCGAGCGAAGCGAAGGTGAGCCACTAGTAAGTTATATTTTTCGTTATATTTCGCGAATGACAATAAATCATAAATTACAACTTTTTCCGCCGTCTCCGTAAAGTTTAAGGTGGCTATAAATATAATACGCAGTAAATCATTATTTTACATGCATGGCTTGTGATATATTTACTTTAGCATTTACTTTATACGGCGCCAAACGAAACAATAAAATCGGTGACACAATCGTTTAAAAATCTTCTTAATCATCAAAAAAATACGAGCTGGGTTAGTTATTGCATTCCTCGGTACGTTTCGCATGTTTACGTCAATTATTCTTGTAAGTGAAGCCGTAGGATACACAATGTCTGCGACGTCACAAAGAAGTGCTTACACGAAACGTGTAAAAAACCTGAATACGCAAATACTTGTACGCAAACACAAAATCTAGACTTTGTGTCTTAAAAGATTAGCAAAAAAAACCATTTTAAGCTCGCAACTTGAGCGAAAACGTTGAAACAAAACAATTTATAGTAGTTTAAAGATTTCTTCCGCACCTTTTATTAAAAAATCTACGCATAGGTACCTGGAGTTACAAAACATGCCTAATTTACATCTAGATGCACTAATTTCATAAGCAAGCGGCGCCAACTAACGATTGCGCAATACAATGGTATTCTACATAAAGCGTCGTATAATAGTTGAATTGAATTTTTATTGTCGCATCCCGTATCGGTGTCAACGGTAAAGTGTTCGTCGGTACAGTTAGGAATCTGATACGAGTGTTAGAATGTTGAAAACATCTCCTACGCGGCGCCCTACTCCATCTGCGACGTTTTGGGACGAGAGTGGCATATTAGAATTTATTACAAAGATTAGCATTGCCCGCGGCTCCGTCCGCGTTCAGATGACCAAAAACCGAATTCTTAGGTTTTACATATTAGTATACTCATTTGCAGTTTTTGTATTTTTTCTCAAAAATGAGATATTTTCCAGCGGTAAAAAGTATCCTATATGTTGACCTGGATAACCAACTATCACCATACTAAATTTCATCTGACTCCTGATATACAGGTTTATTCTAATTTGGGAGTCAGAGGCTTCAACAGGCGTATGTAACAACAAACAATTGTGTCAATAAAGATATATTCTATATTCTATATCAAAATCCCTCCAGTGGTTTTTCTGTGATGCGGTAACAGACAGACAGACAAAAATTCTAAAAACTATAGATTCGGCCTCTGTATCGATAATAATGTTTATTTCAATAAGATTTTCCAAAAAATATCTAATGTACAGATTCGGCTTACTTACAATTTTATTATATGTATAGATATCTCGTACGGTCTAAGTATCATCGACTTTTGTCGTAAGATTACAAAGTTATCTGAGACGGCATCATAAACTATTATGCAATATGAATTCGTAAAATGAAAACAAACTGGCGTAAGTACTTTAATGAATTATTCAAGTGAGAAAGGTCCAGCTTGACCGGCCGTATAAATCTTGTAGGGCTTTTGTAAACGATGCTCTAGAAAACTTATACGTACATATTTAGTAGGATCAGTGATCGATATTGAGGTTCTTTTTTTTAAAAAAAGTTATACTGGTAGTCTATAAAATCCAAAAGAATTTTGAAACGAGCCCAGAGATTCAGAGATTTACACATACAGACAAACAAACTTTCGATCTTTATATTATGTAAGTAATTTTATATAAATAAAACGCGAACAGATTCGCGAATAAAAGAGAGTCAATAAATTTTAGCTTTCTGCAGTCCTTCTCTATATGAACTTTAACTTTGCCAAAGCACATACTTCCCCGTACATACAATATGCTTAAAAATGGGTTCAAAGTTTTATCTTCACGTATTAATATATATGTAGATAACTAACAAAAAGCAGTGAGTAAGGGAGAGCTTTTTGTAAAGCTTTTGAGGAGTATACAATTATTTTTGCAAGATAATTTGCATTGTGTTTACGTAACTTCCGACAGTAGCCAATAATATGCCACCCACACCAAATTAGACGCCTGTCGCGATTTATGTCCTACGTGTTTGAATAACGATGGAACTGCACCGCGTTGTGACTGCAAATCAATGACAGCAATAATTACCCAACTTGATTTATATTGTTTGTTAATTGATCTATAGTATTATTTATATATATTTTTTGAAATCGGATTTTATTTGTTACAACTAGCGACTCACCCCCGCTGCGCTCTAGTTCGTTCCTACTTACATTTTAACGTTTAGTATAGATTTCTCAGAAATGAGATACTTTCCTGCAGTAAAAGGTATCCTTATATGTTGACCCGGATAATAGCTATCGTCATACCAAATTTCATCAAAATCCCTCCAGTGGTTTTTCCGTGATGCGGTCACAGACAGACAGAGGGACAGACAGACAGACAGAAATTCTAAGAATTTCTGTAAGAAAAGATTCCCCTCTGTATTGATAATAATGTCTATTTCAATAAGATTTTCCAAAAAAATATCGAATGTACAGATTCGGCTTAATTACAATTTTATTATATACATATATAGACGAAATTCCTAATTGCATTGCGCTATTTACATCTGCGAATGAAATTATTCTGTAGGTTTCAGTGGGAAAATAAATAAACTTTAGTTTTTAGAATGTAGTTCCTACACTTATTGAAGTGGATTTACTCACTCATCTAGAGGACACTCGCTACTAGCTTGCTCTCGGCATTTCCCAGAACATTTGAGGAGTGCAACTAAGTTGTAAGTCATATTCTATACATTTTTCTAAAGGTATCTTAATGAAAATAAAATATTAGATATTTATTATTTAATACTATAATATATGTAAAAAAATAACAGAATACGTACAATTTGCACCGAATATCTGCAAAACCTACTTATATTTTTTTTACTTAAAAACCTATTAAGTAAACAATAATAAAACGAGGACATTTCTTAACTTGTGGATTAAATATTTGATTATTTTGCACATACATTTATTAGCAACCCACACTGGGCGCCACCACGGCGCTTTAAGATGACGTCAATAATAGCAAAACAACATTATGTTGTTAAATTATTTTTAGAGAGATGTGCTTGAAACACTTACTGTAAAGAGGCAGTGTTTGTTTGTTTGAACGCGCTAATCTCAGGAACTACTAATCCGATATGATTTTTTTTTGCATTTGTTAGCTTTGTTGAGGAAGGCTATTGTATACTTAGTATTTATCATGCCAGAAAAATGTACGGTTCCCGTAGGATAGATTTATTTTTGTCTAGGGACAAACCCGAAGCAAAGCGAGCGGAAATCGCTAATCCATTATATGCTTATGAAAAATCCTTTCTTCAATGTAAAATTATAGGAAACTTGTTTAATGAAAACTTACATTATTTTGACAACAATGTTGAACTCCCAATGCGTATATAAAAAAGCATTAATACAAGCGCAATATTTTTGAAACTACTCTCTCATAAATAAATGAACACGATGCGTCCATTAAGTTACAAAGCAGCATCCCGCAACACGCATTAGACACGATACGTCATATTTATAGTTGCCATATATAAAATGCATTAGTATTAACGATGGCTGGAATTTTATAAAATATAATGGTGCTCTTAAATTTCTAAAAGATAGACAAAAATGCACCTTAGTGAGATAAAACAAGGTATATATTCTATTGAAATCAATATTGTTACTCGATACCGTCACACGTGGCCCATTAACGCTAAGATTCGATGCCATATATGCACTTTTAATGCGTTGCAATTATAATACGTTTGATTATTTCTAATGCCACACAAGTTATTAAATTACGTTAATCTATTATACATCGACATACCATTAAAATATAGAAAACCATAGATAAAATTAATGCATTTAATTTTCAAAAACAAATTAAAATATTAATTTAAATAACAAAAAACTACAAATGTCCAAAACACTGCAATGTAAATAATCAGTAATTGTAAAAAAAAAAAATTCTGAATTATTATTAATACTTGGGCGACCGAGGTTCTTTCGGAAAACACTCCTATGTATATAGATAAACTTAAACAGCAAAACTTTATCTAAATACAAAATTTGATCCAAATCGTTACAGCCGTTTTCAAAATACACGAAATAAAACATACATATACAAGAATTGCTCACTTAATATTGTATTTGTAGCCATTAGCAATCATTGTAATAGGTACGAGTATGTGATACTATCGATGTCTTTGTGCTTTCAGTGCTCAAAAGGTTTGTCTATAATTAGCTAAATATCCTCACTTTGCTCGAATTCAATTAAACTTATGATTTCTCACAGTAAACATATTTTTATGGAAATAAAATATATATAACACTCGGCAGTAATAAAGCTTCGTATTAGTTAAAGAATTTTGAGAATCGAACAAGTAGTTTCAGGGATTACCTCTACATACGAAATTATAAACTTAAAACTACCTATTTATAATATTAGTATAGATTGAAATACTGACTCTTTTTCTTCTTCTTCCTGCCCATTTCCCAAATCATATTTATATTGAAATACTGACATAAATACATAATAGTGCATAAAGCCCTTTCAATTCAAGTGAGTAAGTATAAATGAATATTATATTTTGTTGGATAAAATATTTTTGGAATTTCTATCATACTAATAATAATATTTGAAGCTTTTAGATTTCTAAGATTAAGGTAAGTTAGTATATAAAAACTTCTATGTAGCAACATTAGATTTCTTTCGAGACTTTTAAAACACCGGCAAACGATAAATCCAGTTTCGCGTCGTATCCAAGGGCGGCTATATTTAGCTCCGAGTCGGGAACTCGGGACGAAGGCCAGCCGTTCCCGCCGAGCGAAGGACACAGCCCCTCACTTCCACTTGTAGAAAGTGCAGTATTCACTTTAGTACAAATCCATTGCTTATTGAAGTGGTATTTTTATATGTATAAATGCCGCTGGAAAGCAATGGATACTGAAATAACAAAGAAATATTTTCTTAGCTTCTATTTAGAAAACTTGATAGAGGGACGGACGGTTAAACTTTTATGTGTTAATGTAGATGTTATGAGAAATGTCTGGAAAGTTAAGCAACTTTGTCAATTTATGAAGACAAGGTAGTAAAAATATTCTTTGAAGCCTATCTGCGATCAAGATGAGTTTGAAGAAGTTGAAGAAACTCTGATGGACTTGAATGTTGTCTTTGACCTATAAATTATTACTTTAACGATTGACGACACGTTTGGCTCAGTTTGTAGTGACCCTACTTGCTGTGCTTGCGGTCGCGGGCTCGAGTCCCGCTGGGGGCATTCATCTGTGTGATGAGCACGAATGTTTGTACTCCAGTCATGGGTGTTTATATTTATAATGTGTATGTATGTATGTATTTAAAGTAATATATATGTAGTGTATCAACTATCTGGTATCCATAACACAAGCCTCCTTACCATGGAATCAGACGTGTGTGTTAATGTCCCAACATATTTATTTATTTATATTGAATAAATTTCCAAATAATTATTAATAGATATAGAACTACATATATTATTAGCAGATAGAGTAGCAATGTACTCACTATCTGTGATACCGATAACTCATAAAATGTCTACTTCTTCGAAAAAAACTAACGTATCAAAGATAGCGCCTCTACTATATTAAATTATAGTGAAACTGTGTGATCGAATCATCTTTAGTTGTAAACAATGATGTAATGAGGAAAACAATTCGTATAGAAATACACATCGAATATGTAGAAAAGGAATCAGGTCAGTGTCAAAGTATGTAGGATACTTCTTAATAAAAAAAATAAATGACATTGTTATTTATATAAGGATAAGGACAGTTATAATTAAAATGAATTCCATTCGTCATTATTTTAGGGCTGGCATAGTTGCCCTGGTCGTAGGTCAGTATTTGAAGTTTTTCTTTTATATAAAGAAAATCGATATAAAAGTGTATTATTAAAGATAAGTAATAATTTCTTAACAATTTCATAATACACAGAGCATTTGAAAAAATATTTAATGTTACATTTGCGTACTTTAATTTCATTAAAGACTTAGGCAATTTCAGTGATCAGCATTATTGAAGTGAAACTTCTTTAGAATAGTTGTGATTTGAAACTTCGATGAAACGGAAATACGACACTAATAAAAAGAGACAAACACATAAATATATAAGATTAAACCGGCGAGAGAATGAGATAGAATACATTGCCATGTTGCCATGGTAACCGTTGTGATTATCTGACAAATATAGTATAATATTAAGTTTTACTTCTAACATGTGTGAATTGCACACACACACACACTTTTTTAAATTCAACTTAAAGTCAGTGATAGTGAAACCGAGAATCTCGTGAAGAACAAATGTAAGAACTTAATTCATATTTAAGTGGCAAAAGCACTTAATGCCATAATACGATGCGTCGCGTCGTTTGAATGTTTTGTAATCGGCCGCGCTTTACAATCGTTACGCGTTCATAAATAAGTGCATGCAATCTTAAAATTTGGTATACATATATTCATCCAACTTATAAAACACAAAAAAAACCCGACACTTCATCCGTGTGTCGTCGTGTCGCGTATAGATAATAAAAACTTTTTATACATATCTATTCTCATCTCCATACGAATTATTAATATATTATTATTGAGATATTAGAAATCTCAAAATTTGATAATACCATATAATAAATAGTTATAGGTACTAAGGGAATAATGAAATTTTTATTTTTAAAGAAAAACAAATATTGTTATAACTGTGTAATGGCAATATTTATTAACATAACAAAATTTAAGAAAACATAAAAAAATCTTATTTCAACGTTTACTTTAGACAATATTATATTCCACAACCATTTTGCTTTTCTAATGTCATCATTGTCATCATGAATTCTCGACGCGACTCGTCGTGGAGTCCTCAAACTCAACCTTACAACATCTTCGGGAACGTATCCGGTATAAGTATAACTCAACCGTATAATAAACGGGTAAACGCCATCACTCTAGACATTTTATATTTATGTATTCCAATAGTTACTTTGTAAAGCTAGATGTATACGGTCGTACAATCGTAATTCTAATCCGCGCTGATATTCAGACGGCAGAACAATGAGGCGTAGATGTGAGTCAAACAACGCAAGCGCGATCGTTCTATCTGCGTTATTTATTGAGGCGCCGCTGCCCGCAGCCCGCCGTAGAAATTGTATGATTCTAGGGAGTTTGTTAGCTTTCTACTGTTGCATTCCGTAGTCGATACCAATTGGATTGGTAATGGAACGATTATTGTAACACTGTATCGTAAATATATCCTTTATTAGTCTACGCACAACATTTGTGAATTGGCCGGACTTTTAAAAGTAAGCACTAAGCAGTCCAAT
Source organism: Brenthis hecate (assembly GCA_951806755.1). Lineage (NCBI taxonomy): Eukaryota > Metazoa > Arthropoda > Insecta > Lepidoptera > Nymphalidae > Brenthis > Brenthis hecate. Next base: position 2,702,920 of record OX638281.1, read on the forward strand.
GTCCGTCATATATACAATTGTTGATATGGAATAAAACGTTCATTATTCGCTCACCTGCGTTGGTATTTCGCCATAACTCCAGTCACGAACTCCCCTTATCGTACGGAATATTACTCACAAACGGTGAAGGGATTGAGGCATAAAGAGCGGTTACAAGGCGACTGGTACATCGACAGTTACTATAATAGTGATGTCGCACTAAAAGCAAGAGAATTTAAACGCCGACAACGTTGCACACCTCCCGGTTATCTCCCTGGGCTCGGTGTCGATTCTACTCGAGTTGTATATCTAATAATGATTCTAATTAGCATATATTTGCATACTTAAAATGTAAACTCAAGAAAGTCACGGCATCTGCATTCCTAAAGCACGACCATGTTACTTTACACCGCGTCTGGCATATTACCCTCGGAGGATTTATCTAGTAGCTAGGAAAAAACATGCGATACTAGCGATTAACAACAGGACTCGTTTAGACTGGTTCCAGGCCTGGTAACAAAAAGCGGGGTGGTTACCGAACAGGGTCGGCGCCCTGACTCGGCCTTCGTCCCCCGCGCCTGCGCCCCCGCACCCGCAAGGACGTCGCCCGAGTTGCATAACCGTGCACGCAACGATACCGTTCCGAGACGAGATGCGCAGGCGCACGATCGAATATGAAAGACACAATACTATCAATATGCCACTATGACTGACTTGCCATGCCAAATATTTATTCATAAAATACTAATTGCTACTTTGATTATTTCCGCATACCCAATTCCTCACATCATAGCGTTTAAATATATTAATGCGTGAAGCACGTGTCCGAAAAATAACTTCACTAATCATATTATTAGCATATCTATCTTCTATTTATATACATAAAAATCAAATGCTGTTCGTTGATCCCGCTAAAACTCAAAAACGGTTAAACCGATTTGATAATTCTTTTTTTGTCTTGTTGGAGTATATCAGGGATGGTTTAAATATAATTTTTTTTAGGAAAAACCCATAAGAACAGCTGGAAAATCGAAAAGTTCAGAGTTGGTTATTTTGTATGGGAATCACTACTTCGGATTACTTTCAATAGTGGTGGACCTACCATCTACAACAATACGTCAAGTTTAAGTTGGAAAAAGTAATATATGTATATAACAGTATACAGTCTATCTATTCTATACAAATCGTTAAAACGTACATAGGTACGAACCCGAGCGAAGCGCGGGTGAGTCGCTAGTCTCTTATAATTTAAGCAATGTTAAAAGCATATATTTTTTGGAAAATCTTATTGAAATAAACATTATTATCGATACAGAGGCCGAATCTATAGTTTTTAGAATTTTTGTCTGTCTGTCTGTTTGTTACCGCATCACAGAAAAACCACTGGAGGGATTTTGATGAAATTTGGTATGGTGATAAGCTGGTTATCCGGGGCAACATATAGAATACTTTCTAACGCGGGAAAATGTCTCATTTCTGAGAAAAAATACAAAAACTGCAATGTAAGAGTATACTAATATGTAAAACCTAAGAATTTGGTTTTTGGTCTGAACGCGGACGGAGCCGCGGGCAATGCTAGTCTTTAATAAAACGCGATTGTGGCGACAATACCAATGTAAACTACTCAGAGTATTTTACCGTCAGAAAGTATAATCCATTCGATCGCAACTCTGTAATTGTAGGAACTCGCTATGGTCGAACGGCGCCGGGGGTTAAAATGATAATAGGCGCTCGATGTTGAACTAATAACGTCTATATATTCCTCTAGGAGATAATGTGTATCTGTCAAAACGGATCGCGCAAGCCGATATATCATGTATTGTTAGACCAACAAGACCTATAATCGCAGTAACGATTACAGATGATGATCTTTAGTAGGAAAATAAATGTCAAAATCGATGAATGCAACGGGATCCTTCTCGCAGTGCCATTTATTGTTGCATTTACGTCTAAATAATCGGTTGCTATGTGATTGTGGTGTGCACTGTGTTATTTCATCAGATGCTGATTTTATAGGTTGTATTGAGACATTAAGAATGCTATTGTTAATTTATTCGTAAATAATAACCGAAGCGAATATTTCAATATTCATATCTAATCTATTGAAATATATTGGAAGTATCTATAAATAACAATTATACTAAGATTCTTAGAAAACTATTAGGATTGCTCTCATAAGAAAATCATATTTTAATCGTATTATAAAATATAATCGCGTTGTTTCCAGGTATATAGTTCAGAATGTCACAATTGTAGAAATAGATCAATTACTGGTTAGCAAAAAAGTCAAGTGAGAATGTACAATATTGAATTTTAAATAATATTTTCTTACCATTTATGTTTAACAGCTAATTTAGTTAATGCAGAAATTCTTCGTCGAAATGATAAATAATAATGATCTTACCTGAAAAAGAAAAAAAAAACTTTGTAAATACATACATCAAGACACAATTAGCTATATTTTCACAAATTACAATTAGTTTTACATAATTTCACATGTACCTATCTCTATTTCAAGAAATTAACTTCGTTCCTAATATTAATTTAAAAAATAAAAAAAAAAAATACTTTTCAATCCTAATAAATTCTAAACTTAACTAGGCCGCGATAGATTTTCCACATATTTAACAATAGTATAAAAATATATGTAGGTACCTACATAAAAGGTTTTTTTTCTTAGAACTCAATATTTTACGGAGGTCACTGAATTCAATGCCTCGTCCACATCTAAAGCCGTGAAGGACAACTGTCCTCAATAAATACGATAAACAACGTGTATATTATACAGCTGTCCTGATTTGTCTCCCGGATTGCAGAGTCCAGTTAGGGTCAATAGTTTAGCTATTGGACACTTCGAGACGGACGCAGTATACGGATTGCGGTGCAACATCGCGTCCAGTTAGAATCGCGACATTGTTACATTCAAGTGGGAGTCATAAATCCGTCAGACGATTCAAACGCTGTCGCTGGACATGTGTCATACTTTGTTCCTCTAACTCATAAAGAGACTGTCTATAATAATATAAACAATTCTGGATTATGTTCTAGGTATTTATCTATACATACGAGTATAATACAACTCTGGGTCAAATCTATATATTAATTATTTTTTTTAAATGTTATTGAAATAGATATTATTATGGTTATAGAGGCCAAATCTATAGTTTTTAGAATTTTTGTCTGTCTGTCTGATACCGCATCACAGAAAAATTAGTGGACGGATTTCGGTAAAATTTGGTATGGTCATAGCTGATTATCCGGGTCAACATATAGGATACTTTTTACCGCGGTAAAATATCTCATTTCTGAGAAAAAATACAAAAACTGCTTTATAAGAGTATACTAATATGTAAAACCTAAGAATTTGGTTTTTGGTCATCTGAACGCGGGCGGAGCCGCGGGCAATGCTAGTATATTATAAATTTCACAACGTCAAAACAAAATATATTGTGTGATCAAAATTTATTTCAAAATACATCCGAAAATTACATTAAAACTTTGAGTGATAGTATAAACAATTGTTTTAAAATAAAACAAAATCGAATGTGCATATTACAAGACTTCCGCGATAAACAATAGCATTCCCAAGGAGGGTTGACGTCAGGCAGGCGGCCGGTCGTAAAACTTTTGCCAAATCCTATCAGCAGTACAGAAGATGTACTGCGCCGACCACAAGTGATTGGGCAATGGGCAGGGAGAAGAAGTTCTAGGTTATAATATATATAGAAAACCTTATCCAAATTTAGCTAAAATTCTTAAAAGCCAATATTTAATAAATATTTACTTCAGTGTTTCCTACGCTTACTTTGTACCAGCGTCCAATCTTGGATTCAATCGATACATCAATGTTACGATTCCGAGATATTCGCCGGCGAAACGTGAGATTTCTCGTGCAAATTTAGGCGGGCGCGTGATTGAATTTCGCTATTTTGTATTCCAAATGCGCAGTAAATGTCGAATGGCGTAAGCGTTACTGAACGACAAACTGACAATATCCATTTATCAAATGCTTTAGCGAACAGGGTCCATGAATGTTTGTTTGTATGCTTGGAAATGTATGTAAGTGTTCCGAAAGATTTACTACATCAGTTAAGACATGAAAAACTACGACAATATTTTACTACTTTAAATATAGCACTAATATTTATCTTTGTAAAGTAAGAATTTTGAATGATTCCACACTCATACATATTTACTTAAGCAATTTTGATAAATGTACCATTCTATTCCAATGCCAAATCCGTGCGAGATCGATGAGAGGCCAGACCTTCTATTTTCCCGTGAGAATCGATCTCTTGTTTATACTTTATAGACTTATTAAAATTAAAGATATTTTTCAAATACAAAAAAATAAACTAGTTGATAAATCTAATAATGAAGAACTGTTGCTGAGATGTAAATACATCGTGTTTAAAATAAAACTATCTTTTCAGATTTATTCAAAAATCAAAATAAATCCGCGAAAAAACCGAAAATATAGTTATATTTAAAATATTCGCGTACATTTAAAAAAAAGTATTATGTACATATCACGTTTGACATAAACAATTAAGATTGTAAGTTTACATTATAAATGTGAAAGTTTGTGAGTATGGATGTATGTTTGTTACTCTTTCACGCCAGAACGGCTGAACGGATCTGGATGAACTTTGGCACAGAGTTAGATTATAGTCTGGAATAACACAAAGGCTACTTTTTATCCCGGAAAATGTACGGTTCCCGTGGGATAGGTTTGTTCTTGTTTTCCTAGAGGCGAACCCGAGCGAAGCTAGGGTGAGCCGCTAGTTTTTATAATTTATTCGTAATAAATAGTTAGGCATGTAATGAGCGCAAATCGGGTCAAGTATACCGGAAGGCTGGCCGCTGCGCACGCGCGCCCTATTCAATCTTTATCATAAGCACAACACAATGGCTGCAGCACGATTCAGTCGTATCTATTACGTTTAACAATGAACCTTTTAATGACAATAAGTGGATTTTCACGGTGCGTCGACGACCGCCATAAACTTTAGAGATTTATATTTGTTTATTCATTTCCAATTAGATTATTGTCAATTTCAATAATCTATAGAACCCTTGAAAAATATAATGATAGACATATTTCTATTTCTATCTATAAATGAGAAGGTAATATAATATTTTAATATAGTATTAATTTTGTAGTCCTCGCACGTTGACATAACTTCGTGTAATAGGCCATTTGATTTATGGCAAATTAATAGGTCCATTATGGAAACGCGAAGTTGTCCGGGGAAAATGTCGGAGACCTTTCCTTATAGCCAAGATAATTGTACGGGACAACAACCTGGGTCGGTGCCTGGGAGGCATAAAAAATAGGAACCAGTTCTTAGATTCCATAAATATCTTATGCGATCAATGGCGCCTAGTGGGGATTAGACGAAATGATCTGACAAATAATTACTTTTGAACTAAAAATTTGAACCAACTTTAAATAAAATTATTACAGCCTTATGGGGATGATTTTTGGAACCACCCTACAAACTTTATAATAAACGCTAACTTATGATAACGCTTTTACTTTAGTCGCTGGACCTACCCTTTTACTTTTACGTTTTAACTTTTTTTAACGGAACCCTAATTCTTTTTAAAAATAAAAGTAGCCTAAGTTTCTCCTTATAACATCAGCTATCTACCAGTAGTCCCTTCAAAATTAGTACAGCCTTTTCCTAGATTAGCCAGAAAAAAAAACAAACGTACAGACAAAAAATTTAAAAATTATGTTTTTCTTATAAGTACCGTATAATATAATTTCGTATGCATTTAGTAAAATGCTGTTATTTTGAAATTACAAACAGACACTTCAATTTTATTTATTAATACAAGTGCTCAAGATATCATGTAACATACACACAAAATATATACAAAAACATGGGATCAAGGCTATATATATATATATATATATATATATATATATATATATATATATATATATATATATATATATATATATATATATAATTCATCTATTCCAGTATCCTAGGAAACAGAGACTAAGTAACAAATATTACGCCAAAGGGCTTTCTGGTTACGACTAGCGATTTATGTTCTTGTTGTAGAATACCCTACATCCGGCAGCTACTTTCCCTGCATGCTCCTTTGAACAACGCCGCATCTCCGCGCAATTTAAAAAGATTCCATACAATCTACCGCTGCGATGTTCCCATACAGTCACGTCGTCTGATTAGAGATATGATAATCGAGCAAGAAAAGGGAGATTGTTTTGTAACCAATTCACTTTTACAGCAGCAATATTATGCTAAAAGCTATGAATGAGAATATTTAAGAAGCATCATTATTTATTTATTTGAATAAAATTTAATTAGTAAATATATAAGTTTGTAGATAATGAGATATGTAAGTTAATATACATTAATACAAGAAAATGAATCAAAAATATGAAGGTATTATCTGTACCTACATATAATAAAATTCTAAGTCAAATCTGTACATTAAATATTTTTTGTCAAATCTCATTGAAATAGACATTATTATCGATACAGAGTTCGAATCTGTAGTTTTTAGAATTTTTCTCTGTCTGTCTGTTACCGCATCACAAAAAACTACTAGACGGATTTTGATGAAATTTAGTATGGTCATGGTCATAGCTGATTATCCGGGTCAACATACAGGATACTTTTTACCGCGAAAAAATATCTCATTTCTGAGAAAAGATACAAAAACTGTAATGTAAGAGTATACATACTAATATGTAAAACCTAAGAATCTGGTTTTTGGTCATCTGAACGCGGGCGGAGCCGCGAGCAATGCTAGTAATTAATAAAATATAATCTTTTAGAGTTGAAAACTTCTCTTTATTTGCAATGCAGACTTAACTCTAGCCAGTGCTCTTGACGTGCAAGGCACTCAAAGGCCTACTTGCAATGCCCTTCACTGTAGACTAAGAAATACGAGTAAACCAATCCACGTACAATAAATTTAAATAAAATTTTATATTAACGCCGCGAACGCGTGTTTCAATGTAAACGATAGTTGTATAAGATTTCTTCTATTCATAATATGAACATATATAAGTTATACAGAATATTACTTTTGTCAGTCATTTATATATAACCTTCATTCTAGACAGAAAATCGTATCAGCTTGAAATTTCCTTGTGCATCAATAAATTTTATTGTAACGTACTTTTCTGTGGGAAATGAGATATTTTCACGCTTTAAAAAATAACATCACTCTCCAGCCTCAATTTATCTCCATAAAAAAATCAATTCAATTCTTTGTTATTTATTTGGGTTTTAGGCATGCCAGTTGGGCACAGACAAAAAATCACATCAATCCAGAACATACAAACAAACATCCTTCACATTTATAACTATAGTTAAGCAATTGAAAAAGAAACCTTTTCTTTTAATAAGTAAATATTTTGTCACAAAATACAGCAAACAAAATTATTATCTACTGAAAAATAAATAGTAGGTGTATCTGTTTTCGTTAGCTCCAAACCAGAAGCCATTAGGGAAATCTAATCACCGCCATATATGAAGCAGAATTAGACAGGGTAAAGGCATTCATTAGTAGCCAGTAGCCATACTTTAAGTTCATAAGTCCAAACGCTTACCTAACATTAAAATTTAAAAATAACTGCTAAATTGCCTTTAATTTGCTTAGTAAAAATTAGGCCAATTTGTTAACTTTAAATAATATCGTCATCCGCAGTCTAAGTTAAGACCTCGCAATAAAGTGTTGCCGGAACCGCAAACCATAAGGTTTCGCACGCTTAAAAAGGGTATAAGCGTTACTTTCGTTTCGAAACAATGCGCGGGCGCAATTGGCTTTATGAGTGAAATCGCTTCAAATAGGACGGTCCAACTGAACTAATTTGATTGCGGAAACCTGAGAATACCAATATGGGAAAATTGTGTGAAATTTTGCTTGTGCTCACCATGTAGGTATGCTGGTGGATCATGTAACTCGAAAGTTGGCTTCGGGTCATTTTACGCGAAATGAGCGTAAGTAAATCGTTATGAAATCGTGAATCTTGTTGTTAGAGCACGATATTGAATACGATACCATTAAAAACTATAATATATGAGAATACAGCTTTGAGCTGACTTTATAACCGTAATCGTGGATAAAAAGGACGATGGAATGCAACCTTATACATACTCGTATATTCAGCACAGATAATATGCACATTCAAGAGATAATACTGATAATTTATTAAAATATGCGTAGTTTGTGTAAGATATACTTAATACATTGAAAGGTTCTAAATCTTTAGGTACTGATGCGAAAATAAATAAAGAGATTTCTCGCTTTACAGACAGTAAGGAAATTAAACATGTACATATGCAGGATAAAAAATTTACTATCATTGTATCATTAAAATACGCTATATATTCTATAATTCAACATTAAAAAGTTACAGACAGGTATTAACGGCAAGGACGTCCGACCACTTATTAAGTGCGCGTGCAAGACCTGCTCAGGCGCAGATCACCGATAGCTTAGGAAAAACAATTCTGTAGGTGTAAGCTACAAAAAATATCTAGTTTAGTAAACATATCGTTTTAATTGCGAATTTTATTTTATATCTATGGATAAAATTATTTTGTGAGTAAATATTTTTTTATAAATATATATGGGCCATATAAGTTTTCTTTTCTATAATTGGATATGAACCATTTTTAATATTTAAATAATTGAATAATCAGCAGTATTAATGAATTTAATTGGATTGGATTAATGGCTTGGATTTTATAGCTATGCCATTTTGAATGTACACATACACACATACATATCCATACTAGTAATATTATAAATGTGAAAGTTCGTGAGGATGGATGGATGGAAGTTTGTTACTCTGTCACGCCAGAACGGATCTAGATGAAATTTGGCACAGAGATAGATTATTTGTGATTTTGTGAGCTTGTAGGGGGTAATCTCTGGATCTACTAAACCGATTTAGATGAAATTTAGTAAGTAGATAATTAGATACCCTGAGAAAGACATAGGATACTTTTTATCCCGGAAACCATCCCTTAAGGGGGTGAAAATGGGGATGAAAGTTTGTATTGGGAAGCAAGCCAAGGACGAACCCGAGCGAAGCGAGGGTGAGTCGCTAATCTATACATATAATAAAATTCTAACTAAGCCGAATCTGTACATTAAATTTTTTTTGGAAAATCTTATTGAAATAGACATTATTATCGATACAGAGGCCGAATATATAGTTTTTAGAATTTTTGTCTATTTGTCTGTTACCGCATCAGAGAAAAACCACTGGAGGGAATTTTGATGAAATTTGGTATGGTGATAGCTGTTTATCCGAGTCAACATATAGGATACATTTTACCGCGTGAAAATGAGTCATTTCTGAGAAAAAATACAAAAACTGCAATGTAAGAGTATACTAACATATGTAAAACCTAAGAATTCGATATTTGGTCATCTAAACGCGGGCGGAGCCGCGGGCAATGCTAGTGATCATATAAAGCGATAATTTATGAATACAGCTGTGATCATTCCGAAATATTTGAAGTATTTAATTACTTATTTAGTTATAACATTCAAAGGACTATTAATTAAGTAAAATGTCTCTACAAATTTTGCTAATGAATTCGCGATGTCGAAATTAAATATGAAACTTAATTTTAATTATACCAACCAACCTTTTTCTGTGCCGCTTAGTTTATGGTTATTACTGTTTCCAAAGTAAATAAAACTATATTCGACTATATGAATATAATATATTAGTATAACTCTTAAATTCTATTAAGGTATAACAATTATTAAATAAACATATATAGGTAATTTTGAATTTTTAGTGCGGAATCCTATTTTTTTTTATTTTAATAAAAGAAGTCTAAGTTACTCGTTATAACATCAGCTATCTGCCAGTAAAAGTCTCGTCAAAATCAGTTCACCTGTTTCGGAAATTAGCCGGAACAGACAAACAGATAGACAAAAATTTTAAAAATTGTATTTTTCTTATAAGTATCGTACATAATTTCTATTCAATTCAATTCTTTAGTCCCATAGCTTCTAGGAATGCCATTTTGGGCGCAATTTACTTCGCCAGTGTCTCGTTTCATATGCTGTTATTTTGACAATACAAACAGACACTTCAATTTTATTTATCTGCATAGAGGTATAGATGATGAAAATTGGTTCATATTTAAAATAAAACTATCTTTTCGGATTATATCGCGGATTTATTTTGATTTTTGGTTCCCGACGTTTCGAATGCTTAACAGCAATCATGGTAACGGGAGAGACTAAGGTTATTGACGTCTCAAACACATATACTTGTTACAGACAGTGCCTACCCACTATTTTACAAGAATGATTTCAAAAATTCAAAAATGGAACCAAAGCACCTTGCAATATTTGTTGATTTTTATTTCGAAACATTTAAAAAATTATAATAAGTATTATAATTAAATATGGCAATATTATTTTAATAATTAGTTCATAATTAGTGAAGGTATAGTGTAAAATACACCTAAATAAAACTATCATTTTTTTGAAGACTCTCAAAAATAACTCACAACTATGGCGTCACTCTTGAATCTTTTTACATATTCTTATGCAAAATTGAAGGACACTTGATTCGACTTAAGATAGTAGCTGTAGGCAATCGATCAAATATTTATATAGACTTTTACAATGTTAGTTAACAAGCAAACGAGTACCTACAACTTGTTTATAACAACGGACCTTGACTTTTACCTGTGCAGTTAATAAAACTTTTTATTATATCTGATTTTATCTTTTCATTATGAATTTAAATATGAAAAATTCTAAAATTTGTCTTTGCTTTAAATTTTTAGGTTACGACTTTTGATTCGCTGCTACGTGCTTTCCAATTACTGTTAAAGGGCTTTTATTCCCATTGTGCTCCTTGAAACCGTGTGCCCCAGTTTATGCTGAAATTAAAGTTCTCGAAATGTTATTGAAAACTTTAATTATACTAAAAGCGGCAATGTGAAATATCTTGCTTTTTGCGTTTAACATGTAAAAAGTAAGAAAAACACGTTCATATATCCCTCCTTTAAAACCATTACCTTTATTTGCTGGACCGGTAATGTAAAAAAGTGTTAACGATTGCGACAAGTGCTTCCTAGAAGGGTAATTCCCTCATGGCCAATTACTCTGAACCTTATCCTATGCAGGTACAGTTGCTAATTCAAGATCGCCTCCACCTGAGCCAAGAAAACATAAACGACATCAAAAACACCGCAAACACTCAATTAGCGAGTTCCTAGTCTTCGTTTATCCCTAGCCGATAGAGAAAAAAGGTCCATTGAAATGTCGGACGTCGTGTGACCCGGTCACGACACGGAACCGACACGGCAAACGATTTGTACGACATACGGGTGAATTGCCCACTTATTAGTATTAGATACGGATGGAAACTAACAGGGTGCGCTGAATCAAACCGTGATAACGTGTAAGTTGAACATATCGAGTCTAAACATCTGAAATGCGTCGTTGAATTTTCTTTTTAATTAGTATTTAATAGTTTGCGTTAGCACCTATTATGTACTAAAATAAAATCTTTTATAGCACAGTGACTCCTTATTCTGCTTTCAATACACGACCTATCGAGACACTGCGTTATTTTATTATAATTTTTTATGTTGGGACATTAACACATAGCACCATCTAGTTCCATAGTAAGCTACGAAGCTTGTGTTATGGATACCAGATAGTTGATACACTACATATACATAACTTTAAATACATATATATTATAAATATAAACACCCATGACTAGAGTACAAACATTCGTGCTCATCACACAAATGAATGCCCCCAGCGGGATTCGAACCCGCAACCGCTGGCATAGCAAGTAGGGTTACTACACACTGAGCCAAACGTGTCGTCGACTCGTTATAAAATAATTATCGTCAGAAAATCTTTGAATGAGGTTATATTTTAGGATGGAAAGTACAGAGCAAGATACTTTATTCAGGCCCATATTATACATAAGATATGGTATATAGGAGTAACATCATTCCTTTTCTCTTGAAGAAAATACCCTTTTATGACATGGGTGGAAACATGGCAACGGTATAAACATCTGAATTCACTAGGTTGTTTTTCTTTTACATGGAAATTGCATAAACTAAAAAAACATTATAAAAATATAAAAATTATAAAAATTTAAAATATATATTTTTGGGAGAGACCCCGTCCCGTGACCAAGATTGCTGTAAAGCATTCGAACGAAAGGTCAGAAACCAAAAATCAAAATAAATTCGTGAAAAAATACGAAAAGGTAGTTTTATTTAGTAATGGATTAGTTTAATCCAAACGAAGTCGAAACAAACTAAATTAGCCAAAACTCAAAAGTACATATTACTAACGACAATTAGGTAAATTGTTCCACTATCAAATTATTGTGTTGTCATCCAGATTTTACATACTTATTTACAAAGTTTCCGAGCGATGCGACCGTTAAAATTAGATTATATTACCGACATTTTAGTTAGTTAGTTATACATAAAGCAAACAATGGTTTTTAAAGAATAATTAGGCATTTATATATCATTGTCAAGTCACTTTAGTTCGCAAAAAACACACAAGGATAATCATTTGAACTGACATAACAGGATAGTTCTGGTACAAGTTGGAGGTGACTCGACGGACGTGACAGTGGCAGTGACAGGCAGTTACTATTGACTGATCGATTTTATGGACTGTAAAAGACGCGTGTGACTCAAAAGAGGCGGAGTGGTGTTGTGTGGGCGTCTAAATATAATGGAATCGTTGACTTTGGTTTGTAATATTCTATATATATAAAAAACGTAAAGATGATAGTTGACAAAAAATAAAATGTCCACTTTGGTAGTATAATATTTGAAGTAGTCTCGGTGTAACTTGTGAATTTGTGTTCACTTCAAGCATAGCTGGTTGTGTATGATTTGTATTATTTTCAACAATTTAGGTTTGAGGCTCTATTCTATTATTACATATATTATTTTTCCATTTGTTCAAAGCAAGGAACGAAATTTGGGTTAACCAACATTCATGAAGACCAGTGAAGGAAGCTGCTAAGACTTCAAGAATGTTCCAAAAGCTAGAAATATTGTTTCTTGAATTTTATACGACAAAGATTGCTCCATCCGCCTACTTACGATACTCACCCGCCCGTTCCAATAACACCGGTTTCACGTCACGTTTAACGGGCAGTGAACGTAAGGTCAAGTAACAAGTATATGAGATACTACATTTGTTAATGAAAGTAAATATTTTATTAAGTATGTATTTATTACAATTAATAATTAATTTAATGTTCATACATTTATTGCTTTATACGTAGTTTAAATAATTTAAGCTTTATATCTCAAAGTAAACAGAGAGAGCATACGACATACCCCTTTTTTACTAGTACTGATCAATATTTAATTGAAACGTCACATATTATTCTAATCAAAACTTAATTATATGGTAGTAAATGTATAGATTAGAGTCAGTGAGCGGAGCCACTCTGCCATTGTTTGGTGATTGGTTGACAATGACTGTCTAATTTCATTCCACACTATGGGTATCAATAATTTTGTTTGTGTTAACTTTATAATATATAATTAGAATAGCTTGCGAATAAAAAACATTATTTTCCCAAAAAAAATGTTAATATCTATCTCATTTTATAAATTTTTAGAGATATTATCAAATTATGACGACAAATAATGATAGCGCTGACAAGTCATCATTCTCATTTATAATTATTGCTTTTAAAATCAACTACATAATAACTTACCCGAGTAATTTTTATATATAGAAAACATTGGCCATTGTTAATAAATAAAGACTCTACATAAGACTAAAATAATAACAGTGTTAAGTGAGCTGTAAATAAATATGTATTATAGCAGTTTTTCATATATAATAATTAACTAAACTCTATTATAAATAAACTCTATTAATATATTTTTATGTTACATGAATATGAATCAAATAAAGATATACAAAATGACGATCAGATGATTTGTATGTAGATATTGTGACAGACTGTAAATATCCATTTTTATTTGATTAGAAGTAACTTTAAACATCTGCTGATTATGGTTTAATCATCTTTATATATATAATTCTTCTGTGAGTGTGTATGTCACTGAACTTCTCTCAAACGACTGGACCGATTTTGATGAAATTTTTTGTGTGTGTTCAAGGGGATCTGGGAATGGTTTAGATTCACAATTTTGTCCAAAAAGTTTGAAATTTTCAAATTAAAGACGTGTAGACAGGACAACGTCTGTCGGGTCCGCTAGTTTTTTATATAAAATAAATTACTCCGTATCGTATCCTAAAAATATTAATCAGAATAAAAGCGTCAGTAAAAGTTTTCAAATAAAAGCTTTTAAAACATGTTCACTGTAATATGTATGTGTGGATAGCTTTAGTAGATAGCTTTTTGATTCTCATTAACTAATTTAATTCTTTTTTACTTAACGAATATGACACTACCATAACATTATGTGATTTGAAAAGTGTAGACTTTCGAACTGGCTTAAAAAATATTCCATTTTAAAACACCTCAACATTAAATGTTATTATTATAAATTTTGTGTATGTACATTTAAAAAAAAAACTTAAATTTTCAACAATATTATTCAGATATTCAATTAAATAAATCGACAGTGGCGTGTAAATTTTTAAAAGGTGCGACTTCCTGGAAGTAGCACGCTGTGGACAGGCGTCGAAATTCAATAGTTATTAAATGTTTACGTTTGTCGACACATTCCGACATTTAATGTGGCCTCAACGCTTTACAAAGGGTCAACAGTATCAGAAGGATAATTCACCAATAATAAATACAGTAAACGTCAATATTTATGCTATCTTGGTAAGGTTTTTGTTGCATTATAAATTCGAGAAAAGTTTTTGCGTCTCTCGCAAAAATTCGTCCTTTGACTACCTTTTTATTTTTAGATGAAAGGATTGAAATGACAAACAGATATAATTTTTTGTATATATACATGACGAAATGTGGCCTTAATAAGATTAAAAATAATGACATTTCTTACTTCGTATGGCAGTACATTAATAACACCACAGGAACCGCGGAAGCCGTTATAACATGGCAAATTCATTTACTCGTACGTCTCAGACCTCGGACACGCGCTGCCTTAGCAGTTTAAAAACAAATAAACATTCCAGTAGCAATTATAATAATAAAATATATTATTATGTTGATTTAAATTGAAATTTGATCTAAAGGTTTATATTAGAACGTGTACGTTGTCCATCACCGTACCGGATAGCATGTAAGCACACACCATAGGGCGTAAATCGACTTCCTTTCATTTTGTTTAGCCATATATCTTTTCTTGGAATGTAGAGGTGTTGGTGGGATAAAAATATTTTGTTGTTAATAAGTATTTAGTTAGTTAGCTATTTATTATCTATACATATAATAAAATTGTAACTAAGTCGAATCTGTACATTAAATATTTTTTGGAAAATCTAATTGAAATAGACATTATTATCGATACAGAGTCCGAATCTATAGTTTTTAGAATTTTTGTCTGTCTGTCTGTCTGTTACCGCATCACGAGAAAACCACTGGATAGATTTTGATAAAATTTGGTATGATGATAGCTGGTTATCCGGGTCAACATATAGGATACTTTTTACCGCGGGAAAATATCTCATTTCTAAGAAAAAATACAAAAACTGCACTGTAAGAGTATACTAACATTTAAAACTTAAGAATTTGGTTTTTGGTCATATGAACGCGGGCG
The DNA here is from genome assembly GCA_951806755.1 of Brenthis hecate. Classification (NCBI taxonomy): domain Eukaryota; kingdom Metazoa; phylum Arthropoda; class Insecta; order Lepidoptera; family Nymphalidae; genus Brenthis; species Brenthis hecate. Next base: position 2,718,630 of record OX638281.1, read on the forward strand.
AAGCCGCGGGCAATGCTAGTCGACTATATAATATACAAGTATGTAGCGGTCATCATTTCCTTGCACAATTACGTTACTTCAGATCCGCCTACTATGAAGAGCCATAAGAAATCGCAGTTAAACACCCACTATCACTGGAACTGTGCCGCAATGGTTTGCACAATTGTTATCACGGGTGATAAGCTGGAGAGCATACATTGTGAAACTGGGACGAAGGTAATGGAGACACGAGTAAGTTAATTGGCTGTGCATGTGTTTAATAAGACATCATTGCAAGTAGACTTTGGTTTTGTGAAATATTTGTAATACGTGTTTTAAAACACCTTGGAAATTTAAAAAGATGATATTTTCAAAAATACTCACTTAGACGATAGAAAAATGGATAGAAGGGTCGAATATAAACCAAGTAGGTATATCTATATGTATATCGCTAAAAGTTTTTTTGCGGTACATATTTGGGCAATTTGCACTGAAGCAAACGGCGATTACGTATACAATATACGTATTAAAATAAAGTAAAAACAGGCACATGCCTCTGACACAAGCTTGTCAAAAAATTGAACAATTTATGACATTTTATGAAAGTTAATAATTATCCGGTACATTTTTTCGATAAAAAAGGACAATAGTATAATTTAGTATAATAAAATCAATTCCTAGTTTTAGAACATCGTTAGTAAAATATGGTCTTGCGCAACAAGTAGGCGTTAGGAGCCACGGATCGTCGCTCTAGATGCGTTGAGACAATGCAGTTGCGCCAGCCGCCTTACGCAAGCTAAATGCGCTATTTGCGAATCGTGGAAACCGATCTATGGTCTGGGTTGGTCTGGCACGTTCCAAGTAAACTTATCATGATTGCTATGATCGAGGACAGATAAATAACCAGATATGAAATAATAAATAGGTTTTGATTTCAACAATTTTATCGGAGACTACAAGAACCACATCCTTCTGTTTAGGGTGTTTACAAAGATTTCTATCTGAATGGACTGACACCATGAGCTCCGGGAGGGTGGTGCAAGGGGATGCACTTGCACCCCCCTACCATGAAGTAAAATATATAGAAATGTGAGTAAAATCACTGTAATACTTTCTTAGATTTACGCGAATACTTAACATCTTAAATAAAATTATCTTTTCGGATTATTTCGCGGATTTTTTTGCTTTTTGGTTCCCGACGTCTTAAAATGTTTAGAAATAAAAATCAACAAATATTGTAAGGTACTTTAGTGCCATTTTTGAATTTTTGAAATCATCTTTGTAAAATAGTGGGTAGGCACTGTCTGTAACAAGTATATGTGTTTGATACGTCAATAACCTTAGTCTCTCCCATTACCATGATTGCTGTAAATCATATTACAGAAGCAGGGACACGCATTCTCCTGGAAATAATTCTGAAGCCGCCCATGACTGACACAACTCAATTAGAAGGTCAACAGAGTCCACCGTCCACGATATATGAAAAAAGCAATAGAATTCCGCAACTAAAACAATAATTGTTAGAACTTAAACAATGGTCTGTTAGCGATCGCATCTAAATGTATACTATCCTAAACACTTCATAAATCACTGAATGCGGTTGAAGCGTTTTCAACTTTATTATTTTGCAATAGAGTTGCTACTTCTCTATAAAAAAAATTTCGTTGTTAATTTTAAAGAGATACTGTATCGTGGGAAAGATAGCAGCAAATATGCGACAATGCGCTTTTATGTCTCGTGTACTTCTCAGTATTCGTTGCAATGGTCCTGGGCTATAAGCCCACATTTTTTCTCCGACATCGTAACGGAGGATCATCAATCACCGTCTTACTTAACCTACTTTAGTTTCCTGTATTTAAATACCAGGTTTTAAGTCCACTAACAAGTGAAACGAGATATTTAAAAACATCCTAAAATCAACAAAGGTAGCTTAAGACTCAACCTTGAGCAGCATTTTTGCATAATTTTGGAATTTCAATTTATTGTGCTTATTTGGTTGGTTAAATAATTTTCTTGCAATAGCACGATACTCCTCATATGATGCCATCATGTCTAGAAACTGCAAATAATGCCTTTGTTACGAGTGAGATGCAAATGAATTGAAAAAGATGCCAGTCTGAGTCAGTAGAGAGGTTCGTAATTAACGCCTGGAGTGCTAACTGGCGCCCGCAACGTCTATAACAGCTTCCTTTTTTCTAGGTCGTATAATACTTTTACGCCATGGCTTTAGGTGTTGGACTTCCAGTAGAAGAATGTATATTGAAATTAGACGAAAAACGAAGCTCTGAATTATAATAATATAACGTATAATGTCTGGTTTCCTTTTCTTTATTACTTCTACGTAAGTACTTAGTGACTTACTGTCGCGTCGCTTCGCTTGGATGCATGCGTCCCTAGGTACGACTTTGTTCACAATTTTATAGGTTTTACATTTTTTTTTTTACACGGAACCCTGAATCTTTTTATAAAATAAAAGCAGCCTAAGTTATTCCTTATAACAACAGCTATCTGCCAGTGAAAGTCTCGTCAAAATCGGTCCAGTCGTTTCAGAGGTTAGCCGGAACAAACAGACAGGCCGATATAAAGACAGACAAAAATTTTAAAAATTGTTTTTTTCTTATTAGTACCGTATATACTTTCATATGCATTTAGTAAAAAGCTATTATTTTGACTATACAAACAGACACTTTAATTTTATTATCTGTATAGGTTATTAGTTATTTTTACTACTCTGCACATAAATAATCTATACATACTAAATACTAACGGTTCTATTAAGCATATTAGTTCAAACAACTACAAAAATATATAGGAATACTAAAATACCTCACCGCACTATTATGGCGATGATTTATTGCTAACGGAAGTTGTATTCGTTTGTTGTAAATAGTTTCTAAATGTACATATTTAGAAAGTAATATATTTGGGCAGACACATCGGCGCTGTGATTGAAAAAGTTTACAGTTTGTTGGTTGGTGGATTGCCAAAATTTGGCTTATTGCACTTGGAATTCCTTTGATTTTAATATAAATTTTGGGTATATTCTCAAGTAAACAATACCTTATACGTAACAAATAGAAGAAGAAATAAGAACGAAAAACATCGTTTAACCTAATGTTAAAATAAACCTGTTCTTTCACATAATATACAAAAAGCTTTCAACGGCCGCGTTTTAATGAATAAGTTTTTTATTACCTACGATATTCTCTCAAATACATAATTTTATTTTGGTTGTCACCTATAATAATGTGGATATAGAATTTTCACCGCAAAAGCAAAGATATATGTGGCAAAATCGCGTAGTCCACAAATATTTAGATATCTAGGGAGTCCAGTTTAGCAAAGCGCGACGAGTCCGATGAGTCACAGACCGGCTGCGGATCTAATCGCCGAAACCGTTGCTTGTAATAAAAATTCAAATGTTTTAACTGATGCCAGACAAACGGTCGCGCCTTGATTATTTTGAGACATGTAATTGACAAATTTATATTCAGGATACAAGCATTTTAAGTTTTTTTGTTGACCGTCGGTCGACCAGAAATATTTCATGAATGTAATACACTAATACCAACGAAGTCTAAAAACAAAATTTAATCTCTGTAGTAGTACAAAAATGTGTTAATTACCCAACTAAAATTTAATTTTGAATAAACCCATTTAATCCATACTAATATTATAAATATGAAAGTGTGTTTGTTTGTTTGTCCTTCTTTCACGTCGAAACGGAGTGACGGATTGACGTGATTTTTTGTCTGGAGATAGTTGGAGGGCTGGTAAGTGACATAGACTACTCATTATCTTATTCCCACGGGAAAACACGTTATTATACAATCCAAAAAAATATTTATGATCAGAATTACTTGAAACTTGGTATTAATGCTCTTCAATAAAATGAAATAAATATGTGTTTTAACATTTTTCGAAATTCATCATATAAGGGGGTAAAATAGGGGATGAAAGTTTGTATAAAACTACCTATTTAGAGATTTTTTTTAGTTTAAGCGCGAGCGAAGCCGCGGGTTCTGCTAGTATATATAAATAAGTAATAAATACGTATAATACTTATTTATAATATATATTTTTGCTATAAAAAAATATGATAATGAGCAAAAAATCGTAGGTCGCTAATACTAAATTCTTGTACCAACGTATTGTTTATTAAATATATGTAATTATTTAAGAAAACACTAGTAAATGCTAAGATATAATATATACTTCATCGTCATATAATATTTTTTTTATAAATTGGTCAGAATATTTTTTTTACATATTAATTTCATTATATATACCTACGATACAATACTGTTTGTTTTATATTTCTATGCATACATTAATTCTGTACATAAATATGACATTATCCAGTGAATTAGTATGGAAAGCAGGAAGCCCAGTCCCTAAGCCCCAAAGTCACGAACAGATAAACACAACAGCGATCTTTCTTCAAAACCGGGCTTATTGCTTGTGAAAACTATCGAATTGAATAAGATCTATTTCTTGAGCAAGCATTATTACTGCATGTAACGAAACACATTTGTACTGAGAAAGCTTGTCATAAAATTAATTGACTATGTAGTTTTAAAAAGCCCGCCGTGTTATTTTTTAAAATTTTAAAACTAATATGTAGTTATGATATATTTGTCAATTATATTCTAATTGTGACTCACTTAAAAAATAATTTTTCCACTCATATAGATGCAAAGATTTGAAAATAAAAAACTACCGATGCAATTGATTAAAAAATATATCTAAACAGATAAAGTACACTACATCTATACTAATATTATAAAGCACTACATCTATACTAATATTATAAAGAGGTAGTTTGTGAGTTTTTGAGGTTGTAGGGGATAATCTCTGGATCTACTGAACCCTTTTAGATGAAATTTGGTAAGAAGATAGTTTGAGACCCTGGGAAGGACATAGAATACTTTATATAACGGAAATCATCCCTTAAGAGGGTCATAATAGGGATGAAAGTGTGTATTGGGAAGCAAGCTAAGGATGAACCCGAGCGAAGCGAGGGTGAGTCGCTAGTATTATATACAAGGACATACAAATCCATATCGATACAGTGTATAAGAGTCGTTATTAAGTATATCCGATAAAATACTATCTTATGGAGTTCTTCTTTGAAGTCGGTCAAAATGGTATTCAATAATACGATGTAAACAACAAAATAAATCATAGATGTTTATTATAAAAAGCAATATTTTAAATCTGCGGGCAATTGATGTCAGTGGAACGAATCGAAGCCGATGTTTTATTTGCATTTTATAGACGAATACGCGAAAATTAACGTTATTGTAAAGCACCGTATAATAGCTATCGATGACGAATGGAAATAGTCTATAGATAACTTATCACGTATCTTACAATTTATATGCAATAACTCGCGACTCATCCTCGTCTTGAGGTGGTTTTTAAATAGGCATAACTTTTTTATTTATGAACTGATTGAAATAAAACAAATAGTAAATATTAAGTGCAGCTTACGATAATATATTCGTGAAAACCCCACCCAAATCGGTTGAGCCGTTTCTGAGATTAGCGCGCACAAACGCATAGACAAAAATTCTAAAAATTATTATTTTGGGTTCTATTGCGTTAATAAACGCCAAATAATCGTTTTTCTTAAATATCTTCCATGTACTGACAACAATTTTTATTATATACAAATATACATTGTTGAAGAATATTTAAAAATATATTAAGACAAGTGTAGGATGATGACTGTCTATCTGTTTCCATTTGTCTAAAGACCCGCAAAACGAAATGCCTCGTTAGGAAATAGCATTTATTATGCAAACTTGGAGAATTTTGTCTAAAATAACTAACATATCGATCAAATGATTATTTGAAGATCGTCGCCGATTAATCTATAGGGTACATATAATAAAACTGTAACTAAGCCGAATCTGTGCATGAAATATTTTTTGGGAAAATCTTATTGAAATAAACATTATTATCGATACAGAGGCCGAATCTATAGTTTTTAGAATTTTTGTCTGACTGTCTGTCTGTCTGTTGCCGCATCACAGAAAACTATCTGGAGGGATTTGATGAAATTTGGTATGGTGGTAGCTGGTTATCCGGGTCAACATATAGGATACTTTTTACCACGGGAAAATATCTCCTTTTTGAGAAAAAATACAAAAACTGTTTTTACATATTAGTATACTCTTACATTGGTAAGAGTATACTAATATGTAAAACCTAAGAATTTGCTTTTTGGTCATCTGAACGCGGGCGGAGCCGCGGGCAATGCTAGTAAGTAATATGCGGTAAGTTTGAACATATATGTTCATTCACGTCGGAACGGCAACCACAGATGCAGTCAACAGATCTGATCTTTCAAAACGAAATATATAAATGTGTCAAAACTCATTCGGTTTCAAATTATCTAAACCGCATATTTTGTTGTTGCGGCAAAAGGTGTGACTTGTTGATATTGAACAGCTTTTAAACTTAATATAATGTATCAATTCTTATTTAATAATTCACATTTAAAATAACCCTATGTTTAGTTTATAATCTATATATATATATGTGTATATATATATATATATATATATATATATATATATATATATATATATATATATATATATATATATATATATATATATGTATATATAACATTGTAACAAAGCCAAATCTGTGCATTAAATATTTTTTTGGAAAATCTTATTGAAATAGACATTATTATCGATACAGAGGCCGAATCTAGAGGGATTTTGATGAAATTTGGTATGGTGCTGGTTATCCTGGTCAACATATAGGATGCCTTTAAGCGCGGAAAAATGTCTCATTTCGGAGAAAAAATACAAAAACTGCAATATAAGAGTTTACTATAAATAATATGTAAAACCTTGGTTTAAAACAACCTTTGGTTTTTGGTCATCTGAACACGTATAACGTATTCACATACAATAATAAATACATTCACATACGTACAGTATGCCAGGTGATATTCTGATCAAAGTATTAATAAATAGCACAGTCACAATTAGATACTTTGTAAATCCAAAAAAAAATACAAGCTTTTTTTACGTTCAGTATTAACAGGTGTATCCACTGACCGCCAGGCCAAAAATACTTATTTTATTATATACTAACACAGCCCGCGGCTTCGCTCGCGATAAAACTACAAAAAAACTCTTTAGCTATTAGTACTATTGTATGAAACTGCCCGATTTGTTGACATTTATGATTACTGCGCCAATCCCTTGAGTAGTAAGTAGCATGATTATATACGAGTACATGCAAAAAGAATTTTTCAAATCCTATTAGTAGTTCCTGAGATTAGCGCGTTCAAACAAACAGACTCTGCCTCTTTATAATATTAGTATAGATTCAATAACTTTAAGTGGCAAATGTATAGCGTATGTTAGCGTTGTTTATAATAAAACTTACGTAAGTACTATGTAGGTACATAATATGTCAAACAATTGATTCCACGGCATTGACCTCCCTAATTAGTGGTCACATTCATTGGACAATTGCTATGACGCCTTATATATCATACAGGGTCTTAATTACTTATTTACTAAAGTAAATGCAATCGCGTGTTGCTTTAACGTGCATATAATCAAGTAATGCTTTCGAAATCGCAATTACAATATCAATAACAAAAATAAATTAAATTTTTACTTTAGAATTAGGTCTTAATAAATGAATATTTTAAACCACGTTATAAACAATAAATATTTTCTAAGACAATCGAGAACATTTTGAAACGTTCACCAATTATCTGCATCGTTTAGATGAAACAAACAAACAAAACGCGACGCATAGTTGCGCACACGCACGTCCATTGGCTGACATTGACACGCTTAATTACATGACGGGCACCGCTAAGAAATCAATTCATTCAAACGTCACTCGATCCTTGGAGCCGATGACTCCTAACAAACAATATTAAATTATCCCACCGAACAATGTTAGTTCGTTAATCTAATGATGTTGCTTAGAGCGCTTGTACTTGACATTGATCATACTCGTATATGTAGTAATCTGAGTTATGATTTCTTTTAGCTCTATACGTTATATTTCGACGACACGTTTGTAGTGATCCTACTTGCTGTGCCAGCGGTCGTGGGTTCAAGTCCCGTTGGGGGCATTCATTTGCGTGATGTGCACGAATGTTTGTACTTCAGTCATGGGTGTTTATGTTTATAATATGTATGTATGTATGTATTTATTTAAAAGTATATATGTGTAGTGTATCAACTATCTGGTATCCATAACACAAGCCTCGTAGCTTACCATGGAACTAGATGGTGCTGTGTGTTAAAATCTCAATTAATTTAATTTATTTATTATTATTTACAAAACAATTGCTCAATATAAGGATTTTTAACTATAATTTCTTAATTATTCATATTTATCTGATCGTCTTGAATATGGCAGAGTTAAATCCGTTATGTAATAAGAATAATAATTATTAAAATAATAAAAAGGTAACATCTTTCGTTCGTCTTTCATATTTTATTTATATTATAACAGTATAATATAAATTAATAAAATTATATTTAATTGTTATACTATTTAACAAAATTCTACTTTCAAAAACATTTAATTTTTTTAAAGTAAACAATTATTCAATACCTCTTAAGTATGCAAACACCTAACTACAGTTTAGACTGTAGTAATTAATACTCGTATAATAGAATCTCAACGCAAAACCAATATATGTAAATTACAATTGTTAGTTATTTCCTTACTTTACGTTATCCATTTTCAACCGACTTCCTCAAAAAGGAGGAGGTTCTCAATTCGGCTGTATGTTTTTTTTTATTGTCACCATACGAGTTCATACATTTTAGTATGATATTAATTAATCGCAATGATTCTCTTGAAGCTAGAAAGTATTTTGACTTTTTCGAATTTCACTTTTTAATATAAACTAGCGGCTTACCTTTGCTGCGCTCTGGTGCATCCCTAAGTACGCGAATTTTGTCCGCAACTTAATAGGTGTTAATTTTTTGCCGCGGAACTCTAGTCCTCTTTCTTAATTAATCAAAATTAAATATAATTATAAAAATTAAAAAATTAATAAAAGTAGCCTAAGTTACTCCTTATAACATCAGCTATCTGCCAGTGAAAGTTACGTTAATATCTGTCCAGCCGTTTCGGAGATAAGCCAGAACAAACAGGCAGGCAAAAAAAAACTTTTTTTTTTATTATAAGTAGGTACCTGCCGTATATAATTTCATATGAATTTACTAAATAGCTGTTATTATGACGTTATAAACAGACACTTCAATTTTATTTATCTGTATAGATATTCCGATTAATGACACAGATGACAGAAACGTGTAGAAATATTAAATTGAAAGTAATAGAATTGTATAAAAACTATTTATAGGTATAATTAGGTACCTAAAATAAAACAATATTTGCAAGCAACGAAACCAATCCATACCTTATCCGCCACTTCTAATAGCAAATTGGATCACGGCCTTGTAATTGTATTCTAATGGTGAACGAAATATTCCATTGTGCGCCTGCGCACCTTCACTGTACCGAGGACATGTTTGTACGTTCGCGCTTGACATTTTACAGCTTTATCTAACCAGCTCTAATATTATCCTGTCAGCATAAATTACTGCGTCGCTTAACCAATTGTGCTGTTTTGATGCCTAAAGGTGGTATTATAATTGGGTATTGTTATTATATTCGCGGTAAAGGTTAAGTTAATGTCGAGGAAAATATTGATGAAGATATAAATCTGCTTAGAGAGATTAGAGAGATTTTGCAATTACTATAATATAATGCCTATTATAAGTATTACTCGTACATAAAGCCGGACTTGTCACTAGGCAGATGTTACAGAAACCGTCTGTCGGTTTTGATATACTTACATATAAATCCCCGCAGCTGCCCGTATAACAAAGCTTCGTAAATTTGGAACTGTGTCAGCTTTCTGAACAACCCCGTTACTAACCAAAAAAAGTGAAACATAATAGCAAGGAATAACAATTAAAATCAGATTAGATTTACACTTCAATATAACGAGAAATTATTTCCTATAATACAAATTAGGTAAATAGAAATCACGTATCTATACTTATTATAAAAATAAGTCCCCCGGCCGCGTCTTTCTGTCCTCCTGTCTGTCCTCCTGTCTGTCCTCCTGTCTGTCTGAACGCGATAAACTCGAAAACTACTGAACGGATTTTTATACGGTTTTCAACAATAGAAAGAGTAATTCTTGAGGAAGGTTTAGGTATATAATTTATTATGCTTTTATGTAAATTAGCTGAAATACGGCGACAAATGTTGAAGAGGTCGCAAAAAATCTCGCCAAATGGGAACTTTCCACGCGAACGCCGCGTAAACTAGCAAAGATACAGTTAAGTAATGTACTAGAGAATTCAAAATCTATAAAAATGCTACAAAAAAGTCCGCGATAGCATATCTCTATCTCTTACGGTTGACTTACAATAACCACTTTTATGTTAACATTTTTAATTAAAAACATTACGTTATTTTCAAAGTTATTTTCTTTAGTTCGGTATTAATCCTTATCCAAATGAATATTTTAGTTAGCTTAGTCATTTAATGCAGATTAAAATTGCTCTTTACACTAAATCAATCAGATGAATAGTTTTTGAGATATCGTTGTTAGAAGTAATTAGTAGCGAAACATTTTTAATGCTTGGCGAGCATTGAGATGCCTACGGCGAGTCCATCCCCTCTGCCCCGCATCGCTCGACCGCCTGCTCAAGCTATATAAACCGGGCGATGTAGCGCGCGATCCTAGGATACTTTTTACCGCGGGAAAATATCTTATTTCTGAGGAAAAATACAAAAACTGCAATGTAAGAGTATACTAATATGTAACACCTAAGAATTTAGTTTTTGGTCATCTGAACGCGGGCGGAGCCGCGGGCAATGCTAGTATTATATATAATAAACTTTAAATAAATTTTCAAATAGACAGTACGTATCTAAATGGCCATCTTGTTAGAATTACAGCACGCACACTCAGTTAAAGCAAGTAAAAAGCGTTAGGTCGATGTGAACGGTGTGCGCCGGCGCCAGGATGCGGCTTATTAAGGCAATTAGAAGCTGATCTATTGCTGTGATGCGCTAAAAAAGAATTGTCAGTAGAATTCAAATGAAGGACTAGAAAATGTTATGCTAAACTATCCTTTAAATATTGCTACAAATTAAAGTGAACTTATTCAGAATAGTACTAAAATAATTAAAATAATTCTGGTACGAAAGAACAATTATAAACTTAAAAAACACGTGGCTATATATTTTTTTATTTTAGACAAAAATGAACACAAGAAGTATGCATATCTTTGATTAAAAACTACTTATGATAAAAAAAACCATGAATTATGATTATTATCTATATTGGACGCTATGATAAAGGACTTGCACTGTGTAATGGATAAACAAAACACAAACTAATCCCATAAATCTCTATATGAAACAGCCACTTAATGCCGGACTAGCCTAATATAATAAATTGAAACGAATGCCGGGAGTTATTCCACCATAGCTCATGTGCTGCCTTATCTGAACGTCTATCTCCTAAATGGAGATCCATTCATCAAGACAGGCACTTAGTTGAATTGGGTCGCGTGCGCCTGCGCACTAGCAGATCACGAGACCATTTCACCTTAATGTGGTATTGGGTAGATCACGAAAGGAATTCTGGTCACTCGATATGTACCTAATTGTTTTTATCGACTAACTGAGCCTGTTGTTGATGGAGAGCTTTTAGGTGACCGTAATGTTAATAAAATATTGAGCACCCCTAGTGGCTAACATACCGAAACAGTGACAGAACCACGGCTGACACATTTTACTGCGACTTGGTATAAAGCCATTCATAAATCAAGAATTAAATCCTCAGAATAAGACACTAGACAGTAAATGAAATGACTAACGTAACAATGGATAGGTTCTGGATTGATGCCAATTTCTAACTTTTAGACAATGTCATTTCGATATATTATATTCTTGGTTGTGTCACGGTCGCATATGTATCTAACTGACACTTACTTCTCCACCTTACACTGAGATCATAGGTTTGATTACCGCATGAAGCAAAATTCTAAATGTGGAATGGAATATACATGTTAGAATTAATTACAATACGCTGTATCTAAATACAATATATTAATTGAAACATAAAACTAATTATTGTATTTTTCTTTTCCTAGAACAACAAGTTATTTATATCGTTTATTTTTATGAAGGTTATCAGTTGCAAATGTAACTTCGACTCTACATTATTTTTAAAGGAAACGCTGATTATGAAGTAACTTATATTCTCTAGCCAAGGGCTAGTTGTGCAAACGCTACATCATAGAGCCTGATCACTTACGTAAATCATGAACGTCAGTTTATAGGTCTGTAGGAAAAGTTCTCGATAAATACCAGTGTAATTTTTAACATAACTGATCCCGTCGGGGTGGTCGGTGCTTTTAATGCAATGCAAAGCCGCTCGGGGCGCACCCGACTTGAAATATCACGGAATCTTGCAACAGGCCAGATGAATATTGCATGTACATTCATCTGCCTCATTCCAACTACCATTTCTATGATAAAACTATCTGGCGCACTCACAATAATGCTATGAAATCGTCGTGAGTCGTCGCTTAAAAACGTGGAATATAAAGTCATTCCGGATAATAACCTGGACCATCTAGACATTGAGATATATAGCTTAAATCCAAAGCCAATTTTAAGTGCTTAACTATGTTGAACTAGGCAAAAATTGTGATTTCAAAGAACGTGACATCCGTTTAAACTTCTAAAAACAACTGATATAATCGAGGTGATGGTCACCCACGGCTGATACGTGTTTTGTTGCAAAACGCTTGTTTGTGTATCCTAATAAGGGAACGCACCTAAAAAGTAAATGGTAGATGGCCAATTCAAAGTTAAAATAAAACGTAATAAAATCTAAACAATAGGCCAATGTATACTTATTATAAATAAATTAGTAATTATAACATCGCAACCCTATATGCAACAAGTATTATGATATGACTCGGAAGTTGCATATAAACGTTTTGTAAGTCCGAAGATGCGATAGCAATCTACGGAAACTGAACACATTCGAGTTTCGCTTCTATTGTGAGAAGGCGGCGTAACGGCGACTGCCCTCTGAACCGCTATGCAACCAAATCACATCATACACAATAGAAACTAAACTTCAGACCTAATGGAGTCAGAATACACTAGGAAGCGTTCCGCTCTGCATTTCCATGCAGGAGAGAGTTGGATGACTATCGCGTTACAGTGTCCGTTTCAACGAGCAACCGCGGATGTGTAACTTGAACAGAGAAACATTACGTTTCACGTTGGAACGGTTAAGGCGGCTTTATCCCAGCAAATCACTGGTCTTTGTTGACAGTTAATAAATTACTCGGCAGCGTAATCGTCGTCTCCGTTGTAACTGTCGCGTGCAAAGGCAACGATATTCCAATTTAAAGCATACTCTCTGTAAGTTTTTGAGTCGTACGGTGAAAACTACTTGTTTTTGCATTCCATGATAAATGGCCTCTCAGCACTCACGGGGTATTGTAATAAAACTAAATCAGTCTGCGGTGTCGCAATCGGCATCTCTATTGTTCTACAATGTAAGGGACTGCGTTTGTGCACAATGGTTAGCGATTGTCGTAAAAGATGGCAGGAACTAAATGGTTTTGTTGTTTGACCGATTGTACGTAGCCTTCTAGTCTGACCCTTTCAAGTCTACGTCAACGATTGAATGCAAAGACGTGATGAATATCGCCATGCATTATGGTCTGTTATCCTCTTTGCTTCGCTATTTATTAACGTATGCTTTATAAGATAAGAAAAAAAACGTTCACCGACACATTTAGATTTCGTGAGGATTCGTTATCAATAACTCGATATTATCGACGTAAGCCATAAAATATCTTGTGGTGCACATGAATTATACAGTTCTTTTGTTTCGATTCGACAGCATTATTCATTAAGATGTATTGGCACTGACACTAAATGATTCAGTTTAATAATCAAACGCGTATTCTGAAGAATCCTACGGTGTCTATAAGTAGACGAGAGCATTAATTTTGCGATCGTGAGTCATAAAGTCTGTCTACACTTTATGAAGGTATTTTACAATAAATCACAATGGCAAAATAAAAAAAATATATTTCTTTTTTACTTTAGATGTAGATAAATTTGTTCAAATACGGCAGTTATATATATAACTTAGATTTTATTGCAAGTACATATCTGGAAATGAATTACATACCTAGTGTCGAACACTTACGCTACTTAGACCAGTTTAATTTAAATAATCAGTGTTTTAACGACAATGGGTTAACCGTAAGTAGATTAATTTCTTGAAACACGCGTGCGACACCAAAATCGTGACGTCACGTTAGGAGATACGAAGTAAACGGTTGTGATTCATTCGTCAAAACGTCCGTGAAGCGCGCGGGCGCATACTGATGCCGCCCCATCGTCTTCCAGCATACTAAACGACCTACCTAGTCTCTCATCATAATATAGACATACCGACATTGACGCACTTTTCCAGAATTTTCCAAGCCTTACCTGTAACGATAAAAATTCATATTAAAAAAAAATAACAATGTTGTCACATTAGTAAAGGGAATTGCATATTAAAAAATGGTTTTATTTATATTAATTCCAAATCAATATGATCATTGATATTAAGGTTACTCCATACATATGTACTAAAGAAGCGTTAAGTGGATACAAATTAAGATAATATCAGTAAGAAACCATATAAAGCTGTTACATAACCCAATGTAAACACATCGAAGCAAGAAAAGCGTGCGAGTAAATGCAACAATTGCTTAATAGAACAAATAATGAACGTACACGATTCTTGCTCTATAATGGAGCAAAATATTTGCGCAAGACCACTCGAAACTGTCGGGTATCTCGATAGTTTCATTGCGCTATGACATTTACATGGGTTTCTATAATTGAATTACCGGCTCAAATTGGTAGCCGTAGTTCATACCATGGAGATGGATCGCGTATTTTTGTCGTGTTGTGCAATACTGAAACGTTGGTACAATGCGTTCAAGGTTCTAATCTGAATTTCAATTGATTGATTGTATGTATTTTAGACTTCTGACTTTTATAATATTAATATATACATTTAGGCTGAGCACGCCAATAAAGCTCGCAGTTCCATTTCCGGCAATTTGCACAAAACCTTAATGAATTATACACATAAACCTTCCCCATGAATCACCCTGTCCATTTGTGAAAACCGTATGCAAATCCGGATAGTATTTTTTGAGTTTATCGCGTTCAGACAAACGGTGGGGGAACTTTATTTTATAATGTGTGGTGATAAAGAAAATAATATTTTATTTGTTCATATTGCCTGGGCAATTCTTTGGATATTCCTGGGATATTCCATAAACATTACGAGTACACTTCAAGTATATTATAACTGCTTAGCTTAAAAAAAAGAATTTCTATTAATTAGAAAAAACTAATATTACGTAATCAAAATTGCTAAACAAAAATAAGAAAATGAGAAGCAAATCAAATTTAAAATACAATACCATAACGTGGAAATTGAAGTTACGTCAGGAAACGTGACAAAAGACTTTGAGTGGTGCTTCGTGACATCAATGACAAAAATAATGAGCCCGAAATGCTATAAACCAAAAATGATAGCAATCAGCGATGGACCAACACGCCAATGGAACATAATGTAATAGTTTATAAGAAAACTGTAGTATATGTCGACAAAACCTAATGTTGAAGTTCGTAGATGTTGTATTAGACGGCATGTGGACTGACACGACCAGAGCTCGTATTGTTTGGGAATATCACGACGCGACCGTTTGAACACTATCGGAGGGGAATACTTAATAACGTCGATCCTTGATAGTAAACACGCAATTAAGTAACATTGTGAACATTTTGACATATACAATAAATAGCTTTGGAACATATTTTGAATAATATATAATTTTACGTTCTATGTACAAAGTAGTTATCTAGTTTTTAATCAAACGACTTTATATAGGATCCTAGGTATAACATCATCTTAACAAATATAAATAAACAATATACAATAAGAAAAATATAACTCTATTTAGAATCAAGCATTTCATTTCTTATTCTCATAATTATACTTCGCAAAAAGAAAACACTGAACACACACGCCATGTAGAACTGAAAAAGCTCTTAGTACATTAGCTTTACAATGAAAGTAAACCAATCAGACAAGAATGAAGAAGTCAGTATTCTCAGACACAAGCGAATCACAAACAATAGTGTTCATTCATTATGCCATCCCTTTTTACATTGGGTTTTTTAAAACACTACGTCCCCACTCGTCTCCACAATCTACCGAATCTATACATATAATAAAATTCTACCTGAGCCGAATCTGTACATTACACATTTTTTTGGAAAATCTTATTGAACTCAACATTATTATCGATTCAGAGGCCGAATCTATAGTTTTTAGAATTTTTGTCTGTCTGTCTGTTACCGCATCACAGAAAAACCACTGGGGGGATTTTGATGAAATTTAGTATGGTGATAGCTGGTTATCCGGGTTAACGTATAGAATATTTTTTACCGCTGGGAAATGTCTCATTTCTGAGAAAAATTACGAAAACTGCAATGTAAGAGATTACTAATATGTAAAACGTAAGAATTTGGTTTTTAGTCATCTGAACGCGGGCGGAGCAGCGGGCAATGCTAGTAAGGTATACATTTTGTAAAATACTGTGCCTAGTAGCATTTGAAAGTTCTATAGAGCAGACGCTTGATAAGATAATAGCTGCCACCCCTCGATCACTATCTCCCTAGCCATAATTGGTATGAGAGAAAGTGCAAAATATAACTCAATTAAATTTTCAATTTCGTTGTCTATGTTAATAAAAGTGAAAATCAACAGTTAATATGACGTCGACGCCATATCCGGTGCTTGGAGGTTTCCTATCACCGAGTGGGCCACTTCGCTTTCTAGGAAGAGCCCAGCGAAATGACGGACGAGCGACACGCGAACAGAATATTAAGAGCTAAATTATTGCACTGCTCAACGTAACATCCTTTGATTAATCATCACAATACCCACTGAGAATGAACCCATAAAACAACCATACAGAGACAATGATTGAAATTAAGAAATGTTAGGTTACACTTTTGTTCTGTTGTTTATTTACTTAATTTTGCTTTGTAATTAATTATTTTTGGCATTTAAAATAGTTACGTAATAATAAAAAAGTCAAGCTAACTTTGATCTACGTCTACTATGACGACTTGAGTATATTTTTTAAATGATAAGCTAAATGTATGGTGTAAACTCCAATACTATAAAATAAACCCGTCTTAAATAAGACAAACAAACCATCTGTTATATATATATATATATATATATATATATATATATATATATATATATATATATATATATATATATATATATATAATTATAATTACTTATCTTCTCAAGTTATAAATAACAATTACTGTATCTTACCAAATATATATTTTTAAGAGGTAGAACACGTAATAATTAAGAACAACTTGTGACTGTTAAAAAAACGCCAAATAATAATACTAAATTCACAAAAAACATTAATTATCTAATGTGTAATGATGTTATTTCGGCGTTGCGCACTGTTTAGTGGTGAACGACCCTTTGGAGTGGTATCGTTTACACCCGGCTAATAGAATTCATCTCACACCTCGGCCAAGCACCGTTACACTATGCTACTCTCATTCAATATGCGGATTATGTTGCGCATTTTGCTAGTGCACTTTATAACAATAAAATACTAAGTTATATAACTACACTAGCGACTCACTCTCGCTCCGTGCGGGTTCGACCCTACTTACGTTTTAACGTTTACTATAGATTTCTCAGGGGATAAGATATTTTCCTGTCGTAAAAAGTATCCATATGTTGACCCGGATAACCAGCTGCTATCATACCAAATTTTATCAAAATCCCTCCAGTGATTTATCCGTATTGCGGTCACAAGCATACAGACAGACAAAAATTCTGAAAACTATAGATTCGGCCTCTGTATCGATAATAAATAATAATGACTATTTCAAGAAGATTTTCCAAAAAATATTTAATGTACAGATTCGACTCAGAATTTTATTATACGTATAGATAATAAGAAAATTAAGCTTTAGAAATGTTTTAGTATATCTACACTATTTTTTTCTATTACTAAATACCCAGAAGATTACTCCGGGGTCAGCCTGAACTTGAATGTCTCGACCCTCACCAAAAACTCATTCAAATACATCGCCACTGTTTTCTCAATTTTGTGTGTTTGAAGAGTTGCATCAGCAATTACAAAATCGAAGGCCAAACCGAATGATAATGGTGATAGTGCGTAAATATTTAACTATGAGCTTGCGCGCGTGTAAAAGTTTATATTCTTATCTAGATAACCATGTTCGAACTATGGAGGATAATGTGAGATTGCAATAAACTCACAAAGCCGCGTTGTGTTTAAACTAACGATGGGAACACCAAACAAGTCGGTGTAATGGAGTATAATCCAGTCATAAATATATCCCTGCACCGAAGCCTTCGTTGTTTCTTTTGAGATTAATCTTAAAGTATATATTAGATATTTTATCAGTTAACATTTTCGGAAGTAATAAATCTACGCCGAGGTCAAAATTTAACGCGAACATCAAACAATTGAATGAATAAACACAATATTAACGGAAAAAAATACATTTGTTTATAAACAGCCAGATGTAAAATAGTCGATCTAAGATAAATAAGATGGATTCAGCAGTATCGTAATGCAGTTATTTTGAGCAATAATAACACTAACATTTTAAAAATACGACATAATATTATGTTTTATATAATAAGCCAGAACAGTGTCTTCAATAGCAGATTCAGACATTATTTCGGTTGAAATTTATGTAACTATTATAATACACTACCGTATCACTTCTCAATATCTTAGTGCTTGTGATAAAGTTTAGGTAAGAATTGCTAACTAATATTAAATAATTATCTATATATTAAAATCAATAAAAAAACCGAGTTTATTTTAAAAAAGATAGTAAGGTTTTTAGCTGAATACCATTGAGCTTGAATTAACCCTGCAGGACTTTACCAGCGCTATCTTCGCAAAAAATCACGACTCGCATTCACGGGTCGGGGTCGCGCTCCTAACGGCGGTCTTTGCATATCATTTGCATGAATCGCCAAGTGACGAACGAACTCGCAAGCGAGAACGCTCGGGAGTCGGGACACTCAGCGGTTGGCCGTTGAATGATTGAAACAATCCACCCGCGATCATCTCTATATGGCTCTATCACTATGCGAAAATACGAAATAAATATTTGTGAATCATCTTCATGCCTTTTGTGGAAGGTCGCAGGCTAATCATACGATGATGCGTATATCACGCATAAAGGAAATAAATCCGCTGACGCGTAGAACTAGGTTTAATTAATCGTTGTCTTATATTAACACACATCAAGTAGGCAGAGGGGACATGTTATGCAAGCATCTTTATCATAATATGTTTAATATTTACGTTAAGAAATATAAAAACAGTAATTATTTCATCATTTCATTCAATTTACCCTTGACCCTGTTATCTACTAAATAATCATTCTAGTATTTTAAGCATTGTTAACTTGTAAAATGTTATGAAGAATTTAATTTGTTCCTAGAGATTTTTCTAAATGGCAACTCTAATAGAATAAAAAATATTCCTTTAGTAACTTGAGTCTTTCATCATGGTGAGCTGTAAGGCGAGTGATTACATTTTGGTTGTACCGAGTAAATTCAACAGAATTCAAATTTATAATAAACTATAAATTAATTGAAATTTTCAATACAAATGAACTTGTATCGAACTTTCCATGTTAGTCGTCTTAACGTCCAATCACAAATAATAAGTATGTGATATAACATAGATACACAAAAACTGAAGATACACAATTATCGTCCCAAAAGTGTCCTCAAAAAGAAGCGCACAATTCAAAATTGAATTGCGCTTTTTTCAAACCACTTTTGTTCATTGCTTTTCGGATTTTAAAAAGGTTTAAAAAAAGTACTTTATATGGTGTCCGTAAGTTCGAATTTGTGTTTAGACAATTAGGGCTTACGATTTTTGAATTTTATTCTTTGGTTTGACTTAACGTCACATGTCGACGCTACTTTTTGAAGAGATATTTGTAGGAAATGTGTATCTACGCATATAATCTATACATATAATAAAATTGTAACTAATCCAAATCTGTACAATAAATATTATTTGGAAAATCTTATTTGAAATAGACATTATTATCGATACAGAGGCCAAATTTATAGTTTTTGGAATTTTTGTCTGTCTGTCTGTCTGTCTGTTACCACATCACGGAAAAACCACTGGAGGGATTTTGATGAAATTTGATATGATGATAGCTGATTATCCGGGTCAACATATAGGATACTTTGTACCGCGGGAAAATATCTCATTTCTAAGAAAAAATACAAAAACTGCATTGTAAGAGTATACTAATATGTAAAACCTAGGAATTTGGTTTTTGGTCACCTGAACGCCGGCGGAGCCGCGGGCAATGCTAGTACATAATATATTATTTATTTTAACATATAAGTATCGTATCGTCAGCAAGTAAGCTTGATTTAGAAATAAATATTAACACTTTCTAAGCCTTTGGGAAGATAATTTATAAAAAAAATTTATAACCATGCGTAGTACATATTAAAACGGAAACGTACTTCCCGGCGCTTGTTAGGTATAATTCTTTGTACGCACACTTTTTTAATTAACACTACACACTTTTGCGTTACTAAAAGACAGATGGTGCCGCCTTAAGGATGAAAGGAATACCAATATCCAGTTATGATCGTATCAAAATTCTAGTGCACAGTATTTAAAATAATATGTCACATTACACAGAGCTATAATTAACATTTTTGTTTCGAATACCAGTATAAATTCAACTCATAAATGACGCTATAAATATTTTTCAGTGTGTTTATACATTTATTTTTAATTCAACTTTATTTGTAATTATAAAGTGATAATATTTTTAATTATAAATAAATCACTTTTAAATATTTCACTTTACTTACTTTTTGGTTTCCGACGTTTCGAATGTTTTACGGCAATTATGGTCACGGGAGACGTCTAAAACCTTAGTCTCTCCCGTAACCATTATTGTTGTAAAACATTCGAAACGTCGGGAACCAAAAATCAAAATGAGTCCGCGAAAAAATCCGCAAAGTATTTTTATTTAAAATATCAAATATTCGCGTAAATCTATGAAAGTATTACATGTAAAGCACTTACAAAAGGTTAATATTGGTCTTGAGAGGTGAATGTAGCTCATCCCCTACATCTATCCAAGTCGTTATATGAAAAATATTCTCACGGTCTGTCTAGCGTAGCCCTTGGTTCTGCACTGGTGACTTCCACGGCGCCTGAACTCTTTAATAATTGAAGAATCGTTGCCCTTACAATAAAACAAATTGTCCCTGCGTTATTTAAAACCGTTACCCATATTATTTCAAAATACCCGTAAAAATTACTGAAACTGTATTAGTTTATTTGTAACATAGAATGTTAGAAAACAAAACCTACATTTATTAGATGACATGTTTGGCTCAGTTTGTAGTGACCCTACTTGCTGTGCCAGCAGTCGCGGGTTCGAGTCCCGCTGGGGCATTCAACTGTGTGATGAACACGAATGTTTGTACTCCAGTCTTGGGTGTTTATATTTATAATATGTATGTATTTAAAGTTATATAAGTAGTGTATCAACTATCTGGTATCCATAACACAGGCCTCGTAGCTTACCATGGAACTAGATGGTGCTGTGTGTTAATGTCCCGATATATATATATATATATATATATATATATATATATATATATATATATATATATATATATATATAATTTCTAAACATTATGAGAAGGAAACTTTCAATTTTTTTTAATGCAAAGGAAAATCACATTAAATCATATTACACAATTGATCTTTGCGATCCGCGTTAAAGTTGTTGGGAGTGACCTTTTTAATGTTTACCTCGGAATAGGTAAAGATGTCGTAATAATAAAATAGCCTTATATAAGTTGTCTGGTAGTGCTGCTTATTGCCAGGACGTTATACAAAGTTGAACACGAACAGCACAGAGATTTCCGGCAACCTTTAACCCGCGCGGGCTAAAATAATGGGAAATGTAATAAATGTTTATCTAACATATTATGTCACAGGGAAATGATAAAAGGAAAGTGCGGCAGGTGGATTGGAGCAAGTCGCGGGAGAGACGGTGTGCGTCTATTATTAGAGGCCGGCGCCGGTTCGCCACCAACAGGGAGCCCTGTTTGATTCATGACGGCTCCTCATTAATTTTACATCGAAACACTCAGGTGAACACTTGAGCAAATTCACAGTGAAGGAGTTCGTAAGTACTGCAGACGTATGTAATAAATAGATCTATACGCTTAAATTTGACTCGATTATTGCATTGGATGTTATTTCACTACAACCTAATATTATCACATACGATGCGAGGAAATTTTTAATAGCGGAAGTTTCGAAGTAAGTTCTTCCTTCACCCGTAATTTATATAAACAAATATAACACAGATCGACCTTACCTAATGAAATATGAAAAAAAAAATACGGTTGGTTCAATATCCACTTGCTTACCAAATAAATTAATAGGTACGAAATTTTCCGAACATTCACAAGTTAGTTTTCTTAGAAATTACTAATCCATTCCTACAAATAAAAAAAATTCATTAAATAAGCAGATGAAACTGAAAAAACTTTAAAACTTTCTGTCGATTTAATTACATGTTATCTTTCTGGCATTTCCTCACGTACCTGCCTATCTCAAAATAAAGTATTCTATGTTCAATGTCCTATATGAGTATTGACCTATACTACTTATTTAGGTAAAGTAGATAAATGAATTCATTTTAAACTTGAGCAGACTCCAACAGGAATGTCGAGTGGCAAGCACGTACAGCGTTATCGCAGGCTGTGGGCATCTCAGGCGCGCCGGCGCCGCCCGCGCTATTGTTGATGTTCCGACCCATGCACTATAGGTACTGTATACAGTAGCCCGACTATGGGCTACGGAGTAATGTACGATAGGTTCTTTTCAAATCATGCAAGGTAATATCATATTAGATGGACATATGGTGTTTTGAAAATATGTTATACTAGCGACTCACCCTCGCTTCGCTCGGTTTTGTCCCTAGCTTGCTTCCCAATACAAACTTTCATCCCCATTTTTACCCACTTAAGGAATGATTTCCGGGATAAAAAGTATCCAATGTCCTTCCCAGGGTCTCAAACCATCCGCTTACCAAATTTTATCTAAATCGGTTCAGTAGATCCAAAGATTACCCCCTACAACTTTACAAACTCACAAACTTTACCTTTACTTTATATAATATTAGTATAGATGAAAAAAGGAACTATTCCACACATAACTATTACATACCTACTTAGTTTATTTGGGAAAGCTATCTAGCTTAAAAAGATAAAGTAGGTATGAAAATCTCAATATTTTGCTAAATTAAAAAAAAAACATAAATGAGAGAGCATTAGATTAATTATGTATTATCTGTCATCGCTCTTTAATTTATGATATATGTTTTTTTTAATTTTAGATTTATTTGTTTTAGATGATAAGTTTATCATGTTGCTTTATTTGAATAGTTCTGTAGATATATTAAGTAATTAAATTTCCCATTTCTTTTACTCAAGTGTGCCTGCAATATATTTCTTCGAAAGCTTCGATGTCTCGACAGTATCAGTATCATCCGTACATAGATCATGTCATTGGGATCTATAAATATAAAACGCCACATCGCCAGCGAAATGTATTAAATATGCTAGTGTATATCTTTCTCTGTGGCGGCGATCTGTCTAGGTTTCTTTTCGAGCCTCGTTTTTGTACATTTTTACTACACTATCTTAGTGAGCTAAATTTATAGCAGTAAATTTTTTACAATACTTTCTTAGATTTACGCGAATACCTATTTGATTTTATCGCGTATTTACTTTAACTTGTAAATTTTGTTAATTTTCTACAACTACAGATTTATTTAGTATTTATATGTAAATATCGCAATAATTACACCTTAAAATATGTTTAGTATTTTTATATATGGTATCATTGTTTTAAGTCGTTTCGAATGACATCTGTCAATTGGATTCGGTATTGTTCAGTCGGTGTGACTGGAGCTCCTCTTTTGAATTGTTACGGTTACAACGTAAAATAAAGTATTTTCGGTCGGATTAATTATGGTTTTATATATTTATATATTACATTTATATATTACATTTGACGACACGTTTGGCTCAGTTTGTAGTGACCCTACTTGCTGCGCCAGCGGTCGCGGGTTCGAGTGCCGCTGGGGGCATTCATTTGATTAGCACGAATGTTTGTACTCCAGTCATGGGTGTTTATATTTATAACATGTAATTATTTCAAGTTATATATATGTAGTGTATCAACTATCTTTTATCCATAACACAAGCCTCGTAGCTCACCATCGAACTAGATGGTGCTTTGTGTTAATGTCTCAACATAAAATAAAACATACACACAAACACCTCTAGTGATCAGTGCCTACGCAGGATTAAGGATTGTGAGCCCGGCAACGCTTCCACGGCTAAGTCCTCATACAAGGTTCACTTTATAATTTTATTAGCGTTAGTTTAGATATATTTAACTTCGCGTAACGCGGATAATACAATTATTTGCAAAGTGTTTTAGAAACAATGTTATTTAACATTATTTTTGCCTCACACGAGTACCTAACCGCTTAAGAAAAAAAAACAAACAATTGAACCAGAAAAGTTGAAAGCCATGCTAAAGGCATTTGCTCGTTTGCAGTTAATACGCATACAATATGCCGTTACAGTCGCCATAAGGCTCTATCGACATTTACAGAACATTGACTCTACAATAGTGACCATTACTCGATAAAAAGATTTTCATACTAAATATGTACTAAAAATACTTTCATGTTTATTTACTAGAAAAACAAATCATTTTTGAAATTTTAAAACTAAGTTATATTAGAATATCTTGCGTTTTTATTGTCCACTTGGGTGTTCTATAATTGACGATGGTCACTTGAAACCTTTCACGTACGATTGTATTTCAGTTTTTATTACGACGACAATTTCGTCACTTTACGCTATAAGCTTAACAAATAGACAATTGAATGATGTAATACTAAAATGTGGATAAAACAGCCCCCTGTCGGGTTTTATTGCCTATAAAGTTTGGTTGGCACTTCTGGAATTACTGCACATGAATTGGGCATTTTATATAGCAATAAAGAGAAATTTTGGTGTATATTACCATATTTTAAGAGTGTAACTATGTTCCACCCACGCTAATAACATAACGAATGTTAAATGGAAATAGCTTCTGGAATAATATGTAAGTCCTTATTAAAATTGTAAGCAAAACAATTTAGGCACAATGCTGTGTTAGGATAAAAATGACGGCAGGCTAGTGAAAGGTCTGCTAAAGACGTCTAGTTCCTATTGTCAAGACGTTCTCGAAAGTGCGGTAGTTAGCGAGGCAGTGTCATGTCGACTTAAAAGCGTGTTAGGGTTGTCAACTTTAAAAAAAACGAATATTAGAGAAGTTTAAAGTTGTATTCTTACACGTTAGATTTATACAATTATAAACAATGTAACTAAAATTCTATCATTTATATAATCAACATATTTATAGTTTATAATAACTATTTTGATTTCTTTCAGAAAGACAAATGCGCAACCCTACACAAATGTTGCGCCCGCGCCGTTCCGCGAAGCTGTTGTCGAGTCAATACCTCTCCACTCCAGACAAGTTCGGTAAGACCGGGGTCGGGACTCATGTTGTTTAGAAGATCTTTCACATTCTTCAATATTTTAAGTGAAAAAATATTTAATCTGTACTTCAAGGTAAATAAACATTAAAATAAGGTTTTGCCGTAAGTACCTAAATAAGATAATAAAAAGGAAGATCTAACGGCTCATTCCTTGCCAATAGTCATAAACTGGAAAAGAATATATTTTATAAGGCTTTTTATTGCCGTTTTCGTCTAGACTCAAAAATATTATTGCTTCCAGACTAATAAATTTTATTATAAATAAAAATAAAATTTATTAGTCTGGAAGCAATAATATTTTTGAGTCATCAAGTATTCGCCTAAATCTAAGAAAGTATTAATAAATTTTACTAACAGCTTATAGAGATCGGAACGTACAAACATTTCATACATAACATTTCGGTAACTAATATGAAGAGATTAAGATAAAAAGTTTATATAAAATATAATATCTATACTAATATTATAAAGAGGTAAAGTTTGTTACGTTGTAGGGGATAATCTCTGGATCTATTGCACCGATTTAGATGAAATTTGGTAAGAAGATAGATTGAGACCCTGGGAAGGACATGGGATACTTTTTATCCCGGAAATCATCCCTTAAGGGGGTGGAAATGGGGATGAAAGTTTGATTGTGGAATCAAGCTAGGAACGAGTCGCTAGTGTAATGTATAAGTAACTACTGTTATTTATTGCCAAAAATTTAATATTTTGTTAGATCATGTTATTCATTAGTTTTATTCGTACTTTTAATAAAATTGACTCGAAAATATTTCAAATCCCATCACGACTACAGAAAATCAAACCGTCTAATAAACGTGACGTATTGAAATATCAATGTTATGTTCCCGGTACACATATCGAAATTTCATGGAAACAAATTGATTGTTTTCCACGTATCCAAATTTATTTTAGTGATAGAAAATGTAACGTTATGAATTATTTTCTTGGAAGTTTATAAAACTTAGTTAAGAACGGTTGATTCCCCATACAAACTTTCATCCCCATTTTCACCCCCTTAAGGGATGATTTCCGGAATAAAACATATCCTTTATCCTCACCAGGGACTCAAAATGCGTTCTTACCAAATTTAATCTAAATCGGTCAGGTAGTTTTTGAGTTAATTCGTTACAAACATACAAAAAATAAAAATCTTTCCTCTTTATAATAGTAGTGTAGATGTAGACTCAAGAAAGTAATAATTTGAATAATCATACAACTCTTATGTTTATCATAAATTAAGTTTAACCACTACCTACTTATTAGCCAGTTGAGTATAAAGATCAGCTCGATATTACATTTTTACTTCACTTTTGTTTCATCGTGGCATAACTCAATTTTTTCATAATTTTCACATTAATATAACTTCATAGTATAACATACTTGTACATAATGAATAATATGCTATATTTAATATGTTACAGTTACATATATTTTACATAATCACGCAAAACGGTATCATAAAGCGTACATATAAAGCAGAACTGCTTGTTACAACGTTTATTCTAATACCTATCCATATTTGTAACACTAATGTACCATGTTTGTTTTCATTAAAGTGTATGCTAAAGAACAAAACCAATAACTGTTTCAATTGTTTCTAATATTATAAATGCGAAAAGTAGTTAATTTAGTTCATTCACTCACTCTCGCTTCGCTCGGGTTCGTCCCTAGGCGATTCTTTAAATTAACATAACTTTTTTATTTGTGAACCGATCGAAATAAAAGAAATATATTATAAATTGAAGCTTACAACAATTCATTAATAAAAACCCCATCCACATTGGTTAAGCCGTTTCTGAGGTTAGAACGCACAAACGCACAGACAAACAGACAAAAATACTAAAAATCATCGTTTTGGGTTCTATTACGTTAATAAAGACCCTCTAAAGAATAATAGTTTTTTGTCAAATATCTTCCATGTACAAAACAGAGATCAGATATACTTTTATGACTTGTATAGATAGATATAGATAGGTTGAGGTTGCTATTTATAAATAAAACCAACATAAACATAACATACAAGTAGCATTAACAAAAGTTGTCCTCCTACTTCATTATAATAATAATAATAAATGTTAGGACATTAACACACAACGCCATCTAGTACCATGGTAAGCTACGGGGCTTGTGTTATGGATACCAGATAGTTGATACACTACACATATATAACTTTAAATACATACATATTATAAATTTAAGCATCCATGACTGGAGTACAAACATTCGTGCTCATCACACAAATGAATGCCTCCAGCGGGGCTCGAACCCGCGACCGCTAGCATAGCAAGTAGGCTCACTACCAACTGAGCCAAACGTGTCGTCAATTACTTCAACGTAGAAGATACATAAGACGTTTTTATACATAGTTCTATTAGCTGGTACAGTATGCAAAAAAGAATCATTGTTAGAGTCAATGGGCCGTCAGCGTTTTTACCGTTTGCGTCGTAAAGCAAACATCACAAGCTATTGGCCGGATTATATATATGATTAAGTCATTAAATCGTCAAGGTATCTTTTGTCGGTGTCAAACCCGGGCGTTATCTATCGGGAGCAGTAATTAGGGTCACCGCGAATGAGTTACGTTAGTGGATAATATGTCGTAAACTTTGTTTCATACTTGCTCCTAGATCTTTATAATCACTTATTAGTTATTACGTATCAAAATAAAATAGATAAATAAATCTGTTTACAGATTTATATATTATTATTTTTTAAAATAAAATGCTAATATTTTATATAAAACTATCTTTTTATAGACAGACAACTTGTCTCTAACAAGTATAAATCGCTTTGAGATGGTTAAAAAACTTTAGTCTCTCCTGTGACCATGATTGCTGTACAACATTCGAAACGTCGGGAACCAAAAATCAAAATAAATCCGCGAAATAATCCGAAAAGATAGTTTTATTTAAAACTAGCAGAACCCGCGGCTTCGCTCTGGCTAAAACTACAAAAAATCTCTAATAAGGTAGTTTTATAAAAACTTTCACCCCCTATTTAACCCCCTTATCCGATGAATTTCGAAAAATGCTAAAACATGTATTTATTTAATTTTATTGAAGAGCATTAATACCAAGTTTCAAGTAATTCTGATCATATTATTATTTTTTTGGATTGTATTATGACGTGTTTTGCCGTGGGAATTAGATAATCTCCCGCGGTAAAAAGTAGCGTATGTCACTCTCCAACTCTCGAACTATCTACACAACAAAAGTCACGCCAATCAATCACACCGTTTCGACGTCAAAGAAAGATAAACAAACACAAACAAACACACACACTTTCATATTTATAATAATTTTAGTATGGATGTTAAATATTCGCGTAAAACTAAATAAGTATTATATTAAAAAGGTAACAATTAAATATGTTATTATTAGTCGTTATGACACCGAACTGATAATATTCGCGTATATAAAATTACGTAGGTAAGGTACCTTCATTTTCCGTCACACAGATTTCATACCGGTTTTGGAAAGATTGCTATCTAATTTAATAAACCAGCAAATACAACCCCGTAACAGTATAATTATGTTAAAATAATGTTCGTAAAGTGTTAATTAACAGCGAGTCGAGTTGAACGCAAAAGTTACTTGATAAGTGACTCATTTGTATATTA
This sequence comes from Brenthis hecate, assembly GCA_951806755.1. Taxonomy (NCBI): domain Eukaryota; kingdom Metazoa; phylum Arthropoda; class Insecta; order Lepidoptera; family Nymphalidae; genus Brenthis; species Brenthis hecate. Next base: position 2,748,085 of record OX638281.1, read on the forward strand.
AATACAACTTATATAATGTGCCTATTATGCGTTAGAATATTGTATGATGTTCTTAGTTAGCCAGTAAGTCAACACTCAAGAATGTATAATTTTTTTAATTTATTGTTATACATATAATAAAATTCTGTATCAAATCTGTACATTAAAACTTTTTGGAAAATATTATTGAAATAGTTATTATTATCGATACAAAGGCCAAATCTATAGTTTTTGAATTTTTTATCTTTCTGTCTGTGAACGCATCACGAGAAAACCACGGGACAGATTTTGATAAAATTTGGAATGATGGTAGCCGGTTATTCGCGTCAACATATAGGATAGCTTTCACTGCAGGAAAATATTTTATCTCTGAGAAATCTATAATAACCGTGATGAGTCGCTAGTTTTAAAAACATAAAAAAAAAATCACATAAAATTTGATAAAATTGTATGTCTGATATTCAAAACAGATAATAGAAAAACTTTTAATAAAAATATTCAAAACATTCCCCGTACAAACATAAAAATATATTATAAAAAATATTAAAAAATTAAGTACATACATATGTATGTGATACAATAATTATTAGCTTGTCCCGTTGTTACAAGTACTCAAAATGCATTCATACATTTCGTTTTCATTTTCCCTATCTCAAACAACCAAGTACTGTTAAGACATAAAGAAGAATCAACAAGGCACCTCACAAAGTACTGACATGCATTAAGTGGACGCTAGAAACCAATGACAAATGACCGGTAATTACCTTCATAGCTACCTCATGAATTCTAGACTTTTAAGCTCTAACCTAGAATTATCGTACTTTTAGTGTTGCAAATAGCACTTTCAAGCTCTGTAAATATGCTTCTTTTTTGTTTGTCTAGCTTTCGATTTGTTTTATTATTTGCGTCCATTATATGAATTAAGTGATCTAGCTATTATTAAAGGTTATTACGGGTTTGACTATTAAAAATTGCGTTAATAGCAAGAGTGAAAGGAACAGCCATATATACATTTCTCTTTCAATGCGTAGCTCTAAATCATACAAAATAACTCTGTATGCCACTCGCAGGTAACAAGATTATTTACTAAATTAGAAATTTAAATCAAGTGAATTCTGCACATTTTCGCACAATTTATTATAACGATTTCAAATCTGTCTAAAAAATATATAATATCTTATAAATACATAGTTGAATACAATCGAAACTGAGACCCTTCTATTTATTTGTGACGAAGTAGATATGTATGTGATAGTCAACAAAATACGATAATGGATAAAATATCAAAATAATTACTGATAAATAGGGTGAAGATGTATATTTTCTAAGATTTTATATTCTTAAATTTTATATTATACAATTTAATACTATATTAAATACTATATAAAATTTGAGATATCCACAAGTACCCTTAGTCTCTTCCGTATCATGACTGCAGTAAAGAATTCGAAAAGTCGGGTCCCAAAAATCAAAGTAAATCCGCGAAAAAAACCTAAAAGATAGTTCTAAATAAAAATCTTTTCGCGGATTTAAATAAAAAAAAACGTTGAAGAAACATAAATTATAAGCAAAGAAACTCTTTGGTGATTGATAAAAAAGCACATTCACCAACAACAGTGAAGGGTATGTAAATTCGCAATGGGTGTCAAGGTGCACTTCGTCCAGATTAAATGTTTCATGTTTAATATTCAACGCAAAGTTATAAGTCCAGGATAATTATTTATTTATAACCTTGTCTTTCAGGTAAGGGTTTTCCTTTGTTTAAGTTTCTAGAACTGTTATATGCTCAACTTGGCGGGGGCACTACCGTGCCCCCCGATGTTGTGTGTATCACAGAGATTTATTTAATAAAATCTTTCTTTTTTTGCTAACTCTATATTTTTAGTAAACGTTAACCAGCAAAAGAACTTGAGTAATATTTAGATACTTATATGTATGTTTTTATAATTTTTGTCTGTCTGTCTGTTATCGCATCACAGAAAAACCACTAGAGGGATTTTCATGAAATTTGGCAAGGCGATAGGTGGTTATCCGGGTCAACATATAGGATACTTTTTACCGCGGGAAAATGTCTCATTTCTGAGAAAAAAATACAAAAAATGCTATGTAAGAGTATATGTAAAACTTAAGAATTTGGTTTTTGGTCATCTGAACGCGGGCGGAGCCGCGGGCAATGCTAGTTCCATATAAGCAGCAAGCAAAGTAACCGCAAACATAATGATGGACGTCTAAAATAGAAAAAGAAAAACAGGTACATAGCTTCATCAGCATTACGACCGTGTCAAAAGTATTAGAAAAAGGGCAAACGAATATGTACGAACTCTATGATAAATGTACGTCATGGAACACTTTCCATTTTATATACATAAGCAAGTTTAACTTTAATCGCCTACTCACAATGCTTTATACAATATACATACGGTTATTATCTATTTAGACTATCCAGTGTAATTGTAGTGTACAAATGATCACACATATATCACTTTTATAAGTCTTGCTTAGCACGAATTGTTCAAAAATAATATCGTAACATTTGTTAAGGCGTCGTTAAAATGAATTGATTATTTAAACAAAGAAAATGTCTTATGTATTCTTCTTAGTTTAATTAATAAATATTTATCACTTTTTCATTTTTGAATTTATACTTCTTTTGGCACGTTTGGAAAAAATTATGAGAGTAAAATTTTTAGGCGTACACCGACAGCCAAAAAGCGACATGATGAAGTTAGCTGTCCGCCTTCCTTTTACAAACAAAGAGTTGTGACATACTGGATGAAATCTTTAGCTATTTTTGTTCTGTTACGCCAAAGAAGTCTAACTTATTACGTGCGTACATAAATACACACACACGCGTTTTTTTTCTCTCTCTCTCTCTTTTTATTAGAGTAAGTTCTTTTTATAAATAAGAAATATCTAGTTAAAATAATTCTGTCAACCCGATACATTAGAGTTTCGTACTCATGGCTACCGAAGAATGTACCTACTTATCTTCTAACATACGTGTAATACACTACTTAATCACTTGGATACATTTAGTATATTACGAAAAAATATTTCCAAATCGCATTTTCAGGAAGCAATCTTAAACAAGTTCAATTTACTCGTATAATGCTATTGTTACTTTTAAAATCAGGGGTGACTTACAGAAAGTGTAATATTTATAAAATGACACATCTCAGCGCACGTGTGTAAACACGTTTAGGTGCCTAGGTAGCTGGAATTCATACATTTTTGTTGCGAGAAAAAAGTCCAGGCAACGTGGTGGCTGTGTAAAAGTAAAACAAGTTAGAACAATAGCCCTGTGTATAAACAACAATGAGTACTGTTTCATATACATATGTAATTGCTCTGTAATTAATCATATGAATTATTATATTATGTACTAAGTGTTTTTCCATTATTCATATATAGTAATAGGTAAATAAATAAATATGTTGGGACATAAACACACAGCACCATCTAGTTCCATGGTAAGCTACAAGTACGAGGCTTATGTTATGGATACCAGATAGTTTGATACACTAAATATATATAAATTGAAAATATATACATATTATAAATATAAACACCCATGACTGAAGTACAAACATTCGTGCTCGTCACAAAAATGTATGACTCCACCGGGACTAGAACCCGCGACCGCTGGCACAGCAAGCACAGCAAGCCACTACAAACTGAGCCAAACGTGTCGCCTATATAAAAGGTAGGTAAAGACAAATCAGTTCAGTACTTTTTCCTCATCTGTTAGACCGATATTCTTTATTTTTTGTTTAGAAGCTATTGCCGAGAATGTTGTTAAATTCTATTCATATAATATGTTTTTTTACAAATTTTTATAATGATCATTGTCGAATTTCGACCACTAGGCACTGTAAGTTATAGTAAGATTTAATACGTTAACCTTAATATTACTCCACACGTGCCCAATGAGTAACAAGAAAGTCTGCTGTAACTTAATAATTTCCCTCTCACTCATTCAACTCTGTCAAAAATATAATGTACTCTACACACTATTATTTACTCAAAAGTCACATGTTATATTAAATGTATTATACCCATATTTTAATCTATATATATAATAAAATTGTAACTAAGCCGAATCTGTACATTAGATATTTTTTGGACAATCTCATTGATATAGACATTATTATCGATACTGAGGCCGAATCTATAGTTTTTAGAACTTTTGTCTGTCTGTCTGTCTGTCTGTTACCGCATCACAGAAAAACCACTGGAGGGATTGTGATAAAATTTGGTATGGTGATAATTGGTTATCCGGGTCAACATATAGGATACTTCTTACCGTGGGAAAATATCTCATTTTTAAGAAAAAATACAAAAACTGCAATGTAAGAGTATACTCGTATGTAAAACCTAAGAATTTGGTTTTTGGTCATCTGAACGCGGGTGGAGCCGCGGGCTATGCTAGTATGTTATATATTAAATCTTAGATTTCCCATAATAATGCTAAAATCAAATAGAATCTAATTATTAAAACCGGAGATGACGTAACAAGAAAATAATTATTTTTATTATTCATCAAGTTGCATCCACGCACGCTCAAGTTTACTATTTCAATGCCAGTGAAAGTGGGCAAGCTCGGACGATGTGCTCGCGCAACTAATGCAAGCTATTAACACTCTGATGACATAAAGTATGTATTTATTTGTTTTTAATGCATCCATTAACATTTAGATATAATAAAATTCAATATTAAATATAAAATTGTTATTTCGTAATAATTACATCGATAGCAAGCTTTACATCGACTATCTCTATCGTTTTGCTAAAGGACCATTCAGAAGTTGTTTTTAATAAACATGCAATAAAATATCTACATATTACTATCGACTCATACTAGCTTTGCTCGGGTTCGTCCCTAAGTTCGTTTTACCGGTAACAATATGACATATATATACTATAATATATATGTTGTTGTAGTTCGTATAACATCGTATTTCCCGTGGAAATGAGATAATCTCTCGCGGTAAAAAGTAGCCTATATAACTCTCCAACTATCTCCAAATCACGCCAATCCATCACTTTGTTTCGACGTGAAAGAAGGACAAACAAACACACTTTCACATTAATAATATTAAGTATGGGAGTATGGATTGATCAGATTAAGTCTAGAAACGAATAAAAATGTGCTGTCTATATTAAAAGTACGCTACAATCTTCTATCAACGAACGAACAACTTGGTACAAAGTGCGGTACAAAAGTAGTTACTTTAACAGTAGCGGTACTTGACGATTATTTTATCTATCTATTACACAAGCCACATAGTAGTTAATCTCGTAATTTCATCGGGCAATTTCACAACTAAAACACGAGGAGCCTTGACATTCACCTTTCTTCGTTTGTTTATGGCGAATTTCCGGTTGGCGCGAAAGTGATGACGTCACCCTTCAATTGACAGCCGATTTCGTTTCGCGAAGTCGTGTTTAGAAGTACAGATGGACAGCGAAAGTTGTTTTTATGTTATAATATTTTACTTAAAATTATTATACGTGAGTGTAATTAACATTTGACATTAATTATATTTGAAACATCAATAATATGATTTTAGATTGGAACGCGTGTCGTAAAGAAGATCCAAGATTATGAGGCAACGCTGCGCAAATTAATATACCTACCAGATATACGCAAATATGCAAGTTAATATAATAGATACTATAAAAAATACTACTGTAGAATAGAACCAGCGAACACCTACTTTGTATAAAGTGCCAATTATATGAAATTTAACTGAATATATATTTAGCGTTATCATTATTTGGCGAAGCACTTACTCATTGAACACTGAGCCAATATATTTTGCTGTATCATTTACAGTAGCGCGCAGTAACAGCTAGCAGGCTGGCAAGTTCATGATCACAACTTTCGACAAAGAAAAAGCCGGTACACGTTTCACAGTGACTTATGACCCGAATCGCGTTAATGGATACTACAGCTCGTATGATGTGAAGAGTAAAAATTATAATAATTTGCTTTCCATAAATCTTTTTAAATAGCTTTGGTTACTTAAATAATGTGCGGACCTATAAAATTTATTTTTTTAACATGTAGGTACGTGATATATTTTTAACAAATTATAATTATTCCAATTATCACGAAATCACGCCAAATTAGAGACCACGTATAAAATAAAAAAAAAATACATTGCACTTTTACATATACATATGTAAGCACAACTGATTATATATTTCGTATATTATTAAACATGTTGTAATTTTGAAATTGCTTCAACCCTTTACAGAGGTAAATAAAATCGATAATAATTTTAATATTTACTGCAAATATTATAGGAAAAAATAACTCATCGCTTCTGTTACATAATGGACAGGCAATCTTTTGCCCGAGAAGAAATGCATGAAGAAATAATCAACGCCACTGTAAGTATATTTTCTCACAGAAGCAATTCCACATTTATGTATAAGATCTTGATAAAGTCTACACGACCGTAATAAACATTACTATTCGCATATTAAACTAGATTCTAATATTTATTAAACGATTGAATTGATTGATTCTAATATTTGACATTTTAAATAAAACTATCTTTTCGGATTATTTCGCGGATTTATTTTGATTTTTGGTTCCCGACGCGACGTTTCGACGACGATCAAAATTAAACCGCAAAATAAACCGAAAAGATAAATTTATTTAAAATGAAAACTCAGTTTATTTTAAATAAAATTGAAGTAATGTCTTAAATATATGTATGTATACATACATTGTATTTAATTGTTTAATCCCAAAAACCAGACAAACCTTTTGAAAATTGGTCTGTCTGTTTGTTTGTATATTTATGAAGACTTAAAATGACATTTAAGAAAGATAGGTCAGTTTTGAACCACATGAAAATGAAAAAAAACTTACAACTACAATAGAAACGGCTACCATAAAAATTATTTCTTTTAACAATACATATTTCATCAGTCTATATATTAAAATAAAGTTATCATCAGTCAAGTATATATGAAAATTATCGTCTCTTTTACTCTTAAACTTAATCTAAAACGAATTAAATAGATCCAGTATGCATGCAGTGCATCATGCAGTATGCACATACACACACGTCATGATGGAAAACTATGTTCGCGTAAATAGCCGGCACTTTACATGCCAGATAGGCCACACATCTTAGACAGATTGCCATCTGACCTCTATTACTTAAGGTTAACTTGCGAGTAAGATGAAAATTGGACCTCGTGTTAATTAGTATACGAATGTATTTAAAATGATTATATATAGATACTAAAGTTTCTCGATTCGTAATAAAATGCGTTTAACTAAACTCACTCTCGTTATTAAATATTATTATATATACATAGACATATATTTCATTACATATATTGACGAGAAAAGCAAAGGCTGCTATTGCATTTAACTTATATTCTTACTTGTACATTATTACCGTTCATATATTCTATAATGCAAAAGACGATAGAATCTTAGTTGGCTTTTATTATATGTAACATGTATAGTGTATACCATTAAAAGATTTTAATTTTTATATATTTTACTTATAAGATGGAACTCATCCTTAAATACCTACTTTGTAAAAAGTTTTTACTGTTTAGTGACATAGAAAAAAAAGTCTCGATAATTTTGGTTATGGTCAATCCAAAGTCGTTATTAGTAGTCGAGGTGAAGCATTTAAGCACAAAGCAACAATAGTTGGTACTAGCTACTGGTCTCTAATTCTCGTAAGTCACCGCATGTGGGCTCAATCGGCGCCGGCGCATACACGTATAGTAGGAGTATAGAAATATTGCATTCTGTTTGATGTAATAAGAATTAACTACATATATGATTAATCCCTCCACGACAGCGGACACGCCGGCGTTACAGTTAACAATAGATTTCTTAGTAATTAATTTCTTAGAAATTTACCTGGAGGTGTTAACTAGCAGAACCCGCGGTTTCGCTTGCGCTAAAACTACAAAAAAAACTCTTTAGCTTTATGCAAAAGACTGTTTTGAAATGGGTTCAGTAGTTTTTGAGCTTAAAGCACTAAAAATATTATAAACATCAGTTTTACAACAATGTATGGAAGTCTACCCGATTTTTTGACAAACATATTTAGTGAATTAAACTTTTATATTATCTATACATATAATTTTGTAACTAAGCCAAATCTGTACATTTAATATTTTTTGGGAAATCTTATTGAAAAAGAAATTATTATCGATACAGAGGCCGAATCTATAGCTTTTAGAATTTTTGTCTGTCTGTCTGTTACCGCATCACAGAAAAACCACAGAAGGGATTTTGATGAAATTTGGTATGGTGATAGCTGGTTATCCGGGTCAACATATAGGATACTTTTTACCACGGTAGAAAACTTAAATGCAATAGTATACTTATCTGTAAAACCTAAGAATTTGGTTTTTGGTCATCTGAACGCGGGCGGAGCCGCGGGCAATGCTAGTTGGTAAAATATAATCAAATAAGAAATAAGAAGGATCTAATTGTCTCAATAAATGAAACACGTGTAATTTGCTAAGACTAATATAAATATAATGACAAGATCATATCTAAACTCTAAAGCGATTATAACACTAATAAACTGTTATATTGTACACATTCAACTGTAACCATAAATACCGAATATCATCAAAGGTCGTTTAAGGGGCTTAATCGGTAGAATAAAATCCGTTATCGCTCACAAATAATAAATAACCGCGTAACCGTTAATTGGCAGCGATAAGATTGTTGAATCGTAAAATAATTTTTCAAACGCTTTAACCTTCAAAAATAATTGTTTACCATTAAGATATTTCGTATAAAATTATCATTCTACAGATAGATGAAGATTTTTTATATTTAACTAGCGATTTATTCTCGCTTCGCTCGGTGCGTCCCTTTTAATTTTTTGAGCGGAACTCTAATCCTTTTTCTGAAATTAAAGTAGCCTAATTCCTTGTGACTCCTTATAACATCAGCTATCTGCTAGTGAAAGTACTATCAAAATCAGTCCAGTTGTTTCGGAGAAAAACTGGAACATACAGACAGACGGATAATTTTTTTTAAACATGTGTTTTTCGTATAAGTCATTTAATAAAAAGCAGTTATTTTAACATTACAAACAGACACTTCAATTTTATTCATCTGTATAGATGTTACTGTTAATCTGTTTGTTCATTGTACATAATAATATTATGTATAAATACGTAATTATACCTCATTAAAATCTTACTAATATAATATAAATTCATTAATAGATAAAAATTATTTTTATAAGATAAGAAATTTACCTTTGCTATAAAGTACAGGTGTTTTTTACGTTTGTATAAATAAAAAACAACACTAAGGTCACATGTTAACAAATTCTAACGATTTCTACGTATACGAGTAGGTATAGTAACTTTATATTATTAAAATAATTAAAAAAAAATCAGATCAGTACTTCTTAAGATTGCTTCCTATATCCAAAGTCTTTTAGAGTAAATCAGCTTCAATAAATCCTACTTATATTATAAACGCGAAAGTTTGTAAGAATGCGTGTATGGATGTATGTTTGTTACGCTTTCACGCCAGAACGGCTGAACTGATCTGGATGAAATTTGGCACAGAGATAGATTGTAGGCTGGAATAACACATAGGCTATTATCCCGGAAAAATATACGGTTTCCGTGGGATAGTTTTGTTTTTCTAGTAAAAAAATAAACGGCTTAATGGATTCGAGTTGAAAATCGCCGCGAGCAAAAAGTAGTCGAAATATATGAGGAAAACAAAACTATTAACTGAAACCAATCCCAATATGTATCTATAAAGGAGTGAAAGTACAGGAAATTACTGCGAATTAAATCATAATATTACAATTTATGATTTTTTCTGAACAATTACATCTGCATTTCGTTGAATAAACATCAATCACATGTTGCATAAATATTACTAATGAATACTTAATAGAAGTAAACAATGATGAGAGCAAGAGTAAAAAATATTATAATAAATATAATATTTTTATACAAAATGGTATAAATGCTTGTATTTTTTGTTATTACATATGTAAATTGTAAATGTAATTATGAGTGAGAATTAAATAATTTTAAATATACATATTTTAATAGGTATTCAATTATTAACAATACAATATACATTATAACTAATATGCAAAGCGAATTTTTCAATGTGATGTGAAAAGCGAAATCAAAAATGTTAAAAAATACTGAAAAATACTCAAATCGTTTGTTTTAAAAAAAACTCGAAACTGCATTATGTATCAAACAAAAAAATATTTCTGGACTCGTTTTGGCTGTGCTTGAAGAGAATCATCTAAATTGTTATATTACACAACTCCACCGTGTCGCTTATTTGAAAATCTGGAAAGATAACTCACACTTGAAAAATTCATTGACTAATTTTAAGCTTGAGCATTATAACTCGAAACAAGTAAAATATTCTTGTATGAAATAACAAATGCATGTGGACGTATCGCTGTATAGTTCTGCGCGGGCGCACCGCAGATATCGAGTGTGAAACGGGGGCGCGTCGTACTCGCTTAATAGTTAATTGTCAGTCATTTATCACGGCGTGACGCGCATTCATTGCTTCAGATTATTGGAATCACACTAATCGGGACTACTTATGTTCATCGTACTTTTTTTTTACTAAATGTTGATATTGTATTTTATCATATTTTTAACCCCCGACGCAAAAAGAGGGGTGTTACAAGTTTGACGTCGATGTCTGTCTGTGTGTGTGTCTGTCTGTCTGTCTGAGGCATCGTAGCTCTCAAACGGATGGACCGATTTCGATGCGGTTCCTTTCATTTGAAAGCCAGTTTCCTTGCGGTGGTTCTACGCTATGTTTGGTTAATATCGATCCAGCAGTGTAAGAGTATCAGATCTTTTCCAAAATGATGTATGGCATTATGTTGGCGTATGATTACTCGATTAAGTGCTTCACGAGTGCCAGTAAATGTCAAATAACAATTAATTTGCGTAGGGTTTTTTTTAATAAATTTCATTTATAATACATGTGTATAATTTTTTAAATAAGAAAGCGTATTTGACATTTTACATAAAAGTATCTTTTCGAATTTTTTCGCGGATTTATTTTGATTTTTGATTCCCGACGTTTCGGATGCTTTACAGCAATCATGGTCACGGGAGGGTCTCTCCCATATAGTAAATTACAAATTAGTTAGTTTATTTAAAAATATGTATAATATAATTTTATACTACATATAAACATTGACACTTACCTATAGACAAAGTGCTAAATAGTTTTAAATGTTCAATAGGATTACCTGAAAACAAAAGCACAATAGGTTAATCATCTTAAAACAAAGAAATATTTTATCGAAGCATAGTTAAATGGCAATTGTGTGTATGTATACACATACATATATTATAATATACACAATGACAATGTTGACCCACCGGCCAATCACGGCTAATAAAAACAAATTAACATTTGATCAAACAGACGGACTAACTATCAACGTGACATGGCCAACTAGGTCAGGCCAATCACTCGTGTTAGTGTCTGCTTTCGTATCTAGTAATATAATAAAAATGTTTCGATGCATATTTCCTTTTTAGCGTACGGATTGAAACCAACGAATGCCTTTGTTCGAGTCATTAAAATTAATTCTAACTTTGCAAAAGTTAATAGAGTCAAAATGTCAGTGTCAAAGTAACACCTATACAGTAAATACAGAAATAAAACTAAATCGTCCAATCATCGGCATTGAATTTGAATTATTTTATTGTTACAAAGAGTAATTTTATTTCGCTTATTCTCTTGCCTTGGAATCTCGATAATAAATATAATAATAATTGATCATCGTTTGGTATGTTTCGCAATGTTTGATGTCGACTGACAAGGGCGACCGAGTGGGCCGCTAAAGCAGTTTTGATTCGGTTCAATAAAATATCGTGCAAATCTTGCGCAATGTAGGTTAATCGCTATGAAGGACTAGTTGAAAATTTGAATAAAACAAATATTATTATAGTATTGTCAACGAATTAGTGGTACTGGCAGCGTGTCTAATGTAACGCGTACTTTAAGTGAACGAAAGGTCATAGATGCCATACAACAAAAGTTTTCATGGCATATATACATATAAATAATTTTATGAGCACAAAATGTATACAGATGAATTGACGACACGTTTGCGTGTGCCAGCGGTCGTGGGTTCGAGTCCCGCTTGGGGCATTCATTTGTGTGATGGGCACGAATTTTTGTTCTTCAGTCATATTTATATTTATAATATGTACGTCTTTAAAGTTATATATTATGTATAGTGTATCAACTACCTGGTACTCATAACACAAGCCTCGTAGCTTATCATGGAACTAGATGGTGCTGTGTGTTGTCCGAACATAAATAAAAAAAAAATGCAAGTCGCATTTATGTATATTGTATAGGAAAAATGGTTACCATATAAGAAAACACATTAGCTTACGCACGTAAGGTGAATTAGATTGCGATTGAATAAAATGACATCGTGATTCTTGACAGGTATTGCACTGGGATGATTGATAGAGCCCTATCCGAAGAAAAGGAATACAATTCTGCAAGTTTATGTTTTTTTTTATTTATACATTGAGTCGCTTAAGAAGTTGCCACATCATCGAACATTCACTAGCTTTTACTGATGACATGATAAATTCTCTATTGAATTCCTAACATAAATCATAAATGTTGAAGAAAATCTTAGTGACCAGTGACAGGATTTTTTTTTTATATTCGCCTTATCAAGTATTAAATATTTCATTTATTCAAAATATTTCTTAGGTTTCTAACATATAGTGTGTGTATTAGTGTATTCAGCCCTTTTTAACGTCTCACTGCTGGCCACGGGCCCAATCAATTCAATACGAGGGGAATCAGACCATAGTCCACCACGCTGGCCAAGTGCGGGTTGGCGGACTTCACATATCTTTCGAAAACTTGTTAGGTTTTCTCAGGCATGCATGTTTCCTCACGATGTTTTCCTTCACCGTAAGGCAAGTGGTAATCATGTTAGAAATGATTCGCACATGAAAATATCAGAGGTGCAAGAACCGCTTACCGTTACCACTGGGCTACCACTGCCTTCCTAACTATCTAACATATATGTCAATGTCAATGTTACTATTCATATATAATTATTGGTACTATATCTATTTCATTTATCATCTGTACGCAATGCTTCCCAAACCGCAACATTTCATCACAACGATCATATCAAATTAATTGGGACACGGTTTTTAATTATATGCATAAGCAATATTTATATATATTATGATAAGTGGTCCCATTCTAATAGGGCTTTTTGTTCGGACCTTGACACTTTCTGGCGCCGTCTTATCACGATCGGATCGTTTTACACAAGCGATTGATTGTCACGTGGAGGTCAGTTCGTACATGTAATATTAAATCTTAAGACTTAAATTTTAATATATTTGTGTGGGGAATAATGTAATTCACTTAAACATTAATGGTACTTTCGAGCATTTTTTTGTGTTTTTTTGCAGCAATTGTAGTCCGATATTATAAATCTATACATTTATAAAACAAATTCGTGTTTGTTACAACACTTACAACTCGAGACCTGCTGGACAGATTTTTATAATCTTTTTTTTGATGGATTTGTATTTACCTCGAATAGTAAAATATTTTTTTTAAGCATGGAAAAATTCACGAAAAAATATATCTACATACTAGCGACTCACCCTCGCTCCGCTCGGGTTCGTTCTTTGTGAAAATTTAGATTTGTATGTATTTTTTAATGCCGAATAACATTTTTTTTTTTGGGGGTGGACCACCCTTATCACTTAGGGGTATGGAAAATAGATAGTAGCCGATTCTCAGACCTACTGAATACGCATATAAAATTTGGTAAAAATCGGTAAAGCCGTTTCGGAGGAATACGGTAACAAACATTGTGACATGGAAATTTTATATATTAGAAAGATATGTTTCTTCGAGATACTTATAGAGCTGAATCTAATTAATATCCTTTAGTAATAGACAAGTTTTAATTAAAAACCTGAGATATGATCTAAGTCTCACAAACGCACAAGAGTTGAAAGGTATTCGTGACCACCGTGTCACATGTCCGCGTGATGCTCACGTCCTTGCACAGACTTTTGCTTGCGCGAATGCATATCATGGTCTTGTGTTGTAATAGAAATAAAATCTAACAATTTAATTAAATACAGATTAAGCAATCGAAAGCATTCATTTTAGCCAAAGGTTAAACGGGTCCGTCAAGTTTTATTCTAATACCTGTATTTAGAAACGTTTTTGTGAAAAAATAATACTTGTTAGATATAACCAACATTCTACAAAGTGTATTAACCTAAATGTTTCAATTTTCTATCTATCAATTTTAATAATAATATTACGAAGGTAAACAACAATTTGCTTTGCCAAAACATACGGCAACCACATTCCATGAATCTCATTTATATCTTACCTGTTATCTAATATAAGCGATAATGACAAACGAATATAATAATAATTTAATGACTAATAACGTCTAAACGCCCGCGCATCGAATAGGGTCGAATGCACTCTGCGTGCGCCGGCGCCGAACATTTCGTGCATAAACTATGTATGTATAATGTATATGTACCACGCTAAACTACAAGCTTCCGAATTGTTCAAGCGTGATTTAAAGCTTTACTTTATTAAATACTAGCATTGTTCGCGGTTCCGCACGCGTTCAGATGACCAAAAACCTAATTCTTAGGTTTTACATTTAGTATACTCTTACATTGCAGTTCTTGTATTTTTTTTCTAAGAAATGACATATTTTCCCGCAGTAAAAAGTATCCTATATGTTGACCCGGATAACCAGCTATCACCATACCAAATTTCATCAAAATCCCTCCAGTGGTTTTTCTGTGATGCGGTAACAGACAGACAGACAGACAGGAATTCTAAAAACTATAGATTCGGCCTCTGTATCGATAATAATGTTTATTTCAATAAGATTTTCCAAAAAATATCTAATGTACAGATTCGGCTCAGTTACAATTTTATTATATGTATAGATGTATAAACAAAATTGTTTAAAAGATCAGTAACCACTTAAAATCCTTTAAATTATTTTCAATTTGGAAAAAATAATATAACATGCACTTATATGTTAAGACACGAGCCATTATATTAAGAAAATAAATTTAAACGGAATGCCTTCCTATATGAGATTCGTTAAATAAGCCATTTGTTCTCAAGATCAAAATGTACAGTTGAATGTCAGAGCTATCTGCCTGCCTTTTATGGGAGCTTTATGAAAATAAATCCGCAATTATCACACTCTGTGACATATCGCAGAAGGCATCGGGCGAACAAACTCAAACAAAGACAATATAAAACCTATATGCAGGCATGCTGTAAATGATGACACAGATAACAATTTTAAAAGCTAAGAACGAGGTAGTGTTGTTTCCGCAATTACCAGACGCCAGGGGTACATCACTCATATTGCTCGCAAAGGTTAACTAGCGACATTATGTAGATTTTTACTTGTCAAACGGCACAAAAACTTGATGGGAAACGCGTGGGGAAATAACGGGTCGCAATCACAGTTATATCTTGTTGGCGTGATTAAACGTTTCCGTTTACCAGATTGAACACGTTACGGCAGACACATATATATTGTAATTGTATTGATTACAGTTTCTTTAAGGTAAAGAAATTAGATAAGCGAGAGTCATTAACATAATTATACGTATAATTAGCATGGCCCGCGGCTCCGCCCGCGTTCAGATGACCAAAAACCAAATTCTTAGGTTTTACATATTAGTATACTCTTACAATGCAGTTTTTGCATTTTTTTTCTCAGAAATGAGATATTTTCCCGTGGTAAAAAGTATCCTATATGTTGACCGGATAACCAGCTACCATCATACCGAATTTCATCAAAATCCCTTCAGTGGTTTTTCCGTGATGCAGTAACATACATACAGACAGACAGACAGACAAAAATTCTAAAAACTATAGATTCGGCCTCTGTACCGATAATAATGTCTATTTCAATAAGATTTTCCAAAAAATATTTAATGTACAGATTCGGCTCAGTTACAATTTTATTATATGTATAGATGTATATATTACTTGATTACTAACTGACAGATACAAAACTGTCTTAACAAATTTTATCTAAATTGACTTGAACAGTATATATTTCTACTTTCTTAGAAATACAGGGTACGTATAAAGTAAACTTAAGAAAGTAAGCAATGATCACGGAAGGTTTCCAGCGTACAATCAAAATAAAACGTTTTGCTCAGCAGAAGCCTAGAATGGCTTCAAAACAGGGTCGACTGTACTCGATAATTCGATACGTGCGTGATGCAGGTGTATTTTATATTATCGATATGTATATAATAGATTTGCGATACCGTAAGGGACCCGATTACGTCGCGAATAAATCGCATGCGGACGCGTTGACTTAACGGTAACACACCGAATTCGATGCGCGCCGGTAAGTTGGTCCAATTAGGTGTGTCTTAATTAAAACAAATGAATTTATTTATTTCTTACTCGCTCGGATACATTCGTAGGTGCCTTTTGCAAGCTGATGCAAAAACATTGTTTTTTTATAACAACTAACGACTCACCCCCGCTCCGCTAAGGTTCTTCCCTAGTTACGTTTTGTTGTTTAGTACCTTTAGATTTCTCAGAATTTTCCTGCAGTAAAAAATATCCTATATGATGACCCAGATAACCAGCTATCATCATACCAAATTTCATCAAAATCTATCTATTGGTTTCTCGTGATGCGTTCCTAGACAGACAGACAGACTAAAGACTATAAATTCGGCCTCTTTATCAATAATAATGACTATTTCAATAAGATTTTCCAAAAAATATTTAATTTACAGATTCGGGTCATTTAGAATTTTATAACATGTATAGATATGTATGTATTCATCTTATGGCAAACGATCATCGCCACCTGCTAGTAAATTTTATTAAAAAAAAAAAAATTAACTAACTAACAATAACCTATATGTTATTCCAGGCCATAGTATTTACTTTTCATCCAAATCCACGCAGCCATTTCAGTGTGAAGGAACAATAAACATACAAACTTTTGCATTTATAATTTAGCAGAGTGCTATAGTTAAAATGTAAAAAATATGAACAAACTGCTTTTAAACAATTTTATATATAACAATTTTAATTAATGGATGGAGTTATAACATAGTATGCATGCAGCAACGTTCCTCATGAACGAAACTCCGTAAACGAAGATAGCATCTCATTCATATTATTATAATTCTCTTCACGCATTCTGTTTATAAGCTTTCAATCTCATCTTCAATGATACGTAAAATGAAAAAAAAAAAAAAACAAGGAAAAGAAGGTTTTATGGACAATAAATATAAAAATACATAAAACATGAGAATCGTAATGTAAATCTTTCTAGATTGACAGGTGAATATTCCGGTAAACGGTTGACATTTCACTACTTTAACTTCAAAATATTAATTTGATCGATTCTCCATTCTACGTGACATTGGCGAAGTACTACGTGCTCAACTGACACGTTCTGAAACCATTAACAAGAAAATTGAATTGAATATGATCGATATTTAAGAAAAAGCGAGAAAACATCAAATAATAATAATTATTTTAAATAAAATGAGAAATTTATGAAAATTATACATTAATTGAGCTTTGTTGTAACCAATAATGAGTTGATGACATTTCTATGTTATAATTAACTATCCAATAAATTCAAAATAAATTACTAATATTTTAAATAAAACTATCTTTTCGGATTATTTCGCGGGTTTAAATTTTGATTTTTGGTTCCCGACGTTTCGAATGCTTTACAGCAATCATGGTCACGGGAGAGACTGAGGTTATAGACGTCTCAAAGGCGTTATACACTTGTTACAGATCACTGTCTGTAATAAACATAACCTTAATCTCTTCCGTAAACAAAATCAAAATAAATCCGCGAAATAATCCGAAAAGATAGTTTTATTTAAAATGTCAAATATTCGCGTAAATCTAAGAAAGTATTAAATTACTAATACACATTTTAATATTAAAATTTACAACATAAGACGAAGATTGTAAGTATGAAATGTAAATAGCCGACGATTATAGGATAGTTGTAATTCTTATCGTAATTAGATATCGCTTAACAGTTTAACGATGAACCTGCAATAATTAAAAATAGATAAGAAGGTAATAGACTAGTTTTTTATCCCTTCCACAACAAAAGTATATTAATGCTCGGAACAGGTAATTATCAGTTCGAAACTCGAAATGAACAGCTGTTATCTTTAGTTCAATAAAATGGTACCTAAATGCGCTAACAGAACAAGATCTAGATAATTCTAATGGGAATTAAAAAAAAAATGCTGTATACGAAAAAACCCATATTATACATTACGTATCGTAAAGCAATTTCAAGCAAACATTATTCGCCTTACATAAACACAAAGATATTGACAGATGGCGTTTCTAAGCAAGTGTTGTGCTCGACGGAACATGAATCATTTTCGCTTCTCGATCGTGACCAAGTGATTCCAACTCGACGAGTCAATATATATCTTTGTGCAAAAGAATTTTATGTTAATAGTAAAATATATTTTTAATAACCGGTATTTTAAAATGGATGAGTAATAACATACTTTAATCGTATGTAAATTGCTTGCGTCGCTGTAACAGCTCATTTTAGGTTATATTATTGATAGCTACATTATTAAAAATCAATTTTCCTTTCAAAAGAAAATAAATGCTCTTAAAGCTTCAATATGGATATAAATTATTCCGCTGTTATTATATTCAGGATAAAAATAATGACTTATACACCATGGATATGAATAAATACCGATATTGCCATTTAGCACGTCGTATTTAACTTTATACATATAAAGAATAAATAATAATACAATTGTCATATTAATTACTAGCTATGCCCGCGGCTCCGCCCGCGTTCAGATGACCAAAAACCAAATTCGTAGGTTTTACATATTAGTATACTCTTACAGTGCAGTTTTTGTATTTTTTTTTTCAGAAATGAGATATTTTCACGCGGTAAAAAGTATGCTATATGTTGAAAAGGATAACCAGCTATCCTATAGATTTTCCCAAAAAATATTTAATGTACAGATTCGACTTAATTACAATTTTATTATAGGTATAGATAATATGCATATAATTAATACCATAATTTAAGATAAATTCTATAAAGATCTGTTCAAATTAGCTTAATAGAATTTAATTTATATACCCTCCGGCACAATACAAACTGGGTTTAATACGGTTAACGGTTCAGGCAACAGTACATATATATCAAATTGTCTATCAAAACGAGCTGCGCATCCTTATGTACAATGCTGTCAACACAAGTTATTATAAAGACTTAGCTATGGGAACTCGATATAATGACAGGTTCGCAACGGGACATGTTTATTTTCCTACCAATGCATAACCAAAATGGGAAAAGCACGCTCGTCAATTCGAAATCGCCACCTGTCGATGACCCTAAACATTCAAGACTAACGGACACCCCACCAAGTGTTCATCAATTCAAGCTAGATCTCTGTGGACATAATCTTTATAAACATTTTTAGCAGAATACATAGATCATTTAAAGCTGGTGATGTGCAATCCCTAGCTCTTTGAATAAAGGTCGAGGGGTCGAGAGCACTACAGCGGCTAGTTTTCGCCGTCGGTGCAGTAACACTGACGTGGCAGGGAAGAAAAGTATGCCAAGTAACTGTTTGAGCAAACGTTGGCAATGGTCGTCAAATTAAAGGTAGAAATGGCGAGTTCATTCTTCTTTATCTTAGATTTATGTACGCGGAGCAGATCGTACATTTGCATTGTACCGCATGTTCGTAATTGGCTCCGTCCCAATTACGGAACGAAACCAACATGACAACCAGAGTAAATCAAATAATACTATGCATTGTGTTGTAACAAGCAATACTAAGTGTTATTCAAGTTACGGCTCAAATTCAAAAAAAAAAAACAATAACTTGTTATGTAATACTTTCTTAAATTTACGCGAATATTTGACATTTTAAATAATACTATCTCCATGGATTTTTTTCGCGGATTTATTTGGATTTTTGGTTCCCGACGTTTTGAATGCTTTACAGCATTCATGGTCACGGGAGAGAGTGAAGTGTTAGATGTCTCGAAGGTATAGTTGTTACAGACAGCCTACCCACAAACAACAAAATGAAAATGGCACCAATTATCTTACAATATTTTTTAACTTTAAACATTTAAGAAAATCAGAAAAGATAGTTTTATTTAAAACTTGTTATATATTTACAACTGCAGAATAGTTGCAGGATCAATTTATAAGGCACGATGCACTCCCACCTGCTCGAGACGGGAACTTGAGAAGTCTTCTAGACAATATTATGATAAATGGCATGCAAGATCCGACAGCAATTATTATTATTTATTGCCATCTATAACTGTTTTCTAGGCATGGTATAAAAGAGAGAAGAATCTATCAACCTCTTTCAGAAAATTCGAGGAATGGAGAATAAATTGACTATTTCTAAATTGAGGCTTAATTTATTATCGTCACAGAAAAAAATCTTTTCATTCATTGTCGGTGTAAAAATATTTACAGAGTGTAATAAATATTCTTTGTTTGTTTGTTTGTTCGAACGCGCTAATCACAGGAACTACTAATTCGATTTGAAAAATTCTTTTTGCACTACATAGCCCGTTTGAGGGAGGCTATAGACTATACATCATCCCGGAAAAATGTACGGTTCCCGTGGTATATATTTATTATTATCTAGGGAAGAATTCGAAACAAAGCAACGGTGAGTCGCTAGTTCAAATATAGAGTCAAAAGTGTTATTGAAATAAAAGTATAATGTATGGTAAAAATAATTGACCATTTCAGTCTTTAAACAACAATTGAGCAAGATAAATAATGAAAATAACTGGTTGATGATATGGACTCCCAATATGGTTATAACCGATTTCAACGGTTGCGATGAAACATTAACAGTGACAAAGTGGACTATCCGAACTAAATAAAGCCACAAAGAACTGGAGACCATACGATAGTTGCGGAGGTCACACTTCTTTCCTCATTAATTCTGTACAGAACGGCAATAACTCAGCAACTTTACGTAAGGCATTTTAATAAAATTAATATTCTCGACTTCCGTAGTTTAAATGAAATAAGTACTGTACATAATTAATTACAATATTTTAAGATAGATTTTATCTATATAATTGCCTTATTATTTACCTTAAAATATATTTAAAGTATAAGAATTAAGAACAAAGTACAGCTACTTGTCTTTTATAGTACAACTACTGACCGCACTTTTTATTTCCGAACTAGCGAGTAGGTACCCGTTTTAACAGTCAGTATACATGTCTTAGAGATGAGATATTTTCCCGCGAGCAGTAAAAGGTATCCTATATGTTGACCCGGATAATCAGTTATCATCATAACAAATTTCATCAAAATCTATCCAGTGGTTTTCTCGTGATGCGTTCCCAGATAGACAGAGACAGAAATTCTAAAAACTATAAATGCGGCCTCTGTATAGATAATAATGTTTATTTCAATAAGATTTTCCAAAAATTATTTAATGTACAGATTCGGCTTAGTTACAATTTTATTATATATATATAGATATATAGACTTTATATGTAAAACCAATTTAATTAAATAGGTTAATGCGTAAATCCCAATTTACTGAATTTACTAAATATCTTCGTTCAATTTAATCCTCCGCTGCTATTTCATAATTAACTTTGACCTGTTACATCGACCCGTGTATCAAATTGAATTCTTGGTCGTACGTACAACAACATAGAACCAGTTTTAATTCAACGGAATAAAGTTTATATTCGTATGACATTTTATAAATGAATAATGTTTCTACGACCTTCCGCAAAGCTTACGAAAAACGATGCCACCATGTCCCTAATCTTTGATTGTGCCCGTTAATGAAATACCACAAATACGGACGCCATAAATCAATAAAACTAATAAGATTAACAATATAATTTATAAATAAAAATGAAATGAAACTGAAATATTTATACGATAATATATTAAAAACTTCAACGCAGGAGGTCTTCGCCATCCATATATAGTGTTTGTGAAGTCGAATAGAAAAAAAAACAGATCTAAGTACACAAGTTGCCACCCACATGGCGTTAGATTTGACTCATTCAAATTTGTTTGGGGTCATGCGAGATTGGGTGGGGAATAGATGCGGAAGTGTGTAACGCAATTTATTTGACGTCCAATGTAAAATATTCGAATATTTGATGAAAGCAACATTGAAAGGATCTGATTAGACCTCCCACTGTTCCATTCACGTTTTCTAGATTGAGGAATATTTGTATACATTGAAATGTATTATGAGACATACATACATACGTTTAATGGAAACATCAATTTCTGTTTTGACTATTTGCCTTTGGATATTGATTTTTTATTTACAAACGAACTGAATTCATCCATCTGTACATAATCATATAATAAAATTGTAACTAAGCCGAATCTGTACATTAAATATTTTTTGGAAAGTCTTATTGAAATAAACATTACTATCGATACAAAGGCAGAATCTTTAGATTTTAAAATTTTTGTCTGTCTGTCTGTTACCGCATCACAGAAAAACCACGGGAGGGATTTTGATGAAATTTGGTATGGTGATAGCTAGCTATCCGGGTCAACATAATATAGGATACTTTTTACCCCGGGAAAATGTCTCATTTTTGAGAAAAAATACAAAAACTGCAATGTAAGAGTATACTACGAGTAGGTAATATGTAAAATCTAAAAATTTGGTTTTTGGTCATCTGAACGCGGGCGGAGCCGCGGACAATGCTAGTATATAATAATTGAGTTTACATGATTTCTAAAAGCTTCAACCGACACATCGTTCGAGTTTAATGATTACGATTACTTTAACGCACTTAGTGTAACAGTATATCGAACACTAATATTAAAAAAATTAAGTTTTACAATGTACATATTTAAATTTTGTTTTTAATTGTAAAGCCTTTACGTTTCTCTTTTTTTTTACCAGTTATTTGGCCACTAATTAGTAGTTGGCACGCTACTTATCTGAATGCAACAATGAAAAAACCTTAAACTCGCCTTAACACGTCGTTGTGCAGGGTATGTGTGGGACTATCACTGTATAGAACAGAGATCACGGATTCGATTCCGTCATAAGAGTGACCATATCTATCCAAAGGGCTAATACTACAGGAAGTAGTACCTCGATTGTGTGTAGTAGTAAATAATCCTAAACTACTAAACGGCCCCACTAAGTTGCCCTGTATCGAAAGTATGTGAAATATATAGAAAATTCGTTCATATGGTTTTAAGACCGTTGTAGATATTTATGACCAAAATTAATATGTTACCCTGAACGGGACTTGAACCCATAACCTTCCGCATTAATACTCATCTCAGTCTTAGACAATCTTACCATAACCTATCTATACAATACGACAAAAAACAAAGTAAAATGTAGCCATCAATCGGTCACATATTAGGTATACATATAAATTCCCAATGTTATCAGCAAATTACACATGTCACTTTATGCAAATCCCTGATGACTGGCGGATATGGAAGTCCATATTCGGTAAAGCGCTTTAGGCTTAAATTTTATTGATTTTATAATACCTTGTCATTTTCGTAATGTCGCATTGAAATAAAATACTTGTGTTAATAATAATATTATGAACTTGAACCCTCTACAGTTCCGTCTGATATTTAGAGTTTGTATTTCTTAAAGATTATGTTTTATTTAAACAATATATACTTTATATTCTAGAAATACTAAGGTATCTCACCTCGTCCCTAGATACGTTTTAACTGTTATTATGGAATAGATAGACTATATATCAGTATTTATATATATACACACATATATATATATATATATATATATATATATATATATATATATATATATATATACATAGGTATGATGAGTTTTATATGCCTTAGTTGAGAAATGATTGAATGCCCATATAAATTTCATCCCCTTAAGGTATGATTTCCGGGATAAGAAGTATCCTATGTCCTTTCCAGGGTCTCAAGCTATCTTCATACCAAATTTCATCTAAATCAGTTCAGCGGATTTTTAGTTTATCCATTACAAACAAACTGATAAACTTACAAACTTTACCTCTTTATAATATTAGCGTAGATTACTCATAATAATATAGAACGTAATAAAGATGTTCATATTAGGTCGATACTTCAATGTAACGTGTGCAAACATTTGAATTCTGTTTAAATTAAAATTTTTAAGTATTATTAAAAAAATATCTCAAACTACTAAACTTATTTAAATAATATGTATTTTAAAATTAAAAAAAAGGAGCTGACGTCTGTGTGTTTTTGTATGGACGCGCTAATCTCTGAAACTAGCAGTTCAACTGGAAAAAATATATTTTGCATTTTATAAACTATTAATAAGGAAGGTTATTTAACAATACGGTACGATCGATAGTGCGGAAAAATTACACATAAATAAACTAAGCGAGCGGAACCGCAGACAAAAACTAGTTCATTATAATTTTTAACTTAGCTTATAATCTTGTGATTGAATTGAATAATCATATTTTGTGTTTAAATATAAATAACTTAATTAAAAGTAATTTAAGAAACAAGGACAAACATTAAAATTATATCATACTAGCGGCTCACCCTCGCTTTGCTCAGGTTCGCTTCTAGAGAAACAAAAACAAATCTATCCCGTGGGATACTGTACATTTTTCCGGGATAAAAAGTAGTCTATGTGTTATTGTACTGATGTATGAGCTATATTATAGTAGAGTTTCATCAAAATCCATTCAGTAGTTTTTACGTGAAAGAGCAACAAACATACATCCATACTCACGAACTCTCACATTTATCGCCCTCGCCAAGTAATGTTAGTATAGATTATACATTATTGGCAATATATATATATATATATATATATATATATATATATATATATATATATATATATATATATATATATATATATATTTATTCAATACAAGCGGTTCACCTTCTCTTCGCTCGGGTTCGTCTCTAGGTACGTTTTAAGAGTTAGTATGGAATTATGTAGTAGTGTGATAATATATAGCCTTCCTTAATAAACGGGCTATCTAATGCAAAAATAATTTTTCAAATCGGATTAATAGTTCCTGAGATTAGCGCGTTCAAACAAACAAACACTGCCTCTTTATAATATATAGTATAGATTATTTAATGCTATAAAGAAGTATTTACGCGTATTAGAAAACATAGCGGACATGAAAATGATGAGTGATTTATTGATCGCTGGGTATGTGGGCGCTTCCCACGTGCTCAAATTGCGACTGTTTACTTATTCTCTGCTTGCATATTAATTAAATGGCGGCTAACATCTATCAAGCGTATCGCTAATAAATAACGCCTGGACGGATTGTCTTCTTGACAGATGTAAATTTACTTAACAAATTAAGATTTAAATTAGAACGTTATATGTGTTTAATAAATATTTACAATATCATGCATATTATATAATATCTCGGGTTCGTCCCTAGCTTGCTTCCCAATACAAACTTTCAACCCCATTTTCACCCCCCTAATGGGTGATTTCCGGGATAACAAGTACCCTACGTTCTTCCCAGGATCTCAAGCTTTGTATCTTCTTACCACATTTCATCTAAATTAGTTCAGTCGATCCAGAGATTACCCCCTACAACGTCACAAATTTTAACTCTTTATAATATTAGTATAGAAAAATAATTAGGGTTCCGCTCAAAAATATTAAAACTAACTTAAAGGGACACAACCGAGCGAAGCGAGGGTAAGTCGCTAGTCATATATATATATATATATATATATATATATATATATATATATATATATATATATATATATATATATGTGTGTATATATATATATACATATACATATATAACGCGCAAAGGATGCTGCAGCATCATTTAGCTTTATTTTTATTAATCATTAATTGCTTATCTGTTATCTGCATTTTCAAAATTAAAGTAACGGAACTCTTAAGTGGCGATAACAGTTCGTATTTTGAAAAAAATCAAAAATTGTAAAATGTTATCGCCACTTTAGTCAAAAAGCTTTTTATTTAAAACTGATACACTTATCTTGTGCTCCTTTTGACAAAACCGTTAATACTCGTTAATTCAGTTACCCAATTACGTATTGTTTGTTTTTTTAATTTTTATAGACTAATATCCTACATATGATTCTCACTCCACAAAAAAGAAACTAAAAAAAAATTTTTTTTGCTTTATAAAGCTTAATAATTTAGTCACCACTATACCTACTCTTATATTATTAGATCGCTTCTCGGATATTGTAATGTTTTTATTAGAAAGTAAAGTTGTTTGGTAATGTTTAAAGACACACCAAATATGACAAACAACATAGCTAAAATGGCTAACGAAATAAAAGTAAATTCTATTTTTTTGCTCATACTGCCGCAATGAATATGCTAATATTTGGATAATTGGGAAGAATGTGAATGAATATAATTAATTTATTCAACAAAATGGATGAAGGAAATGTAATTTAAGATATTGACTATATTATTTCAAAAAACACTCAATTATTTATGATAATATTGACATGAATATATTATCTGTAAAAAATAAGAGCCAAATATAAAAAAAAACGCTCCAAATTATTAATACTCATTTAATTCATATACAGATGAGGGCACGCACAACGGACACGAAGAGAGTCTAAGTGCGGAAAACGAGTCCACTTTACATTACATTTATACAGATGAGGATAATTTCGAACACATGCTAGAAAAGTAATAAAAATATGTTTGCAATAACCGCGACCTTGTGACAAAATAACACTTAAACAAAGAATGATCAGACAAATGACACGACACTCGACCACTGCGCGCGCGCATATGCTGCGCAAACGCATTCCTGATTCGATGCACACACGCACATAGACGAACCACCCGTCGCTAAACAACACATTCACACCATCACAAATGAATATTCACGTGATGGAACAACGAAATAATGAAGCCGATGGACCTCGCATTCGTATTCTTAACTAACTACGTGTACTCGAGGCAAATTCAATTACCAATATGGACTTGATGCCAACGGAAGTTGTATTGTTTACACTTGAATAAGCAAATGACGATAACCCTTCGATATACACAACAATACGAAGAGAGTAGCCATTCAACAAATGTAATAGGCCCTTTTTAACCATACTAAAATATAAACAAAATGAATTTCTCATATCTTAATAAAGATGACACGCGAAACAACGAACGCTAAGTAATGACTCGTCAATTGGCGAAAATTTTAAAACAAACAACATGAGACGAGATATTATTAATTTTTTATTCATCTCTCATATTGTCAAAATGATATACAGTGCAATAAAAATTCCACTGCAGTTATTATAGTCCAGTCGTACCAATTAGTGGCAAAAACAGCGAAAAGAGAAATCTGTTGCATTATCGGCCGTTAACGGAATCCAAACAAAAAACCATTGTTACAGTGGCATAGTGATTTAGTTGAGGTTCACGATTTGTTCTCAGTTTGCTCGCGTAATGGCCGTGACCTCTACACCGGGAGATATCACCGAGTGACCAGGCGGCGCTCCACCAATCGCTTTCTTCTGACCCCCTTTTCATAAACAATACTTCGGCAACGCTCCGTTCGCTTGGATGCGAGAAAGTGTTCGATATGAAAATATTGATTTGAGCAAATAACCAAGAAAGCACATGTAAGTTGACCAATTTATATAACACTAGCATTGCCCGCGGCTCCGCCCGCGTTCAGAAGCCCAAAAACCAATTCTTAGGTTTTACATATTAGTATACTCTTACATTGCAGTTTTTGTTTTTTTTTTCTCAGAAATGAGATATTTTCCCGCGGTAAAAAGTATCCTATATGTTGACCCCGATAACCAGGTATCATCATACCAAATTTCATCAAAATCTGCCCAGTGGTATTCTCGTGATGCGGTAACAGACAGACAGACAGACAGACAGACAGACAGACAGACAGACAGACGGGCAAAAATTCTAAAAACTATAGATTCGGACTCTGTATGGATAATAATGTCTATTTCAATTAGATTTTCCAAAAAATATTTAATGTACAGATTCGACTTAGTTACAATTTTATTATATACCTATAGATTAAAGATGCGGAACTTTTGTTCTAAATAATATTGAGACTTGGCATGTTTATATTTTAAATCCTATTTTAAGAATTTATCTTTACCTTCAAATAGAATTATCACAGAAACTTCGGCTTAGTACAAATAAATCATCCACTTAAGGGGCTGGAACATAAACGAATTGTAACAGAAAAAAAAGCAGATGTCACGACCCCTCGCTTTTACATTTGCGGTTGGTAACACATTGATATATCAAATTCCACAAAGGAAAAAATTATAAATATATAATAACAATTTATGAGGTATAACATGTACGAGTATATAAGAGTTAAGTTTAACAATAAATATAATGTATTGATTTAAGTACGTTTAACGCTAACTAAACAATGAAGGTCTAAATCACAGTTTCCTCTAAGCAATAGTAACATCCTACAGAAACTTTGCGGCGGCAATCTTGCGCACTATCTAAATTGATGGTTTCCGGTGTACATTTGAGCAGTATATCTATCGCGCAGCTGTCTATGCGACACACTTCATTTGGTGATGCGCGTGCGCCCCTAGAAAGTGACGCTTTGTCATCGTCAACGCTTACCTAAAATCAAACAAACCTACGGGAGAGACGGACAAATATAGAAATCAAAGAGACTATGTTCTCAACTACTTTATGTAGGTTGTACGTGTTGTTAATCTAATCTCTACTATTATAATGGAGGTAAGGTTTGTTGGTATGTAGAGAGTAATCTATGGAACTCTTTCCGATTAAAAGAACTCTTTCACTAATAGAAAACTACATTATTCCTAACAGACATAGGCTATATATTATTTTAAAAAGTTTACAGTTTTAAATGTTAATATTAGAAAATAGTAAAATGCGCTCAATAGCCGCTTTACCAGCCGGTGTTGGTCAAATCGTTCGCTGTATATGAAAATAATGTTGATAATTAGGGACGAACCCGAGCGAACCGAGGGTGAATCGCTAGTGTACCATATAATTATAATACTTTATATGGATGACACCAATTATATTTCGGTATCAATGTTTACCATAATATAATCAGGGCAAGTACTTCAATCGAACGTAATTTCCGGTCCCGTAATCATTTGAATTATATTGGGAACAAAATGAATATTCCACTAATCAGGTATCCAGGAAATTGAAACTTACTATGGCGAATATAATCGACCTTTGCTATCCTGTACTATGTTACTTGCATAGAATATTAATTGACAGGTTCATTTAACATTGCTTATTTAAAAAATGCTTCGCAAAATGTATCTAATTATCTATACTATAATTATAAAGAGAATGTTTGTTTGTTTGCTTGCTTGTTTGTTTGTTTGTTTGTTTGAACGCGCTAATCTCAGGAACTACTAATCCGATATGAAAAATTCTTTTTGCATCAGATAGCCCGTTTATTGAAGACGGCTATTATAGGCTATACATATCTCATCATGCTATTATCCAAGGGAGCGGAGGAGTAATATAATACATACCTAGTCTATTCCTTACGAACCGTTAAAACTTAGTTATAATTATTTTAAAACAATATATGAGTATATATACATTTTTCTAAAGGTAAAAAAGGTTTAATATATCTTTGTAAATAATATATTACTACGGATTGAATGGATATTAAACCCGGTATATCGCGTTACGCTCGTTAATCAAAGTGAAGACCGACGAGGAAGACGCCTCGTCGACAAAATCCTCACTAGAGTGACGACACTCGGCTTTCGCGACACATTGTATTAACAAATTTCTATGACTCTCAAAGACTCAAATACAGGTTAATAAACTCTAGCATCTCGTTGTCCTTCTGTATAAGCATATATAGATATGCATATATCGAGTTACTCAGCGGGAATAAAATCAAATTTTATTTATATACCTTACAAAACATCCAACGTGAGTCAGCGGCCGCAGGATAATCGGTTAGATATGTTGTCGATTGCATCACAGACGGTGGAGCATATTTTTTGCTTAAAACCATATCGTAATCTGCCAGACAGAACAAAGAACGGGATAGGCCGATGTACTGATTGATAGACATTTTATTGACAGTAAGTAGTTAAAAAAAATTGAAGCGCACATAACTTATATATAAACATGTTTGCATTATGCAAGGATAATTACTAAGCAATGTTGGTTTTTATAGTGGACTAGCATTGCCCGCGGTTCCGTCCGCGTTCAGATGACCAAAAACCAAATTCTTAGGTTTACATTTTCAAGCGGTAAAAAGTATCCTATATGTTGACCCGGATAACCAGCTATCACCATACCAAATTTCATCAAAATCCCTCCAGTGGTTTTTCTGTGATGCGGTAACAGACAGACAGACAAAAATTCTAAAAACTATAGATTCGGCCTCTGTATCGATAATAATGTCTATTTCAATAAGATTTTCCAAAAAATATTTAATGTACAGATTCGGCTTAATTACAATTTCGGCTTAGTTACAATCTTAGGAATTACTAATCCGATTTGAAAAATTCTTTTTGCATTAGATAGCCCGTTTATTGAGAAAGGCTATAGGCTACATATAATCATGCTACTACGAGTACTCAAGGGAGTGGAGCAGTAATCATAAATGTCAAAGAATCGGACAGACTTCTGTACATTATTGTAACACTGATGTTTATATGGGAAGTTTGAACGCAGGCGAAGCCGCGGATACTGCTAGTATAAGATAAATTCTATTATACCAGGGTCCAAGAACAATAGCAGGAGAGAAAGGCCAAAATAAAGGTCATGGTTGTGGACGCCCATTAAATATTCATAGGCGCATTCGCGCATTGTACAATAAAGACTCCATACTTTTATTACGTTTGGTACAATAATAAACAATTTACGTATAATTAAATAATATTCATATTTTTCATAATCAAAATAACAAATCAACTTAAGCGTGTGCCCACAACTCATAAACACAAAACACAAAGTACAGGTAAAAAACACAATATTGACAATAAAAAAAAAAAACAATATTAGTGTTGCCACAAAGAATAAACGAATTATTTAAAAAAATAACATATACATACTATGGCAATTATTACTGAAATGTTAACAAAGTCTATCCATAAACAATTTTATTTCCGCAGATTTTACCAACATGGTTCTTTCTTACTTGAACCGCAGATAATATTGGGCGGGGCACAATTGTGCATGGTGTATGCTAATGTATTGTTGCTGCAGGTGACCACCCCGAGCTCGACCGACCATCTATAGAACGTTGTGAATCCATTACCGTATTAAAATGAATTTTCTTATTCATTACAAGTTAAGGAGAGTCGTTAACTTAATTGTAGGTATAATTTAATATTTAAACGCTTAAAAGGTTATTATTGTCACATATTGGATGTGCGATACTTTATTGTTGTAATTAAATCGATATTGTATTCTCGAGTGTCGCATGTATGGAGTATCATGACGCACAATTACGATGCTTATTATTCTTGAATTTTATTACAATAACGCATGTTACACACGTAAAAAGATAAGTAAGCACATAAATTGCGCTAGATTGCGGCGTAAATAATATATTTCATTCGCTAAATACAGTTCATATTTAACATCAGCATACGATGCGGTCATATTTTATTATAATCCTGTGGACATATTGTAACTAACCGTCATAACTATACCTCTTTTAGGCAAATCCTGTCTACATAGAGTCAGTAATCCTTCATAATTAAGACAAATGGGCGAATGGAAGCAGCAGCCGTGCAGATAGATACCCAGAGTTTCGTCCACGATATTCCGTGTCTTCAATGAATTGAGCCATCCGAAGTCGCGGAAGATTTACAGCTTCGATAGGGAGCGCCCTTCCGGCGAGCTGATAAATAGCCTCTCTAATTATATTTACGCTGCGTTGGCTGACATACGATAAATCGTCCCTGAGGAATGTTAGAACAACGCACGCGCTTACAACCGATATGAGATGCTCATAAGATCCATCATTGCGGGTGCGAGGAGATAAGGGTGATATAATAGTATTTCTCCATGTCTCAGGATCAGATCGTTTATATTAACGGATGTCTATCAGCGGGCGTTAGCATTCAGTGACGGCGCTTCAAAATGGATTAAATATAGCCGAATGTGTAAACATTCAGGATGCACGTGCCGTACGATGTCCTAGGTCCTGGCAGAGGATGAAAATACTCCGGAAATGCACAATTATAGTTGAACGTGATGGGCGCGAGCGGCTCGAGTCATTGAACTCCGTTCAAGGTTAGGGAAGGGAATCAACATCAAACAAAGAGCGACGGCGACAGCTACAGCGAACCGCATCCATCAAGTGTTCAAACAATGAAATTGAGACACGTCAATATTAGCTTACCGCGAGGCCCCAGTGCCAGATATACCAGAAATATTGAATTTGCGACTTAAGATAACAGCAGTGCGATAGAGATAATATGTTGCGATAAACGTATGAAGGACCTAATTTTAATAAATACAAATATCGTAGATATGATATAAAGATTACAACTACAACGTTTTTTGCTAGACTTTAGACTTTGAAAATTCTAAACAAAAATAAGTCGGCGTCGCTTAGATCTCCTTATTTATTAGAACTCCCAAGGAATCTTTTTGCGTTAAATTAAATTTAAAATACTAAAAACATGTTATAATTAATCTTAAAACTTTATAAGAATCAAATTTACTCAATTACCATCCATGTACGTACGTTAAAAATCCTTATGATTTATCAATTATCTCATGGCGCAATGAAGGATGTGGCCGAATTTCTCCAACATATGGAGTCACCAAATTGCAATATTACATAATTTATTTATGTCACAGTGATTCACGTTCAAATTACCTCGATGCAGAGACGTGATTCTGTTTTTCTAACTCCAGGGCACTAGTAACTTGCCTTACCATAATACTATACAATGCCAACTGGCTAGGATGCATTAGATTTGAGTTACGATGGCCGACTAGATTAATGTACCTATACTAATATTATAAAGAGGTAAAGTTTGTGAATTGTGATGTTGTAGGGGGTAATCTCTGGATCTACTGAGCCGATTTAAATGAAATTTGGTAAGAAGATAGTTTGAGACCCTGGAAAGGACATAGGATACTTTTGATCCCGGAAATCATCCCTTAAAGGGGTGAAAATGGGGATGAAATGGGGAATCAAGTAGATAAAAAAGGAAAGTATCGATGATATAAATTATAATCATCGTGAATATGATAAGAAAGAATTAAATATATTTTTTTCGAATTACCTACTACATTTAGTTTACAGTATGTCCTTATTGGATGCATAGCATATATGTATATAAATCATGACAAAGAGTGGTGATTACTGGGATTACCGCATGTAGTACTGCCATCATATACCTACAATATGTATTTAACATAAATATATTTTTAAATGTTAAGCAGTAAGTATGGAATACATATAGATTGAAAAAAGAAAAAATTAAAGTGATTGTTATAAAAGGGACCTTTATTAAGAAAAAATATCATAATTATCTATATAAATAAAAATGAATGTTGGTAAGCGCATAAGTCAAGAATGGCTCCAGCCATAAAAAATTTTTTTTTCGTATGTCCACGGAAGGTTTTAATAAAGAGAAAAATTGAAAAATTAACGAAAAAAAATATTAAAATGTACATGGCTAACGCTGGCTAATAACTATTTATATCTATTTAAAACGTACCTAGCGACGAACCCGAGCGAAGCGAGGGTGAGCCGCTAGTCATTATATAATTGATTATTCTCCGAATGAATGCTTAAATTCAAAATTAAATATTCCAAGAAATACATATGTTGAGCTGTTTATTTAATATGTCATTATCATGTTTACTAAACACTTACACATGAACGTATACTACACAACTTATCACAGAGAATAAATCTTATTAGCAATTTCTTGTTTGAATCCAAATTCATGAGCCGAGGTATCTATTACCGCCCATATCTAGGCGCCGAAGGTCGGCTAGACTTTTGCTAGCACGTACCTACATAATGCTAGTGGCCCAACCCGCGGTGGAAAATCTAGTCGCCTACGCGAGCGCACAGCGAATACGCGATGCAGGCGACCATCGTTACCATAGAGACAATCAAAAGTCAACACGGGAGCCATGTTGACATTGGCCTGCTGTTACACACGGTTTTGTAACAGTATCAGAAGCCCGCATTCCGATGTTAGATGAGAAAAGCGATTGTTCTCAATCCATCGCCCACGTGTCTATGTCGCGACAGTTGCACAACCCGCCCGCGGTTAATCGCAGGTGAACATTCGCCCATTGGGTGGCCTTGGACTCGAAGGGCACGACTCATGCCAACTTTATGGGGTATTCAGGACCTCCATATTAGCAAGCATTGTACAATAAAACCGTTTTGCTAATTATATCACTTTTTTTAATTGTTGGATTTAGTTCATTGATAGGTAACGGTTTTTAGAAAAATATTAATTGTAAAAGAGTTGCACGGTCGCATTGGCCTCGCCCGTGTTGCTACACACGTATCGAGTTTCGTTCCGCAAAGTTGAGATAACTGCAGGCCGAGACCCACTGCATACTTGCACACTGACTTTGAAACTCGCCTAACCTTTATTGTGCCCTGTTTTAGCCGTCAACTTATTTAAATAGGAAATACGAGGTCGGATATAGGACTGCATCGAGGTGGAAGTTTCCTCGTGCTCGTGCGCTTAGTCATCCCTTCAGGATTCTTGCGGAGCGGTCGGCGCGACTAAAAGCGGTGTTCTAATAATCGACATTATCTAAAATAGCCTCGTGACAAACGAAACCGAAAGTGATGCGTGATGCAACGGTCCCGAATTTAGCTGGTGCGGGCCACGGTGCATCGTTCGCGAGGAACGTTGGCCGGCGCCGCGGGTGCCAAGCCGCTGACATTTCGTGCTAATGACACGAATAAGATATTAGCGCGGATAGCTGCCATGGAATCTAACTCACGTATTCGGGGCGCGGTCGAATCGATATTAGCCACAAAGAAGTTATGTACATACATGACGATAACTTATGCGTGAACAATCTAAACTTAATATATATTTAGCATAATTATGCAGCAAACGAGTTTGGACTTTATCATATGAATATGTGACTCTAGTTATTTCATATAAGTAGCGTACATACATATATTATAGATGGAAACGTATGCATTTCTATAACGATAGTATATGATATGCACTTGGTATTTCTTAATTTTTATGAGTACATAATCGTCGTAAGGTGATGTCAAGAAGGGAGACGATAGTCAAAGGGCGTCAGACACGTTGGACACGGGTCGGAGGTCCGGCCGCATTCCGCCGCCGCTTGAAAGTGAAACCGCTCCGAGTGACCAGCTGTAGAAAGTCACCGATTACATCTCACCAGTGTCGAGCAAAAACTGTTATCTACACCCGAGGAACCAGCCCTGGGCGTCGATTGCCAATGCCCCGTTTAGCTAATTTATCTTTGAATACAATTTCACCTCTTATGCCCCCGAGTTACGCTAAGTTAATATTTATGATATTAATATTGATCAATTGTCTAAAATATTTATATGGTTAATCTTAACTCGATACTTATCTAAGTACCTATCGATTAATTACAATATTTCGTACAAACACAATCAAAAATCAAATCTAAGCGTAACTTATAGAATTTTTAAAACTTCTTTGTAGTTTAAATAATTAGGGCGTTTCTGGTAGCACCATTTAGTTGGCGCCACTGGCGAGTGAGGTCGTATCGCAGTCGTTGAAAAGTATTTGTTAGTGCGGCAGGGCCAATAAATTTAATAAAATAATAATTATAATTCTTAGCGCTAAAACAGTTATATCAGAATTTTAAATAGTTAATGATAACCAAATACATAAAATATTGACTTTTCTTAACTCTTCTTTTAAACCAATAAGATTAATTGTGCCGTACCATGCCTGCTATAATTAATCAGGAATTGCACAATTTTTACAATAATCTGTACATATAATAAAATTGCAACTAAGCCGAATGTGTACATTAAATATATTTTGGAAAATCTTATTGAAATAATTATTATTATTATCGATACAGAGGCCGAATCTAT
Source organism: Brenthis hecate (assembly GCA_951806755.1). Lineage (NCBI taxonomy): Eukaryota > Metazoa > Arthropoda > Insecta > Lepidoptera > Nymphalidae > Brenthis > Brenthis hecate. The sequence continues at coordinate 2,784,218 of OX638281.1, forward strand.
AGTTTTTAAAATTTTTGTCTGTCTATCTGTTACCGCATCACAGAAAAACCACTGGAGGGATTTTGATGAAATTTGGTATGGTGATAGCTGGTTATCCGGGTCAACATATAGAATACTTTTTACCGCGGGAAAATGTCTCATTTCTGAGAAAAAATACAAAATCTGCAATATAAGAGTATACTAATACATAAAACCTAAGAATTTGGTTTTTGGTCATCTGAATGCGGGCGGAGCCGCGAGCAATGCTAGTCATGAATATTAGTGAAAATCCGCGATAAAAAACTCGCAAACGGTGCACATACGTGTCATTTGATATTTCTAGAGACCTCACTCTACACTGGCGCCGTCTTGCGGCGAATTCAAGCGCGGTAGTTCCCATCGAAAGAGGTCCAATGACACGAGCGACATGTACATTAAAAGACAATTACAAACCAAGATAAGCTCAGGTCAGCGCTTACATTAAGAAACAATTACGAACTTGACACAAAATGTGACTGCTTAATTGCTCACCGTCGTACTTCCTGAAAATGTCATAATATTTACAACCTTAAGGTTAAGCTGTGTCATTTAAGTGTCTTAAGCAATTATGTGAATAACCGAAACTAATATTTTAGGCGACTTTGTTTACAATGTTTGCGGAAGTTGAGGCAAAATTAAACAATGTATGAGTAATATTTTTTTAATGTCCATACGTTAAAAGCACCCACAAGTAGATACCTATTACATAGTCTAATTTCCTTGTCTATTTTTTAAATTTAAGTATGTGAAATAACTAAGACTGACCAAAAAATTGCGTTCGTATAGTCTATCTATTCCATACTAACCGTTAAAACGTACCTAGGGATGAAACCGAGCAAAGCGAGGGTAAATCGCTAGTATGTATATAATTAAAAATTTTAAAAAACCCCTACGCAAATTGTCATTTAACGATTACACTGGCACGCGTGAAGCACTTCATCGAGTAATTATACGCCAAAATGCCTTACATCATTTTGGAAAAGAGCTGATACTCTTACACTGCTGGACCGACATTAATCAAACATAGCTAAGAACCACCGCAAGGAAACTGGCTTTCAAATGAAAAAAAACCGCATCGAAATCGGTCCATCCGTTGGAGAGCTACGATGGCACAGACAGACACACACACAGATAGACAGACATCGACATCAAACTTATAACACCCCCCTTTTTGCGTCGGGGGTTAAAAGCACGGTCTAATAGTGAACGTGATTCTTTTTTAAAGTCGGTTTAAAATGCATTTACTCCATACAAACTTAACTGCTTCCAATTTATTTAACAATGTGCACTTAAAAGTTAAAACTAGGTCAGGTCTAGTGCAATCACCTAATTTGATACCAGCTAATGATCTACAAACAGAATTATGTCAATTGCTTACATTTGATTACATGCTTGCTTCTAATGTAGTTCTAACTATGTAATTGTTCGGCACAATAGAATTATTCGCAGGGTATCGCGTTTTGTATTGACACGTGCAAAAAATGCATTCGCACGACTTTGAATGATTAAGGTGTACAATATACATATATGTAAATACAAATATAAAAAAACTAACAATCTGACCTGGCTTCTCCTCTTTTTACCTTTTAAATTATAAAAAAAAGTGAAGAAGTAAAACAAAATTTCAAAAATTCATTCTTCGGATTTAGCTTTATCGAGGAACTCGCTATAATAATTTTAATAATATCGACTCTAAATTAACCTAGATCGTATATAATAATATTTTCTATAACAAAGGAATATTTCCTTTTAGTGAAATTAATCTCAAAAAACCAAATTTTCATTATTCAAGATACTACTTTTCTTCCACGTCCTGTTCATTTGTTCCAACTTGTATATGTATTTATCTATATAAAATATACATATGCATGTTCATATGTCTTATGTATAGAGCGAAAATTATCATTGACATTGAAGCATTCTTTATTTTTACTTAATATATGTAATCTATACATATAATAAAATTGTAACTGAGCCGAATCTGTACATTAAATAATTTTTGGAAAATCTTATTGAAATACACATTATTATCGATACAGAGGCCGAATCGATTGTTTTTAGAATTTTTCTTTGTCTGTCTGTTACCGCATCAGAGAAAAACCACTAGAGGGATTTTGATGAAATTTGGTATGGTGATAGCTGGTTATTCGGTCAATATATAGGATATTTTTTACCGAGGGAAAATGTTACATTTTTGAGAAAAAATACAAAAACTGCAATGTAAGAGTATAACCTAAGAATTTGGTTTTTGTCATCTTAACGCGAGCGGAGCCGCGGGCAATGCTTGTATAAAATATAAAAGCAGTAAAAACGTTTAACCATGATCGGAATCTGAAAAATGCCATCTCATTGACCCATTAAATTATAATTTTAATTCATGAACGAATAAGTCACTGGACCAGACATATAAGCGGACGTACCTTTATCTGTCTTATTAGTAGCCAGGAAATTTCAGCCTTTGTCGTTTGTTTTTTGCGTCAGTCTCAAGCATTTACTTGTCAACAAACAATCTGCCAAAAATGACTAAATGTTCTGTTAAATGGTGTAAAAACTATAGCGGCGGAAGCAGCACTGTTTCTTTTCACTTGTAAATACATTATTTTATTACATTTATTGTTGTTTATCACACAATTTAATAAAATTGTAAAATAAAATGTCATATTATCCAACTATGTTAAATATAGTCGATATTTCTATGTATTGTTGACATCTGACAACCATCATAAAATCCCTGGATTATACCATTCAGAACAAATGACTAAACTGTCGAGTGAGTCCATTTGACATCGACTAGTGCTTGACAATGTCGAAAAATATATCGATATTTGACGAAATAACTGAACGAATTGTGTTATTTGTACAGTATAATAACATAAAATACTTTTATCACAGTATCCTACAATCTGATGACAATAAATTTATAAAAATATTTTCTAAGTCACATAAAAATATAAATGCAAAAATTATAATTAGTATGTGTACTTAATTTTTTATTTTATTTTATACCACATTTATATACTTTGGAATATTATTCCATTGTAATAATAATAAAGATCATTTTATTTCAACACATAAATTACACAAAATCAAACAATAATGTTTTAGCACTAAACTTCTGGGTTGGCGATTTGTAATAAAACACTTTACTTTCACGATCTATTTTACTTTCACGATCCAACACTCACTTTAATTTGCAATCACTTTTTCTTTTTCCTAATTTCACAAATGTTTATTAAGAACTGAGCAATATTAGGACAGTGTCACATTTTTATAAGCTACCCGAGACAATCAATTGCCAATTAAAATAATTCAATAACAGAATCAACAAAATCACTTTATTTAATTAAATTAGCTTAATATTTTTTTAATCTTTAAAAAATAATTTTTATTATATATTAATGGAATATACACCCGATATTCATTTGTTCATTAACATTATTATAGACCAACAGAATGCTGCCATCAATGCCATCGTATTTATATAAATCAAATTAAAAAATAATTATTATTTGACACATTATTATTGCCTCTTTAATTCATTTATTTTAATTTATTATAATAAATACAGATATTTTAAATTAAAAGATGTAAAATATGTAGTGTCCGACCGAAGCTTCGGCTTCGGCTTCGGCTTCGGCCACCTTCGGCCAAAAAATCCACCTTCGGCGAAACATTCGGCTTCGGCCCAAAACCCGGCTGAAGCCGAAGGTTTCGCCGAAGGTCCAAGCGACCGTCGAGATTGAACGAACAGTTACGAAAGTCATGAGGCGGCGGGGAGTCACTGTCAAAATATTTATTTATTTATTTATTAACACCAACAAGACATACACTAACAAAATCATAATAATATAATAACAATAAATAATAAATTCTAAGTGCTGCCTTAATTACAGGTGTTACACACATTTCATAAAAGATAGACACAAATACAAGTAGTGAATTAAAATAAATACAAAAATTATGGGAATATTATATAAATTATATAAATTTAAATAAATTCATTCATATCACATTGCATGCATCAAAACAAGTTCGTACGTGTATTTAAACGAGTGTTTTTGAGAGAGAAGGTTAAGTACAAATATGCTTAGTAAAATAGAATATTATATTATTCTTATAACTTGTTGTTTGCAAAACAGTAATTACCTCATTAGTTCTATTGTTATTGTTACATTTATTTTGAAATTTCGAATATTTTCTAAACTGTGCATTTAATTGACCAACATTTAATTATTTACTAAGAAGTTAGTGTTTGTTTATTTTATTTATTAGTCTAGTTTTGGTCTAGTCGAGTAAAACAAAGACTGATTGGTCTAATTGTAATTTGTGAATTACATAATAAAGAAATGATTATTTTTTACCAGTAGGTAAATCACAAAATCACAAACTTTTATTTATCTCTAAACCAAACCATCTCTATGATATATCATCAACTTCTATATGAGACAGTCAATATAAACCTTCAATATTGAGGTTATTTGAGGTATTGATACAAAATTAATTACTGAGTGCTGAGAGAATATAAACCTTCGGCTTCGGCTTCGGCTTCGGCCGAAGGTTGTGGCGATAGCCGATTAATCGGCTTCGGCTTCGGCTTCGGCCAAAAATAGACCTTCGGTCGGACACTAAAAATATGATGACTATGCTAACCAATGTCTAAAATGTCATTAATTGGTTCATCGATATATGTATTTTATCGATTACGTTCAAGCACTAGAAATATTGTATTGTGTACCTGTGTGTATAATAATGTAATAAAATCTTTGTGTGCGTTATGCGTCTTTTGGTTGAACGAGTTTTCATACATTTGTATTTTATGTCTCGTCCAGTGGTTTATTCGTTCATGTTTTAATTAAAATTAGGGTTGTGCGACAGCACACGTGTGAGTATGACAGAGTAGCCGCGGATGTTATAGGTACGACTTTATAGTTAACTTTCAACTTTTGAATCTTTATAATATTAATTTTAACGTTTTATTATGTTTTCTCAAGAACATTTGTGTCTTAACCTTAATATTTAGCCATATAATTTGTTTACTGTAACTACCTACACCTACTGGTAAAAAAAATTCAAGAGTCTGTTTGTATGTTTGTAATAACAGCTTTTTACTAAATTTATATGAAAACTTTTAAATATTTTTTTGTCTGTTTGTTTCGGCTAATCTCCGAAACGGCTGAACTGATTTTGATGGGACTTTCACTGGCAGATAACTGATGTTATAAGGAGTAACTTAGACTACTTTTATTTTAGAAAAAAAAATGGTTTCGTTCAAAAACATTAAAACGTATCTAGCGACGTACCCGAGCGAAGAGCGGGTAAGTGGCTAATACCACATAAATCATGTTACATTCTTATCTTGATTCCACTTAGATATAAAATATTTTACAAAGAATGTATTATCATAGTGCATCTAAATAACTTGGAATTACAAAAATGTAAAAACTAAAAATATTTCTGGCAACCCTAATTAAGGCTATCATCGAATCAACTACTACTTTTAATAAAAAAAACCCACTTTATTAGTAAATTGCTTAAATAATTACCCCTTTATTTCCTGCATCATGAAATTTCCTACTAATAAGCAAAACGTGTTCCATCAACTTTAAATGAACCTCTTGGTTATTCATAAATTATAATTAATATTAATACTCTATTTCTGAACAAAACATCTAAAGATTACATAATATGAAAAATCTAAACTAACAATTTACAACTAATAGGCGATTAGGTAAAGTTAAAATCCAAACACATCTTCCAAATTGTTTTAATTTCTTAATGAAGTGAAAAATTAATGTTTTGTGTGCTTGCGAACTAACGTTCGTGTAGAAAACTGTGCCATAACAAAAGACTTATATCAGTGTTGCCAAAATAATTAACCTAAATTAATACATAATATGAGACGGGTATAATCTCTTTATTATTAGAACAAAGTCCTGATTTTATTAGAATCAGGCCGTTTGCAATTTATTATGTAAACACATTCCTGAATGGCTTAAATATTATATAACAGCGGCAAATTCGTGTTTTGCAACTATGTCGGGTTCCCAATTTATTAACAGTAATCAGGCACGTCATGCAACGCTTCTACTGCAATTATGTATTAAATTAATAAAAATAGACTATCCCGTTCAAGTTTCTTCATATCTTTGAAATATATACGTTGTATGTACAGAGAAAATTTTATAATAACATTTATTCATTCACTTATAAATTCAATCATTGCACATTAACCCATTTTAAAGTAGGAATATTTTACTGTTATAGACACGTATATCCGATGGATCGCGCTAGTTTGAACTGTATTTAATCAGGGTACACGGCAAATAAAGTTTTTGAGAATGTTAGTATAATTTTAATCTGATTCTACTTGCCGTATTTACTTGATATCAATACATATAATAAAATTCTAACTGAGTCGAATTTGTACATTAAATATTTTTTAGAAAATCTTATTGAAATAAACATTATTATCGATACAGAGGCCGAATCTATAGTTTTTAGAATTTTTGTTTGTCTGTCTGTCTGTCTGTTACCGCATCACGAAAAACCACTTTAAGGATTTTGATGAAATTTGGTATGATGGTAGCTGATTATCCGGGTCAACATATAGGACACTTTTTACTGCGGGAAAATATCTCATTTCTGAGAAAAAATACAAAAACTGCAATGTAAGAGTATACTAATATGTAAAACTTAAGAATTTGGTTTTTGGTCACCTGAACGCGGGCAGAGCCGCGGGCAATGCTAGTTTTACAATAATTTTGATACCTGGTTAGATTTGACGATGGAGCTAACAGTAAAACTAATTAACAGGTATTGGTAAACCTTACTAGTTTAGCCTTAAATGGTTGCGTCTCAACCTGATTTTTAGTTCGTTACACTACAAAGTTTTTAATTTTCGTAGAATGTAAAAAACACAAATTATAAGATCGCTGTTACATAAATATATAATAATATGATTTTTAATATTAACTAGCAGAACCCACGGCTTCGCTCGTGCTAAAACTACAAAAAATCTCTAAAAAGGTAGTTTCATACAAACTTTTATACCCCTTTTTACCCTCTTATAGGATGAATTTTGTAAAATGCAAAAAAAGTATTTATTTAATTATGTTGCAGAAAATTAATACCAAGTTTCAAATAATTCTGATCATAAATATTTTTTTGGATTATATTATAACGTGCAATCCCGTGGGAATCAGATAATTTCACGCGATTAAAAGTACTATATCACACTTCATCCCTCCAGCTATCTCCACACAAAAAATCACGCAAATCCGTCACTCCGTTTCGACGTAAAAAAAGGACAAACAAACCAACAAACACACTTTCACATTTATAATATTAGTATGGATATAGACGTTTAGACGTAATATTATGTTTATGCGTGGGAATAACAGACACACAAACGTAAATTGTTTTGAAAAATATATTAAAATAGTGCTTTAATATTGAAAATACAAATCGAATAAAAAATAACGTTTTGTTCATATTTAAATAGATTTGCTATGCCTTGTTTTATCAAGTATTTATTAATTAAGTTAATTCACTAACAATAAGTACCTTTTACTAGAAAGTCAACTCGATTTAGTTTTTTCTTACTTTTTAGTGTTGTAATTTTAAGTGTTTAATACAAAAAAAATCTATTTCGTTTAATTTTTAAGATTCACCTTGCGATAGTCTTGTAGTATTTCCAATCCTCGAACCTAGTTCATCATAATTAGCCTGCATTCGTCCACTGCTGGACATATGCCTCCCCTATGGCATACGACTGAGCCCCATCTTCAGTCCTACGCATCCAACCGCTGCCAGCTACTTTGCATATATCGTCACTCCACCTAGCTGGAGGGCGTCCTACACTAGGATTGCTGAGACGTGGTCTCCACTCTAGAACCTACTCCATCGGTCATCGGACCTAGTTACAGTGCTAAAATACTTTCGTATCATAATACATAAATCTTGAAGATAAGAAACTGATCTAAAATGTGGTTTTAGGAAACTTGACCTTCGCATATCGTGGAAAGAGTCATCCATTCTATCGTGTCACATCTTATCGATACTAAAACCGGTTAAAAATACGATAATTTATCGCGATCTCAATGTCGAATTTCGCAAAATAGATCTCCTGAAGCTGTTTGATCGCTCTGATAGGAATGTAGTTGTGAGCATTACAAATAAGTATTACTTCTTATCAGATTTAAAATAGTTTCTTTTTAAACTGTGTATGGTGGCAAATTTTATTTTAGCCCATTGTGGTGGCATTTTTGATTGATATAAAGAATTATTCCTGGAAAGCAAGTCACTTTCTTCCCATCCCTTTTCAATAGAATCATAAACCATTTAATTTATCAATACGTGCAAACAGTATTAGAAAATCGACATTGTTTCGTATCGTTCAGATTTACTGTTACAATCGGTTATTCGATACAATCAAGTTACAACTCTATTTCTTGATTTATCACTGCGTTTCACTTTCGTTGTGTATAAAGCTATAATAAACAAACAATTCAGTTTTGAGATTAATTAAGGCATACATGCAGTCAAAAAACGGAAAGTATGAATGTTTATAAAAATATTCCAGCCATATAAACCTCACCTTAAATATAATAAAAAAATCATATATTATTATTATTTTTTGTTTATATAATGGCTTATAGTTGCGTTAACAGAGGCAATCCATTCTGCTAGTGAGTCACGTTTTGTGAGGAAGACACGAATGAGATTGAGCGATATATTATTATTATGATAATATGATATTCTTGTTGACATTTATATGTAACCTATGACAATTAAAAAAAATCAAAAAATGACACTACGTGACTTTGGCGAAGTAATCTCTCTCAACTGACACGTTTTGAAGCCATTAATTAACAAGAGAATTGAATTGAATAAATTAAACACCCAAATCGAAAATGTCCACTTATTTTGAAATCCATCAGTTGTTCTAACTGCAGCTCTACAGAGCAGCTACCTATACTAATCCATATTAATATTATAAATGTCAAAGTGTGTTTGTTTGTTTGTTTGTCTGTCCTACTTTCACGTCGAAACGGAGTGACGGATTGGCGTGATTTTTTTGTGTGGAGATAGTTGGAGGGCTGGAGAGTGACATGGGCTACTTTTTACCGCGAGAAATTATTTAATTCCCACGGGAAAACACGTTATAATACAATAAAAAAAATATTCATCATCAGAATTACTTGAAACTTGGTATGTTTTTGAATAAAATTAAATAAATACGTGTTTTAGCATTTTTCTAAATTCATTCTATAAGGGGCTAAAATAGGGAATGAAATTTTGTATGAAACTACTTTTTTAGAGATTTTTTGTAGTTTTAGAGCGAGCGAAGCTGCGGGTTCTGCTAGTAATATTATAAAGAGGAAAGATTTTTTTGTCTGTTTGTTTGAACCGAATAGGCTCCGAAACCACTGAACAGATTTAGGATGAAATTTGGTAAGAAGGGCAGGACATAGGATAGTTTTTATCCCGGAAATCTTAAGGGAGTGAAAATGGGGAGGAAAGTTTGTATGGGGAAGCAACCTAGATAGCATATGTTAGCTAAAATGTTAAAATCACCACCATACATTTTCATACACTCAAACAAGCTTTTGTTTCTATTGAACTAGGTATCATATTATTTACAAGCTTTTCATGCTACATTAACTATCAGATATTACACAATGCTATTGCCATCTGACCTCCACTTACTTGTCACATAAGATCATTATCTGTGACCCATTAGGGCCAATCAAGAAGGTTGATTAATCACGTAAAGTAGACAATTAACTTTACTGTAATTAGTATAGTAGCTTTCGTAATAGCTATAAAGAAGGCCGTATTTATAAGACATTTTGGTTAAATCGTTTATAATAATTAACCTTGAACGTTAAATTCGAACTAGGATTATCCAACTACTGTAAAATGGTTAAAAAAAATAGCAGAAAATATGAGTTTTGTTGACTTTTAAAGTTAAAACTTTATAAACAATCTGTTAATTATTTACACGATGTACTCAAATAATTCGAAATTTTTTATTAAAGCAATACATTAGTATAAAATTCACTTCTAATCAGCAAGTATCTAAACAACTTAAAACCCCCCGCGAGTTGATTTTAGGTTTGTCGTTCGTCTTTTTCGCTAACAAAATAGTGAGATCTGGATACTTTGATAGATTGATGTGACAAGGGTTTAAATTATGTACATATTATTACTTCAGTCTGTACGTCGGATGGCAACGAGGGGAAAAGTAGTAGAACATGTCCACGCGTCGAGTTAGCGTCTATGCCGGCACACTTTCGCGGGAGTGCATATTATCGTTCTAATACATAAAAATAATTTACATTTTAATATAATATTTCATAAGATAACGCTAATTACGATATATCGTGTAATAAATTTAATCTCTCCAACTCTTAAATATAAAACTGTTACTTTATATTTTACAGATAAAAAGTTCATTTAATTTACACGAAAATTTAATGATAATTATAATGTACTAGCGACTCACCCTTGCTTTGCTTTGGGTTCGTCCTTGGGCAAAAATAAATCTATTCCACTGGAACCATACATTTTTTCAGGATGATATTGCCTATAGCCTTCCTAAATATACAGGCTATGTAATAAAAATAATATTAATAAAGTATAAAATAAAAATATAATTAATACACACAAAGTAAATAACAAATATAAGCAAAATAAAACTTTTACTATATATCTTATTTTTATGTACTGCATAGTTAATAAATTGAAATTATTTGTTACTGTTGTAGAAAACTTAGTTTCAAGCTAAACTTGTATTAATATTTATTTGAAATATGATCACTAACAGTAATTTTAGAAGATATGAACTCATCAAAACTTATAATTTGTTTTAAAAATATATTTTTTCTAAGAAAATTGAGTGCCATCAAAGCAAAGTTTATTCACAAATTGCATTTTAGCAGAGTCACCGTGTTCATCAATGTTTACTGCTACTTACATAATTTTATTAATAATCTAATTGGCATTATAGTTGTTTAATTAATTATTTAATAACTTTTAATCTGAATAATAATTAATAATTACTCTGTTTATTTAGTGTAAAATGCTTCTCGATTCGATTCATAAATTAAAGTTATAATAAAAATATTATAATTTTCTAAAATATTAAATTCAGAACTAGTAAGGAGTGGCGAGTATCTTTCGAATTATCAACATCATCCATTTTATTATTTTATATAATGAAGTGTAAAATTTCTTATGAAATGGACAAACAATAGATGATCTACTTATTTTAGAGTGGTAGTGTTCAAGACAGAGGCGAAAATAACAGCATTATCTCAAATTATCAAGGCACTCATCACTCATCTTTATCAGGAATGCCGAGATAAACACTATAGCTGCTATTTCACAACCACAATGTAAGATTAAATTATGTATTTCAAACAAATACGTGTCCATGTGTGACATATTGCGAAACATGGACTCACTCACACATACACAAAGATAGCAGATATGTTCTATCAGCATTGGCCATGAATTATTTCATAGTCTATTGAGGTAATTATTATTTACAATTCACATACTTACCTTATCTTCCAAGATCTTTAGAAGTATAAAGTTTTTATTTCTTTTACATAAAGACATAATAATATCAACTTATATATGGAATTGAATTAACCGCAGTATTTTTAATGGTAAAGTTTTAAAGTTAGACTATATTTTGATATTTTAAAACATCTTGAAAAAGTTTGCAAAAACTACACGTGACTAAAACTTTTGTAAACTAACCTTGCAAAGGGTGTCTGTTCGACGTGGTAGACGTCTGTGATGGGCTCCGAGCGCATGATGCTGCGGAACCGCTCTTCGGAGAGCTCCAGAAGTCCATCACTTGCAGTTTTGTAGTCAGACTTGCTCAACGCACTCAAAACACTCATTTTTAATGTGTTGCGACGAACGACTTCAGCAACGAATATATGCTCCAAAGTGTCACCAAACGAAACACAGTAGTACTTATTTCAACGAATAACACTTTACAAAGCTTCAATTAAACCAAAGGAAACATTTTAAATGCCTCCGATTTCTTAAAAGGCAACTGAATGCTCTCCCTTGTCATTGCGAGAAGTGGTTACGGTATCGAAGGCTTCAACTGCACTCGATTTGTCACGATTTTTAAACAAACAATAGTTTTACTTACTACTTTTCGTTATGAAAACGATCCATAACAAAAAGTAATAAGACAAGTTGTTTATTTACACCCGCGTTTCGAGAAAAACTTAAAACTGACAAACGCGGTAGGACAGCTGCGCTTCGACGAGTCGACCGCACTTCGCCATACACGTTTCTGTTGCTAGTGCTCGTCGCGGACTCACAGTCGGCGACCGATACTATTCAAACTCTGTTGCTGGCAAATGTCACTATTCAGTATTCCGTTGTTTCAAGTTCGAAAGTTGCACGCTGTACGTCATAGAGTACTTGAGGACAGTGTTGCCATATTTATATCGTTTTGATTAAAATAAACTTTAATTTTTTTGTGCAATAATAATACAAAATATTTGTAAAAAACTTGTTTATTACTAAAATAAATAACATCAACATTTTTTAAATAAAATAAATTCAACTTGATAAATTTTTAGTGACATCTACTTTTACTTCGATGATCTACCATGAAAAAGTTTAAAAGTTTACCAATAGATGGCAGTTCCGCAATAAAACAGTTTGATTTAATTTTAAACGAAGTTGATTAGTAAAAACAATTATTATTTTCATGCAAACTAATTACTTAATTTTAATTAATTAACCAAACTTTGTAAATATCATATAATGTACAATTATGCGCAGCTTAGCGCCGCATATTTTTTTATAATTAACTTTAATATTGATTTATTTAATAATTAAATATAATTAAAAATTAAAAGTCCTACTAATCTATACATTTAATAAAATTTTAAGTTGAATCTGTACATTAAATATTTTTCGGAAAATCTTGTTGAAATAGTAATTATTATCGATACAGAGACCAAATCTGTAATTTTAAATAAAACTATCTTTTCGGATTTTATTATATGTATAAATAAAAGGGAAGGGATTAATAAATTTAATAAATGTAGAACACAACATATTGAGCACAATGTTTATTTTTGTGCCAGAAAATGTTCAATAATTTTCCAAACAAAACAAATCCATTGCTGACATTTTTGAAGCAAATTTCATTGTTGATAAGGGTGAGCCATTCCACACTTCGTGGAAACCTGAAATGAGAAAATAGTTAAAACAATGTGTGTATGTATCATTGTATATGTAAGGCAATTTGAGTTTTTAATTAAATAGTAAAACATGCATATTATGGGTATTTCATTGTTAACATTTTGGCTAAAAAAGAAAGTTAATATGTAATAAATAAACATATCAACCAAAGCAGTCATCATACTTGATTATATATTATATGATAATATCCTCCTACAAAGGGCTAGATTTATTTAGGGGAAGGCTACATACAGGGCATAACAGAAACTTGTAGGTGTTACGTTTGCAAAATTTGAAATTTCGCAAACTAAAAATTAAGTTTGTTTCATAATTATTTTATTGTTATATTTAGTATTTAGTACTAAAAGAATGAAATAACACATATTTAGTGAAATTGAAATTCCTTGTTTTTGGAATAAACATTTCTCTCCTCTATACATATATAATATTATTTAGGTAGGTACCTAGTTTCATCCAGTTTACGTATTGCTTGCAAGGCAGCGGTAGTCGAGCCGACAGATATGTCTGCAATGGTAAAGTTATTTGCTGCAATATATTGACTCTTTTGCAGATACGCCTCTATTACGGAGTATGCCTCGTCGATGTCGTCTAGATGCTCTTGTAAGGGAGCCGGCAAACCTTCTAGTAAAGTTGGTAACTGAAAATAATATGGAAAAATCTATCGATCAAAAAAGTACTAAATACACAATCCCATGCAAAAGTTCTCTTAAAACTGTCACCAGTTGTGTTTAGTTAATTTTATAGTTGAAATAAATATACAAACGACCATGTAAATTGAACCTTAACCGCAATGCTTAAAGTAGATTTCTCAAGAAAAAAATATTAAAAGCGCGCTCGAATGTTCAAATGAGCGCTCATTCAGTGAGGACATTTTTTGTCCCTGATTGTGTATCTAGTACTTTTTTGATCGGTGCAACAGTTATACATATTTTTTTGGAATGTATTAATAAACTTTTAATGCACTGGTATACTGTAACTCTATTAATAATAGTGTCCGACCGAAGCTTCGTTGTTTTGAATTTGTGTTTATCAATTAAATTGTGCCATCCCTATGATATATCATCAACTTCTACATGAGACAGTCAATATAAACCTTCAATATTGAGGTTATTTGAGGTATTGATACAAAATTAATTACTGAGTGCTGAGAGAATATAAACCTTCGGCTTCGGCTTCGGCTTCGTAATCGGCTTCGGCTTCGGCTTCGGCCAAAAATAGACCTTCGGTCGGACACTAATTAATAACCTTGTTGTGTTTTATTATATGTTTTTTATTATATCTCTTAACTTATTATGTATGTATAATAAATATAAATGTTCATATGTTTGTCCTCTATGCGTTCCTAAATAGTTGATCCGATTGTGATAAAACCCTGGTTGGTTGTTCTGTATACGACTGAGAAGGTTTCTGGCACAAAAGTTTTTTTTTATTTGGACGTTGTCTTTTTTGCGTTTGTACACCACTTAAGCTTAGAAACGCACGACGCCGACGTTGTAGGTCGTTAGTTACTTATAAAATCAAATAATTACTCCTTTTAAATACTTCAAAATCATTTTAAAAGTAACTAATCCGACATTGATGGTGCAATTTTTTCCATTTAATAAAATGGAAAAAATTGCAATAATAAATAATAATTAGTATTATGGGAACTTCCTTTAACTCAAAAGAAAACATCGTTTCACAATAAGCGAAGATATTGCGTAGCATATACAAAAACATACATACGAATGTAGTACCGTTTTTTTTTGAAATTGGTCAAAAATATAAGCCTGAGAAAACTAAAGTATAAAATTAACATTAATTCCTTACCGCAACAGCTTTCAGTCGATTAAAGAGAATACTAGCATCGAAGAACAGCGATTGGTCTATCAACGCTCGCTTGCGCGCTTCACTTGGATACAGCCGCTCCCGGTGTTCCCCTCCATATTTGTTTAGAAGGTACTTGATTATTGCGTGGCTGAAATTAGAATAATTTCTATTGTTTAAATACATATCTGTTATTTTATGAATTTTTATTTAGTCTTTTTCATATTTAATGTAACTGGGAACATTTTTTGAACTTTGTAAATTATAGATTATAGGATTGCTATTACATTATTATCGAAATCATAGGTAATACGTAGTAGAAAATGTATAGAAAAATGATTATAATAAAATATTTTACCACGAAAATAAAATTTATTTACTAGCAAAAAGTCTTAACATTTGAAATGTTTAATGTATGTTTCTTTAAATCTGTTTTATTTATTTATGTATATCACTAAAGCCGAAGCGAAGCTAAAATGGATCGGTAGTTATAATATATGAATAGAAAAATCATTGAGAAATAGTTTTGTCAAAATTAGTATTTAATATTGTTTCCCAAACTATAAAGGTTTTAAACTAGAGGTATTATTTGTTAACTTAACATATTTTAATTAGAATTTTCGTATATCTGTATAACTATTTTTTAGTCTGTATAATCATGATTTGGTGTTTTATTGGTTGTGATAAAAATGCAAACGTGAGTGAAGCGGCTTTAGAAAATATAAAATACCTTTGCGAAATAACGAAATCATCATCCTGAAGCACTGGAATCGTTCCAATAGGATTTATCTATAAATTTTAGGTCCATATTAATATAACAAAACACTTGATTACTTTTAAATTAATTCTTGTTCTTAAATAATAGTTAAGTTCTTAATTATTTTACTTTGTGGTTTATCAAATCAGTTGAGGAGTAATGGAATCATCAAATTATAGATAATTCTAGGGAAAAGTAATTGAAAATAAGAAAAACATGTTTTAGAAATTCGGACCTTCCAAAGTATATAATATAGTTATTACTTGTTTCTGTGATCTAGTGGGTAGCAGTATAAATATATATATATATATATATATATATATATTATATATATATATATAATATATATATATATATATATATATATAATTAGCAGTATATACGGCCGCAAATCCGGAGGTCCTGGGTTTGAGTCCCGGGTCGAGCCAAGTTTAGTCATTGAGTTTTTCTGTTAATAAATTCTCAGAAGCAGCCCACAGTTGGAAAGTTGACGGTGTTACACCACCGTGCTACACAGAGCACGTAAAGCCGATGGTTCTGCGCTTTAACTCTCACCGATCGAGTCAAAGTATCTTCTCATCGAACTTTGAGAGCGGGAAGGAATAGAGAATGCACGTGTGTCTGCGCGTATAATTGTGTATTATAATATCTCCTGAGCAGTAGACTAGCCTGAGAGAGATTAGCCGCCTTGGCCGAAATCGCTCAGAAGGATATCATCATAATTATTATTTACCTTCTTAAATTCTTCAGATTTATGTTCCAATTTTAATAGATCTGGTTCTTTATAGTCCATTTTCAAGCCCAAAATATCAGCAATCATCATAACCGCGCAAGATGGCGGACTAGCATCACGTTTGTACAGGAGAAGTTTTGGTACTGAAAGATAAATATTACAAATTTTTTACAAAAAATATAATTGAAATTCTTACCAAGAATAACAACCTTACTATACATCCGTAATAGCTTAAATATAACATAAAACACTTATGTTAGTAAGTTTCTGGGTTCAAGATAAAGTACCAAGAGTAAACAAGGGTAGCCATTTTATAGTACCTCTTGCCTTAACCTTCTCGATCCAGATTTGTTTAATGTGGTTTAATGATAAGAGTCCTTAACCTCAAGGGTGCTTAACTGTTTTGTGGACTGTGGTGTAAATAGGTAACTGTACTATTAAGGCATCGATCAAAAAAAATACTAGATACACAATAAGCGACAAAAAATGTCCTCATCGAATGAGCGCTCATTTGAACATTTGAGCGCGCTTTTAATTTAAAAACATTTAAGTGACAACAACTTTAAGGATTGCATTTAAGATTAAACTAACACATAATTGGTGACAGTTTTTAGATAACTTTTGTATGGGATTGTGTGTATCTACTTTTTTGATCGATGATGCAGAGTAATATATGAATGTTTTTTTTTTTTTTTTTTTTTTTTCTATTTATTATAAGGGCTTTTATTTCAAAAATATGCCAGCCCTATCATACCTTAACCTACATAGTTACATAAACCGGATCTTAACAAAATTATATACCATTTTGGCCTCCTCAGAAGTAGGAAAGGACAAAATGGTATTAAAATTACCTACATCGAAAATATTTAGATTCAATGATTTAATTAGGTTTTTCCTTTGTTTGTCGTACCGGACACATTCCATTAATAAATGATAAACATCTTCATATACTCCACATACATCACAGTTTGGTGAGGGTGATTTTTTCATAAGAAATAAAAAATTATTTAATGGCATATGCCCGGAACGCAATCTATGTGCTATTTTAATTAAAGTTCTATTACTAAAAATCAAATCAAACCAGGGAGCACGAGGCGGCTGACATTGCAAAGTTCTGTACCAGATTCCTTTTTCTCTAGAGCGTTCATCGAAATATTCTTTCCACATATTATATATTTTATTTTTTTGTGATATTAAAACTTCAGAATAATTTGGAATAATATATACTTTAAAGCCTTTTGTACATCCAGCTCGAGCTAGTTGGTCAGCCTCCTCATTTCCCTCTAAACCTATATGCGATGGGATCCATTGCAACTTCAGATCCATATCTAATTGTATTGCTCTATTTATCTTATCTAGAATAGCATAAGCTACCGGAACACCTCTTAAGCCAGAGGCGCACCGAGCTAAATGCTGCAATGCACTTTTGCTGTCAGTAAAAATGACAATTCTACGATATTTTTTTGTAACTGCATAAGATATAGCTTCTGAAATAGCAAATAATTCCACCGACATAATACAAATATTTGTTGATGTTATATTATATATGCTACTACTTTTACAACTTTGATCATAAAAGGCAGCTCCTACCATTGTCTCTGATTTGGCTCCATCTGTATATATTTTAATCGAATTACTATATTTATAATTTATTTCTTGTAAAACGTTAGCTTTAAGTTGATTGATTTCATATAAGTTTTTTGCCTTATCAATACATTCCAAATTAGTATAAATGGTTTTATATATATCTATATTTGTTAACCACGTATTCATGGTGAACATTTTCAAAGTGCTGGATGAAAACAGTTTCTCATGTTTAATTTCACTATATATACAAGGCAGCAAAGGTTGCTTTTTTGAACGCCAAAAAGGTTTTGTACTAATGTAGTAATTTAGTTCATCAAATAATTTACTTGTTATATTGTTTGACCAAGTTCGTAATTTAAAACAGAATTTCACAGCCAAGTAATATCTTCTTAAGTATAAGGGTGGAATGCAAAGTTCATACTCCATTACATGAATAGGTGTAGATTTAATAAATCCTCCAATTAACCGCAAAGCTTGATTTTGAATAATTTCTAATTTACTTAGGTGTGTTTTTGCACTATTATCATAGAAAAAACAACCGTAATCAATTTTACTTCTTATTAGACATATATATAGTTTTCTTAAATATTTTGGGTGAACTCCCCACGACGGTCCAGTTAACATTTTTAACATATTTAAACTTTTTGTTGCTCTTTGAGCTAACTCACTTATGTGTTTATTCCATAAAAGAGATCGATCTAGCCACATTCCTAAATATTTAATATGGTTTGTAGAAGTAATTGTGTTATTATTAACGCTGACTGTAACAT
Organism: Brenthis hecate; assembly: GCA_951806755.1. Lineage (NCBI taxonomy): Eukaryota > Metazoa > Arthropoda > Insecta > Lepidoptera > Nymphalidae > Brenthis > Brenthis hecate. Next base: position 2,803,134 of record OX638281.1, read on the forward strand.
GATCATTACGTCGCTTCCTACTAAAAGTGCACAGCTTAGACTTACTAATTGATAACTCTAATCCTATATGATCTAGAAATGTGACAAACAAATTTAATGCTTCCTGAATACTAATTTTGCTTTCGCTTATTTGGCCATGATGTGAAAACAAAACAAAATCATCAGCATACTGACACATGAAGACATTTTTAATTAGTTGATGAATTTTATGCGTAGCAATATTAAAAAGCAGTGGAGACAGAGGGTCACCCTGGGCTAGGCCTTTGTTTGTCCTTCTAGTTTTCTCTTTATTATTAACAATATTTTTGATACTTAGTTGTCTTTCACTTAAGAAATTCCATAAATATATACAGAATTTACTTCCCATACCTAAATTATCTATTATTTCTAAAACTTTATGTATCAAAATATTATTATATGCATTTTCAATGTCAAGGAAGCATGCCAAGGTTGGCATATTTTTCGAAAATCCAATTTGTATTTGTGTAATTAATCTGATTAAACAGTCTAAACTTGATTGAGCTCGTCTAAATCCTGTAACATTAGGTGCTAAAATATTATTTTTCTCTACAAACCATTCCATTCTCTTACTAAGCATTACGTGAAAAATTTTACATAAACATGATAAAAGTGATATAGGTCTTAGTTTATCCGTATTACCTGCCTTAGGAATTGCCACTACTAAAATTCTATGCCACTGTTCAGGGACTTTACCTGTTAGAAAAATGAGGTTGTAAATTCTAAGAAGAGTCAGTTTACCATTAGTTGGAAGATTAAAAATCATAGAGTATGTTATTTCATCTTCGCCTGGGGCCGTATCTTTCTTTTTGATGCAAAAATTTAGTTCATGTAGACCTAGGTCAGATTCCAAATACAAGTTATTTGAATAAAATTCTGGTGTATTTAATGGTACGGAATCAGGAGCTAAATTACAAAGAAGTTCGTCACCTTGTACATCAGTTATAAGGGATGGATAGTTCTTACTTCCCTTTATCCACTGCATTTTATGCCACATTTCAGTATCCGATTTAGTTTCATCTATAGAGTCACAAAAATTATGCCAGTCATTTGATCTAGCCTCATAAAGTTTAAGTTGCACTTCTTTTAGTTTATCCTCCAGTAGTTTTAAATTTTGTGGAATAGGATTTCGCCGTAGATTCTTCAGGGCTAATCGTCTCTGGGCTACGAGATTCGATAAAACAGGGGTCCAATATCGTTTAGGTGTAAATTTTTGTGTAGGGTTTAAGCACATTCTATATTTTGGAATATATTCATCAGCGGCTTTGTTTATAAGATTTACAAATTCATCATATATATCCTGTACATCATTACTATGCCTAACATGTTTAAACAAACTTTCTAAATATGTTTTATAACCTACCCAATTAGCCAATTTATAGTTTCTTTTGTTTGTAAAGTTAAAACTAGTTTTATATTTCAGACTAAATTTAACTACTAGATGGTCGCTTCCTAAATTTTCATTAAGTATAGTCCAACTAAATTTAATTGCTATATTTGTTGAAACAAAAGTTATATCAGGAGAAGTTTCTGTTAAAACACCATTTACTAATTTCACCCTGGTGGGGCTACCATTATTTAGAGAAATAAGATCATTTTCAATTGAAGAATTTAAGAGGTGATTGCCTCGTGTATCATTTTTATAAGACCAATTGGTATGATGCCCATTAAAATCCCCAGCAATTAAAGATGATTTTGAAAACTCAGAAAATATACAATTCCAATCAGTTTGCGATGTCTGTACAGAGGATGGACAATACACGCAGACAATATTTTGTAAATATTTACAATTATAAAGTTTAACATGAATAATTTCGATACCATTATTACTAAAAGTTGTTGGGCATTTTTGTGATTTGATTGATCTATGTACCAAAATAGCAACACCACCATAAGAATCATATCTATCTTTTCTATATACATAATATTCGTTAAATTTAATTTCAAAATCAGAGTCAAGCCAAGTTTCACTTACCAAAGCTATGTGGATACTTTCTCTATTAAGTAAGTTTTCAAACTGTAATCTTTTTGGATATAAACTCTGCGCGTTCCATTGCAGTATATTTAACTTAAAGTCTCTATCCATCACTGAAATGCTTAAAAAAATCTTTCAGAAATTTTCCACCTTCAAAGAAACTACTAACAAATTTTATCAATTCATTAAATATTATCTTTACACAAACACAGATTTTTTCTTCCCAGGTCACGCTGTCTTCTAAGATTGCACTTTTTAATTTTATCAACAGCCTCTTAAATGAAAATGCGAACTCCTTTCTGTCTCTGTTTTTACTATATTCTTCCGTAGATTTATTTTCTCCTTCGACATCTGACTGCGTTTCTTGGTTTCTAGAATCCATAGTTTGTTTTGTGTTGTTTTTTTTCTTTTTTCTTTTACGTGTTTTTTTAGAATTTGTTGACTTTTCTTTTTCACTTGCTTCACTATCAGAATACACCTCAGAACTATCAGGACATCTTGACTTCTGTTCATTAACTTGCATTACTACATCTCTGTATGTTACAATTGGTTGAGATCTCGTTAGGTTTACTTCATCGGTTTGTGAATTTATGTACGAATTTTTGCTTCTTTCTATTTCTAAATAATGTTGTAAAGCTTTTCGGTACGTATAATTTTTTCGACTCATAATGTATCTAATTTCTTTTTCCTTAACAAATACAGAACATGATTTATCCATAGACATATGGGGACCCTTACAATTAATACACTTGTATATGTGAGTCTCACAATTTACATGATTGCCACCACATTTAGGGCATACAGTTTTATTTGTAGGGCAGCTTCTTATGTAGTGGCCAAATTTCCAACATTTTGAACACTGTGTGACTGGAAAAATATACGGTTCTACTTTGAATCTACACCCATAACCATAAACATATGGCGGTACGGTCTCACTATTGAAACATAGTCGCACTGTTTCGCTGTCTGTCCAGTCACCCTTGTCTGTTTGTCTTTTGAGGCGTTTTACAGAGATTAACTCAGCATCACACTTAAAAGCTTCTTGAATTTCTTGCTCACTAACTTCTAGCTCAACCTGTCTAACTATGCCATATGACAAGTTATTTTCTTGTGTCGATTGACATCGGTATCCCATTTCCTTAATTTTTTCAGAGTTTAAGAGTTTTTCCGCTTCAAATCTTGTATTTAACTGTATCAAAACTTTATATGGATTTTTATATTTTATTTTTATTATATTAGGTATATTTAAAGAACGCATAAACTTAGCTAAACCAATTTGTTTCGGCAGTGGTTCTTTGGAGGTCATGGAAATTTCGTACAAATTTTCTGGTTTATTTGCACTTTGTGAATTACTCCGCGCTAATCTTTTTGGGTGTTTTCCCACGGTAATGAAGCCATTTTCATCTTCTTTATCTGAATTTTCTTTCCTTGATCTCTTCTCTGGTCTTAAGATAGGAGATTTCGTCGGAGACTGCTCATTAGCCCAAATCAACTCTTCATTTATTTGTTGGTCATCTACAGTATTTCTATCTACCTCATCACACTCAATTTCATAGCGTATCTCACTTCCTATACTTTTTTCACCCATTTTATTTTACATTTATAATGAGGGTATTTAAAAAAAAAAGATAATAGATCGTTAAATGTGATATTACGTGCAACTACTTCGCCGCATCACACTCAACTGAATATATGAATGTTGTAAGTTTTACAACCACAACTTCTATATGTCGTTCATTTCTTTTAATATGTTTTTATATATTGGGTCTCCTCATCACCTCTGATAATTTAAAATATAACCCACTCCTTCAGTGACAGAGCTTCCTATTTTATGGCCAAACCATTTATTTAAACAAGTTCGATAATTTAAATAGCTAGAGGCCACAGGGCACAGGCATTATAGTAAAGGATTAGGATTACCTTGTCTAGCCATAATTGTTTATTCGTAACACTGACAGAAATATCTGAAAATAAAAATGAAACAGGTATAGGGTTAAGAGTAAGGCATAATCAAAAAACACTAATTATAAATTAAATTATTATGTATCACGCTCGCTTCGCTCGGGTTCGTCCCTAGGTTGCTTCCCCATACAAACCAACCATTATCACCCCCTTAAGGATTATTTCCGGGATAAAAACTATCCTATGTCCTTCCCAGGGCATCAAACTATCTTCTTACCAAATTTCATCAAAATCGGTCCAGTAGTTCCGGAGCTTATGTTTCCTCTTTATAATATTAAAGTATAGATCATCATGTAATATTCTATGTCTTACGTCTATTTGTATTATTCTAGACTCAAGAATATCTAAATTAAAAACATAGCTTATTTTACTTTCAATCGATCTTGGGAATCCAAAGATACAGTTCGACCTCTTTGTTATAATCACATTTCCATAAATTTCAAGTTGTAGGTATAGTTGTAACGCTCATCTATTAGTAGTTGTGGACTGTGGTCTAAAAAAACAGATATAAAGACAAGGCCGAAAATGTTCCTTGTGGTTTGTCGGTTCATATTTATTTATTTTTCATGTTATCTATAAGTACATATAATAAAACATTCACATAGCGAGATCGATGTGCGCAATTCACGCAAACAGACCTGAACCGATTTTGACTAAATTTTGTGTAGTGATAACTTATTACTCGGGTCAACATTTAGGACACCTTTTACTACAGGAAAATCTCACACCCACGGCCGAAACAATAACTGGTTCTATCGAGTCGTGCTTAGAATTTTATACGGCTAACGCTGGGTAAACTTTAAGAGATACATCAAAACAATGTACTTACTAGAAAATTGTAGGTCTACAGAAAAGTCCACAATGGTATATGTCTATCTCCTAAGTTAGACTCGCAATAACTATTTTTACTTTTATTATATATAAAAGACAATGTCGCAACTCACTGAGTGACTTATAAACGTTCAGCACAAACTGATGATGATAGACGAGCATGACAATAAAAACAGCTTTACATATATATCCATATTAATATTAAATGCGAAATTAATTCTGTCTATCTGTCACCTTTTCACGTTCAATCCGCTGGACAGATTTAGATATGGAGATAGTTTGAGATCCTGGGAAGAGCATAGGATCGTTTTTATCCCGTAAAACATCTCTAAATAAGGTGAAAAGTGGGGTGGAAGTTTGAATTGGGAATCAATCATTTCTCAAGTAAGGATATAATTTTTTTTAATTTTTCTAAATACTTATCTACTTTTCTATACCCATGTATGTACATTGTACATTAAGTAGGTAGACTGTTCTATACTAACCGTTAAAAGTTTAGTTAAAAGTCGAACCCGAGCAAAGCGAGGGTGAGTCGCTAGTATTGCATCAATAGGTATTGTTTATTCGCCAATTGCCATAGAATGAACGCCAGGCTATATTTTTCTCAATTATTCAAAGTGATTCGCATAACATAATGTGTTTGTTAGAAAAAGTTTAGGTACGTTTATAAAGGCGAGCTAAACGATTAACGAAGGTGAATCTTTATTTAATCTGTATATCTGTATAAATATTATAAATGTTGATGTTTGTTACTCTTTCACACCAGAACGGCTGAACGGATCTGGATGAAATTTGGCACAGAGATAGATTATAGTCTGGAATAACAAATAGGCTACTTTTTATCTCGGAAAAATTTACGATTCGCGTGGGATAGGTTTGTTTTTCTTTTTGTTTTCCTATTAATCTACTAGTAGTATTGTATTAATCTACTAGTAATATTGTATAATTACTAGCAGAACTTGCGGCTCCGCCCGCGTTTAATCTAAAAAAAAACTCTTTGGCTTTATGGTAAACAGTGATTCACCCTATGGAGTTGGAGGTTGGAGAGTGGGGTTGGTGGTTGGAGAGTAAAAATTCTTTACGACCTATTCTCATTTCTACCAAATATACAAAAAAAAAAAACATTAAAATCGGTCCAACTCAAACCGTTCCGGAGGAGTGCGACCATAAACAACGTGACAGGAGATTTATATATATTAGATTTTTACCAACTAATAAATATGTAATATTACTGCACGGTATAAACAATAAAATGTAACTAACAATACAAAAATATTTACAACTCACCTTAATAATTATCCTGCACAATTATTTCAATCACGTTAATACTTATTTATAGGTTAGAACTTGTATTTTGTAAAAAGTTAAAAACATGGCAATCTTTAGGTTACCTATCTATTTTTAATGTAATCTTGACATTATGTAGATATTTCTACGATAATTAAGCACTTAGTCTATTTTAAATGGCAAAAGTATGACTTTAGAGAATAATACGTAAACTGTTATTCCAGCTTAGATGTAAATAAATAAGTACCGTACAGCGTACTGTTAATAATGACTTAACCTCAAAATTATTTTAGTGGAAAATGTACTTACTTGATCTTTATAATATTATGTATAGTGATTTAATTAAAACATAACAATTGAAAAGAAAATATTGCATCTGATTTGGCTATATAAAATACTATAGGAGCATAGTCATTGTTTATTATTTTTTTAAATCATCTGATGTAGGTTAGGTTAGGTCAGTTTGGCACTAAATGCCTATGCCTATTTATGTCACATATTTTTTCCATTCTCATTTCTCTGTTTGATTATCCTTTAAACATATAAATTATAAATAAACTAAAGCTCAAAATTGGGCAACAAAACAAAATATTGGTAAGAAATGTAAAAAAACAAAGTAAAAATATATTTTTTAATCAAAACCTTATTTTAATATTATTTCTTACAGCTATATTATAAAATAAATAAATAATATTATCTAAGGATTTGCTGGTAAGAATTCATTTGCAATGTCAATAATCTTTCTAACATCTTCTTCGGACAATCTTTCTTCGCTCTCTTGAACAATCTGAAATTGATATTATATTTCAGTCCAGGATATATTAAAGTAATTATGAGCATGAAAAAATGGTATGAATTAAATTAACTTTCCTATATTATAAGTAATAAGCTTGGGTTACCATGAACAGCTATTTTTTTATTTTCATAGTTCCATATTACATATCTATACTAATATTATAGAGGTAGTTTGTAAGTTTTGAGTTTGTTTGTAGAAAGTAATCTCCGGAACTACTGAACAATTTAGATGAAATTTGTTAAGAAAATAGTTTGAAACCCTGGAAAGAATATAGAATAGTTTTTATCCAGAAAATCATACCTTAAGGGGGTGAACATGGGGATAAAAATTTGTGTGGGGAATCAATCTAGGGACAAACCCACGCAAAGCAAGGGTAATTCGTTATAATTTATAAAGTGAATTAAGTAATCACGATAAGGCCACCTAGTCTTACTACATAATTTTCTCATCACTTCCGTTTTAAAAATCATGTTCAGATTAAATTAAATATGCTTCAATTTCTTAAATTTATGACATTTTATTATAATATATTAACACATAATATATGTATTCAGCCCTTTTTAACGTCTTACTGCTGGGCATGGGTGTCCCTTCAATACGAGGGGGTTCAGGCCATAGTACACCACATTGCAGCTGGTAGACTTCACATGTAATTCAAAAACTTACTAGGTTCTCTCAGACACCTGCAGGTTTACTCACGATGTTTTTCTTCACCATAAGGCAAGTGGTAATCAATCATGTTAGAAATGATTCGCACATAAAAATATCAGAGGTGCGAAACCTGGGATTGGAACCCCTTAACTCGGTCTCCCAAGCGAGCACATTACCACTAGGTTACCAGTGCTTCATAAATATCTCCGTCTGTTAGTACATAATATAATACTTACTAATTGAATTTCTAGTTCAGTTCTTGGTGGAGTATTCACCATCATCAATTTTTCACATTTTGTTAATTTAAAACATTTCATTGCTTCTAGAAATTTTTGTATGGATTCTGCACTTTGGTTCTTACATTCTGTATCTTGTAAATAATGCACTGTCTGAAAACGTTAATTCAATATTAATATACAATTGACACTAACTTTTAATAAATCTAAGTATAATATATATATAACTAAGAAATCTCATTTTATTATTACTAAATATGCGGTTTTGACTAATATAATAAATCAAATCTATACATATATGTAATAAAATTAATTAATTAATTAATTAATTAATTATCAGTAGTATGATCAATTTAATTTATTCAGACTTTTTTTTCCTTTATTACTCTGTACTCTGTTGTCGAATACATACACTATTGTATCTAATAGAGTAATCTAATCTTGGCCATATTTATTAATAACTTTGTGCTCTAACTATATATCAACAATTTTATAACGCTGTAAGATTACCAATAAATAAATAAATAAAATTGTAACTAAGCCGAATCTGTACATTAAATATTTTTTGGAAAATCTTATTGAAATAGACATTATTATCTATACAGAGGCCCAATCTATAGTTTTTAGAATATTTGTTTGTCTGTTACTGCATCACAGAAAAACCACTGGAGGGATTTTGATGAATTTTGGTATGACGATAGCTGGTTATCTCGGTCAACATATAGGATACTTTTTACCGTGGGAAAAAGTATCCTATATGTTGACTCACTTCTGAGAAAAAAAAACAAAAACTGCAATGTAAGAGTATACTAATATGTAAAAATCTAAGAATTTGTTTGTTGGTCATCTGAACGCGGGTGGGGCCGCGGGCAATGCTAGTGTATTATAAACATGGCAACAGTTTATTGTAATAACAGTTTGCTTTGTCCTTCACTTTAAAACCTACTCATCTAATCACATGCAATATTATGGCAGAAAACAAATTAAGTTTTTATTGAATTCTGATAGTGCTTACTTCATAAGTAACAGTAGCTAATGAGCCTTCTCGTTTGTGCTTCTTTTGCGTAGTATCCTTTAATTGCTGTAAGATTTGCATAACTTCGTAGTTGCATAGAAAAGCTCCATTAGCTTTTATACTGAAATTTTTTAACATTCTAATGAAAATATCTAAGTAACCAAAAATTATGCAGAAAAATCTTTAAATATTTGCTTTAAACATAATATTAATGTGCAAATAATGTTCTTAAGAATATTTTATACTATAAAGTAGAATAAAAATAAAAGGAAATAAGAAAACAGATTTGTCATTCCTAAGAAATAATTTAATTGTCAAACCCAAATTATTAATTACTTTGGAATAATAATTATACAAATACTTACATTTCCATTCTTCATTATACCAATAAGACTTTAAATTAACGAGAGCGAGTTGAGCACAGAATACTTAGCTAATATCACCAAGAATGGAAAAAACATAAGGGAGGTGGTTGGCAAAATAATATTATTATACCGTATTAAATTTTACGTTAAAATAAGTCCATAACCTTATTCATATTATTGAATTATTGTTCCCAGTAAATAACTATACTCTTTGATTATTGTTATTAAATTTGAAAAAAAAGTAATGTTTGACGTTTATCTATGATCACGACATTAAACAGACCACAGATTATATTCATGATATTGACATAAACGTAAGTAGTGTCCACACTGTACAAATTTTAGTACTCATGCGGTGTCGAATTTCAACAGTCTCACCAAATAGGTATTCTCTTTTTGTGCTTCTGTGCTCAATACAAAAATAGAGCGTTGTGGTTGAAATTAAACCTTAACTTACTTTATGTCCAAAGATTTTAGAATAAAAAGAAATCGACTTAAAAATCCGCAAACCCGCACTTGGCCAGCGTGGTGGACTATGGCCTGATCCCCCTCGTACTGAAGGGAGGCCCGTGCCCAGCTGTGGGACGTTAAAAAGGGCTGAATACATTACGACTTAAAAATATATTATTCATATGCTTAAAGTCTTTTTTTTAATAGGTTTTTTATATAAGCCTACTAGTTCCTAGTATTTAAGAGACCAACGTGTTTGAAATGTAGATATTCATTTATAAATATCAATAATATATTATAATATATACGTCGTTATATTTTTTGTAAAGCATTGTCATTTTTTAAACTATCATGCTTATTACTAAATTTACTTTATTTACTAAAAATATACTTCGATGTTTTAGACCACATATGCGAAATTTCTCGCAAGAACATTTTACTTCGGGTTTGTCTAAAGTTAATACACCATTAAATGCTTACTATAATCATTATATCAGTTTAAGTTTACCGAAAGATAAGATTTTTGCCACATATATTTGGATCGATGGAAGTGGCATAAAAATGCGTTCAAAAGATCGGATTTTAGATAAAGAGCCATGTGATCTAAATATGGTACCTAAATGGTCATTTGATGGAAGCTCTACAGGTCAGGCAAAACCCGACGATTCTGATACAATTTTAATACCTTGTGGGATATACAGAGATCCATTTCGCAAAAGTCCGCATATACTTGTGTTATGTGAGACATTTTACGGTGACGGAACCCCAACCTCGACGAATCATAGAGCGCATTGTGTTGACATTCTTAATAAAATATCAGATCAAGAACCTTGGTTTGGGATAGAACAGGAATACACCATTTTCGACACTGATTTGTGGCCCTTAGGATGGCCAAAATGTCGTGGTTTTCCGGTAAGCACATTTAAATATTCCTATTGTGGAATTGGTGAACATATTGCTGGTAGAGAAATTGCGGAATGTCATGCTAGAGCATGTATATATTCAGGAATGGACTACGGTGGATCAAATGCAGAAGTCATGAAAGGTTCTTGGGAATATCAAGTTGGAACTACTCTAGGCATTAAAGCTGCAGATGACTTATGGGTTGGTCGATATTTATTGATCAGAATAGCTGAACACTTTGGAACTCTTGTTAGTTATCATCCTAAGCCGATGGGTAAAAATCAGCCAGGAATAGGATGTCATCACAATTTTAGCGTTAAGAAAATGAGAAATGATGGAGGAATCGCCGAAATAGAACGCGTGTGTAAAACATTATGCGATCAACATTCAAAATTTATGCAGCACTATGGTCTTGTAGATGGTGAAGAAAATAAAAAAAGATTAACGGGAAAGTTTGAAACAGCATCCTTTGATACATGTAAGTGGGCTGTAGCGGATAGAGGAGCATCTATTAGACTTCAAAGGAGTGTTGTATCAGAGGGAAAAGGTTTTCTTGAAGATAGAAGACCAGCTGGTGATTGCGATCCTTATAGAGTGTGTGCGCTGCTCGCAGAAACTTGTCTGTAAAAGTCAAAAGTTTTTAAAGTCATCTACATCACTCTGTCTGTTGTCTACTGGCTGAAAACTATTTCTATTAAAGAATTATAACTATTTTAAAACGTCCTTCAAATTTAAAATAAGTATACAAAAAATAAAATTTTAACAGTACAGCAACAAGACAGACTTTATATGTTTTTATTTAATAATAATAATAATTATTATTTTGGTTTCTAAATTTTAAATAAGGTAATATTAAAATGGAAAGTATTTTAAAGTGTTTTTCATTGCTTCAAAAACATACACATGTATTTTCTATATCGAAGAGGTACATGCTTAAGCAATCTATAAATCATATAATGAGTAAAAAAGTAATGGACAGATATATACGATTACCTGTACCTTGCAATAAAGTGCTAGCAACATATTGTTGGATAGATGGATCGGCAATAAATATGAGATGCAAAGATAGGATTTTAAATTGTACTCCTTATGCAGCTGATGCTGCTCCAGGATGGGCTTTTGATGGCAGTTCTACAGGTCAGGCCACAACAGACAATTCTGATACTTCCTTGAAACCAGCAGCTGTTTATAAAGATCCATTTAGATTGGAACCCCACGTGCTAGTTCTTAGTGAGGTGTATATGGGCGATGGCTCACCAGCTAAGACTAACCATAGAAAATTTTGCAATGATCTATGCGAATTTCACAAGGCCGAGGAGCCATGGTTTGGTCTAGAACAAGAATATACTATGCTAGACATGGATGGATGGGGCTTGGGTTGGCCTAAAGGTGGTGGTTTTCCAGCGGTGAATTATGAATTTTCTTATTGCGGTGTTGGGGCCAAATACATAGCAGGAAGAGATATTGCTGAAGCCCATACTAAGAGTTGCCTGTATGCAGGATGTGACTTTGAGGGTACTAATGCTGAAGTAATGTTTGCTTGTTGGGAATGGCAAATCGGTACAACTATAGGCATTAAAGCCCCTGACGATATGTGGATGTCAAGATATATTATGTCTAGAGTATCTGAAGATTATGGAGTTGTTGTTACGTACCATCCAAAACCCATGGGACCTAAACACCCAGGCGTCGGTATGCATCATAATTTTAGCACAAAGAAAATGCGCTCAGATGGCGGCTACCAATTTATTCTGGAATGCATTAAGAGACTCGAAAAAAATCATATGAAACATATGGTGAATTATGGTAACGATGAACAAACTAATCGTATGCGTTTGTCGGGTAAATTTGAAACCGCGCCTTTCGATAAGTTTTCATGGGGTATAGCGAATAGAAAATCATCTATTCGTCTGCAAAGAAATATCGACAAGAAAGGCAAAGGTTTCATGGAAGATCGGCGACCTGCTGGAGATTGCGATCCTTATCTAGTTTGTGGATTGTTAATGGACACGTGCTTGGGCCCAGCTGGTGGTGGAAGCAAATGCAAGTAATATCTTGATTGACAGCGCATTATATAATAGATATATGCAATCTAATTTTATCGTGTTTTTTCTATTTATATGAATGATTTAGGTAAAGTAACAGTTCTTAGTTGAAAAATTGTTAGTTTAATACGCGCTAAATATATTATATTTTGCTAATGTTTTATGTGATGAATACATCATTAATTTTTTTATTAAATATTTAAAATTCATGTAATTTAATAAATGTTACACGAATATAAATTAATTCAATTGTCATGTATTATTTATTCTTAACTTTGATTCAGCTTATTATTTAAAAAAATCTTTTTCTATAATTTAATTTTGATGGATTAAGTAGGTCCTATAAGCACCCAAAAATATCGACGCCAAGAGAGTTAGTTACTCGAAAACAGGTGGCCAAATAACGTCATAAGAACTTGGTTGTTCTGGGATACATAATAAATACAGAAAGTGCCAAATCTCTCATATCACTACACTTATAATGTTATATTGCCCTTAAAAGAATAGTCCTCAAAATTAATATTCAAATATCATTTAAGTATCAGCGTTGGGTCACCTAACTCTATACGTAATGTATGTATAACTCAAACTATTCACTTTTATTGTATAGGTATTCTAAATGTTTACCCGAGTTATCACTGCTAAAATTTAGTTAAAATCCGCTGAGTAATATTTGCGTAAAAAGCAAACACATATGTTTTTTTCTGTTTTACTGTACTTAGTATGTCTGTCTACATGGTTGTAATAACTGAAATATTAATCAGAATTAGTTTCCGTTTATCGACCCTGGAACCCACCGATAGTGGATTTTTAAGTTGGCTAAACAAAATAAAACCGTATTTTCTGACTGAAAACCAGACACTGTGTTAGGTACGGATAAATATTATAATTATTTATTTTAATGAATAATGTAATACAGGAAATAAAGTACAGGTACAAAACTTTTTTTTCCAAAAATATTATGTTGTCTATGATTTTAACCATAGAGGATTTAAAGATAGAGCGCGGCCATTTTCATTCTTTTCTCTATACTTACCGTCATATGGCGTATTAGTGTGTTCGTTTGGCCGCCATATTAAATGAAATCAATAAAATAAGACAAAATGTCGCCTTACTAAGTGTGTGAAATTAATCCATTAACATCTAGTTTTTGTGTGAATAAAACATCAAGAGGATCACAATGGAGAATTCCTACGGTGTGGGGATTGTTAACAGATACGCTCTTTTCTTGGACGATGAGTCCGATCCTCTTGATGCGATAAAAGCTCGAGAGCAAGCAAAAGAGCTTAAAAAAAAGACCAAAGATGCGGAAAAAGAGAACAAGGGTAAACCCGAAGCTAAACCTAAGGGCGGCAATGTCGTCACGAGGAAGGGAATCAAGGAAACTCAAAATGTGAAGTCTCAAGAAACTAAACCTGGTGAACAACAAAAGATTAAGGGCCCACCCAGAACAAACGATCGTAACGCGGAGAGACCGCCGCCGCGCCGTCGCGAGGAGCGCCCACAAAACGGTGCCATCGAAGGCAAGGAGGGTGCTAGGCCCCCTCGTCGTGATTTTGGTGAACGAAAGCCTGCCTTCGAGCGTCGTAACTTCGGTGATAACCCTCCAGCTGAAGGAGGCGAACGGCGCGGGCCGAGGCCCCCGCGTGAACCACGTGACGGTCAACGTGGGCCCCGGCCGGGCTACGATGGCCGCGGTAAACGCGAGTTTGACAGGAGATCGGGCTCTGACAAAACGGGCGTGAAGCCAGTCGATAAACGTGAAGGGGCTGGTCCCCACAACTGGGGCACGATCAAGGACGACTTGGACGAGTTAAATAAAACTGGATCCGAAGGCGACGTTGCCGAGGAGAAGCCGGCCGACACCGCTGCCGCCGGTGACGGCCAACAGCCCGAGCCCGCCGAGCGTGCGCCGCCCGCCGAGGAGGAACCGCGTGAGCTCACTCTCGACGAGTACAAGGCGCTGCGGAACGCTCAACGCACTGCACCTCAGTACAACCTGCGTAAAGCTGGCGAGGGCGAGGACTTGAGCCAGTGGAAGAATCTGGTCATGCTGGAGAAGAAGAAGGAGGGCGAGAACGATGACGATACTGATGAAGAGTACGACATGGCAGACTATCCGCAACGTGTGGGACGCCAGAAGCGCGTGCTGGGCATCGAGTTCACGTTCAACGACAATGCGCGGCGCGGCGGCACGGGTGGACGCGGGCGCGGACGTGGGCGTGGGCGCGGCCGTGGTATGCCGCGTGAGGAGGCTCCTCCGGAGGAGCAGCGGCAGCAAGTGGTTCGCAGCCAGGTCGCGCCGCCCAAGGTGGACGACAACAAGGATTTCCCCTCTCTAAGTTAGACTCGCAGTGAGTCTGTTCTTCTCCCCTTTCGAAGTACGATAGAGATACAAATTGAAAATTGTATGTACCGTTATTTTTGAAGTAAATATACAAAATATTTACAGAGGTGTGTATTATATTACATTGAGTTTTAGTCATATTTGACAGTTACTATTAGGAATAGCCTACGGGTGACGTGCAGAAACTTAAACTTTACATGAAAGGGACTTCTCTGTCGAGCTCCAGGTGACTCGGGTGTAAGGGAGGGGGAGGACGATCGATTTAATTTTGCAAACAAATAGCCGACAGTAATGCATATATGAATCTATCGTAACAGTAGCTTGTATTGTAATCACATCAGCTTACAACTTAACTTCCACAAGTTATTATATTGATAAGTTTTAAACTCGCAGAATGTGACACTCGCAGAATGAGGTAACTCGGTCACAACTTAGCTTAGAATATTTGTGAAAAAATAACCCATTGCATTTTGTATCATGAGTTTGTGGTTGACAAATGCAGACTTTAAACTGTAAATAGTTATAAATGTTTAAAAGATAAGCTCTTTAATAACAAGGTTGATTTTTGTTGTTACACAAACTTCTTGAAAAATAAACATTTTGTATGTGTGAATTTTGCTTCATTGTTATTATTTATGGTTATTTTGCAGATTAGTTTCCTTACATAAAGTTGCATTTGAATTTGTAATATATTCTACTCTTCCTCTCCCTTGCAAGATCTATTTTCATTTAATTTTAAAGTCTTTGTTATTTAATGAGTCAGTAGGTTTAGTACTTAGGACACAGTACAAAATTATTGTTTATCGTCTAGGGTTAAATAATTATTGAATGATCCATTAAATTTATATTAATTATATTAGTCCATATATACTTAGCCATATCCCTGATAGATAAAAAATCAAACCACATTGTTATGTAAGTAATATTGTATATTGACACATCTGATCACTTTCACACAAAACGAGTTGCTTAGAATTTACTCATAATAAAACAATATTCAATAGTAATTAACCAACATAAAGAGCTATATTACTTACAGAAATAAAGATGAAATTACACCTGCGTGTAATTACACATAAAACACAATAAATAATCTATTTACATTAAATCTGGAGTACGCATTAATTGTTACATTGCTTCATTGGGTATTTGACAAATTTTATTTTACAATCAAGTAATTAATGCACTATTAAGATAATATATTAAGTAAATGACAAACAGATAGATAAATAAAAATAAAATTCATATATTATATGTAAAGAAAAGGCAAAATTTTAATACTTATTTTTCTTAATTTAATTTATACATTTGCTATTTCCATACATTTGGTCATCGCACAGTCAAATACCCTCCAAACATGCTAATAATTTTGAGCATAAAACTCTACATATTTTAGTTTACATAAATAAGGAACATCAATATTAGCAAATAAACCACGACATCCATTTTTCAATTATTATATTATATTAATTACATAAATAGGTAAGTAACTACAGGGATGAAGAAGCAATGATTCGCTCGCAGTTTACTTATAAGCATACATTTATATTATCTGACTAGGAAGAGCTGTTCTTTGATTTCACCGTCTCTGTATAGCCAAATAAAAAGCCTAAGAGAAATCGCTTCTTTCACCTAACCTCATATCCACATGTTGGCTACAATTTTCAAATATTACATTCAATATTTATATTTCAATTATATATGTATATTTGTAATAAAATGGATAACTCGTTAACTTTGAAACCAACATGGATGTGGCATAACAAAAACCGTCTCAGATGTTACTGCATCGTCCTGATAGTTATAATAAATTAGTGACAAGCGTAATAAACTAAATATGGGACTTGAGCCCCGATTCACAGCCACAATATACTTTTTACAATAAAAGCATTTAAAAAGTACAAACCATTCACGTGGCCAGCCCTACTGTACTACCGCACTACTCTACACAGCGTAGGTACTACATAAACAACAATTGACTATTATTTACAATGATAATGTACAGCTCATGGGTTTACAAATTCTAATCCTTATATAGTGTTATGTAAAGGTAAAAAAAAAAAATTCAAATAACATTCAAAAGGATTATAACGGAATGGAAATGACACTAGTGTCGTGCCAAATAGTTTATTCTATTCCAAATGTGTTAGTTTCTTCGACGGCTAGCAATAGTTTCTCGTGTAGTATCTGTAAGGTTGGGTATGGAGGCAGATCTAGGCGGTTGAAGCAGGTGTGAGCTCGCGGGAGGGACTCGATACGTCCCCAACGCTCTATGCAGAAACGCCGCGGGCCCGTCGAGCCGCGCAGCGCTGAGAAACCCTCGTAGGGGATGGACGACGTGCCCGTCACGAACTGGACCAGACGAAGGCGTTGCTCGTTTGTAAATCTGTAACAATTATGTGAAATAATTATTTAATTGTATGCAAACTAGTACTACTAGGTACCTGATGGCTCATATACTACATATATGTTACTAAAGTAAGTCTATTTGTGTAACAAGTTTCATCTAAATCCGTTCAGTTGTTTAGCGTGATATAATAAACATAACATAAATTATTATAGTAGTCCGATAATTTTGTAGATATTAAAATAATTGGATTGATTAAATGGTATTTTTTAAAACATAATATAAAGTTATTATTACCACTTGCCAATGGATTTCTGGTAAAGGTAGTTAATAAATATTCATAATGAGAAGACAAAATAAAAAAACCATTATATCTTTGAATTTTCAAAATTCAAACTAGTTGTGATAATTTGGAGTTTAATAATCTATACATATAAAATTCTGAGTATAAATATTTTTTGGACATACCGAGTTTTTAGAATTTTTGTCTGTCTGTCTGTCCCGGAACGCATTACGAGAAAACAACTGGACAGATTTTGATGAAATTTGATATGGTATAAGATACTTTGTGCTACGGGAAAATATCTCATCTCTGAGAAATCTATACTAAACATTAAAATGCAACTACCACTAGGTACGAACCCGAGCGGAGCGTGAGTTGTTAAATAAATAATTAAATTATATATCAAAGTAGGCAAAGATATTAACGAAAATAAATTTTATAAGGCCTTCAAATGGCAAAAAGGTGGGTCATTGGAATCAGTGATGTACTTAGTTATGAAAAAAAATTCTAGATAGAGGTACATACAATATTATTATTTGATGAAATTTACAAAAAAATGTGTGCAATTAAAAATTAAAATTAACATAAAGAAGTCTAAACTATAATAAAATGAAATATATAGAAAAAAGGTTAGTTAATAGTAATTTCAGTTTTACTTTATACATTTAAATAGTATTCAAATGATTTGAATTGTGTTTACATAACTACGTCCAATAATTACAACGTAAAGGTTAACGCCATGAACGAATAAACCACATTCGTTCATGGTTATCGCCTTCGGGCTTATGACATTCTTATATAGAGAGGAAATGCAAAAATAACTGACCAATGGCTATAACTACAAAGTTAACATTGAAGAAAGTCAAAACTTTAAAGAACAACCATAAAAACTAATAAATTATATCTAATAAAATATTATAACATCGTAACAAAAATAATAAAATTAATTATACGGGGGCGTTATAGAAATAACGGCAATCATTTTGTTAGATTTATGTTTAACATAGTTGTGTAGAAGAATTCGAAATGCTTAGAGTTGTTTGAAGATTAAACATTTTTTAAATATTTTACAGTTGTAAGTTGTAACCAAGTTTCATTTTAATTACTTACATATAATAAAAATAAATTTTAATTTTATTGCTAAATAAATTATTTACATGAAAAGTCACGCGCTAAAACTTTATCATTATAATAAGCAAGTACAAGCTTTAAAAACCACGTGGTTTTGCACGTGGGAAAATAAAAATGACTTACTTAACCAATTCCAATTGATATGAAAATATTTCGTATATTTTAACAAACAGAAAATACGTCTAGTTTAAGTTTTTATCTGATAGGATGACAATTCGACAGTTGTATAGATAGATTAGGCACAGGATCGATAGAAAAACCCAATAACTATATACAGGTGGTATGCATAAATGCATTTCCCAACGTTCAAAAAGAGGAGTACAAACCACGATACGTACCTATCAATGGCCTGCCAGAAGCTCAGTATGACGGGATGGGAGTCGTGGTACCCGCCGCGGTACTCCGTGTTGTTTCTCCAATCAGCCACATCCAGTTCAGGAGCGCCGGCTATCACCAACTCTAACTCGCGGGCGTCGAAAGCTGCCACCAACCGAGGGTCCACCACCTGTGGAAGAGAACAGATATAAATAAATGATCGACGAAAATTGTATGCGTTAAAATTATGAATATTTATTGATTTGACCCTACTTGCTGTGCCAGCGGTCGAGGGTTCGAATCCCGCTGGGGGCATTCATCTGTGTCATGAGCACGAATATTTGTACTCCAGTCATGGGTGTTTATATTTATAATATGCATGTATTTAAAGTTATGTATGTGTAATGTATCAACTATCTGGTATCCATAACATAAGCCTCGTGCTTACCATGGCTGGAGCTTAATACCGTAGCTTACCGTGGAACTAGATGGCGCTGTGTGTTAATGTCCCAACATATTTATTATTATTTATTTATGTATTTAAGATGGATAATCTTGTTATCGTACAAAAAGATTAGGTGATTATTTTGGGAAATTTGATATGTATTTCTGCTGTATATTTCGTATATTTCTATTGGTATTGGTTTTGGATAAACATTTATTCACAATATTATATTATAGGAATAAAAAGAGTCGTCCTTAACGCAGAATACGAGGAGCTTAATAAAAAACCTTTTTTTTTTTTAATAATTTTGTAATTTGTAGAAAAAATCGAACATTACTTTGAATTGTTAAAATTTAAAAAGTAAAGTTTTAATTTCATAGTGAGTAAAATTTATATTGTGGTTGTAGCAAGCATGGTTTAAGGTTTTAGAACATTGTAAAAAGTGTAAAGATAACAGTAGATAAATGTAGTAATAACGATTAGCTACTCGCTACAATTTAGATAATAATCAATTCCGATTTAATACTTCCTCACTATGCTATCTCGGAATCAATCAGATG
Source organism: Brenthis hecate (assembly GCA_951806755.1). Classification (NCBI taxonomy): domain Eukaryota; kingdom Metazoa; phylum Arthropoda; class Insecta; order Lepidoptera; family Nymphalidae; genus Brenthis; species Brenthis hecate. The sequence continues at coordinate 2,823,096 of OX638281.1, forward strand.
TCATATACCTTACTAAACAAAAACAAATTCATCCCACGGGAACCGTAAATTTTTCCGGGATAAAAATTAACTTATTTGTTAATCCAGACGATAATCTATCTCTGTGCCAAGTATCATCCAAATTCGTTCAGCCGTTCTGGCGTGATTGAGTAACAAACATCCAATTAGCTAAACTTTCACATTTACAATATTAGTAAGATTAAAATGCTATGTCAAAATAATCAAATTTCTATCTCCAGTAAGGAAAACTTCAGACCTATCTAACTTATAAAAGGTTATTCAGAACCACCGTTTGAGGTCAAAGAGTCGATCCACACTATAGTGCCGACTACAATCCGTACTCGGTCCGATATTGGTGTGGTAAAGTATTTTTATTTATATATATATATATATATATATATATATATATATATATATATATATATATATATAAACGTTGCTCGAATGTGACTGTACCGAAACTTGATCCTTACTGATAGTGTGAATTACTAAATACCAATACACTTATTGTTTCTTATATAAAAAACGCTTTACCAGCCGATATCGGACCGGGAACGAACCGTAGTCGGCACTAGTGTGGATCGGGCCTAATCCTGAAACAGAGGGCAAATTGAAAATAGAAAAAAAATGTATTAATAAAAGTCCGTACCTCATGAAACCCTCTGACGAGCCACTCGCTCTGCTCCGCGACCCCTCTCTCCACTCTCCAGCGCACCAGCTTCTCCAGATACTCCTTCTTGTTCCTCTCGGTGACGGCCACGTCCCTGCCGCCGGGCTTCAGCTCGCGCTCGAGCACGCGCCCGTCCGCGAGCCGCTCCGACACCGCGAACGTTAGCTCCAGCGATGACACGCTACGAGCGGCCTGGAAATAATGTTGACGATGAGATTTTAAATGCGACTTTCGGATGTTTCAGCGAATCGACTTTTTGCTACCCTCAAATCTATACGTATAATAAAATTATAACTAAGCCGAATCTGTACATTAAATATTTTTTGGAAAATCTTATTGAAATAGACATTATTATCGATACAGAGGCCGAATCCATAGTTTTTACAATTTTTGTCTGTGTGTCAAATATCAAATATTGGGATTATTGGATGAGATTATCAAAATTATTATTAATGGAATAAGGTTACTCCAGGTGATAGTCTATCTGTGTACAAAATTCATCTAAATCCGTTCAGCCGATAGCCGATATAAAAACTTTTGCATTCATGATAGTAGTAGTAGTATGACTAATGAATGATAAGGGTACAATTTACTTCAAGACACGAGACTGTTGTTCTTCACACGGCACACCTATTGCGATATTACTGTTTAAGAATTTCTAGGCCAGGTTTAGATTAACACACAAATTCACAATGCACTTAAACCGCATTAGTAAATGAAAATCTAAAAGTTATCTTATTAATGTATAAAATACATGGCCTATGTATTTATGTGATGCCCAATGCCCACGCCAAAGACGTGAAAACTAATGAACTACTAATTTTTAATTCATTTAATACTTTCTTAGATTAACGCGAATATTTAAAATTTTAATTAAAATTATCTTTTCGGTTGTTACGTAACAACAACATTAAGGATTAGAAGAATTCTTTAGACTTAAGGATTCATCCCTTATTGACTTTTGTCTCCTTAGTTTCTCCCGTGACCATGATTGCTGTTAAACATTCGAAACGTCGGGAACCAAAAAGCAAAAAAAAATATCCGCCAAAAAATCCGTAAAGGTAGTTTTTTTTAATTTGTTATTAGATTATATTTCTATTTAAGTCTCACCTGCAACCATCTCAAAGAGGCAGCAAACTGTGCGTCTAGAGCGTCGACATCTTCTAGCGCGGGAGGAAGGCGCAGTAAAGCGCGGTACAGCGCTCGCGTGAACCACGCCTCTAGTAGGTACCCATGGACGAGGGCCAGCCCTAGCACACGACCGGAAAATCTGAACCTGACCAAAGAACATAAATGTTAATAACAAAAAAAAAAAAAAAATATCTCTGTATGATAGAAAAAATATCTATTATTATTACTAATAATTATTTAGTATTATTTATAGTTTTGTAAAAAAAACATATAGATACATCAATCAAAACCGTACTAGATACACAATCAACGACAAAATATGTTCTCACCGAATGAGCGCTCATTTGAACATTTGAGTGCGCTTTTATTTTATTTTTTTTAGTGAAAACAACTGTGATCATTGCATTTAAAGTCCAATTTACATTGTTGTATATTTATTTCAACTAGAATAATTACCTAAACACAATGGAGACAGTTTTAAGAGAATTCTTGCCTGGATTTGTGTATCTACTATCTAGTATAACAATACTTCATTGATATATAGAAATTATAATATTTATTGTTTCACCCCAGCAACATGGCGGCGAAATTTTTAATCTACGCCAAAATGTTTTTTTTTTAACATTATTCAGAATAAAAAACTTAAATTAGAATTTAAAGTAAACGATTTAAATCCAAGTTTCCATATTAAATTACACATAATTCCCGAGCGTGACAGTCTATGCCCTCACAAAAAAGTCCACCTGTGAATGGTAAGTGTAGTTACTCAGTAACTAGATATAGGTGTAACGCGAGATTTTTGAGATTACATAAAAAAGGGCCATGGTACCATGGCTCGTTGTGTAAGAATAGAGTTTACAAGGTCGTAAAAAACCGAAATATTTTTATTGTTCGTTTTTCCAAGTAAGATCCTTAAAAGCAAGAGAACTAAATGCTACTTAGGTATATCATTGGATATTTTGATTAATATTTACCACGAGCTACTACATAAATTTTACAATTTTTTTTCTTTTTATTAATTTCAAATACTCTAATAATTATTATTATGAATAATTTCATTAAATATGTAAATTTATTTTAATATTAAAAAATGGTAAACAAAAGTTTGTGCCATGAACCAACAATAAGTCTATTATTCAGTACGATAACATAAAAAGGACTTTTAAAACTATTGTCAGAAAATTGATAAGAAAATCTATCACAGTCCACTGATAACAGAGTAAAGTGCACTTTACTATGAACGTACTTGACAAGTAAAATAAGTACAGGATTAACTAAAAGGACCATTATAAAAAATAATACTACAAACAAATAGTTTCTGTCGATTATTTCACAAATTTTTAATGATATTATAGTAGGAATGGATATATAATATGATATATAGTCTATAGCCTTCCTTAATAGACGCGTTAACTAATGCAAAGAGATTTTTTTGAAATCGGATAAGTAGTTCCTGAGATTAGCGCGTTCAAACAAACAAACAAACAAACAAACACTGCCTCTTTATAATATTAGTATAGATTAAGCTTTGTATTGGCATTTTCATCACAAAAAAACATTTTCGTCAGTCGTGGAGCTTGGTCAATGCTGCTCACACAATCATTACTAGCGATATAATATGATACATACGAGTATTTAAGTTATCTATAAGATAACTACCTTATGTAAAGATCTGCATATGAAGATATATTTTTTTATTCAATCGTAGGTTTTTTTCTGCCTTTATTTCTGCCATTTTTATATTTCGTCGAATCTTCGATTGTTTTAATACCAATGTTAATAGTAGAGCAGGTTTGAACTTTGAATACCTTTTGTCAAATTCTACTTTCAATATCGTTAAGCATTTCTTTCATAAAATTAACTTCTTTTTTAATTGAGATTTATGATGAGAGTTTATTTAGATAATTTGATTGTACATATTTAGTTTTTAGCCATAGCTTTAAAACTCTGAGTCAACAACACAAAGGGCTATGACTGGAATAACAATACTTTCGATTTTTTAACATTATATATAAATAAGGAACAATCAACGGAAGTCCATAGGTTTGTAACAATTAAAATGCATCATTATTGATTAAGCGATTAATGGTGCATTGACCTTTTGTACAGGAAATGTTATCGGATGCATAAAACACTGTCACTCGTCTAGTTATCTTGGAATCCATACTTTAATATTATAAATGTGAAAGTGTGTTTGTTTGTTTGTCCTTCTTTCATGTCAAAACAGAGTAATGGATTGGCGAGATTTTTTATGTGGAGATAGATGGAAGGCTGGAGAATGACAGGCTACTTTTTACCGCGGGAGATTATCTCATTCCCACGGAAAATACGTTATAATACAACCCAAAAAAATATTTATGAACAGAATTACTTGAAACTTTCTATTAAATTTTTAATGCTCTTCAATACAGTTAAATAAATAATTGTTTTAGAATTTTTCGAAATTCATTCCATAAGAGGGTAAAATAGGGGATGAAAGTTTGTATGAAACCTACCTTATCAGATTTTTTATGTAGTTTTAGCGCGAGCGAAGCCGCGAGTTCTGCTAGTATGAATTATAATATTTTTTATTTATAAGTCTCACATTACATTTGATATGCCTCAATTTGTTGTGTAAATATATATAAGTATATGTAAATTGAACTTATCTGTAGTATATTTGCGGTCGCCACTACCCACTAACACATCGATTTGACTAATTTTCTGATAAAGTGTCATGGGAATATTATTTAATTTAAAAAAAAATATTTTTTTCTAATAGGCTATTAAGTTTTTTTTTAATCTTTTTTTTATTTTCCATTATAATTTGAGTCAAACTGTATATATTTTTCACAATTTACATTACTTACTCGTATATCACGTTATCAGGCGTGGTTTAACAATAAATTTTTATCAAATGCTAGTAAGATATAAGCTGATATGAAGTATAAGCATGGGTGTGAACAACTATCTTAGAGGACCTTGACTGATTGACATATATATTATTTTACATTTTTAAAAATTCCACTGCGATTACTATCTGCCAAATACGGAATATTTTTTATCTGCACATTTTATTGCTTTGTACTAAAATGTAATTAAAAAAAAAAACAATGTCATTGGAAATGTAAGCTTTTCTCTGCCAACGCAAAAAAAGACACGAGTGTTGTTCTTTACGAAATACACACTCATTTCCCATTTTCGCGTTTTAGTGGACTTAGTTAAGAAAAAAGTATTTTTATTATTAATTATAATACCACATTGTACTATTTCTCAATATCGATGTTAATTAATAGATTTTCAATTTCATGAACTAAAAACAATTATTTTATAAGGAAAAATAAAATATATTGCGTGATGTAAACTTGTAATTACCTATAAGTATTGCAATTTTATATTTTTTTTGAATAACTGGCGCCATTACAACAATTGTCTATAGTCTATACATTCGTGCCTAAAGGCTATTATAATAAAGATAGTACATATTATATCTTTCCGCGTTATTTACAGGGACAAACCAATGCCAACTAATCGTTCAAAGTTACTTGGCCATTATCATTCACCGTGCCCAATTGAGGTTATGATATTATGATAACAATTATTTGCCGAGTGCATTTATGTGCCTGCGAGATTTTGGCCTATTACTTTATTGTGATATTACTATTAAACTTCTTAAGGAGTATATTTTTATAGTATATTTTTTTATATTTCTTATACTTACATTCATATAGAAAATAATTTCATATAAATATTATAAATGCGAAAGTTTGGATGGATGGATGTTTGTTCCTCAATTACACCAGAACGGCTGAACGGATTTGGATGAAATTTGGCACAGAGATAGATAATAGTCTGAAATAGCACATATATTACTTTTTATCCCAGAAAAATTTAGTGCCTGTGGGATAAATCGTTTTTTACCCGAGCGAAGCGACGGTGAGTCGTTAGTGTTTCGTAACTTTTAAAGAATATATATTTTTTAATGAAACTAAGAAACCAGAATGCTATACTATAGTTGACAATAAAATGATATTTAATAGAAGCTTTAAATTAAACCAGAGCTTTCAAACCAAACGATAGACAGTATAAAGCTTACCACTCATGATGGTTGTCTACGAATGCCGACATAGGTGACACGTGTACTGTGTACGTGTCATTTGCTGAATATTCAAATAACCCATAATATGGGTTAAATAGCTCTCTTGATAGTAGAAAGAAGAATTCTCTACTTGGGCCACCATAGTCCAACCCCTCTTCACCGTCCCATAGGACACAAAGTTTGCCCTTCTGCAGCTCTTTTTTAGTACAGGACATGATACGTCTAAAAGCGTCTTCTAGGAGATGGTCACGTCTGATGTGTAATCTGAAATAAGAGGTAAAGATGTTAAGAAATGGTCAAAAATAATGCCCATATATATATATATATATATATATATATATATATATATATATATATATATATATATATATATATATGTATATATAGAAGCGAAAGTGCGTTTGTTAATTTAAATTAAGTATTGAATAAAACTATTAATATAAAATATTTTTTGGACTAAATAACTATAGTTTAAATTCTTTTTTATATGTTTTTCGTTCACTACTTCCCTTTTAAAACTTTTTCAATCCGCTTAACTCAAAATTACTACCTAAAGCTTTCTCTGTCACGTCGTACAGCGTAATGGGATTATGATAGAGATGAATTGCCACAAATTTATCCTGTAATAGACTAAAAATTTGCTGCATATCGATTTATTGGTGAAAACTTATGTAATAGAATCGATTACGTAAAAAAGTTAAAATGAAAATAAGTTTCGTGACAGTTATTAACGATCTGATGCGAATATACGCACAAGTTGCACAGTAAGAGAGATTAAAGCACACAAAGACATGGGAGACACTACCTTCGAACCTGCTTGCTTGGATCAAGGGAAAACAAGGGGTTCTAGTCCCGGGTGTCGCACTTCTAATATCTTTTGTGCAACATGATTGCCACTTGCTTTAGGGTGAACAAAAACATCGACTGACAGAACCTGGCAAGTTTTCGGAACACACAAGTCCGCTAACTTGTACTTGCCGAAGTAGTGGAATAATCTACTTGCATTAAAGGGAGACCCGTATCCAGCAATAAGACGTAAAAAAACATCATAGTGAAAGTTAAAACTCACTTTAACTTTCCAGGTCCCTGACCATAGCCTTTGCTCTCTAACTTCCTATAGAACGCTCTCAACTTGGCTTCAAAGTCCCTTCTCTGGGGTGCAGGTTGTCGTGTGGAGCGCGCGGCGGCCGGCGACGCCACGGGCGAGGGCTCGGCCGTCGGGCACCCAGACGCCGGCACGTAGCTCATGATCTCCTGTTCGAAGAGGCTGGAATAGACACATATTGTTAGAATATAAAGAAGTTAAATATAAGTGTATACTATTTATAACTAACTATTTACCCTCTAGTGATTTGAACTCGCTTCATTTTAGTGCGTCATATGTGTTAATCTAGGTCATAGTGTGTATTAAATTTCATCCAAATCCGTCCAGTTTCAGCGTGAAAGAACGAATTTAACAAACATACAAATTTTTAATTTATAGTATAATAAGAATAATGTTCTCTTGGCTTATCGAAATAAGATATCAAAATCGCCTTTAACTAAAGTATTCTTTGTAGAATTCTATCTAAACAAAGTATTTCGAACTTATATATAGGTCATAGGGTCCAAAATATTTTTGTTTAAATGTTAACACCTTACACATTTGCTTATGAATAACTTAAATATACATTAAAGGAAATGAATAATTAAAATCATTTTATAAATAGGTGAATTTATATTGTATACCTAACATCCACAGAAAAAAACATACATACACTCGAATGAAATCTTCCGTCTTATTTGAAATCGGTTAAAATATTATTCAGTCAACCTACAGTCTGCACAAACCTCTTGGTAAATCTTAAAATAAAGTGTCACAAAGGATTGTATACGTAGCTCTTTTACCAACCAAAAGTGAAAAGCTACCTATATACATATATTATGTAGTTTTAAATTTAACGTCTTATAATAAATTTGAATAATTAGCCATCATCGCAGTAATTACTTAGTATTCGAATTTAGCTTTTTGTTCTCCCGACCCATTTCGGTCACGGACGCCTGTCTTACTGAGGCTAGCCAGATGCGCAGGGGATATTATAGAGCACAAGTGCACTCTCCATTCCAGTCACTCGCAAAGTCCGATGGGACGATACTTCGACACGACCGGTGAGAGTTTAGGCGCAGGACCGGGACTCAAACCCAGGACCTCCGGAGCTGCGGCCGTACATGCTAGCCACTAGTCCACCGAGGCACTTAAACATAGCTATTAGCTTTCATACAACCATTACAGAGGTAACCGCATTCATGTTCCAAATTCACTTTCGTCCGACATTCATATAAATGTAGTGTTATTGTTTCACTTTTTAATTTCGCACATCACCTCTCACATAACCTTAACCAAAATGGGTATCGACCGTATACTAACTGCATTATGACTCTTAAGATCAAGAGGATACAGATTAAAAAAATATATAGAGATTTATGTACAGGTACGGATGTGTGTTTATTGTTCGATTAGTAGAGCGTGGCGAATTAAAATTATAATCAGTGAACGTTTGGGGTATTAATTCACTGTAATTTCCGTTTTCTTTTATGTTTCGATTCTAGATTTTCAATTTTTGATCGAACATTTTAAACATACGAAAAATACGGTTTATTTGACGATATTTAGTTTAGTGGCGTTGGAACTTTAGTTTGTTGAAAAATGACAGATCGAAGGTATTGCCACATCGTAATCTCCTTTAATTATCTACATTATAAATAGGTAAAGTTTTTATTATATTTTATAACTTTATGAGTATGTTTGTAGGAATCAATATCTGGAACTACAAAACCGATTTAGATGAAACATTAGTAAGAAGATAGTTTGAGAGTCTGGGAATGAAATAGGTTAGTTTTCAAAGTTAGTTGGTTAGTAAGTTAGTAAGGGGGTGAAAATAGGGATGATAGTTTGTATGGGGGAAAAATAGAGACGAATCCGAGCGAAGCGAGAGTGTGTCGCTTGTATATTTAGTAAAACCATAAAACTATAATAGGCTAAAGTATCTAAGAAACTCGACTGAGTTATGGCCAAAAGTTCAAAAATATTTTAATTTATTCAAAGTCCTTAGGACATTCACGACCTCTTAATTTATTATAATAGATACGATTGATCTTGCTTTATACTGCGATCGTTCTGGGAGCTAACCAAATTCAGAGAAACAATGGATTATATATAAATAACACACCAAAAGGAGCTGTGACACGCAATACTAAATCATGGGTTAATTAAATATACTGGTTAGATTGCTTCCTGGACTATTCTAAATCTTATATGTAGCGTTAACATTTTATTATAATTAGTGTTATTGATCGCTTTGTATTTTATTGTTTTTTTTTGTTTATATTGTGTTTGTGCTTCAGAAAATGTAACAAACAAAATTCTTTACACTCGGTAAAGATTTAAAAGTTAAAAGTAAGAAAAAATGGAATCTTTGAATATTTATAGTTGTATAGTCATAATAAATAAGAAATAGCCCGCGGAAATTGTTATTATTCGAAGAAATTTGGCTCACATTTATTAGGCCGCAGGCGCAGCTAGCCGTGATGTCCACAAAGTACAATGAACCGTGTATTGGGCCCAAAAAGAGAAGGGCTATTAGAGAGAGACAGGTAAGCTAGCAACCCAATTTCGATTTGGGATACATTTGCCCCTCCTCGCTGTCCTACAATTCATCTACAAAATCACCACGTGCGTTAAAAAAACTTGAGATATCATCGTGGTGTTTAATTTGTTATATATTTTGAGTTATTATTAACTATTTTTCTGAATAAATCAATGAATCTTGTTTACGTTGATTATTGGGTTGGGGCTTATACGTCGAAGTATAAATATAATTGCCAAACTTATAGTTATGGCGAAATGTTAGACATTTTCATACTATTGTTGACGTTATTTCTGTATTTCTAAGTAAAAGCTGTTAAATATTACGTATAATAGTTGTGTATTCAATAAACTTTTGCGTATACGCATATATAAAGACTCTGGCCATGTCTTGGCCCGTACCCAACAGATGTGTAACACGCTTCGTAAACACTGTAGCCGTTACTTTTGCAGGGCTGATATAATTATGCCAAATGGTATTTCCGTTTTATTAATATAAAAAGTAAATGTTTTTCTCAACGTCTTTTTATCTTTGAAACGTAAACACAATTTTTTTCTGCTAGCATACACAGGTCTAATAATAACTGACTCGAAAATGTTTTGCCAGTTCCATAGTAACAAAGGTAGACAAAACAAAAGCAATTCGAAACATATAACTCTAAAGTTCGCCGAATTAAAATCGTATGATTTATTATTATCGTTCCCTTGGTATGGTATGGTACACCATATGATTTCGACAACACACTCGGAAGTACATACATACGTATAACAATCGATGTTGTTTGAAATATGTCATTTAGTTCTTAAGAGGTCATCATTTTAGTAGGTAAGATGAAATAAATGATTTATATGTTGAAAGGTATAGATTAAATATTTCATTTGAAGACAGATGTAAAAACTTAGATTGTAGAGTAATTTAGAACTATATTATATATATTTTTTATATAGATTAGCGAATTTTCCACGCTTCGCTCGGGTGCCTAACATGGTTAGCATGTGTGAAAGAGTAAGTAACATACATACATACATTTTTGCAATTATAATAGTAGTTTAATATAATATAATAGACTAAAATAAAGGTTTCCAAGCCCGAAAGTCTAAGCAAGCATGTTATCTCTTGCGCATCGCAAGGCCGCATCCCGATAGATGGGAATGACCTAAAATTACCTCAGAATTACTCGTCACTCGTTAGGCCGTGTTTGTTACACGCTGAGAAAATACGCGCTTGTGTAAGTATGAGCACGATAATATCTTTGCTTTGAAATACAATTTTTGACTGGGCACATGAACACTTTGGTATATTTTTAGTTAATTTCAAAGAGGGAGTCCTTAGTTTAAGTACATGTTGGATCGGAGGAAAAATTATTCAAAATCTAATTAAAAACTGAGATAGCGTAATATTGAGTGCAATTTCTATAGAAATTACTAAGTTTTATGATCTGCCACTAAAAGTGACCAGTTTTGGTTGTTCTAAACACTAATTTTAGCCATCACGAGAACAATAAACTGGAGAAGAAAAAGCTGTTTTAGTAATGGGTTATTGATAACTTATTAAATATTTACAAATAAATTTACTAAATAATTATTTTACCCCACTGTGGATATCTTACACGATTTAAAGTCAACTCATCACGTAAAACACAAAATCAACTATCGCCAGCCGTAACTTTATAAAGCGTAAAAAATATTTCATATTCATAATAATACCTTCTCCACAGTCATTACATAAGCATCCGGCACATCCCGAGCATATATCATTGTGATGCCACCAATCTCCGAAAGTTAATGATTATTGGAGGCATTCCCCTGTGGCCGAGAGCACGCGCGCTGCGTCCGGGCCTAAGGCAGGCCAAACATTACATCTAATCGACAAATATTCTTATGCAAATACAAATTAAGTTTAAATTTCCTTGAATAGCTTTTTCAAAAGACAACAGGTGTCTGAATAGGCTGCAGGCCAAGGGTGATATCGAGATAACGTTTCGCCGTACGAGAAGCTGACATCTTGATTCTTCGTCTGATCGACGATGACGAACAGTTTTATGGTATTGTGATCGTAATTTAATTAAGTGCATCGACACTGATAATCAAAGAAGATACCGAGTATTTGGCGGCATCTAAAACTGGATGTTTCTCTATATATTATCAAATAATATAAAAGTTTAATTATTGAACAGCTATTGAGTTTTACTGGATCTTTCATATTATATAAGAACTAGCGTAAGTACATTTTAAGGTTTAGTATAGATTTCTCAGAGATGAGGTGTTTTCTTGCAGTAAAAAGTATCCTATATGTTGACCCGGATAACCAACTTTGAAGTGTCTACTTCTCACATTTAGACTTACATCAGGGTTACTATAATGTGCTGTTGTGTTTGCATCTTACTTGTGCAATGTGTTGTACCGAGTTTATTAATTATGAGGTGGATGTCTTAGGGGTGTGACTCTGGTTTAGGTTGCGATTGGATTACGGGTTTGTTGTTGAGTGTTTTGGATATTTTTCGATTGGATTTGACTACCGGACTTTGATTTCTGCAATACATGTTTTGACTTTTGGTTTTTCTCACGGATTTTGGATTTTTGCACTTGGATTGGATTTTTGTCGTTTTGGCGACGTTTGTTGTGTTGTTTGGGGGTGTGTTGTGTGTGTGCGGTTGGCGAATGAGTCATGGCTGACTCAGACGCCAGCGCGGACACAGATGCGTCCATTGGGCGCAAGAGAACGGCTGCGCGTCCTCCGTTAGCGGGCTCTACAGGCTCGGAAACGGAGACTGACGAGCGAGTCCGCGCGAAGGCCAATAAGGCGCGAAGGGGGAGGCCCATTGGGTCGGGGGTTGGCACGGGTATTACCCGCGCACGCGCAGATCTGCGCAAGCTGGAGGCTGAGGCCAGGGAGGCCGAGTTTGAGCGCGCGCTGGAGGCTCGCGCTTTTAGGAAAAAGAAGGGAGAGAAGGCCGACAAGGCGGATAAGGCGGACGCGGCAGTCTTCGAGTTTGGCTCGGACCTGTCAACCTCCGAGAATCAGGAGGTAGGAATCTCTGCAAGAGATGTGCAGGGCCTGCGGGCAGAGGCGGGACGTAGTGTGACGGAGATCTTGCATGTTGCCAGGACCTCTGGCAACTTGAAGGGGGAATACGTCCGCCGTCTCAAGCTGGCTGCAGAGGCCTTGACGGAAGTTGTGGACGCCTTGGCGTCTCGCTCTTCTAGCGAGGAGACCAGGAAGGTCGCTGCCGACAATGAGAGGCTCCGCCGCGAGGTTGAGAACCTCAAGGCGGAGGTGAAGGCGCATCGTCGGCAGTTTTCAGAGCTGAGAGCGAGTGCTCCGTCCTCCTCGCTGCAGGGGGATGCTATGGAGGAGTTAAGGGCCTCCCTCATTTCCTCGGTGGGGGCCCTTATTGACGCCAAACTTGCTGGCATTGAGGAGCGTCTGCTGCCAGCTAGGTCACATCGTCCGCCTCTGGCAGCGGATAGAAGGAAGGAGGCGGGGGCGCCGACGCCTGCGCCGAGAGTGCCTCAGAGCACGTCAGCGCCGGTAGCGGCTGTGGCGGGTGACGGTTCGGCGACGCGCAGGCGTCAGCCCAATGAGGTTAGGACGGCAGCCCCGGTGCGCCCTAGGTCGCAGCCGGCGCCACCGGCCCCTGTGGCGGGACCAGCTCCTCCGGCCCCCATGGCGGGACCGAGCACTGCCGGAGATGACACGTGGGCGACGGTGGTCCGCAAGGGCAAGGGAAAGGGCAAGAAGTCCTCCCCCCCTGCGGCCCCGGCTGCCCCGGCTGGTGCAAAGTCGGCGCCAAAGACTCCTTCGGGGCCAAAGGCGCCTGTGGTGCAGAAGGCCCCTTCGGCGCCGGCTAAGCCCAAGGTGTCGGCCCCGCCGCGTTCAGCGGCGGTTATTATTACGCTCCAGCAGGAGGCGGCGGCTAAGGGTGTCACCTACGCCAAGCTGCTGGAGTGTGCGCGGCAGGAGGTAGACCTTGCCCAGTTGGGCGTTACGGGAGGTCTTACCGTGAGGGTTGCGGCGACGGGGGCACGACTGTTGGAGCTGTCGCCCTCCGTGCCTTCGGAGGTGGCGGACAGGCTGGCGGACAAGCTCCGCCAGGTCCTGGATGGAGTGGCGACCATCGCTCGTCCCGCAAAGACGGGAGAGCTGAGGGTGTGGGGCCTCGACGACTCGGTCACCAAGGAGGCGGTGGTCGAGGCAGTCGCAAGGGCGGGCGGCTGCTCATCTGAGGCCGTCTGGGTGAGCCGGGTCCACACCGGGAAAGGGGGGATGGGCACGGCTGTCGTAAGGTGCCCAGTTACGGCAGCCAAAAAAGTGGCCGACGCAAGCCGACTTCTGGTCGGGTGGTCGTCGGCCAAGGTCGAGGTTCTGGAGCAGCGCCCATTACGCTGCTTCAGATGCATGGGTTTGGGGCATACCCTACCTCGGTGCCCGTCGAGGGTAGAGCGGGGGCGCCTGTGTTTCCGGTGCGGCAGCGATGAGCACCATTCCGCTGCCTGCACCGCGAAGGCAGTCCGCTGCGCGGTCTGCGCAGATGCTGGGCGCCCCTCTGGGCATATGATGGGTGGGCGAGACTGCAACCCACCCATCACGAAAGGCAAGACGGCTCCAGGGACCGGAGCCGTCGTCAGTGCCGGAAGCCGCCAGGCTGAGGAAGCGCATATGTCGTCATAATGGGTGACGACAAGCGCTTCCTCCAAGGGAATGTTAACCATTCGGCCGGGGCGCAGGACCTTTTCCTGCAGTCCATGGCCGAGTGGGAGATAGGTCTGGCGGTGGCCTGTGAGCCCTACTTTGTTCCTCACCAATCGAACTGGGTGGGGGACCTAGAGGGCTCCGTGGCCATAGTGTCTGGGAGCAGCACCGGCCCCCGTCTCTCGGCAATCGAGAGGGGCCAAGGACTCGTCGTGGCAGGGTGGGGAGAGTACGCGGTTGTCGCCGTGTACTTCTCCCCCAACCGCAGTCTGGCGGAGTTCGATATCTTCCTCGACTCCGTCCGCGCTGCGGTTTGCAGGCAATCGCCGAGGCCCACTATCGTCCTCGGCGACTTTAATGCCAAGTCCTTGGCCTGGGGGAATCCCACGTCGGACGCTCGAGGGCGAGCCGTTCAGACGTGGGCCCTACTCTCTGGTCTGTCCCTACTCAATGTGGGGACAGCGTTCACGTGCGTGCGACAGCAGGGGGGGTCCGTGGTGGACCTAACGTTCGCCACCCCCGCCGTCGCACGCAGGGTGATCAACTGGAGGGTAGAGGAGGAGGTGGAGACTCTGTCGGATCACAATTATATCCGATTCGAGATCTCCACCCGTCCGGTGCCGGTGGACCGCCCAAGGGGGCCCTCTCGAGCGTTCCCGAGATGGGCCCTGGGCCGGCTCGATACTGAGCTGGCCAAGGAGGCGGCCATCGTAGAAGCATGGTGCTCCCAGGGGAGTGTGGTGGGCGCCAGCTCCAATGTTGAGGAGCTGGCTGGCCGCATATGCGACGCCCTTACGAGGGTGTGCAATGCGGCCATGCCGCGGATCAGGCGGATCGACCGGCGTCGCCGGTCTGTGTATTGGTGGTCGCCCGAAATCGCACAGCTTCGGGCGACGTGTAATTGGAATAGACGGAGGTTTGTCCGGTGTCGCAGGAGGAATGGCCTGGACCCGGTTTTGGAGAGCGAGCTGCGGGCGGCCTACAGGTCAGCCAAAAAGGCCCTGCAGCTCGCCATCAGCCAGGCCAAGGCGGCGGCCCGCCAGGAAATGCTGGCGGGCCTGGATCGGGATCCATGGGGGCGCCCTTACATCAGCGCGCGGAACAAGCTCCGCGCGCATGGCGCCCCGGTCACGGAGACCACGCCGCCCGAGGTCCTCCTGCGACTGATCGGAGGGCTGTTCCCGGAGTCGTCTGGGCACGTCCCCCCGGTGATGGCTCCTCCCACGCGCTCTGTGGGAGTGGAGGAATTCCCCCCAATCACCGAGGGGGAGATGGACCTGGCCCAGGACAAGTTGCGGGCCAGGAGGACGGCACCGGGACCGGACGGTATTCCGGGGCGAGTTCTGTGCATCGCCCTGGAATACCTGGGAGGGGATCTTCGGGACCTATTCAACGCGTGCCTTCGTGTTGGGCAGTTCCCGAAGATCTGGAAGGAGGGGTTATTGTGCCTGTTGCCCAAGGAGGGTCGTCCTCTGGACTCCCCTTCGGCATACAGGCCGATCGTGATGCTGAGTGAGATGGGCAAGCTCTTCGAGAGAATTCTCGTTGCTCGTCTTACTCAGGATCTCGAGGAGGTGGGGCCGGGCCTTTCGGAGGCTCAGTTCGGGTTCAGGGCGGGTCGGTCGACCGTGGACGCCCTGAACGCCCTGAAGGCTCGGTCCTTGGCCGCGGTGGAGGAGGGAGGCGTGCTGCTAGCCGTCTCGTTGGATGTGGCCAATGCCTTCAACACCCTGCCGTTCGAGACTGTACGAGAGGCACTTCGAGCTCATGAGGTGCCTCTCTATCTCCGGCGGGTGTTGGATGCATACCTCCGCGACAGACAGGTCGTGTGGACGGGGGCAAATGGGGTGGTCGGTCGGCGGCGTGTTGACTGCGGGGTTCCACAAGGGGCTGTTTTGGGCCCGGTACTGTGGAACCTCGGGTATGACTGGCTCCTGCGTTGTCCGCTTCTCCCCGGGCTCGGTGTCATCGCCTACGCCGATGACACCCTCGTCACAGCCCGGGGGCGTTCCTACGAGGAGGCGGCACGCTTGGCCACAGTCGGCACTAACTTGGTCGCCGACCGGATAGGGATGCTGGGCCTGAGGGTCTCCGTCTCCAAAACGGAGGCCCTCCTGTTTCATGGCCCACGCAAGGGTGCCCCCCGCAACGCCTGTCTGCGAGTCCAGGGTAGGATGGTGGAGGTTCGGGCCCATATGCGCTACTTGGGCCTGACCCTGGACGGACGCTGGACGTTTCGTGTCCATTTCGCCCAGCTCACCCCGAGACTGATCGGCGCCGCCTCGGCCCTCGGCAGACTTCTGCCGAATGTCGGGGGCCCTGGATCTCACTGCCGGCGGCTCTATGCCGGCATCGTGAGGTCCATGGCACTGTACGGTGCCCCCGTGTGGATTGACGCCCTCTCCGCACCGAACAGGGCCCAACTGCGCAAGGCGCAACGGGTCCTGGCGGTGAGGGCGGTGCGGGGATACCGTACGGTGTCCTTCACGGCGGCGACACTTCTGGCGGGCGATCCGCCCTGGGAACTCCAGGCGGAGGTGCTCGCCGAAGTATATCAGTTTCGGGCGAGTGAGCGGGCTCGAGGGGAACGTCCAGCGCGGGAGGGAGTCGCTCGGATCAGGCGCCTAGCTGACGAGGCACTGATCCGGCGCTGGTGGGAAGACCTGGGGACTCCAGCGGCTGGCCGGGCGACGGTGGGGGCGGTTCGTCCGTTCCTGTCTCGCTGGGTCAGGCGGCCACACGGCGTCCTGACGTTCAGGTTGACGCAGATGCTTACCGGGCACGGGTGCTTTGGTAAGTATCTGTGTCAAATTGCGCGTCGGGAACCGTTGCCCGCATGCCACGAGTGTGGTGCGTCCGAGGACACCTCGCACCACACCCTCGCGGTATGCGCCGCTTGGGCTCCCCAGCGCCATGCCCTGATGGCGGTAGTGGGTGGAGACCTGTCGTTGCGAAGCGTGGTGGGGGCCATGCTACGCGACGAGAGGTCCTGGTCGGCGATGGTCTCCTTCAGCGAGGCCGTCATCTCACTGAAGGAGAAGGCGGAGAGGGAACGCGAGGCTAACGCCTTAGCAGACCCTCTTCGTCGCCGTCGGCTGGGGGAGAGGAGGCGCCGGTACGCGCATCTTCTCCCGCCACCCTAGAGGAGCTACTGCGGGGGGGTCTCTCGTTGACTCCCCTGCACGACATCGGGGCGGTCGGGATGCTCTGTGAATCGAGGGCATCCCGGTTTAGGCGAGGCAGGCCCGCGGGGTACGGGCCGTCCGCAGGGGTGTTGTAGTGAATGCGCAAGCGATCCTGCACACCCCATTGCACTGCGGCGACGGGTTCCGCTGTGGGTTTTAGTGAGTAGGAGTCTCACAGTACCCTACCCATTGACGGCCGGTAGGGTCCCCATGATGGGTTTCCCCAGCGAAAACAAAAAAAAAAAAAAAAAAAAAAAAAAAATAACCAACTTTCATCATCCATATTTCATCAAAATCCCTCCAGTGGTTTTTCTGTGATGCGGTCACAGACAGACAGACAGACAAAAATTCAAAAAACTATAGATTCGGCTTCTGTATCGATAATAATGTCAATTTCAATAAGATT
This sequence comes from Brenthis hecate, assembly GCA_951806755.1. Lineage (NCBI taxonomy): Eukaryota > Metazoa > Arthropoda > Insecta > Lepidoptera > Nymphalidae > Brenthis > Brenthis hecate. The sequence goes on from OX638281.1 coordinate 2,840,884, forward strand.
TTCCAAAAAATATTTAATGTACAGATTCGGCTCAGTTAGAATTTTATTGTATGTAGTAGATAGATATACATAGATAGATTTGTAGTAACAATGGTTATTATTAACTTTTTTATGATAGATAGCTATTTTGAATGAAAAAAAGTATTCGTATAAATTGTACGTGTAAAAACGTTAACCGCAAGTTGCTAACCGGGCGGAAGGCGTTCAGTCAAATATACAAAGGATTCAAAAGCACCTGCGTAACGGAAATCAGACTTTGCATGGTTACATTTTGGATTGGAGGGAAAGGTGTACACGAAAATATTGTATTATATACACGAAATGTTATAAAGATATATATCTATGCTTATAAGTTTTGTTTCCTTGAAGAATTTATTGTGTGTATGTTCACCAATCAAATATATATTATAAATGCGAAAATTGGTTTGTACGTTTGTTGCTCCTTGAGTTCCTACGTTGAGCTGGCTGGACGGATTTGAATGAAATTTTGTTCACAGATGATTTGGAGCAACACATAGGCTTGTATTGGACATTGGTAGGTACCCGAGCAAATCGAGAGTTAAAGTCGCTAGTTTATCAAATAAATAGTGTAGAAATAAACAGTTTTACTAACGGACATTAAATTATCTATATATCAGACCTATAATTTTATTCAAATTAGACATATTTTTCGTAAAATTTATGTACGGATAGATTTCTGTGTAACGTAAAGTTTGGTGGAATAAAACAATAATTAGGGCTGGCCCAATATTACCGGTAATAATGCACACTGCCCGCGGGCTCCCGACGCCTAGTAAAGTTTCATCAATGGCTGGAGATGTTATTTACAACTCGCACGCCTGTGGGCTTATTGTAATTACTATATCATAAATTTTTAGGCCCTACGGAAGAGACTTCGACGAAATAGATCTTATTTATTAGGTATCATCGAAATGAGAATATATGAGATAAAGAGAGATAATGAGAATAAAAATATTTAAAACTTGCGATCATCTAAAAAGGTTTGATTACTTTCAAATTTTAAAAAACTTGCTAAATCTATCTGAAAATTAACCTAACTTATTTTCTTGTACTCAAATGTCATATTTTTCTACAATCATTAATAAAACAGATTCTTTGAAATATAACATTAATTTGACTCATACAAAAATTTAAGCGTTGACATTGCTTCGACCTCACACGAAATAGAAGTCAATACGTGTCTAATACTCCGCTAAATTACTTCCTCTGGCCATTGCTAACGAGAAAACAAAAGGGGTATTGTTGTTAAGAAACAAATTCGAACAGAGCCTTGAAACCGACAGTCGATTATTCTGAAAGTTTTCAATGGCAAATGTATAATTTTGGTAAATTACCACTAAATTTGTTTTGAGACGTCTAGAATATTCTATTTGAATATCGTTGTAGGTAGTGTTTCTATATAGAAAATTAAATATAAAAAAAAGAAACTTAATTAGTATAACATGTTATGTTAAATCAACTACAGGCTTACTTTGAATAAGGAGTGTGTCGAGCTTCTAGGTAAAGATAAGGGCTTAGCAGGAATTTTGTATAAGGTGTTCCATAAAGCTAAAATGAGTATACAAATGAAATTTAGAATGTAATAGCACTAACATTACGAATGTAAAAGTTTGTGTGTGTGTTTGTCACTTAGTCACATTATAAGTACTTAACAAATTTTAGTAAAATTTTTAACTTAAAAAGATGAGCGCTCATTCGATATGGACATTTTTTGTCGCTGATTGTGTATGTAGTACTTTTTAAATTAAAGGTTTATATACTTCATCAATAAATAATATATAATTAAATATATAGAATATATAATTTAATTATACCAAATAAGATATAACCTATCTCGTAAACCTATTTAAAAAAAAACAAAGGTATATTTATAACTAGACCAGTGGCACCACAAAAAAAAGTTACTTCCTTTGGCAAAGCCTTACAAAAATGTTAATGTTACTACTAATAAACATTTATTTCACTTTAAATTCAAGGGTAAGTAAAATAAAACATATTATTTTTATTTCATTATATCTATTGTATTTACAAAGTTGTTCAAATTCCAATTTAAATATAGGCCATGATCTAACACAGTCATTCGATAAATAACAAGAAAACATTGCAAAGAAAAATATTTAAAGTCTTATGTTATATTTGTAACGTGTGTATTGCTATGTTGTATGCCTAATGTTCAATCTAAGGTAGTTTTGCTGTAAAGCATTCGAAACGTCGGGAAACAAAAATGCAAATAAATCCGCGACAAAATCCGAAAAGATAGTTTTATTTAAAATGTCAAATATTCGCGTAAATCTAAGAAAGTATTATCTAAGGTAGTTTTTTTTAATTTCATAGCTGGACATATGTAAATTAAGTAACATTAAAAAATTCCCTTATGCCTAAATTTTTTCTTTATTTTAATGTAAAAAAAAAACAGTCGACCAAAAATGTCAAACATCCTGTTTTTTGAGTTTGCTTAAAATCAAATAATACTTAATTTTCTGTATAATATGTATATAAAAATCGATGTTGTGTGTATGTTGTTGACTCCAAAACACCTGCAGCGATTTTGATGAAATTTTCAGGCAATCTTCAGATTAGCACAGCGTGTCATACTGTGAAGTTTGGTAGCGATCGATTATTATTGAACGCGGGCAAATCTGAGGATACCGGTAGTAATTCTTATTATCATAAGATAAAATGGCATGCAATTGTTTTTTTTTTAACTCATTTATTTAATCTATGTATATTAAAAAAAACCTTTATAGAAACTGAAAGTTAGAGCATAAACAAAGTTTATAATTAAGCCGTAGGTACATGCATGGGGGTCAGGGTTGAGCGGTCGCGTCCCACCATTGTGTGTACTTCCGCTGACAGCATGCATATGATTCATGCACATGTTTTTATTATTATCCTTTCTAATATCGCTTAAATTAAAGTGTCGCTAAATTATTATAAAGATAAGAGTTTTATGTTTTTGGTTTAATAATTGGAATATTATTCTAATAATTCAACAAGTTATACTTAGCAACTAACTCGATGAGAAAAAAATAAATACGAAAAAAATATATATTAATAGATAAAACTATTTTTTTTGGTTCCCAACGTTACAAACGGGAGTTTCTTGTGACCATAATTGTTGTAAAGCATTCGAAACGTCAGAAACCGAAAATCAAAATAAATACTCGATAAAATCTAAAATGATAGTTTTATTTCAAACGACAATTATTCGCGTATTATATATAAAATTAAGTATTATAAGATTTGTTAAATTAATTTTTAATAAAATAAAAATGTTGAAAAGTGTTGCCAATATAATTATAAATGGATATTAAAAATAGTTGTTACATCAACTCTCAAGGCACACAATAACTCTGTTCTATTAAAATAAAACAAAACTTAATTATACCACTTATTTATCCTCTAAAGGTTTTCTGTAATGACTTAAATTTAATGAGACTTTACAAAATATGTAATCACTAACCAAATGACCTATGGCATAATAACTTCAGAGATATATATCCATATATATATATATATATATATATATATATATATATAATATATATATATAATATATATATATATATATATATATATATATATAATCTAAAACAGCAGCCTCTTTTATTGCATTAACAAAGGCAGCCAGATTATTAACAAACTAAATACAATACTAAAAATGTTTAGCCACGCGATCATTGTTGTGTTAATGAGCTGCATATATACATACTTAATCGTGTTGTCCGTCCGTTGCTGTAGAGACAGTTGCTTTAAATAGCCTACATTTCATACAATATTCACCCAAATATAACAGTGAGCCAAATATAATATGCAAGCTAACCCAGTTATATATTTAGCTTAGACAGCTCAATCTATACTAATATTATAAAGAGGTAAAGTTTGTGAATTGTGAGTTTGTGACGTTGTAGGGGGTAATCTCTAGATCTACTGAACCGATTTAGATGAAATTTGATAAGAAGATAGTTTGAGACCCAGGGAAGGACATAGGATACTTTTTATCCCGGAAATCTTCCCTTAAGGGGGTGAAATGGGGATGAAAGTTTGTATGGGGAATCAACCTAGGGACGAACCCCAGCGAAGCGAGGGTGAGTCGCTAGTTCAGTTATAGTTCTATTTCTAATTTGTATTGTCAATTATTTTCCATTGAAAGTAATTTTGTTATTGCATTAGCACTCGATAATTCGTTTGAACCTTGGCTCCGACATTGTTTACTATGACGCGAAAAATTAAATAAGTACAAAAGATACAAAGTTTTTTAAGCTTAAAGCTTCTAAATTAATATTTATATTTGAATAAAAATTAAACATTATTGGTATTGCCCTTCGTCTACGAATTAAGCGAATAAATTACGAGTATAATAGGTATTCGCCATAATTTATATGATTGTCAATAATATTTTGAATTTTGATAACTTGGACTAAATATATTTTAAATATTAATACATTAGATAAAATATAAATATAGCCAGTCAAGCGCGAATCGAATTCGCACACAAAGGGTTCCGTATTCCGCTTAGTAATAGGGTTCTGTTGGCACCCTTCCGGCACGAAACCCTAAAAATTTAGTAAAAAAAAAAAAGAAAGAAAACTGTGTTCTAACAACTTAATGTACGAAATTTAATAATTCACTTCTTGAACCTATAATTATTTCATATAAAGGATCCACCTTAAACTTTTCAATTTACGAAATTCGGCCAAAGATTATAATTAGTGGGATGAAAAGATTGATGACGAGCAAAAACCGTTTGAAATGACGCCTCAGCGGAATAGCCTTTGATACCAGACAGCGTGGTTAATATAGACCTTGTACATACATACATACATACATACATACATAATATATACATAAATATGTTATATTTATATGATAAATCAGTGTTTATTCAATTAATAATCAAATCTACACTATAATTTATTGTCTTAAAAACTGTATGATATTTCTTCCTCTACATATTTTACATTAAAAAGAAATTCATAAAAATTATTTTTTTATCGATCATTACTTTGCATCTATATGTATATCTTTTAATTAACATATAACACTAAACAGTTACCAATACATAAGATGCTGAAATTTTAACCTCGCAACGCGCTACCAGACTTATGGGATTTGGAACGATATACTAAGAATTTTGTAAAATTAACAATATAGAAAAAAAAATCTATGTATCAAATCAGTTATTTCCTGTACCTACTAGCAAAAATTGTATCTAAAAATCATTTCAAGTATAATAAAGTTAAATTTTTGTTATCGATGAGACAAACCATTTTAGATTCAGTTCGATAACCGATTAGCGACCACTCCTGCTCCTCTTACAATGTGACTAAACACAAAGCAAGTAGTTAATATATACTCACTTTAAGTACAAACCATTTGATACGGTTATACATTAAACGTGCAAATGCTACCTTGAATTTAAAACTGAAGTACGTACTCGTAAATATTTTAATATTAACCTACTTAATGTTTGAATAATTGTTTTGGCTAAACTTATTGCATATATGAATTCATAATTTAATAAAACCTATTGTTTCTAAATAAATGCCACGTGGCTTCATTTAAAACTTACTAAATATTTTATTATAATCTATATGTTTTTATATAATTTATTATACTCATAAAATGTAGTTAAGTATAAAATATGTACAATCTATACTATAATATTATAAATGTGAAAGTGTGTTTGTTTGTTTGTTTGTTTGTTTGTTTGTTTGTCTGTTTGTCTGTCCTTCTTTCACGTCGAAACGGAGTGGGGGATTGCCGTGATATTTTGTACGGAGATAGTTGGAGGGCTGGAGAGTGACATAGGCTAGTGACATATACTTTTTATTTCGGGAGATTATCTCATTCCCACTGAAAAATACATTACAATAAAAACCAAAAAATATTTATGATCAGAATGACTTGAAACTTGGTATTAAAGCTCTTCAATACAATTAAATAAACACGTGTTTTAACATTTTTCAAAATACATCCCTTAAGGTGGTAAAATAGGGGATGAAAATTTGTATGAAACCTACCTATAGCTTATTTATCTTTAAAATAATAAATAAAAGAATACGTATATCAGATTTTTAACGCGAGCGAAGCCGGGTGACCGGCTAGTACTTTTTTAAACGTCAAAGAAAGTAACGATAGAACTTGAAATAAAGATCGCTATGGAAGCCTGTTTTAAAACCCGCAACTAGTAACTAGATGAGAGTAGATTGAATGTCAAGTTGTATGACACAATGCAGTCAGCCTTGGAACATCTGGATGCACAGGTCGAGTGCCGCACACTGTCGTTAGTGAGAATTGTCCCTTTTTATTACGTTATAATTATTTTAATTACAATGCGAAACAATTGCCAGGTTACTGACTTTACATAGAATTAGAAATATGTATCTATTAAAAACTCTATGCATTTCTAATTTCTTACGTTTTCCATAACATTTTTTTAGATTTAAACAAATATTTGCCATTTAAAAAAACATGTTTCGTATTTTTTTACAGTCGTCATTTGTTCACGGAAGAGCCTAAGAATATAAAAGCTCTTTGCTTCCAAAAACAAGACTCTCCATACAAAAAATCTCAATGAAAGCGCGAATAGATCCGAAAAAAAAAAAAACACCAGTTTTATTCTGACTAAATAAACATTTAACTGAAGACAGAGTCGCGTTCTGAACACTAGTGTACGCCATCGTAATGAAACCATTACCGTTTCCGTAATCGAAAACGTTTTTATAGAAAGAGGAAAGGCAAAACAAAATAGTATGAAGCGTGAAAAGCTCGACCATAAACCACAACGAGCATAGAATACAACGATTGATTCTTCACACACGTTTATATCCGTAACACAATGTTTGTCCAAAATTTGACATTAGAAATATCCAATCAGATTTTAACTACTTTAATTCTTATTTAACAGAGAATGTGGTTTAAAATGTATAAGTGTGGGGCAGCTTCGTTTATTGATATCAGATCGTTCTGATAGACAATGGTTGTTCCCATATCGAATACAGTATATTACGAGCGTACTATTACACTTTACGACGTTTTGATTGGACCGCGACTAACGATATGTGGGCACGAAACGTTGGTTACGATCGATTTACGATCGGTATAAAACTTCAGTCGTGTCGTATTGCCCATTAACGATCATAGCCTGTAAATCACTTAGTTTGTTTAGCTAATGGATACATTCAAGATTTAATTATCTCTTTTGATAATGTAAATGATAAAAGTATTGATTGTTTACACACGCAGGATATGCAAATGTAGACAAAACATACACATATCCTATAGGCTATATTATTTATTAATATAGTTATATTATTTATTAATATAGTTATATTATTTATTAATATAGTTTCGCTCTAGCTATGTTTATGAACATAGCAAGAGCGAAACTAGTTTTCCTATTTATGAAGATATTTTTCTGAATTCATGTTTAGAAAACTTTACAAACGTTTTTAAATGAATAACTAACCTCTACCCTTAAACTCCAGTCGAATAAATTGATTAATCTATACTAATATTATAAATAAAGTAACTCTGATACCTTTTCAAGCTGAAACCGATGAAATATATTTCGATGAAATTTAGCATACATTGCATTATGGTGACGGACATAGTCTACGTTTTATCTTTGCTTAAACCAGACAACTACGAAATAGTAGTCAGTACATATAATAAAATTCTGAGTCGAATATGTACATTGAATATTTTTTGGAAAATCTTATTGACATAGACATTATTATTTATTATCGATACAGAGGCCGGATCTATAGTTTTTACAATTTTTATCTATCTGTCTGTCTGCTGTGGCCGCATCACGGAAAAACCACTGGAGGGATTTCGATGAAATTTGATATGATGATAGCTGGTTATCCGGTTCAACATATAGGATAATTTTTACTGCGGGAAAATATCTCGTCTCTGAGAAGTCTATACTAAACGTCAAAACGTAAGTAGGGACGAACCCGAGCGGAGCGAGGGCGAGCCGCTAGTATTAAACAAAATGTGGGTCCAAATTAGCCATTTTTTATATTCTACTTACAAAGATGTACAAAGATAACATTTAATTTGTGTGACAAATAAATTAGCGCTCACTATCCTTTTGTTTCGTTTATCTTTTCTTTTATCACAATTTCAACATTTTTGGAGTATGGCCGTTAATGCGACCTTTCTTTACCTTTTATGTCGATAAGCCTTTTTGATGGGGTATAAACACAGTTATTCATACTATTCAAATAGTTATTTTATTTATTTACTAGCGACTCACCCTCTCTTCGCTCGTGTTCGTCCCTAGGCTGATACCCCATACAAACTTTCATCCCCATTTTCACCCCCTTAAGGGACGATTTCCGGAATAAAAAACACCCTACGTCCTTCCCAGGGTCTTAAACTATCTTCTTATCAATTTTCATCAAAGTGGCTAGTGGTTTTTGAGTTTATTCGTTACAAACATACAAAAATACAAATGTTTTCTCTTTATAATAGTCGTGTAAAAGTGTAGATTAACATTTCAAGGGAACCAAACGGTACAATAAATAGAACAGTATTATATTTAACGTGAATTCTTTAAAATTAACATATATTTTGTATGCAATAACCTAAAATTTTTAATAATTACACAGCAGGAAACTCTGAAATTTACAAATACCATTCAAAACCGTCCTTTTCGTATAAACCATGGCGTGATACCAAAATTTTGAATCGAATCTCCTTTTACGAATTTCAATTACACGCCATTATTATAAAACAATAGGAAGGAAAGCGGTTCTCATTATATTGGATCAAACGTTTCAACACAAAAGTTGGTACGGGTATTTGTTGCTGCTGTAGTCCACAATTTATTGCGCTGCATTTCTATATAAAATTAGACAGTAAAAAGGTTCAAGTTACAATGGTCGCCTTAATCTCTTCTACCTAGAGTAGTTGTAACAACAAAGTATTCTTTGACGACCCCCGCCTTTTCTTAAAATACAGTAAAATGTAATTGCTACAAGACTCTTTCACTTTCTTTATGATAACGCGGCTACTTCTAAAGTGAGATTGGAAAGTGAAATTATCATTAATAAAAAGTAAAAATTCTTTTAAAATAAATAAAAATTCTATTTTCTTTACCTAAAAATATAATTTGTTACTGAATAATAAATTTAAACTGTACATCTAGCGACTCACCCTCGATTCGCTCGACATCCTCCCTATCCCTCGTCAGTTATATCGATAGACAATATATTATATATGATATACAGCCTATAGCCTTCCTTTTTTAAATCAGATCAGTGGTCCCTGAGATTAGCGCGTTCAACAAATAACAATTTCTGACTATATGTAAAATATTACTATAAATTAATAATTCATTTTATTTTATTTTATTTTAGGTATAAGTGATCTTGGATTAAATTAATTTTATTATGAATTGTCAAATCACAAAAAATAACATCCAAGGTATCATAATCATCATCCAAGGTATCAATCATATAATCAGTGTGTATTAAAAATGTCTTAAATTCAAAGTTAGACAGACAATAATCAAAATATTTAAAAAAAAATGTCATTACATATTACAAAGGAAAACAATGGTAAATAAAAAAGCCATTTGACAGATGTTATATAGATAAAATAATGAATTATTTTTTTTATTTTTACTAAAATATTGAGATTATACTTATTTTTTACACGGAAATATTAAAACCGACATCGCCACAATGTAATAGAATTTCTCATTTTCTAAAATCACACTCAATTACAGCGAAGACTTGTAACGGATGTATATAATGATATAATAAGGGTTGTTATACATTCGATCTTGTAATTACAATAGAGCATGGAAATATTCAGATTTATAAAAATAATAGTTTAGTAAAACGCACTATCTATAATATAATAAAATTGTAACTAAGTCGAATCTGTACATTAAATTTTTTTTTTGAAAATCTTATTGAAATAGACATTATTATCGATACAGAGTCCGAATCTATAGTTTTTAGAATTTTTGTCTGTCTATCTGTCTGTCTGTTACCGCATCACGAGAAAACCACTGGACAGATTTTGATGAAATTTAGTATAATGATAGCTGGTTATCCGGGTCAATATATAGGATACTTTTTACCGCAGGAAAATATCTCATTTCTGAGAAAAAATACAAAAACTGCATTGTAAGAGTATACTAGTATGTAAAACCTAAGAATTGGTTTTTGGTCATCTGAACGCGGGCGGAGCCGCGGGCAATGCTAGTATTCTTATATTTCGATAAAAAGTCGCATTTGCGAAGTATGTATTATTAGCTTAATCAATCCAAAATATCTTAAAAATTTTCAAATATAAGAGAAACTCTGTGTTACGTATTCGTACTGTTTTAAGATAACCTACTTATTCCAATAGAAACTGTGCGAATTTCCAACTAATTAACAGAAAAACAATGCGTCGACCCGCAGTCATATTTATTGTGTCGTAAGTTTTGCATAACCACATCAATTTGTAGGAAAATCAGATGAATACACACTGTGCTTTTAATTTGCCAAATGATTTTAATAACTAAACTAAAAAATATGCAATCTGCAAAAAACAGAAACTTATTAAACTGCTGATCAATTAGATCACAGGTGTACTAGGTACTGAGATAAAGTAGAAGCTATAGTGTGGAACGGGTCTAATATTCGAGATAAATCGTAGGGCCATTGGGCTAGTGGAGCGAAAGCATCTACGTGCGAACGCTTGCGCAATCTAATAGGCTTTTATTACGCGTCGTTGTACTCCACCGGGCTAGGCGATAAATTGCCGCGATATGTTGTGTTTATAGAGCATGCTTGAGGATTATAAATTAGATACATATAAAAATGAAAGTTTAAAATGTAGCTTCCACAGAACTTTGGTAACTACAATGATAGAAAATGTAAGCGGTGTAAAGATCTATTTTAAAAACCTTCAATAACAGCCTCTCAAGCAACCCGTTCTTAAATCAACAATTATTACAACAATCATAACTAAAAACTAATATTTTACGGGCAAATATAAAATTGCGAAAATAAATTTCATACTCACAGACTGAAAACGACGCCGAACGTCTTAGATATAACCCCCATGGTTTTCTTCCAACCCTTAATGAACTGACGGCGGCGCGCCCCACGGGGCGACGCACGCGCACCGAGTTCCGCGTAAGAGCTAATTTTGACGACTTTTCACCATCAAACACAACCCTTCATCCGTTTTAGTCACAAATCACACGAACAAAACCACAAAAATCGTATTCCATAATATAGTAAACGTCTAAATTACGCTTCTCTATCTAAGGAATCATACCAGTTATAAAGAAATCGATTGTACCTAAAATTTGTTTAAAATAGCGATCGCATTGCTTTAGGACGTTAGTACGTGAAGGACGGTCGCAGTTTACGTGCGCTCGCCGCCGTGGTTGGGACGACACTGACGTAGAGTCTACGCTACGCCCGCTACGGGGGTGGATATTAAGCTCGTTAGATTATTCGTTATACTATGAATCACAATATAACATATACACATTAAATTTTAATTTGTTAGTTTCACGCAACTCATATTTCGTATCGATTTATATATAAAATGGCTTCTGTATGTAAAAGCCTTAAAAATATATATGGCGTGCTCGTAAAGCTGATAGTGCACTTCGATATTAGTTTTTAATAATAGCTATTAGTATCGATATGGTTTTACATAATTCTAGCTTGTAGTACTTTAACTAATATCATAAATGTGAATTTGTGTTGGTCTATCGGTTTATGAGTTTTGTCTTCATATGTTGCAATAGGGATTTTTACATGGATATGATTTTTTAAGGATGTGGAGTGGAGGAAGTTTTGTTGATAAGCTACTTTTTAGTTTTATTAATCAACCTCAAAAGAAAAATAAATAAAATATAAAAAAGAAAAATAAAATATTAATATCTAATAGGTAAATATGACAAAGTATGAACTCTAATTATAGTTAAAACATCAATTAGTGATGTATTTATACGTATCGAAATAGATTTGCTTTGCTTTACATCGTCTGGCACCGACTTCGAAAATATCTGATTGGGTGGGTAAATGAAAACCCCCGTTCAGTTTTTTCTTACTTTTAAAAAAAAAAAAAAAATTAAAACGGTTTTTTTTAATTTTAAGTAATGTTTAGCTTTACAACACGTGCTAGTAGTATAAGATTATTTTACAATTTCATACAACATTAAGAAAATTTATATATAGCATTATAAAAATCATATATATATATATATATATATATATATATATATATATATATATATATATAAATATGATTTTTATAATGCTTAACTCAAATAAAAATCCCTATTTCCCTTGGTCACACCATCACGCGTGAACGGCTGGACCGATTTAACTATTTCTTTTGTTGTTTGTTTGTTGTTGTTTAACAATAATAATATTGATAGGAGAAGGTTCTTATGAAAGAAAAAAAAATTTAAAATTGCGCGGAAAATTATAAAATTTAAGAATACTTAACAACCATATTAAAATTTATATGGCTAACGCTGACTAATAATATTTAAATATATATTTTATTATACATTATAGAGAGTAATAGTACGATCACTTTAACCCTAAGATTGTAATACGAGTACGTCACACGCTGACGGTACTCGACGTAACATTCCACTCCTATTTGATTAATAAAATATTTATGGAAAAGAACTTAAAATATATGAAACTATCTACTATAAGTTACAAGTTTAGTTACATTTATTTTATTTATAGATTAACCAGTGGCAATTACAATATTACAACTTTTATTATACAAGCGACTCACCCTCGCTTCGCTTCGGGTTAGTCCCTGGACAAAAACAAATATATCCCACGGGAAACGCACATTTTTCCGGGATTATATATAGCCTGTAGCCTTCCTCAATAAAGAGGCTATCTAATGCAAAAATAATTTTTCAAATCAGATTATTAGTTCCTGAGATTAACTCGTTAAAACAAACAAACTCTGCGTCTTTATAATATTAGTATAGATATACGAGTACAATGGTTCTTATTACTAAATGCATTACATGTAAAGGTGAATACCACATACAAATATGGATAGGTTTAGATTAATTTTAGAATAATTGACTCCATAAGTGGTTTATTATCAAAGATAAGGTTGATGACAACGAATTATTTGATTTTACAATAAGGTAGAAGGTAAAAAAGTCCGCCAACCCACACTTGGCCAGCGTGGTGGACTATGGCCTGATCCCCCTCGTATTGAAGGGAGGCCCACCCCCAGCAGTGGGACGTTAAAAAGGGCTGAATACAGAGGGTAAAATGTCTTTTCATAACAAAACCAATCAAGACTTTAATTCGAAATTAATTTACTATATCCATACGAGTATGTCTCGTGGAAAAACTAGCGAAAGAAACACATCTGTTCTATCAATTTCTTTTAATCTACAATGTTTTACCCATGACTCTCCCTCTCCAGACTCTACATTTCTATTGGACTTGATATTTACTAATGCATACACGTTATAAACGAATAGTGGCTAGTTTTATCTAGCTCGCCCTTTGAAAGTAACAAAATTCACTATATAATATATAACTTTATTACTGTGTCATAAAATGCGTTCATGTTTATTCTCGTTGTAAATAAACATTGAATTTTGCCACTTTTCGCTTTACCTACGGCGCGGTAGTGTCACCGTGACATCATGGACTGAGTCAGATGTATGATTCTAAATACAATGCAATCCTGCCAAGGAGATAGATGCAAACTAGCGACTCACTCTCGCTTCGCTTGGGTTCGTCCCTAGGTATGTTTTAACGGTTAGTATGGAATAGATTTGACTATATTATATGATATACTTATAGCCTATAAACCTTTTTTCAAGAAAAGGACTATTTAATGGAAAAAGAATTTTTCAAATCGCATCAGTAGTTCCTGAGATTAGCGCATTCAAACAAATCAAGTCTACCTTTTAATCGTACTTTAATTAAACCTTATAATATAAATGTGAAAATCAATCATAGGAAAATTAAGTAAAATAGATTTTTCTAATTGTTGAAACTCCGAAATGTATGAAAAATATTTCGTGTTTTATTAGTCGCAATATAGCTGAATAAGCTATATCGACCCTTATTTGAATTTCAAATATCCATACTTAGACACTATTTTTATAAAAAATGAAGTAGAAATAAGCGCTCTAATATATTTCCTCTAAATTTTTATCTAATCGATTGCAATTCCTTCCCACAGACCTTTATAGTCGTAAAACAAAAAAAATACATATGTACTATAAAATATTTCACTTCGCTGGGTAGACATATTACTATCAGGTATCGTATCGGCGGCGCCAAAGAAAAAATCATAATAATGTCATAATCATTTTGTTTAACAATTCTCTTTTATATTATACTAGCATTGCCCGCGGCTGCGCCCGCGTTCAGATGACCGAAAACCAAATTCTTAGGTTTTACATATTAGTATACTCTTAAAATGCAGTTTTTGTATTTTTTCTCAGAAATGAGATATTTTCCCGCGGTAAAAAGTATCCTATATGTTGACCCGGATAACCAGCTATCATCATACTAAATTTCATCAAAACCGGTCCAGTGGTTTTCTCGTAATGCGGTAACAGACAGGCAGACAGACAAAAATTCTAAAAACTATAGATTCGGCCTCTGTATCGATAATAATGATTATTTCAATAAGATTTTCCAAAAAATATTTAATGCACAGATTCGACTTAGTTATAATTTTATTATATGTTTAGACGAGTGACGACAATAATTGGAATAATATTATGCTTTGCGTGTAGATAATTAAATGCAACTTGTTTGGTTTCACCGTCTCAAGTAGTCAAGAATGTCTGAGTTTGTAATGGAAATTACAAAATATTTGAAGAACCCACGGCTTCTTTCGCGGTAAGACTACAAAAAATCTGTTTGGCTTTATGCTATTAGTAACAATGTATGGAAGTCTGCCCGATTTATTACTAGCATGATGATATATAGCCTATAGCCCTCCTCATTAAACGGGTTATCTAATGCAAAAAGAATTTTCCAAATCGTATTAGTAGTTCCTGAGATTAGAGCGTTCAAACAAACAAATTAACTCTGTTAACAAACGGCCTCTTTATAATATTTGTATAGATTCACGGGCAGTGGTAGCCCAGTGGTAACGCGCTCGCTTGGGAAACCGAGTGAAGCTGGTTCAAATCCCGGGTCTCGCACCTCTGATATTTTCATGTGCGAATCATTTCTAACATGATTACCACTTGCCTTACGGTGAAGGAAAACATCGTGAGGAAACCTGCATGTCTGAGAGAACTTAGCAAGTTTTCGAAAGACATGTGACGTCCGCCAACCCGCACTTGGCCAGCGTGGTGGGCTATAGCCTGATCCCCCTCGTATTGTAGGGAGGCCCGTGCCCAGCTGTGGGACGTTAAAAAGGGCTGAATACATACATAGATTCACCCTATTTTCTTAATAAGTAGCGATCATTAAATATATACAACGAAAATTCATTGTAATGTTAAAAATCTTTAGTATTTAAAGTGTTGGACAATTACGGTGATTAGTGAGAATAAAACGTATTTAAAATAACGAAGCACAATTCTATCGTTTGTTTAATTTTCAAACAATTTTTAATGAATGAACAATAAAAATAATATAATATCAGTTAACTTTATGATTAACTTCTCTCCAAAGTCCATACTCTGTAGAAATTTAACATTTGACCGACTTCAGAAAGGAAAAACATGCTGCTAAAGGTATCTATTATATCTATGAATTTTCTGTATTTTTCGAAATATTTCTCCTATTCAGAAACGCTTACATAATAATTTTTTTAATGAATCTATACAGATAAATAAAATAAAGCGTTTGTTTGTAATGTCAAAATAACAGCTTTTTACTAAATGCGATGGGAGTATTTACGGTACGTATAAGAAAAAAAGAATTCAATTTTTTAAATTTTTGGCCGTCTGGTTTTTGGATATCTTTAAAAAAACAATTTTGAATTTTTTTGTCTGTTGGTCTCCTATAAGTCTCACAAAAAATACATCAGTTCTTAATATTGGATGATGGTCTCAAAAGACGAATCATATATATATATATATATATATATATATATATATATATATATATATATATATATATATATATATATAGATACGTATTTACGATATTTACGATAAGTATTGTCGATAAGTATTTACGACCCAAACTGTGTATACGAACTCCAACCAGTTTAAGAGAAACATTTTAGTAGGAAAATAAATCATACTAAGAAGTAAAAATATTATTACTTCACCCACATCTCAGAGAATAGGTTAATGTTTATATTTATATCGACAAATTAGAACAAAATGTAAACATAGATGGCTTTCGATTATGAAATCTCCCAGCCATGCTTGTAGATTACATCACAACACGTGTTCCGGTTTTTTAATCTAAGGGACCCCTATGGGATGTGTCTGTGACCCATTTACATTATTTTATGCAATTCGCGTGATGTTGACATTTTATACGTTGATCAAATAAATTGTGTTTCTAGAAATTATTGAATTACTTTATTCATACTAAATTCGTATAGAAAATTTTGCACTCGCGTTATCAAGGCGGATATAATGACGTACAAATCATCAAAATCGGTTAAACCGTTTAGTCTATATAAGGGAACATAGGATCGGATATACATACATATAGATGCGTTTTTTTATTATTTTATGAGAGACTTTAGAGTAATAATTTTGATTCAAGGATTTGTTGACATTAATTAATTATTATTACAGCTGCTAATGGGCATGTTGTCCCTCAACAACTGGCAACAATGGTAGTAGATAAACTATTTACCATAATTGAAAATAATTATCGTAACAAATTCAAATGTAAGCAATGATAATGAGAGGCATTGCACAGTTGTTTCAGAAATACATGATTGTGACATTAAACATATAGTCTTTGCAATATGTATATCTATAGAGCATTCCACGCCAAATTGGACGGTTTCAAAAATTTTTATTTTTGATTTTCTTAATATTTTGGCATTTTTAGTACCTCTCAAAAGAGGTTACCTGGTAAATTTTGAGATTTTTTTGATCAATGGTTCAAAAACATCGAATTTTCAAAAAATACCACCCTTTTTGGTTTTTTGCTCACAACTTTCTTCATACTGATCAAACTTCAATTATTTTATTTTCAAAATTTTTGTTTTTGGACATGGAGTTTACATTAAAGAATATAAAAAAAATATTTGAAATGTTTTAATCGAGACCTT
This sequence comes from Brenthis hecate, assembly GCA_951806755.1. Lineage (NCBI taxonomy): Eukaryota > Metazoa > Arthropoda > Insecta > Lepidoptera > Nymphalidae > Brenthis > Brenthis hecate. Next base: position 2,858,140 of record OX638281.1, read on the forward strand.
TGAATTTTAAGTTTTCAATCATGTTTTTAAAACTAATATCCTTCGAGTTTTTTTAAAATTTTCTATATAATTTTTTTTTGAGAGGTACTAAAAATACCAATTAATTAAAAAATAAAAATCTTAAGGAAATCAAAAATAAAATTTTTGAAACTGTCCGATTTGGCGTGGAGTGTTCCATTTGAAAGTTCAAAACTAAAGAGTATAATACTTTCTCAGATTTACGCAAATATTTGATAATTTAAGTGACTATCAATCACATCACGACCAAATATCGGAAGAGACTAAGGTTTTAGACGTCTCCTGTGACCATGATGGTGTAAAACATTCGAAACATCGGGAAGCAAAAATCAAAATAAATCCGCGAAAAAATCCGAAAAGAAAGTTTTATTTAAGGAGTGTAAACAACATTTCAAAGAAAACCTCAAAAAAAATTCGACGCAATAAACATTCAGTCACTTGTTAGAATTCGTAGCATGTTAGTCCTTGACTCGTTCTGTATTTAATAAAATTATTTATTGGATCATATAAACAGATCGTTATAATGAATCATACGAGCTACGGTACACGCATGCGCAGTTACGATTGAGTAAGGTTTAACGTTTACGGACAGTTTAATATGAAGGTGTTTGTTTACAAAACTGCAAAAGTGCGTTATGATGTCATTTGAAAGATTTCTTATTAAGTTCGAAATGGCTAAAAGTATCTGTACGAATTTTTCTTTTGAGTTTAGATTTTAAATTTGAAACAAAAAAAAAACAGAAAAGATAGTTTTAAATCTTAGATTTTTTTTGATTATAGCATTGCCAGTATATTATTTAGATTACGTTATTAAAACTCAACCTACAGTCCCCTACTACTTACATATCAACATACTCGTATTTCAAGGATGTAAGCGGTTCATTCACAAATAAAACAATGTAGGTATGTTAAAATTACCTAGTGGTAATGAGTGAATAAGAGGAACTCAAGAGGATCCATAGTCAAATGTATGTAGTATTAATCTTTATTCATAGAAAAGGTTTGCAGAAAATATATTTCCATAGTATTTTACATGCTATTAGTTTATTTTTTCCATAAACGGTTTTAGATGAATATACAAATATTCAGCCGATCGAGTAATTGTAAAATGCAGAGTAAGCCGTATATGGGCTTCTAATCTTTAATCCAACCGTTAAGTAAATTATAATAATACTAGCAGAACCCGCGGCTTCGCTCGCACTTAAACTACAAAAAAAACCCCTAAAAACGTAGGTCTCATACAAACTTTCATCTCCTATTTTACCCCCTAATGGGATGAATTTCAAAAAATGCTAAAACATATATTTCTTTAATTGTATTGAAGAGCATTAATACCAAGTTTCAAGTAAATCTGATCATAAATATTTTTTGGTTTTTATTATAATGTGTTTTCCCGTTGGAATGAGATAATCTCCTGCAGTAAAAAGTAGCCTATGTCACTCTCCAGCCCTCCAACTGTGTCCACACAAAAAATCACGCCAATCCGGCACTTTGTTTCGACGTGAAAAAGGGACAAACAAACAAACACATTTTCACATTTATAATATTAAGTATGGATAACAATGCTAGCCGTAAGTCAGTTATTCTAGATTATTGGCTTATCTATGAAAATCTAGGTCGATACTAGGTATTTAAATATAATAAGTACAAAAGGTATAATTTATTGACATTAAAATAAAATAGTGTTTAAGCTCTACATTTAAGAGCTAGACGTTGAGTGGAAAAAATAATTATAAATATTAAATAACTAGCACTGCCCGCGGCTCCGCCCGCGTCCGATGACCAAAAACCAAATTCTTAGGTTTTACATATTAGTATACTCTTACATTGCAGTTTTTGTATTTTTTCTAAGAAATGAGATATTTTCCCGCGGCAAAAAGTATCCTATATGTTGACCCGGACAACCAGCTATCATCATACCAAATTTCATCAAAATCTGTTCAGTGGTTTTCTCGTGATGTGGTAAAAGACAGATAGACAGACAGACAGGCAGACAGACAGACAGACAGAAATTCTAAAAACTATAGATCGGTCTCTGTATCGATAATAATTCTAAACTACTTGATTTTTAAAGATTGATTATGTCTAAACATTAAAATAATATTTATTGTTAAATAATTAAAAACATATTATTTAAAGAAGGGATTTATTTCCTACTGTGATTTTTATAATTGTTAAACTGCATAAAACATTTTAAAAGACTATTTTATTTTTCTACTTTTTATTTATATAAATTTAGTTTATAATAAGATAAAAAATCATAATTTAGTAAAATAATATCATAAATTTAGCTTAGCATGAAAGTAAAAAGTTCTGGGACCAATAATTTATAAATAATAAACAAATATGTCGGGACGTTAACACACAGCACCATCCAGTTCCATATTGTAAGCTGCGATTGCGATAGTTAATACTTGATTGAACTTTAAATACATACATACATATTATAAATATAAACTCATAGAACTGGAGTACAAGCATACGTGTTCATCACACAAATGAATGCCCCCAGCGGTACTCGAACCCGCGACCGCTGGCACAGCAAGCAGTGTCACTACAAACTGAGCCAAACGTAGAAATGATTTGATTTTAAAATTCCATAAATTAATACCAAACTAGCTATAACACAAAAAATATACCTCTCTGTTAGTTAGTTTTCCGGTTAAAAAACGCAAACGACGCCACGATCTAAAACTAGTTAAAGTGATCACGACCTTTTAAGTAATATAAGAGCCTATAATTATTAATTACAGTAAACTATCCCAGTATTCGACGCATCCTTATTAAGTGTAATTTAGTCACTCCGCCAATTGAGTTCATCTATTCAGATTATTGCTTATTTTAACAATTGTTTAGATACGTTTGCAAGCATTCAACATAGAACAATGTCTGTTCGATTCTGGCTATATTAGCCATTCAGATAAATGCTTTGAACAGTTGGTTATATTAGTATTTTTTTGTATTTCCGTTATATTTTCAATATTATTTCAATACTATTACGTTAGCTGCCCACTCTTTATAATTTAACTTATGTTACGAGTATTGATCTAAGAATCATTTTACCACTTGCCTTACGGCGAAGGAAAACATCGTGAGGAAATCTGCATGTCTGAGAGAATGTACCAAGTTTTCAAAAGACATATGAAATCCACCAACTTGCACTTGACCAGCTTTGTGGATTCTGGGTTGAATCCCCTCGTATTCGAGGCCCTTGCCCGGCAATTGGAGGTTAAAAAGGCTGAATACAATTCATCGAAGAAATGTGTACTATTCAGTAAATAAATTACGCTTTCTTTACATTTCTAAATAGATAAATACATATAAATTATAACACTGTAACATTTTCATTTTATGCACCGTATTTTATAACTTAATATAATGAGTGCAATATGAAAAAATAATTACTCTTAAATAAAAAGTAAAACAATGGTTGAATGGACGCAAAGCGGGCGGCCACTGGTTATAAATATTTGCTTGTATTTGATACCTTTTTTTTATTTCTCAGGAACATCCTATGGGCTGCGCACGCGCATCTCATATGTCGCTGTCACTCTTACACATCGAATGGATCATCAAGCGAAGAGAATTGAAGCAGACGCTAACATAGTTTCTTATTGCTATGTTTTTATTAATGTGAGTTCATATTTCCAGATTCTTAGAATGTATAACAAATATCGACACTTGTGAGGAACAATATTGTAACTAAGCGTTGGGATAATTAAAAAACGGAGGTTAAATGTCTTATAGAATGTTTTTTTTTCCTACAACCTCGTTCTTTGCAGGCATCGATATACGGCATGATCAGGTTTAAATTATTATTATTTTTTAGATTTTGTAGAATTTAAGGGATTCTGTTAACCACATATCTATTCATAAATTGTGACTTCAATCTTTACTAATATAAAACGAGACATAGAGATGACAAGACCTTTGAAAATTCTTTTAAGAACAATTATAAAAAATGGTTTCTTTGATTTTTGGACAATTTGAGACTTTGACTTTCTTTGTTACAAAACTTTTACTTTCACATTATTTTGAGAAATGAGAATGGACTTTTGTCTTACATTAGATCCCAGTCCATTGTTTCTTAACTATACACAATTTCGTCATTTACATTTTAGTTATGACACTGCGATATACAAAGAAAGGGAAACAGTAATTAATAGTGTTGTTAGGGATACCGTTATAATTACAGGCAATATCTGGGATATGACAAAACTAAAATTGTATTTGACGAAACGTTTGGCTCAGTTTGAAGTGATCCTACTTGCTGTGTCAGCGGTCGCGGGTTCGAATCCCGCTGGAAGCGTTCATTTGTGTCGTAGCACGAATGTTTGTACTAGTCTTGGGTGATTATATTTATAATATGTATATATTTAAAGTTACATTGTGTAGTGAATCAACTATCTGGTATCCATAACACAAGCCTCGTAGCTTACCATGGAACTAGATGGTGCTGTGTGTTAATGTCCCAGCATATTTATTATTTATTTATTTATTTTGTTACATTATTTACCTATCTCACATCAATAATAAATATTAAAAAAAACAATCTATGGATATAAAATAAAGAAATATTTTACTGTATATACCGTTTACCATTCTGCTACCGTCTGTAACACAAGTCCGGCCTAGTACGACAGTCGGCAGTAACAAACCGAAGTAAGCTACTTATAATTTGTAATTAACTTATTTTTGGCTTATTATAAAGAAGTTTTTATTATCATTTCATCTTAAATACTTGTTTTGAATTACTTAAAATAATTATTAAAAATGTTTACTGAATAAAATTTTAACATTATCAATTATTTTTATTAATATGCAGATTTATGAAGGATTTTGCTTCGATAGAACTTAAATTCAGTCGAGATAGCGTGTAACATATAAAAAAGAGATCCTTTAAGCGGCACGCAATATGTAACCCTATCAGCGGGTGCGCAGGCGCATCTACCTGGGCATAATCGACCGTACCGTGTACCGTTATTAAGAAAAAAAATCAATACACGACGAGGAAAAAGTGACATGGGTTCTGTATACATTATGTATATTTTTAAACTATACTCATATTTAAGTTATTGTTACTGTTTTAAACCGTAAATACATACCGACAACGTACATACCTTCAAATTGGGCTTTGTTACAATTAAAATTTGATAAGTCTAATTGCCATAGTCTTCTATGTTTCTAAGAATATTTAATACAATTAAGTAAATAATAAAAGTAATAATTAAATATAATAAAGTGTAAATACTTGAGTTTGGTATAATAATTAATTTTCAAATATTATATTAACGAAAAATTAAAAATGCAGTTAATTAATCTATACATTTATGTAATAAAATTCTAACTAAACCGAATCTGTACATTAAATATTTTTTGAAAAATCTTATTAAAATAGACTTTAGTATCGTTATAGAGGCCGAATCTATAGTTTTTAGAATTTTTGTCTGTCTGTTTGTCTGTTACCGCATCACGAAAAAACTATTGGAGGGATTTTGATGAAATTTGGTATGATGATAGCTGGTTATCCGGGTCAACATATAGGATACTTTTTACTGCGGGAAAATATCTCATTTCTGAGAAATCAATATATCGCTAGTATAGGATATATGTAGGTATAATATAATCGGAATATTGCGCTAGAAAAAATCTTAAGGACCCCAAGATCATTTAATAATCGAGTGTACCACCTGGTAAGGTTATGATGTGTTATTCTATTAAAGTAATTTTGTTTAACCTTAATAACCTTGATATAAAATATACAACCTTCAGTAGGGTGAATTCATTCATTACCTACTGACCCATTCCACGTCAGTGATAGAAATTGTATAGGTATATGTAAATCTGCCAATTTATCATATAAAATACAAAATTCAAAATATTTTATTCAGCATTAAATTATTACAATTTTTTACTGAACGTCATGAGTCTACTACCAGTTCGGAAAGAAGAAGCCTCATGAGAAGAACTGGCGAAAGAAACTCAGCGGGACTAATATTATTTTATTATCTTTTTTTATAAAGTTAAATTATAATTCCGCGAAAAATAAATCCGCGAAAATTATAATTTACAATATTTCTATCATATTGAAGTAGCCTCGAGGCGATAATTTCATTCCCAAGGTGTGCCATCTTCTATAAAATCATTTATTGTACAATATCCTTTAGCACACAAACGTTCTTTAACATTTTTTTTTAATTTGGCGATAGAAGCCTTTTGAACATTTTTGGGATCTTGTTGTACAAGCGTATACATTGTCCTTAAAAAGAATTACTGACTCTGTGTAGACGAGTCATTTAAATAATTATTATCAGTATAATCACTATAATAATTATTATCAGTGAAAAAATTTCGGAATTGTACACACATATAGATTTTTTTATTTATTCTCTACATATACGAGTATACAATCTGAAAAACTTACAAACACAAATACACAAAAACTTGTTTATGGCGCTAGTTAATAATAGGAATAGATTTGGCGAAAATATTGTGTTTTCATATTTTTTTAATTTTTTTAAGGAAACATGATGGAAAGAGCGTAATATAAAGAATTACCAAAATTATAGAATGTCAAGTAGTTTACAGAACTCCAAGTAAGTTTTTGTTGCCATCTTATATCATCACGAGAATTACTCGATGTAATGGAAATATAAAGTACCCTATAATCTAAGTCCCCGGTATAATAACTAGATTTGTGCAAAACATCACATTGATCCTTTGTATTACTGCTATGTGACACTTAGACGTAAAATTTTTTTGCGGAAGAACAAAATAGACATATAATACCATTTTTTTGTCGGTATTTCAAGAGATTTCCATGTATAGTGTAAGTGTAAGGATGCACGGTATATAGTTAGGGGGTCAGTATGTATGTACATGTACACGTATTCAGCTCTTTTTTAATGTCACACTGGTGTGCACTGTCCTCTCTTCAATACGAGGGGATCAGACCAAAGTCCACCACGCTAACCCACAAGACAAATGGTAATCATATTGAAAACGATTTGCACATGAAAATATCAGAGGTGCGATAACCGGGATTTGAACCCGCTCTACTTGGTTTCTCACGCAACCATAGGGCTATTTGGAGTTTTTGAAGAGACTGAGTGAACGACGATAATCACATTCGTCACATATGCCAATGGAAAAAACTGTAAACGTATCCTCTTGCAAAGGATTCCGTTAGCATATAACAATAAGAAATACTCGAACAATTGTACAGATGATGTCGTGTAAGGTAGCAGACTTAATTTACTTTATACTATCTAGGCTCTTATGCTAAGGGCTTTTTGGTACATTTTCAGGTGAACTAATAAAGACTTAGAAACGCACATGTCTATACGGTACTTTTAATGCACCTGCGCAGGAGTTTTGTCTTCATAATAAATACGCTGTTTGCAGGGAATCTTTTATGTTTAGTGTGGGAAATATGTGCGAATACATTTTTTTTGCTCTGAAACGGGTTCTTGGCATGTGACATAATAAGTGATCTGATCCTGAGACATCCTAATGTGTATGCTTTTCATTGAACCGTAAAATCGTTCGAAAATAATAGTAATTTACTAAAGATGGTATATTTTTTTTGGAACATTAACACAGCGCCACCTAGTTTCATGGTAAGCTACGAGGCTTGTGTTATGGATACCAGATAGATGATACACTACACATAATATATAAACTTTAAATACATACTACTACACATAATATATAAACTTTAAATACATATTATAAATATAAACACCCATGGCTGGAGTTCAAACATTCGTGCTCATCACACAAATGAATGCTCACAGCAGGGCTCAAACCCGCGACCGCTAGCACAGCAAGTAGGGTCACTACAAACTGAACCAAACGTGTCGCCTATGTATGTAGTTATTGAAAATATCTCATCCCCTAAGGGGGTTGAATAAGGGATAAACGTTTGTGTGGAAAGTTGGCATTTTTGAATAAATATTGAAGTTGATAATGTTGTTTTAAGCAACAACACCGATATTTATAAATATCGCCAAATAAAAATATTTTCACAGTATACTTGTAATATAAAAGAACACACATATTCCAACAATAACAACTATAGAAAATCCTTGTGTCTAAAGATGATTGATAATTCATCATTGGCAAGGCTACGTTTTCAGCGTCAGTCTTAAGCTTAAATGTTTTTAAATCAATAAACTCAAAGAATAAATGTAACAAAGATATCGTTCTAATGTTCAAAGTAGATATCGACTAATAATAACCTGAGTAAATTAGGATTGGTCACAGTCCATCGTTCGACTCATCCGGGATGTGTTAAAATAGAAAAAGAAAGTTACATTTATTCTGTATATAGCCATGAAAATAAGGATAAAAAAAAGTTCACTTATAAAATTACTTCAATTTAAAAAAAAAAACGTAAATCTTTTTAAAAACTATGTATATACTATTCTAAAGTAATTAATAAGCAAAAAGTATTTATAGATAAATTGAATATATATAATATACATATTGTATGTATGTATGTCTTTCTGTTTATAAGTACCTGTCTGAGAAAGATTTAGAATAAATTCAGTTATGTTTGATCCTGTGTTTACAATTGAAAATACAAGGATCGTTGTACGAGATGAAAATAATCGACGCGGGTGCGCGAAAATAACTGCCAACACGTCGATACGCTCTTTGTGGTAGATACTCCGAATTCGATGTAACACATCACTTGTTTGATACAAATAAGAATACACATTAAACGGCTAAATTCCTCTTTCAAGGAAAGAAAAACATTTAAAAAACAAACAAAGTTGCAATAAATACTAATATTATTAATTATAATTAAATGTCCTCAGAGACATTCGAACCCGTGACCTCCGACATAGAGACACACAGCCAACTACTACGCAATGCGGTCGTCGTAAAAGCATAGTCGGTTGTTTAAATTTATAGCTATTCCTCATGTATAATACAATAAGTATTTAAATATTTTCCATTTATTAGGATTTCTTTCTTTCGAGTTACATATACGGTGTAAATATTTCCAAGTTTTCTATGCAATAAAAAAAAAAACTAATTTTAAGCTAAAGTTGAATATAAATACATGAAATAACATTATTTTGGGTATTTGTAAATAAATTACAAAAACGTTACAGCTAGTAAATCATTTTCCATTGTTTTACGGTTGGCAAATGGACCGTTAAATGGAATCGTTGCGGTAGTCTTGAGCTAGAACATATATACATATTCATTTTTACTTAGAGACAAAGTATAAACAATGACAAAATCTCGTATACGTCCGAGAAGGAAATAAAAAAAAATTGTGAATGCTATTATGTAGATATTGCGTCAAAATAAATAGATTGCTGGGGAGTTTATTTTGCTACGTTTGAAAAACTGTATGGGCTACAGTATCGGTTTATAAATAAACTAGCATTTATTCGCTGCTTTGTCCGCGTCGTTGAATATGGTAGAATTACTCCGTTCTCGTAGTTCGTAGTGTCAGGTAAGATGTTACTACCTTAATAAATAGGCTATAAAAGCAGTATTTCCTGTAGTTAGTGCGTTCATATAAACAAACTCTTCAGCTTTATACATTAATTATTAAAAGTATACATGTTACAATTTGGCGATTTCTAAAAGTAATATATCTATGTCATAAATTACAAAAATTAAAAAAAAAAAAAAGAAATTTAAATTTCATCATTATCATTCAATTATTATAGAATTTTTAGTAACAAATATATGTAAGTCGGTTTTAGAAATACTTTTTGGAACTCTGCGATACAAACGATAACGACATGTACAACGCCATCTTAAATCTATTTGTTAGGTTTCAATGTCATAAATATTACACAACCACTTCAAGCACACTTGTATGTTTTAAAAAAAATCATTTCAAGTAGTAAGTAAATAATCATCTCATTTTAAATAAAACTATCTTTTCGATTTTTTTTCACGGATTTATTTGGATTTTTGATTTCCCTATATAAAAGTTGTTGGATAAACATCCCTTTAACACTATTTATGTAAGTAATAAAAAAAAAATGTTATACGACGTAAATTTTGCCCAAATGGCGCTACAATGGACCACTAAAATTGGACAGAAAAATATTATATATTACTATAAATATATTATTTATTTACTAATTTGAACATTAATATACACATACTCGTACTACATAGCAAGTATAAAATAGTATATTTTACATTAAAAACAAACACGCAGAATATTATTCATAAATAAAGAAAAAAAAACAGCTAAAATTAAGAAGCTTTACAATTTAACATCCCATCCAATTTGATTGAACGAAATCAGTTACAATTAAACAGAAAGTAATAAATCACTTTCAGTTAATAAGGAAGAGCTCAAAATAAAACAATTTCCGTTTCGATCCAATTTTCGCTCACGTAAAATTTATTATACTACAACAGCCAAGTGGGTTAAAACGAAGACCAAGTAGTTGTGTGTCAGTGCCCGCATGGGAACCCATACAACGCCCTATAGCATTGATTAAAAATACTTGACTCATCAATTAATTGGTGATTTAGGTTTAGATATAAATATCTTTGATATATTTAAACAAAATCTAAATCTAGAAATAAAGGATATCATATATATTCTATACTAATGTTATAAAGAGGAACGTTTTTTCTTTGTTTGTACCGAATAAGCTCCGAAACTACTGAACCGATTTAGATAAAATTTGGTAAGAAGATAATTTAAGACCCTAAGAAGGAAATAGCATAGTTTTGATCCCGAAATTCATCCCTTAAGGGGGTGAAAATTGGGATGAAAGTTTGTATGGGGAAGCAACCTAGGGACGAACCCAAGCGAAGCGATGGTGAGTCGCTAGTTGTCTATATTTTTAAATAATATTTGTGACTTACACTCGCTTAAGTATACCTGTAGGTGGCAAATATTACTACCAATAGCTAATATATTAATGCAGGTCATAGTGTATCTGTTAATTAAATATCATCCAAATTCGTCCAGCCGTTTCAGCGTAAAAGAGGAACAAACATACAGACATATAAAAACTTTCACTTTCAAATAGTAGTTTGATTATTATTCTAAATCTCTATATAATTTGTTAAATATATGGGGGTAGAGTGCCGAATTATTTATTTAATTTCTCAAACGTGGCATATGTAAGCACTATCTAAGCATAAACTTTACCATCTTTCAGTACTACGCTAAAATGTGATAAACAAAACTTAATAACAATGCAGAAGTAAAACATAAACACTGCAAGACACTGAAATAAGCCAAGCTTTGGTTCCTGAAATTAAAATAACTTATAAGTATGTCTCATATATCAGGTAATATATTATGAGATATTATGTCCTAACTCAAACTGACTATATATTAGTTCATGCTAAGCCATCTAGTCCTTTTTTAATTATCGTATTTGGATTTGTATTACATACTAGCATTGCCCGCGGCTCCGCCCGCGTTCAGATGACTAAAAAACAATATCTTAAGTTTTATAAATTAGTATACTCTTACATTGCAGTTTTTGTACATAATCTTAGAAATGAGACATTTTCAAAAAGTATCCTACATGTTGACCCGGATAATTAACTATCACCATACCAAATTTCATTAAAATCCCTCCAGTGGTTTTTCTGTGATGCGGTAACAAACAGACAGACAGACAGACAAAAATCCTAAAAACTATAGATTCGGCCTCTGTATCGATAATAATGTCTATTTCAATAAGATTTTCTAAAAAATATTTAATGTACAGATTCGGCTCAGTTAGAATTTTATTATATGTATAGATTTTAATTTACCAAATTGAAAGGAAAGATTCAACATGTGCGGCAAAAGACTTTACTGTTCGTGTTCTGTGATACTTCATGTGTGTGATATAGTTCAACACATTTTTTTTACTTTAGTAGGAAAATTTCAGTTAAGAAACTGTATATCATGATTATTTATACAGAATCTAAAATTTTGGTTTACGAGTAGGTATTGCTTGGATAAGTGATGCGTAACACAATTACTGAAATTTTAAGTGGATCTCAATGACGTGCGGAAAGCAGTTTAGATTGCTTGTTGACGTTATTATGTATTTATAACTTCGTTTTGTTCATCATGTATTGATCAACGCTTTAACTCTTAAGATTTTCTTCCATAAAACAGTCATGTGAGATATTATAGGGTCATAATGTATGTCATAAAATATTCCTCTACAATACCTATATGTACATAAAACATAGTTACTTTATTAAAGACTAAAATAAATTAATTGGCGACTTAGGTTTGATGATATAAAATAAAAAAAAATAACGGGGTTAATTAAACCCCTAAGCTAAACACAGGAACAAAAAAGAAAAAATCTAGATCATTCTAATATCGATGCAGAATAGAAATCTTAAACACATATTGGATGATATTTTATGATTCTATGATCCTCTAAAGTTTTTTATTTCAATACCTACAATGTTCAAATTTTCTATCTATACATATAATAAAATTGTAACTAAGTCGAATCTGTACATTAAATATTTTTTGGAAAATCTTATTGAAATAGACATTATTTTCGATACAGAGGCAGAATTTATAGTTTTTAGAATTTTTGGCTGTCTGTCTGTCTGTTATCTCATCACGGAAAAACCACTGGAGGGATTTTGATGAAATTTGGTATGATGATAGCTGGTTATCCGGGTCAACATAAAGGATACTTTTTACAGCGGGAAAATATCTCATCTCTGAGAAATCGATACTAAACGTTAAAACGTAAGTAGGGACGAACCCGAGCGAAGCTTGGATGAGTCGCTAGTTCTTCAATAATTGTCGAATAACATCATGTCTAGGTATCATCATAAAGTTTTATTATTTTTCATTGCGTCCCTAAATTAATCTTGTGGTTGTAGTTTAAAAAAAATATATAATGAATAAGTAAGACACACGACAACTCAGTTTTGATAAACGATGTTTTAACTAACAACGCTGCTCTAGTACAACAAACAGTTCTTATTCTCAACAGAAAAATGCAACGCGTAATTGTAAATGTTCACAAAGGTAATATAATATTTGTTAGGCACGTGTCAAGGACTGCACTTACTGGTGAGGTTTGTTGATTACAATTAAATTATTACAATAGAAATACATGATTCATATAATTATATTCTAACATTTAGTATTTGTCAGCTTGAGCTCTTTTATATTTTTAAAAACCTACTATTATTTTTATTATTGTTGTCTGCGATGTAGAAATAACTGTGGCACAAAGTTTTTTTTATTATCAACAGACATACATATTTCTAAATGTATTAAAACTTACAGGTGACTTATATATAAAAAAGCATTGCCCGCGGCTTCGCCCCCGTTCAGATTACCAAGAACCAAACTCTTAGGTTTTACTTAGATTATTCTTATACTTAGATTATATATTTTACAAGGAAAGTAAATTTTAATATATGCGAAGACGCGAACCGAAATTACAATAAAAAAACTTACTTTTGGCCTAAAAATCTACTTCTATACATATAATAAAATTGTAAGTAAGCCGAATCTGTACATCAAATTTTTTTTTGGAAAATCTTATTGAAATAAACATTATTTTCGATACAGAGGCCAAATCTATAGTTTTTAGAATTTTTGTCCGTCTGTTTGTTACCGCATCACAGAAAAACCACCGAAGGGATTTTGATGAAATTTGGTATGATGATAGCTGGTTATCCAGGTCAACATATAGGATACTTTTTACCGCGGGAAAATATCTCGTTTCTGAGAAAAAATACAAAAACTGCAATGTAAGGGTATACTAATATGTATGAAAAACCTAAGAATTTGGTTTTTGGCCATCAGAACGCGGGCGGAGCCGCGGGCAATGCATAAACGATATTGTAATAGTTATTATGAATCATGTCCCTCTGATTAACACATTCTGACATCATCATAAAATTGCAAAATATTATTTTTGTTTATTTGTAAACAAACGGAAAATCCGTACCGATTACGATACGATTTACTTCGTATGGTATTAGGGGTTTACATATAAGGTTTCAGTGACAAAGCGAATAAGTATAAAAGATCGAGATGATCGACAAACGACCGAAATTGATTTTTTACTGCAATTTCTATATAGACTCTTCTATATAATGGAACAAGACACTGAAGGTTCCTGTGGGTTAAAACGGTATTTTTACTCAAAGACAGATTTTAATCAGAATTCAATCAAATTGAATTCGAACAAAATTAATTTCATCAAAATCTGTCCGGTGGTTTTCTCGTGATGTGCTCCTAGACAGGCAGACAAATAGACAAAAATTCTAAAAACTAAAGATTCGGCTGCTGTATCGATAATATTATTTCAATATAAGACTCAAAAAACATTTAATGTGCAGATTCGAATTTTACGATATAGATTATAGATAAATCTATAAATAAAGATGAATCTATCCGATGCTAGCTAGTGTCACTAGGATCGCGTGGCCGTAGGTTACCGCACGCGACCATTGTTTACTTTTAAACGAGCACGCGGGGTCAGCCGGCACGATCAGTGTAGCGCTAAATTGCTGATTTAGCTACATCGACCATTATTTGTACCTACTTATTTTTATAGCAAGAATATTCATCGATTTAAAAATACCACCAAAGTATATAATATAATGTAGTAAATATTAATAAAACTATCTTTGCAGATTATTTCACGGATTTATTATGATTTTTGGTTCCCGACCGAATGGTCACGGGAGATTATTTAATTTATTTTTATCAAAATCAATACGCGAAATAATCCCAAAAGATAGTTTTATTTAAAACTAGCATCACACAAATGAATGCCCCCAACGGGACTCGAATCCCTAACTGCTGGCACAGCAAGTAGGGTCATTACAAACTGAGCCAAACGTGTCGTCAATAATGATTGAAAGTTCAATAACACTAGAGGTTAATCCTAGTAATTTTATCCTACATTAAGTTGGAAGGTCCGTGAAATGACTAACGCAAAACGTAAACGTATAATTTTTCCATCTGATTCGTCATCTAATTGGTACATATGATATCGTAATAAGATGACGTACAGTAGGACAACATACTCGTAATTGAGATGCATACCTACGTAACGTAAGTGCGGTAAGATGTCATTTTCTGGTAAACCTTGAGATTTTTCTAAGCAAAGTATTATTAAATATTTTTCTACACTATTATTACTTCTCAAATATGAGTAGTGAGTAGGTACACTATGTTTAAATGAAACGGCAAGTTTACAAAATATATCTATCAAAAAAAATCTCAAATGTATAAATCACTAGCAACTCCCCTATCTTCCCTAGGTTGATTCCCCATACAAATTTTCATGCCCATGTTCACCCCCTTAAGAGATGATTTCCGGGATAAAAAGTATCTTATGACCTTCGCAGGGTCTCAAACTATCTTTTTACTAAATTTCCTCTAAATGGATACAGCAGATCCAGAGATTACCTCCTGCAACCTCACAAACTCACAAACTTTACCTCTTCATAATATTAGTATAGATATTATAGATTTATATGAATTACAGTTACTTAAGTTAACTTTAAGTAATTGATTTAATAAAATATAACATTTCCAATTCCGTACTCCGTATATATAATCAAAATGTGATATTAGTAGATTATAACCACAGTGTACTGAAACGTAGTCGTAGAGTCAGTTTCCGTTCTACATAGAGTCAGTGAAAGAGGTTGTTGACTTTACATATTAATTCTAAATGTAGAACTATCGGTATACTAAATTCATGAACAATTACTTAGCGGTTAAATTTCCATTCGTTGTAAATTACAAGGAATAATTACGTATCAATGGAAACACATACAAAATGTCCCTGCAAAGCTTATAAGGCTTCTTGGTAATATTCCATAAAGGTTTCCGTTCGTATATGGCTTTGACGAACAAACAATTATCTAAACAGTAGTTTTACTTATTGCATCCTAAGTTATTTTATTCTACCATTTTATGACGTTATCAACATTTTTTTTTTAAATTCATTAAACTTGCCACACTTATTATATATTCGTGAGGAAATCTAGTTTTTTTAAGGTGATAAATAGCACTAATCTAATCTAAGTATCGATAATAATTAATCATATTTTTTTTCTATCTATGCTTCAAACAAAATCAAACATTCAAAATTTAATTATAACAAAAATTTTTTTTACTAATATGAAGAAAGGTCTTTACTTATTTAGTTACTAGCACTAGCCCTCGTTTTTTCCCGCGTAATTTAAAAATAACGGTATCCATACAAACTTCCTACTTCTTCTTTACCATTTTAAGGGTTGACATTTCAAAAATCTATCCCTTAATGTGGAATCTGCCTTCCAAATTTCAAGTTTGCAAATAAGTTTGCGAGTAATATTTTTAAACAGCAAATTTGTTCAAAAATAAAATTGATTAATGTGAAGTGTAAAAAATTTATTTATTATTAACTGTTTCATTATTTACTGTGTTGTTAAATTTATTTATTACTAATTAAAAATGCAATTATATGAAGCAAAGTGTATTTAGTAGCGTATCGTGACAATTTGACTTTAGGTTTCCAAGAATCAAAGATGCTTATCTTCAAAGGAACTCGTAAACTATTTCTGTTATAAGATTTTTCTAAAACCTGTCAAAACGTCCATTAACAATGAATTTGAAACGAACTTAGGAAACCACGATAAGTAAAGTGTCATAATAAAAGTAGATTTACTGCTTTTTATCCAGTTCTTTTTAAAAATATAATAAGTAAAGTAAAAATATAATAAGTAAAGTAAAAAAGTATCATTATTTTTATCATAAAATATCTGCAACTCCATGTACATGTATATATATATATATATATATATATATATATATATATATATATGTATAGATGTTTTAAATATACTATATTTATTATATTTAAAGATATATAGAATAACCTTTATTAATCTAAATAACTAAAATTTTTAAACTTTTTTATATTTCTGTTTACGTAAAAGTTTTTATTTTATTATTTTTATGGCTAAAAAATACTAATCAATACCTTCAATAATTAAATAGTTAACTAATGAGTAAGCTTAGTGATGTTTTTTTTATTGAGTTTGACATAATTATTTAAGTTAGCCAGCTGTGTTAAAAAGTTACACGTCATATATAAAAAAATAAATTAAAAAAATGCACGCGTAGAAAAGAACTTGCGCGGGAAACACTTAAGAGATTCCCTTTTTTTGTCGGTTATATAGGTACATGTACCTTAGGCTCTATCTCTATTAGGCTCAATCGTTCAAATGATTAATGCTAATCATAATAATAAAAATAAAAAGAAAACAATTTTCTTTACCTAGTTATATATATATATATATATATATATATATATATATATATATATATATATATATGTTTAAAAAATTAGGTATCTGTTGTCTTGTCACATATAAAGATGACAGCTTAAGGATGAGATGACAGCAAGAATTTCTTCCCCGGTCCACTCTGCTGCAAGAGAAGTACCAGGAGGATGGTACACCATTCACCGAAGTGGGCCACCAGCGTTGTCTTTTGGTTTCACGCCCGGCTGGGTTGCCAGAAGCTAATGAGCCCTCCACCACGACAAGGTGAACATACCTCATGCATGTTCACCTCATGAGGGGGAGGAGGGAGTGGGGGGGAGCATATGTTCCTGCTATATATTGATAGTTAAGTTATAGATAAGTTATTGAACTTTGATTCTCACTAAAACCTTTTAACAGCAAGTAACAATAATATCAATATTAGTATGTTATCTTTGTTAGCGATAAGCAAAACGCTTATTTGAATACTTCTGTTCAAATATATCGGTCTTTTTGATATTGTTCAGTTCAACTATGGACAAACAAACATTTGTGAACACGTTTTAAATTTATAACACTATTAACAGTAAATAAATATGATTAGTAAATGAGTAATACAACACTTTAATCAACAATTTGTAATGAAAAGTATATTGCCCGATTTCACCAACATCCCATAAGCACCACTTACGTATGGGATCCCTAGCTTAAAAGTTCCCCTAAACTAGCCCCTATATTAAATTTTGTTTTACCATCGTCAGAGCCCGTATTTCTAGTACCTATATTTAAGTGGCATTTTAACATTTAGGTGACCCCTAACTGTCGGCGAAACAGAATCTGTCCCCTAACAGCCCCCTAACCATGCTTAGGGAATCCCTTAAACTTAGGTGACGTTGGTGAACTCGGCCACATATCGACTTTATAAAATTCATTCCTTGACTGATTGTCAGACAACGTAAGAGTCTATACTGCTGGCTTTTAAAATTGAAATTTTACACAACAGTTTTTTTTATCCTTATATAAAGAAGGAAGGCATAAGTTTCATGTTCATGCATAATCTTTGTAAACCCAAATACTTAAAAATGTATATAGTAAATTACTATGGAAATATTATAATTGATGATGATGTTCTCCTAGCCGATTCCGGCTACGGCGGCCAATCTCATTAAGACTAGCCAACTGCGCAGGAGATATTATAGTGCACAAGTGTACGCGCAAACACAAGGGCACTCTCTATTCCTGTCACTCTCATACTCCGGTGGGACGACTGCTCGACACGACCAGTGAGAGTTAAGGCGCAGGACCGAAGGCTTTACGTGCTCTCCGAGGCACGGGGGTGAAACACCACCAACTTCCCAACTCCGGACTGTTACTGAGACTTACTATACAGAAAGACTCAATAACTAAACTTGGCCCGACCCGGGACTCGAACCCAGGACCTCCGAGTGTGCAGACGTACATGCTGGCCACTATACCACCGAGGCAGTTATATAATTATCGAAATATATAATTCGATGTAGCTTTTTAGTTTAAAATAATTACTAATAGTACCTCGAATGCCATAGTTAGAGGATCAAAAGTTTAAGAGACTACTCTAATGGTAATGTGTATGGCAAATTATTAATATAGATGAACAGTTAACTTATATTTGAACTGAGTATATTTACCGTTTTTAAAGTTGGTTTAAAATAAATAGGATTTTATAAATAGACGTTTAACTCTAAGATACGTATATAGGTCAAACCCTGGTAAATGTTCACGCGTCGTAAATGAGAAATGGCTCTACTGACCCCATTATTAGTTTTGGATATATCTAAATAAATTTAACTGGTTTATATTTTAAACTAGCGACTCACTCTCGCTTCGCTCGGGTTCGTCCCTAGGTTGATTCCCCATACAAGCTTTCATCCCCATTTTCAATTCCTTAAGGGATGACTTCCGGAACAAAAAATATCCTATCCTTTCCATGGTCTCAAACTATCTTCTTATCAAATTTCATCCAAATCGTTCCGGTAGTTTTAGGGTTTATTCGTTACAAACGTACAAAAATACAAATCTTTACTTTTATAATAGTAGTGTAGATGTATAAAAATATGGTAAGTAATGCAAAATTATTTGCATTGCATGTTTTGAGAGTTGCGTGCTCTATACTACTCATAACTATGTAAAAAATAACTTACAAGGTAACATCAAATCTAATTTTATCATAAGAACCAGAAGTCAGTCAATATTTTAATATGCTTATAATTTCACTAAAGCCTTAAAATAAAGTCTTAGCGAGGTCAAAGTTGTTGTGTTTCTTATATTTTCGTCTATGCTATGTCAATTTATTGTTCGAACGAAACTCGTTGACCGCTGGACGGATTTTAGTTTATTTATTGTTATTAAAATAACAAAAAAGCTGATTTTCTTTAAAAAACTTTCAGAAAAAATAATTTTAAGACATCCGTTTTCGCGCTTGCGAAGTGCACTACAACACGACTGATTAAATATGCCGAGCGGTGCCGCAGGTAGTAACTAGCACTTAAATATTTTTTATCTGTAACTTATTCGGGGTGGATTTTCAGCCATTACTCTCTATACGTTCTTTTTCTTCCTTAATTCTTTTTAAATATGTTTATCACAAAGCTCTATACGCTCCTATTATAGAAATTCGACTCAATGGAACTTTTTGTAGTAAATTTAATAGTAAAAACGATCCATTCATCCATTTTTTTGAAATATATTTTCATCATAGTTTGCAGGACAAAAAAGTGTTAAAAAACATATTTTCCATACAATTTGTATGGGAAAACTTAAAGTTCGATGGAGAACCTCTTAGAATTGGAATTTTGAGCTCCGCTTTTAACAGGAGCTTTGTTGGGACATTTTCTAAAAATATCGTCATTTTTTGGCACACCCTAATATATATACAAGAATTGAAAAAGAATTGTTTTAAATGAAAGTATCTTTCCGGATTATTTCGCGGATTTAATTTGATAATCTCCCGATAGTCTCTCCCGTGACCACGATTGCTGTAAAGCATTCAAAACGTCGCGAACCAAAACTCAAAATAACTCCGTGAAATAATCCGAAAAGATCCGTTTTATTTAAAATGTCAAATATTCGCGTATACCTTGTTACTTATGATAATGATCATAGAAAATGAGGTTCAAATTATTTTGCTAAACACGAACTCCATAAACCTACAGCTTATTATACAGGGAAATACAAACGCAAGTTCTGAATATTAACACAATCGAGATGACCCCATTACGCCAGATCTTGTCAGTTTTCTCCGTTATCGTACATAAACCAAGAAAACATTCGTATGAAAAGCTTCTGTAGTTTTAAACTACATAAACGAAAATAAATTTAATAATAAAATCAGCATAAACTCACTCGTCATTTTATAGGGCTTTGATTTAGTTGCGCTCTACATTTTGATCTCTAGCACGTTCCTAGTGTTTTTTTTTATCTGTAGATAAATTATAAAAAAACTAGCGGCTCACCCTCGCTTCGCTCGGATTCGTCCCTGGCATGATGCCCAATACAAACTTTCATCCCCATTTTCACACCCTTACGGGATGATTTCTGGGATAAAAAGTATCCTATGTCTTTTCCAGGGTCTCACACTATCTTCTTGCCAAATTGCATCTAAATCAGTTCAGTAGATCCAGAACCACCTACAACGTCACAATCTCACAAACTCGCAAACTTTACCTCTTTATAATATTAGTAAAGATTACAGCCTATCAATTTGAAATATTTTTTTTTTATTTTTAAACCCCGATGCAAAAACGACGGGCTGTTATAAGTTTGACGTGTCTGTGTGTGTCTGTCTGTGGCATCGTAGCTCCCGAACGGATGAACCGATTTTGATTTTGTTTTTTTTTTTGTTTGAATGATGAATTAGTCGGGAGTATTCTTAATTATCTTTGATAAAAATCGGTCCAAGACGGTCGGTTTTTTTAATTTATCATATAATAATTGCAATACTCTTTCCATTTACATAAAATTTATTTTTTGTTAAACCTTAATGAGTTCTTTGAGGTTTAATAACCTGAGGTTTCGCATAGAAACTGCTAGGATGAGATTGATATTTTCTATAACTATATTTAACCCGTTGAGTCTACTCTAGTCAGTAGCTATAATAATATCAATGGTAAATGAAGTCACGATCGTTTGAATTGGAGAATTTATGTTTATGATTATATTGTTAATCGAGCAAATGTAAGTGCAAATCCGTTACACACTAAAATGGAAGTAACGGTTGATATCAGATTAATTTGCACGTAATCTAAAAATATAGGAATTGATATAGTTAATGTAAACATTTTTATTCAGAAGGATTATCGAGTCAGAAAGTACCGCGGTCTTGAAGACAGTGTCGAAGGAAACTCTACAAAAAAATTTAAATATTATCGCCACAAGATATTTAAAGTGGTTCACATATATATATATTTTAAATACATATATTTAAGCTAAAATAGGTTTATAAAACGTTTATCTATGACTTTGATGTTTCTTTCTAAGAAAGAAGCACTAAGAGAAAAGCAAAGAGTGTTTTAAAATTTTTTACATAAGAATGAAGAATGATAATATTTACTCTTAAGAGTTCACAGCATTTGAAATCCTTACATACATATGTTTGTAAAACATTTTTTTTTATTTACGATGACTCCCAATAACCTATTTATCTGAAGGAAAACTCAACTTACAAGAGATAAAAGACAACCTCTCTACAAATTATGTCAATTTTCTATCGGTAGGAAAGGAAATCACAGATATATAGATTATTGAGAACCACAACTAATGTAATAGGTACATAGATAGGTACCTCGATAATAGTTTTGTATAAAAATGTTAAAAATTTTACAACATTTTTTCTTACCATTAAACAACTAATGATGACATACTGTTAATATCTTATTACTTAGATTATCGTTAGGTAAATAATTGTTTGTTGCTTCCGGTATATTACTGCATATTATTATAATAGTGATACTTAAACACACAATTCATTCTTATTACTTCTAATAAGACGTTACTTGTTATCTAACCAACGGATAAACATGTGAGCGAATGGATACAAGTTTTTCCTTGATTCTTAGGACATAGTAAATAATAAAAAAATATTACATTCAAAATTAGCAGTGGTAGCCCAGTGGCAAGGTCTCGCTTGGGAAACCGATTGAAGCGGGTTCGAATCCCAGGTCTCGCACCTCTGATATTAACACGTTCGAATTATTTTCCAACATGATTACCACTTGTCTTACCGTGAAGGAAAAAATTGTCTGGAAACCTGCATGTCTGAGAGAACCTAGCAAGTTTTCGAAAGACATGTGAAGTCCGCCAACCCGAACTCGGCCAGTGCGGTGGACTATGGCCTGATCCCCTCGTATTGAAGGGAGGCCCGTGCCCAGCATTGATTGGGACTTAAAAAAGGGCCGATTTTTTTTATATTCATAATTGACTATTCTTTCATACATTCAAAATGTACAAAATAAGAGATCTCAGCTTTGTGTATTCTGTGGATTTTTAAAATTTCAGAAGTATTAAAGATAGCTATAAAATATTTATTAAAAACAGATTAATTATATTCCTTTTCATTTATATCAATGAAGGTGCGTTTGAACAAGATACACTATAAAAAAAGAACTATTTATATAACAACTGAACATACAACGTACTTACATTCAATGAACAATTGCAAAAACATGACTGTTAATGATACAACAAAAAAAATATAAAAACGCGTGTATGCGTAAAAGTTGCCATAATTAAAGCCTGAAACCGGACGAGGCGGTTTGCTCTTCATTATTCTGATGGGAACATTCCTAACCAACGAGATTTTCATAAAAAAGTTAACTAAACCAACCAGCCCTTTGCATTCTGAAATAAGTACCTAATATAAACTGACAAAATAATAGCGCTTATATTCATATTTAAAGTATATTTTTCTCGAGTTATATAAAACATAAAAAAATTTAAAGAAAAAACAATAAAATACATAATAATTAAAAATTAAATTTATTATTATAAAATTAGATATTTATTCTTGAGGATAGCACGCACCGTTGATTAAAAATAGATGAAGTACCCGTTTTACAATTGCAGAAGATATAATATCCTCATATCATAATATCCGACCAACCTCAATGAGAGTAGCCAGCGCAGGAGATATTATAGTGTACTAGCATTGCCCGCGGCTCCGCCCGCGTTCAGATTACCAAAAACCAAATTCTTAGGTTCTACATATTAGTATACACTTACAATGCAGTTTTTGTATTTTGTATCCTATATGTTGACCCGGATAACCAGCTATCACCATACCAAATTTCATGAAAATCCCTCTAGTGGTTTTTCCGTGATGCCGTAACAGACAGACAGACAAAAATTCGAAAAACTATAGATTCGGCATCTATATAGATAATAATGTCTATTTCAATAAGATTTTCCAAAAAATATTAAATATACAGATTCGGCTTAGTTACAATTTTACTATATGTATAGACAAGTATGCTTGCAGATAAAAATATACACTGTTTTCTTTTACTCCCAAATTCCAATGCCTTAATTCGACAGTCCCGGTGAGAGATCAGCGTAACAGGCTCGTATTAAGCGTAAATATACGCATACGTATGTAATAGAGATATCATTTGTATATTATAATACTATAAATATTAATATCCGTTTAAATCCGTCCGCGTACTGACATAGACTATTATTTATCCCGGTATATTAAGTTGTTTTATTAGTTTTTTGCAAAATCTATCGTCAACTCTGTCTGAATATCCGTTACTCTACTTGTTCCTTTTTTTTTTAATTACAAGTATACTTAATTATGTATACAAAACAGATGTACACTTAATTATTACTGTACAAGTTATGTCCGCGTGGAACAGTGGCGAGAATGTTAGCCGCATTCCCTCCCTCGTTGACTGGCAATGCCGATTCTTTGGGCGAGGACGAGCCAGCTCTCCTGTCACCAGTAGAGACGACAAGACGAGTTGTTATGTCATTTTAGAAGTATTTAACACTTTGACATAGACTAAGGGTTTTTACAGGAAATAGTATAAAGATATAATTTTGACTAAGAGAGGCGTATTTACGCAACTTGAGTAGTTTAGCCCTTCGCTTGCTCTCGTATAAAGGGAGAATCATGAATGACGATGAGCCAAAAAGAAACAACAATGAGACTTGTTAATAGCAAGTAATAAATAAATTAGATACTCGTTTTGTTAGTATTTATTTTAAGCTTAAATGCGTAAAGTAATTGTTAGACAAAGCTTTATTCGCGTGACACGTTTAAAGACAAATCACGATAGGATGTAGGCGGAAAATTATGCCATGAGTCAGTTCTGACCACTATTTAGTTCGATGAGTTTATTTAATAACACGGTAATTATATATAAGTACTTATATCTAATTACCGTATATTTATCAACTTAATTTACTTTAATGAGAAATTTTCTTAGTAATATTGTCGTTTTTGGTGCTGATTGATTTCTTATATCCATAGGGTAGGTATCTAAAAAATATGTTTATAAACCTTATAACTAAGCAGTATGGCCTATAACTTATTAGAAATAAATAAGTTGCGTCTCTACATTATATAGACTAGCTTACGCCTGCGACCATGTTGTTACAATGATTAAAATACTTAGAGGATATTTTATCTGAGAGTTATATTTGCTTGTTAGTTATGGTTTTTTTTCTATCATCTATCCCGCGATAACCCTCTTATGTTATCAGGATAAAAAGTAACCTACATATGTCAATATCGCCTCATTCTCAAACCGTCAATGAAAGTTAAAAATTAGCACTATACTCTATCAAGTCCAATATAAGTTAGCTTTTTAAAATCACAGACAAACAGGTTTCAGTAATTTACGCAATTAATAATTAGAGATAAAAGATAAACTGATTGTTAATATAATTTAATGCTCTAGAAACAAAGTTAATTGTACAAATAATACTCGTACAATCAAATGAATTAGAACGTGTGAATCGGTGCGTTAGGCAATGCCTGTTATTTCCAATGTCATGTCGGTTAAATTTAACCAACTGGTTAAAGCAAACCTTATAATTACTGAACAATGGCGAAAATTGTAACTCAATAATACTTCCGTGCTATTTACTTTTTCTGTCACATTTTCCCGCTAAATAATAGGTATCCCAATAAATATGACTGATTAGAAAAAACTATCTTTTCGTTTTTTTTTCTCGGATCTATTTTAATTATCGGTCTCCGATGTTTCGAATGATTTATATCAGTCATGGCCACGGGAGAGATTATGATTGCTGTAAAGCTTTGTAGTTTTATTTAAAATATTAAATATTCGTGTAAATTTAGGAAAGTAAACGACTGGCTAGGTTTTGCACTCGGATCTGTCCAAATACGCATATCAAGCAATGTATATATTAATGATATGAGGTATCTCCATTCCAAACATGCAAACTCGTTGAGCTGTTTCATCGTAAAAAAGTTACAAGCACAAACATTCATATATGAAATCAGATCTAGTTATTGTTAATACGGGTTAAGTCAAATTATTTCGATTTGCTTATGTTTTAATGGCATATTACATCCTTTAAATATTGCGTATTACATTTGAAATAATTCAAGAAAAAGAAAAAATAAATAAAATTACTTTATATTTGTATGTATACTGTTACTTTTAACTTTTAACTGCATAATTACTTTATGTTTTATTATGTGGTAACATTTAGTTATTTTTAAATTCAAAATTTTTATATAATAAGTATCATTTTATCGTGGTGGTAAGCTTTTGTTTATGTGTTGTGAATCTGTGGAAACTTGGTTGGTTTTTAGTATTACTTATATATGTTTTAGAATGTAATTATTTATGGTACTGTTTGTTTCCCTTGAAAAGCTAATAAATAAATAAATAAATACCTATATAAGAGATATTAAAGCAATTTTAATATCTCAATTATTACAATATATTATAATCTGTACAATTTGTATTCAACATTTGTTCTAATTATTAGATAATACCTGGGCCACCGAGCTTCGCTCGAAGTTTTTGGTCCAAAGTACAAATTTCTTTTTTTTTAAAAATTAAAAACTTAATTAAATACAAAAAAAAAACAAACAAAAAAAATTATACCTTCACGTCAATCTTGCGCCTTGGTCGCTTGACCATGATGCATATGTCCGAGCGTACGAAATTATCGACCATATTTTGCGTGGGATAATGCGAAAAAAAAACCATTATAACCATTACATAACCATTATGCTGGCAAAATATTCCCATAGGATAAAAAAGTTCTTCTATTTTACTTTAATAACATTTAAATTGGAACGTGCCGGCTGGTTGGCTGATTCACACACGGTTCTCCAGAATCGGATCAGCAACCAGCCAGCATTCAAAAATCGGTTATCTTTTATTATAGTGACCGAATTATATGTAAAATGAGAGTATCAAAAAATGCAAAAAAAAAACGCAAATTCCGTCAAATAAAACGTGTAATTGATTGACCTATTAATTTCATTAAATATTACGCATAAGATAAATATATCGAAAATGATACATAATTATATGTAAAATATACAAACGCGAATCTAAACTTAATAAAACAATAAAAAAAGCAGTCATGAGGACTGCCGATAGAAGTGAAAACTTAAAACTATAAACAAACAGTTGTTATTTTTGGATAATCAAATTAATTGTTAAAATAAAATTGTTTACATTTATCTGGTTTTGACATCTATCGGCACTCTAAGTGTTAGCGTTAACACGGCACGTGACCATGTCGATGACGACTTACATGAATTTACTCCCCATCCAAACCTGCCTATAGAAGTTATCACTTCAAAAAATACAAAACATGACTCACCTAAGCAAACACGTGAGTTGCACGTCATTCTGGTAGCGTGCGAGTGCGGGCGCGCCCTCCACGCGCACCGCGTTCACTTTGTCGCGGAGGGACGTACCGCAACCGCCGCAACGTTCCTTTAGTATGGACAGGATGTTTGGTTGTCTGAGGAATGCCACCACCTGAGAACAATCATATTATAAATAAGTTGACCAGACAAATGTTATCCTATCCCAAGTCATACAAAATTTGTACTAAAAAGTACTACTGTAAAAGTGCAAAAATGCACTTTCAGTTTTCCGATTTTCAAGGAAATTTTTCCATTTTTCTACATTTAACAAAATGACAAATTAACCAACTCATCCGCTTATAAACATATAGCATTGCATTTTTAAATTATATAGATTATAACGTAATGCCCTACTGAGAGATTTAGGGCACGGCAGCCATTCTCACTGAGATTTGCGCCGAAGGCTATGTTACAGTACAAAAGTGTATGTTCAGACATAATTAGTGCACTGTCTATTTCCTATCATTCCCAAAGACCGGTGGAATGACAATTTGACACTTGGAGAGAAATTAGACGCAGGACGTGCAACTTTACGTATTCTTTTTATAGCAAAATATTAGAAAATATAAGATTAAAATATGACAGGGCAAATATGACTTGTAAAAAAATAATAGACCATTTAATAGAGTAGCATCAAGAAAAGTATTTATTACTTTCTTAGATTCCTGCGAATATTTGCCATTTTAAATATTTTTTCGAATATTTTCGCGAATTTATTTTAATTATTGGTTTTTGAATGGTTTACATAAATCATGGTCACGGGAGAGTCTTAGAGCACTTATTATAATAGAGAATGCAGCGACAC
Organism: Brenthis hecate; assembly: GCA_951806755.1. Lineage (NCBI taxonomy): Eukaryota > Metazoa > Arthropoda > Insecta > Lepidoptera > Nymphalidae > Brenthis > Brenthis hecate. The sequence continues at coordinate 2,886,108 of OX638281.1, forward strand.
TTCATTTCATGTTCCACACATCGACGATGTGTGTAATATGCTGGGTGCATGTTTTAAATATTATTTACCAACAAAAATTTATGCCATAAGAAAATTGAACTGGAGCTCTCCATCATAATAAGCAGAGCTTGGCAATGCTATATATACACCACTGTACTGCAATAGTGATTTAGTCATTCGAATGGGCCTAGGTATATACTTTTATTTTCACTTTCAACCGACTTCTTCAAAAAGGTGGAGGTTCTCAATTCCTCGAAATCTTTTTTTATGTATGTTCACCGATTAATCGAAGACGCCTGAATAGATTTGGAATATTCATTTTTTTGTTTCAAAGAGTATACTTCCCAGATAGTCCCATCGAAATTTTATCGAAATCGGTCGAACGGTTTTTAAAAAATCAACAATAAATTATTTTTGAATAAATGACTCAATCCAATATGTTATGAAAAAACTTTCTTCTTACAAACTACCTGCTCATTACATATAAACTAAAAATAGAATGAGAATGAGGTGAGAAATAAAAACTTAAAAAAAAACGACTTCCAGGCACTAAAGAGTAAAAATTACCAATGCCAGCCGATACAAATTAAAGCATACCGACTTCCAAAATATCTGATTAAGTATCTATTCTCAATGAAAACTCCGCTTGATTATTTGTTACTGTTTAGTGCCTGGAAGTGGTTTTTTTTTAATTTTTATCACTTACCTTATCGTTATATGCAATAGGAATTTCTTGCTGGATATGATGCGAGTAAAAATCTGAATTCGTAACTGGTGGCCGTGGCGGAGGTGTTGGGGCCTGAACAAAAAAAACTAAATTATTAACATTCTTAAATACATTAAATCCATAACAAAGTCATCTTTTTAATAAAAAAAATAACAACTACATACAATTTAACAATTAATAAAAAAACATACCATAATGCACAAACCACAGACTATAACAACAAATAAACGAAAAAATAAAGATGCATAAATTCAAACATAGGAAATGGAAACATGGTGATATATATCACTCATGGACGAGCAACAAAAACCATAAATAACATAACAGTTCTACACGTTCGTGCAAAATAATATCTATTGTCTAAAACAGCGTGCAAGAACGAGACGAAAATCATGCTACAAAGACAAACTAACAAAACACGAATTCATTTGCTATCTTGGATTGTGATTTGTGAATCTGTCTATGACTTTTAAAAATTGTGGGATTCTTTTATTATCAAATTAAATGACTTTTTGAACTTAATAAAAGCCGATTGTAGTAAAAATAATAACAAACTAAAAACAAAATTAATTTTCAATCGAGCTGTTACTAACATTCCTTATATGAATTATATTACTATAATCTGTAATTAATTTTTACATATTTTTTTATTTTATCACTAAAAGAAAAATAAACCAAAAATCAAAACCCAGATAGCACATTTCGTCAAACAACCCTAAACAACCTGGTCAGGCATTATCGGCCGTCGCCGCGGCGGCAGGAGGGGCGAGAAGGGCCCCGCCTGCGGCGCGCGCGGCAGCCGCGGGTCGATGAACGTGGTGCGCCGCATCACGTGGTCCACGAAGAAACGCTGCGGGTTTAGTCGGCGAGTGATAGTGACAGTTACAGTGACATAGACGTTTGATAGGTATTGTATTCAGCCCTTTTTAACGCCCCACTACTGGGCACGGGCCTCCCTTCAATACGAGGGGCTGATCCCCCATAGTCCACTACCCTGGCTAAGTGCGGGTTGGCGGTCTTCACATGTCGAATATTCGAAAACTTGCTAAGTTCTCTCAGACATGCAGGTTTCGTCACGATGTTTTCCTTCACCGCAAGGAAAGTGGTAATCACGTTAGAAATGATTCGCACATGAAAATATCAGAGTTGCGAGACCCTGGATTTGAACCCGCTTCACTCGGTTTCCCAAGCGAGCGCGTTACCACTGGGCTACCACTGCCTAAAGGATATGATGGATATTGGGATAGTTTTAATCTTTGACGTTGACATTAGATGTCGTATATATGTTTAAAATAAGGCAACCTAGTCACGGATATTGAAAGAATAGATATTTCACTACCTAATAACCACGAAAATAAAGAAAAATGGAATTTTAAATAAAAATTTTAAATAAAACTATCTTTTCGGATTTTGTCGCGGATTTATTTGCATGTCTCTCCCGTGACCATGAATGCTGTAAAGCATTCGAAACGTCGGGAAACAAAAATGCAAATAAATCCGCGACAAAATCCGAAAAGATAGTTTTATTTAAAAATGGAATTTTACAATTTGTGGAAACTTGTACGAATGCAGTGATATAAGTATTTTTTTTATTATCACATGTTATTTATTAATTTATTTTGTGTTATTTACGACCTAATCTATATGTATATTACTGATAAATAAAATTAAATAAGAGTTTCATGTCCATTACGTGTCCGGAAAGGTTGAACCGATTTTAAAGTGACTTTCGCTGGCTGACAAAGCTTCCAAAGGAGTATTATAGATATAATAAAGTTATAATATAAATAATAATACCTTTCCATTTCTATCCAGCTTCGAATCCCATCCCAAGGGCAGTTCTCTGTCCGTCTCACTGAACATGTTAACTAGCGCGACGAGATCCCGATTGTGTTGGTACCGTTCGAAGGACGAGGTGTCTCGCCGGATTTTTGAAATCATATGTTTGAGGGTTGAATTGCAATTGTAAAGAGATGACGCTTCCTGTAATGAAGAAAATGTTCCTATAGTTTTACGAGGTATAGATCAAAAAAGTAATAATATAGATCAATATTTACTTTCATAATTACATAATAAGTATTATAGATAGGAACGTTTATAAATGAGCAAAACTGTGATACTTCTTCAGGATGTAACTCATCTATACAGATAAACAAAATTGAAGTTTCTGTTTGTAGTGTCAAAATAACAGCTTTTTACTAAACGTTACATACAAAATTATATATGGAACTTATAAGAAAAACACAATTTTTGAAACCTTTGTCCGTCAGTGTTTGTTCCGGCTAATCTCCGAAACGGATGGACTGATTTTGACGGGACTTTAAATGGCACATAGCTGATGTTATAAAGAGTAATTTAGGCTACTTTTACTTCAGAAAAAGAATTAGGGTCCCGTAATAAAATCATTCGTTATGTGTTCATCCAATTTATCTCCATTTTGAATTTTATTAAAAAAATATTTTCGTCAACTAATACTCATTGCCATAACATTAAAATAAAAGCCAATTTTAATTTGAACTCACCAAATTCATATGCAGTATAGAGTAGAAGTCCGGTCTCGCTAGGAACTCGGCCGCCGGGTGGGGGGCGTGGGGCACTTGGGTGTCAGGCCGGGACGTGCTGGCCGCGGGCGGGGGAGACGAACTGGCCCCACGCTCCTCTTCGCCTAGCTGGGTTCGAGTCATTGTGCGACGTATTGATTGGTATCTGGAATCAAATTATAGGCAGTTAATAATTTTCAATGCATATATTTGTTAATTATAAAATTGCCTATTCGTTAACGCAGGATATGAGCTCTCTTCAGTCGGAATTTCACTAAAATCTCTGCAGCCATTGCAGCGTAAAGGAATAACAAATACAGGCATTCAAACATTATCCTTATAAAACTAGTGAATGGTCGCTTTACATGGGTGATGACTACACCCTAGTAAGAGTGCCACAAAACATATATTAATGTAATATCCCAAAACTATTATTTCATATAGCAAGATGTTATTAATGAAATAATTTTCAGAATATGTTCAATTGCTTCGGAGTTAATTTTAAACAAAAAACACATCCAACAAAGTTGAAATTGTTGCAAATTTTGGGAACGATCTCCATAACGTTTACATTATATGAAAGCAATCCATCTTGTCATTATATACATTGAACGTTTCCAAAAGCAGCAAATATAAAAAAAAAAATATCTTCATTATCGTTACAAGCAATTACTTCGAGCAAAACAAAATGAGCTAAATAAGGAGAACATTAAATCCAAAATGGCATTTTTACCTTCGATCTAATTGCCTTCTTTGTACTTCAGGCGCGGGCGATCTCGGAGCGCTTCCATTGGCGGCGGGTCGCTGCCACGTCGTCGTTCGATTGATGTGATCTATATAGAACACGCGACCATGGCTGTCCATACGTGCCTCCCAGCCTGCAATTATGATCAGACTAATCATATAATGATTATATTAATATCTACAGCTTACAGATAAATAAAATTGAAGTGTCTGTTTGTAATGTCAAAATAACAGCGTTTTACTGAATGCATATGAAATTATATACGTTAGGTACTACTAAAAAACACATTTTTTTTAAAAAATCTGTCTGTTCCGGATAATCTCTGAAACGGCTGGACTGATTTTGACGGGACTTTAACTGGAAGATTGCTGAAGTTATAGGGAGTAACATAGGCTACTTTTATTTTAGGAAAATAATTAGGGTTCCGCTCAAAAAAATTAAAATGTCGCTAGTTATATGAATATATCGGATACATAGTAAGATCCGGGTATAACAATAAAAGCGCTTAATAACACTCCCACTATATCGTATATTAAAATTATAGAAAACCACGTTTACGGGTATTCTCGTGCCGCCATTATAACAAATCATCCTTATTTATTTTTATTCATCTTTCATTCCATTCTACTCTTACAATAATATTATACGTCTCTTTTTACCCTAAAATCATTTTACACATACTTATAACCTCGCAAATCTCACAAGGACATTGACTTTTTGCAATTTTACTACAGAACTAGATATTGAGCATATAAAATATTAAAACTTTTAACAGGTTATAATTTATTACAATGACCTCAGGTCTAGCGAAAGCTACGATAGCTGCCAATACTTAATCTAGGAATAAGTATAGGAGACATGGAAAAAATATGGTACCAACATATTTCACCCTTGAAATATATAGACATACATTCATTTTTTATAATTCGATAGTCATTTCATCTACTAACAATCAAATATATAATATTAAATTTTAAAACAAAGATTAATCTATAAACAGTATAATGAATTTGGTGTTAAAAATATAATTAAAAAAATATTTTTTTAGTCTGACAGACAGACAAAAAGAATTTTTCCGGTGTTTAAGCTTTAGTATTGAGTGATCAATCATTTGGTATAATTTTATTAATAAATTTAAATGTACATCAATATGTAATAATAACAAATAATGTAAAATACGAGTATGATATTTGTCGCTATATTAGGTATATAAAATAGTAGAAGCTCGATTATTAATATTATTTTATTACTTTACCAATTATTTGGATGCACTACAAAAAGCACAACACTAATTCATCGTGCGACTACGATGATATTTGTATTGGTCATACTGATATATACAGAGTTAACTGCCTCGGTGGTGTAGTGGCTAGGATGTACGGCTGCACACCCGGAGGTCCTGGGTTCGAGTCCCGGGTCGGGCCAAGTTTAGTTATTGAGTCTTTCTATATAGTAAGTCTCAGTAACAGCCCGGAGTTGGGAAGTTGGCGGTGTTTCACCCCCGTGCCTCGGAGAGCACGTAAAGCCGTCGGTCCTGCGCCTTAACTCTCACCGATCGTGTCGAGTGGTCGTCCCACCGGAGTATGAGAGTGACAGGAATAGAGAGTGCACTTGTGTCTGCGCGTACACTTGTGCACTATAATATCTCCTGCGCAGTTGGCAAGTCTCAATGAGATTGGCCGCCGTAGCCGGAATCGGCTAGGAGAACATCATATACAGAGTGGAAGTTCAAAACACCTAGTAGATATTGCGCTTTTTATGTTATTACTAGCGGATTTTGTTCATAATAATAATAATAATAATAAAACACTTTATTGCACACCACACAAGAAATAAATAAAGAAGTGAAATATATAACAATAAAGCACAGCACGCGGCCTTATCGCTAGAAACGATCTCTTCCAGACAACCTTAGGGTAGAGGAATCAGTATATAAAAATGGTAGGCGGTGTACTTGCATAAATACATACGTAAATACATACATATATACACACATACATATAAACATGTTCACAATTTTATGGTTTTTTTTGTGCGAAACCCTATTTCTTTTTCTATAATAGAAAAATCCTAAGTTAATCCTTATAAAATCAGCTATCTGCCATTTTGGAGATTAGCCAGAACAAGTAGGCAGACACCCACACTGGAAAAAAATGTATTTTTCTTTTCTTATAAGAACCGTTTGTATATACTTTTATAATTTATGCATTTAGTAAAAAACCTGTTATTTTGATACTGCAAACAGACACTTCAATTTTATTTGTACATCTATTGCTTAATGGTAAACCGAAAATAAAACTTTATATGTACACTTGACATGTAACAGAAACAGTACATTAATAATAAAAAATAATTAAAAAGAACTCACCAGGAGGCAAAGGCTCTTCACATTCAATTATACCACCAATCATATTGGCCGGAAAATCTCCAGTCAAAGCCATCTGCCGCGAAGCTCTTTCTGGTATCGATGGCAATCTAATCCCAGCCATATGTCTCAAAGGCGTTGGTGAAGCCACAGCATTATCATTATCATCATTATCATCTATGGGTGGCCTTCGTAACACAACATCTTCCGGAGGTCCAGCGTGGACTATCGTGAAGTGATTGCTATTCACAAATTCTAAGTTTGGAGATCTAATCTCCGATGTTCTCAGTTCATTAGTAAATTCCACCATTTCAAAGTTTTCATGTCTGGTTTCCGAGTTTTGAATGGGTGGAGGATGTAGGTCAGGAGGTGGCAAGGGTCGTGGCCTTCTTGCATGGTGAGTAGGTGTTGGTGGGCATTGAGGCACACCCGAGGCAGCTAAAGCAGCCACTCGTGTCAATACCCTTGGATGTGGTCTCATAGGACTGTCTGGAGTATCCTTAGATGTATTCGCTTTATGGGGTGAATGTTTAGGAGTTCCTTCACATCCTAGGTTTTTTAATAAATGCCGAGGCAAGCTCGAATGCCTTGGTGTAGAACTATCGCAAGAATATTTTCGATTCATTATCATAGTTCCAACGCTTGGTATCTTATTAGATTCTTCTACAGGTGAAGTAGAATGTGACGAGTTACAGGAACTTGGAGCTTCAGGGCTAATATTACCATCGCGTCTTTCTTGACTTGGCCCATCGATATGCGAAGAATTTAAAAACGCTGTCATCATCGTTGGAGTAGCGCGACCTGAGCTTTGCCGCGTAAGAGGTTTATGACCTTTCAAGACTATTTCTTTTTCCTCAATTTGATTTCTATTATCATCTTCAAAATCTTGATGGTTACTTATATCATTAAGAAATGTATGCTGTTGTTTTTCTTCAGATTTTGCATGGTTTGGCGTAGAATGAAAGCTGTCAACATTTTTGTCTTTCCTAGCAAACGTGGTCGTAATATAATTGTCTGGACCTATATCTTTTATAAACATTATAGTATTCATATTTGCGCTTTGCGCACTATCAGGTACATCACTTGTTTTCTTATCATCGACTAACCTAGATACTTTCATAGAAACTGTTGATTCACATAAGCTGCCATCAGTCTCAGGTGTCGCCAAAGGCGCGACGTTTTGACATTCCCTTAAAAAGCTTGCAGTCGAGGACATCGGTACATGAGCACCGTTATAAAATTCTCCCGGCTTAAAATCATTAATATCTCCTTGTAAAGCTGCAGAGTTGGCAATATTATTGTCAGTAAAAAATTGTTCGTCCGTATCAATTAGCTCAAATGTAAAGGCATCTTCAGGTTTAGTTAATTTTTTAGGTTTCCGATGCCTTTGAACAATAGGAGGTAAAGCGTGCATTCTTTCTAAAGGTTTGTGTGATTGTCTAGGCGGTAAGGGCGGCACTGGAGATTTTTGAGCATCATTTGGCACATTTGCACCTTCGACGTCGTATACAAACTTCATAATTTTGCAAGGATTCTGGGGTGACCATATCTTGTAGTACTCCGTATCTGGTGATGTAGGCGATTCAAAGCCGATATTCGTATTGGTTTTTTTCTTAACACCGTTTAATGCTTGTGCGCCTCCTGTATCAACAGGGGGTGGGCATTTCTTTTTTACGCCTGAAGAGGTTGGCTTACAGTTCGGAGCACTTCGAGATTCACTATTTACAATTTGAGATTCAATACTATTATTAACTAGAGATTTACTAGGATCACATTTAATTTGTTCGAGATTCGCAGTCCCGCTACTATCTAAAGCGTTAATTGAGCATTTATTGACGTTTTCACTAAGATGCTTGATGTCCTGACTTGTGTTGACGAGTTCCATTCGGGGCATATTCTCAGAATTCATTTCAAAGCTCTCATTATTGTAAGAGAAATGCGAAACCTGGTCACCACTTCTCTTCCTTGAAATACCTTCTTTAAGACGTAACGGCAGTTTTTTGAGGTCAACTTTAAATCGTGACGGCAGAGAGGACGACTCCGCCACGCATTCGTCTTCTTCGCCATTGTAGTAGCGAAAGCACAAGAGCTGTTCACAGTCTGAAAAATGTAAAAATATTAAGTTAACAAGTGATGAATCAAATTAAAAATAATTAAAAATAATTCGATATAGAAATTCACCTTCATAAGGCTGATTGGGCTCATCAAGCAGCCACATTATATGGCCAGTGTCGCATCCGGTCGCCGGCACGAGCCTGGCGATACCGGCGATGCTCGCAGTCTCTGTAAACGGACATAATAAAAAATTATCGCTTTGCCATTTATGAACAATCGTTTTTGTCATTTTATATATACGTAATTAGTAATATACCAACGTGATATTACTTTATACTTTAATTAGTTCTTTGTTTCTATGTTCAAATAAATTCGACATTGGATGGTTAATGTACTGGTATTGCAGAAATTGCTATTTGCATTTATATTGAAGAAGGACATTATAATAAAAAACTAAGGAGATTATATGCAGGCGGATCTCAATATGAAAAACAAAACACGTGCAGGTGCAAAGAACTGAGAGCTACAATAAAAACAAACAAATATGCGACCAAGAAACAGCGAACGCGCGGTGGGACGAACCCTTCCGTTTTTTATCTAACAAAAATCAACGCGTAGGATGCGCAGTTTGGCGCTGGGGCATCACAAATTATGTGCCAGACGTAATCGCCGGATGCAGAAGTCGCCCGCACATTAATGCAAAATAATCGAAGCCACCGAATTGCCAGTTAATTGGGAAAACATGGCCATAAATAGCACGAACGCAAATTGATTTTGCAGAAAGATCGCTGCATCTACCAAGGTATTACCATATTTTGATTGGGGTTAAAATATGAGCGGAAAGTTAACATCTTCCTGCCGCTGATTAAGTGTTGGACACGCTCGTAAATATTGATCGTAGTCGAAATGTTTACATCAAACATTTATATTTAATTTAACCAAAACCGACTAAAGAATGATGTACGCTAACAATATCTGGAACTAAAATGGAGAAAAAAGTATAAGTAACGTAGGATGGATAAACTGCGGAATTATCTCGGGTCTGTTTCCGTTCGGAAATAATTACTTCCCCAGTCAAATTGACTGACGTGATCAATGGCCCCCATTACGTTTTTGTTTCTACGCATTGGAAATGAGCTCTCATTTGTAGATAAACATACAGTATGTGCAAACTGAAAATTGTTTAATCATCACCATTTCCTCGGTCGTTAAGCCGTTCTATTTGAAAAAATAAAGATTGAATAAATAGTGACGTTTTATTTAGACATGACATCTATACATACATGTAATAAAATTCTGAGTCGAATCTGTACATTATTTTTTGGAAAATCTTATTGAAATAGTCATTAATATTGATACCGAGGCCAAATCTATAGTTTTTAGAATTTTTGTCTGTCTGTCTGTCTGGGAACGCATCACGAGAAAACCACAGGGCAGATTTTAATGAAATTTGGTATGATGATAGCTCATTATCCAGGTCAACATATAGGATACTTTTTACTGCGGGAAATATCCCATCTCTGAGAAATCTGTACTACTATCTGTACGTCAAAACTAGGGACGAACCCAAGCGGAGCGAGGGTGAGTCGCTAATTACTTATATTATTTATTAACCTGTTAATAAGCTATGCGTGCATATTGGTAAGCCATTCTCACTTCTTTAAAAAAAATAGTTTTATATTTTTAATTTATGTTTTATTTGATATCGCTGTTGCTGTAACTACATATTTCGAAATGGCACTATATTTAAACGGGAATTAAATCATTTAATAATTTCAAAAGTGACTCGTCAAGAGTAGGTATACACGTACTATACGACTTATTTACAGGCACAGGCAAACCACCTTAAAGCTAGCGAAGCTTCAACTAAAAATTCTCCGCAATTCATTTTGCTTGTTAAGACCTTGCCTCAAACTGATTTCTATAATTTTAATTAAATTTGCATATTTTTTCGTAAAGTCAAACATCAAAGTGTTCTTTAAAGAGTTCATTGATTCCTGTCCCCAACATTTCAAAAGGAAATCAAATAATTTCCATAAAAAAAATTGAAACGGCAATTTAGGTATAGGTAGGAATTAATCAAAAAAACTACACCTGTTCACGTTCATTATGCGAATAAAATTGTTCTTTATATATTATAGTAATTATTTATAGTCAGATGAAGCGCAAATTCACTAGAATCGGAACATATACAATGACGGCGGCGGTGACGACACGCGTGACACAGGGCTATTTCCGGCGATGACGCAACATCCGCGTTTCCGCAGGATACGAGATACAATGTAGACAAGATCAACTGATGTACTTCCGCGGGATTTTGCTATGTCACACTCGAATATATGTTATCAATATAAGAGGAAATCCAGTTAAATAGATGAATAAAAATATTGGTCAAATTATCTGCTAAAAGCCGGGTACAAGGTACGCTCAGGGTGTAATGTTAATTTTTATTTTCTACATATATTCAATCTAATCAAATCGCGCTAATATAAATTAGACTGACAAATATATAATAGAAAGTCTGAATTCGGTAATTTTGGCTTTTATTTGGCCCTAGCTTTATAACAGACCTACTAGTGACTGACCCTTGCTTCGCTCGAGCGCGTCTCTACGCTTGAACGGTTAAGGAATGCATAAAACTCAAACGTTCTAGGAAATTTTTTTTTTCGGGCCAGAAACGTTCACAGGCGTTTACAGAGTAACCAACAGAGTTTCATCACAATCGGATTAATGGTTTGGGAACGCATAGAGGACTAGCATACAAATTAATTTTTATAGACATTGTCGCTTACATTTTATAATTCGGCTTCATAATATGCTAATTTGACGGGAATATTTAATTACATATATGTAGATATAAGATACAACTAATACCATCGACAGGATAGCAGGCGACAAGTACCTACGTTCAAGTTTGGTCAACAGAACTACATCACTATGTGTATTTAGGCACACACTTCAAAATTTTAATTAACTTTATTTCCTCAAGATCTTATTGCCGAAAACAGACTACAAAAACAATAGATAAAATCATATTTAGTTAATGATGACCTTATCATTTTAATTAAAACAACTTAGCAACAATGTAGATAAAATTAAGAACAAGAAAAAATGTATGATTAATATCTTTTCCGTCTATTTTTAAGAAGAACGCACAGGCATTTAAAAAAAGTTCGAGCCAAGTCTGACAAAATTTAAAGGAAACATCTGTTAATCATGGAGCTTCCCCGAGTCTTGGATCAAAATATATTTTTAGTATTTGTAAATCGGAAATCCATATATTAACTTCATTGGTATCTGGTATATTATTCTACTCACTATATAATCACGTAGAGCTAATCGCTCATAATCTAGCACTATTATTATAATCTATAGATTAAAGTATTTGTGCAGCGTTCCATAGAGTCCTATAATTATGAGCGTACCATGACAATCGAACAATGTGTCACGCCACCAGTTATTAGGCGGAAGTTTGTAGTTAAACTAAACTACGGTCATCTCAAGCCCTATTTGTTGATTCCAACGCCTACGACACTACTGTTTTAACTGTTTTTTTGGTTAATACGTTTTTAAGTGGAACTATCTGTATATTATAATTTTAACTCAAATTACCTTGATCCTGAAGTTGTCGAGAAAAAAAATTATATCGTGAAGACTTATTTAAAAAATAATTTTGTCGACAATATTTAATAAAGGCATGTAATAATAATGGGGTATGATATAACATAGGCGTACTAATTATAAGTTAATTGTATTTCAATAGGCAATAGTAAATCCGTTAGTTGAGGGATAAAATGAATCTGTTATCAACAGGACCAAAACTCAATGAGACTAGTTGAAACAAACACTGTCAACGCCAGACATCTGTTACAAAGAGACAAAACACCACAAACCACAGCACAAGCACTTCAGAATATCCGTCTCAAAATACCATTAGGACAACAGGAAACGCAAGTTTAAAGGGGTCGAGCCGATGACAGACCCCCATTAGCGAAGTGATGATTTGACAGCTTCACGAGGTTGTTAGAATGTTGACGTGTGACTAAATAACGTTACCAACTTTCACACGATTTGAAAAGTATTGTTTGTACCAACAACACTTCTAATCGATAGCGATGATTGAAGCTTTACAAACAAAAAAGAATAATTAAATACGATAACTCTTAATGACGGGTGGTAGGTGACGACTAAAACCGTAGGTACATCTGACTTAAAAAACTAAAGGACTTGAAAATCTCGTTGCGAATTAAAATTAAGCCAGAACACGTTTTTATAGTTTGGAGACAATATGTCTGTAAAGTCTAGTAATTTATTCGGGCTTTAATACATTCATTTACACGTTCGTCACTTTTATAGCCCAATCGTTACTCCAAGAGCAGACGCATTTTAAAATTCCTTCCCATTCATTCCCAACCATTAAGGACCGGTTAATTTTACGACGGTGGACCACTTAAAATTCCACGGTGCGAACACAAATCGCACCGGAAATTAAAATTTAAAAACGATATAATGCATGTTTGCACCTACATACGTTGGTACTATAAAATTAGTTTTTAAATGAAAAATAGAAGTAGGCACTGACAATTCGTCGATTATACTCTATAGTTATCGCTATATGGAAAGACAATTTTGACTAACAAAAATATTTGCTGCCCATGTATCATTTACCTTAGATTAAGTTAGGTTTATAGTTTAAAAAAAAAATGTTAAGAAATCTTCGCATTAGTGCTTATTTGTTTAAACTACAGATGCTTGTTTTAATTTACAATAGAGTTTTTATCCTCTATTTTAAAACAACGATTTATTTATAAGATTTATATAGGTACATGATATAAAAAAAATATTTTTCAGTTTTATTAACGTTTAGTATAGATTTTTTAGAGATGAGATATTTTCACGCAGTAAAAAGTATCCTATATGTTGATCCGAACAATCAGCTATCACCATACCAAATTACATCAAAATCCCTCCAGTAGTCTACCGTGATGCGGCCACAGACAGACAGACAAAAATTCTAAAAACCATAGATTCGGCCTCTGTATATCGATAATAATGTCTATTTCAATAAAATTTTCCAAAAAACATTTAATGTACAGATTCGACTGAGTTAGAATTTTATTATATATGTATTGAAAATGTGTTTTTAATTCCAATAAAATTGACATTTAAAAGTATATAATTCTGTATTAAAAATAAAAACTCTTTCGATAAATCGGTTATTTGCACAAATAAGCACTTAGACGACGAAATATCGATGTTTTTTTGTTTTCTTTTAGAAGATTTCTATAAAGCGAGTTTAATATCCGCTAAACATCCTTAGCAATAGCGGGACACTAATGAAGTCACGGACAACAGGTAAATGAAATAAAATATCAATCACTTACGATGATGTATTTATCTACCTTATATTACGTGTTTCTCGTAACTGGCCTCATTTCTCAGAAATCAGAGGCGCCTCCTTGATAACTTTTCCATACATTGATTATGTTAATTACAAGTATAATTCATTGCTAAGCTACAAGTGTCTGAAGTCTAAGAAATTTTTTAATTATAATAATTAATTTGTCTCGATTACTAAGCAGTAGAAGAGGCTTAGGGCATCAAGTTAATCAGATAAGGTTAAATAGCACGTTGTGCGAGTATTTTTTTTTTATTTTAAATTTTTTGTGGACATTTGATCTATTGGTATTTGAATAAATAAAACTTAAAACCGACATATCAACAAACAATGTAAGTCCGAGACGATTTAGACCTGTAAATAACTCAAAAAAGCAGGCGAAGCCGGGAAATCAGCCAGTAGTAGTAGCCAGGGTATAATAAGATATCTAATTACTAACGTCTACGAGTTATATAATCACGTAGCGTAAATGTTAACCATATCAGAAATACTTGTTTCTTAATAAAGTCTTTGAAAGAGTCGGCCGTTATCACCTTGTTTGGCACAAAACTTATATGGCATGCCAATAAGTTGTCTATTACGAGTATATACTTGGCAAACCATGAATAACTTTATTTACTGGACATTCATCCAAATCAGCCATTTTTTTAATTCAATTAAATTTAAAAAGCTAAGAGGGAAACGATATATATCTTTATAATACGTAAATAGTCTTTGTAATTTATTAATGACTAGCGACTCACACTTGCTCCGCTCGGGTTCGTCCCTACTTTTAACGTTTAGTATAGATTTCTCTGAGATGAGATAATTTCCCGCAGTAAAAAGTATCTTATATGTTGACCCGGATAATCAGCTATCATCATACCAAATTACATCAAAACACCTCTAGTTGTTTTTCCGTGATACGATCAGAGACAGACAGACAGACAAAAATTCAAAAACTATAGATTCAGCCTCTGTATTGATAGTAACGTACGTCTATTTCATTAATATTTTCAATAAAATATTTAATGTACATATTCGGCTTCGTTACAATTTTATTATATTTATACATAGATATTAATGATATATTGCAATTGCATAAAATGTCAGTTTAAAAAAGGTTTAGTTTCCATAAATTTCAATTTACTAAAATTACTACTTTTTCAATATACGTACATTTGGTACGGGCGAGTATATGGCAACGTTGTCGATCGGTCAATTAAATTTAACTCTAATAGCATCAACTGTCATTTACAGGTCCCACCCGTACAACTACGTTTGGTGTATTGATTGATACTTCTAATAATACTAACAGATACTGGAATATATGACTTAAAAAATATTTGATATTTATTTACTACTAGCAGAACCCACGGCTTCGCTCGCGCTAAAACTGCAAAAAATCTCTAAAAAGGTAGTTTCATACAAACTTTCATCCCTTTATTTATTAACCCCCTTATAGGATGAATTTCGAAAAATGCTAAAACACGTATTTATTTAATTTTATTGAAGAGCACTAATACCAAATTCCAAGTAATTCAGATTATAAATATTTTTTTGGATTGTATTATAACGTGTTTTCCCGTGGTAATTAGGTAATATCCTGCGGTAAAAAGTAGCCTATGTCACTCTCCAGAACTCCACCTTTCCAACTATCTCCAGACAAAAAATCACGCCGATCCGTCACACCGTTTCGATGTGAAATAAGGACAAATAAAAAAAAAACAAACAAACTTTCACATTTATAATATGGATTTAGTATTTACTAATCTAAATTTTTCTTTATAGAAAAAAAAGTAATAATACTAAGTTTATTTATAAAGCGTTAACTTTTTACTTTTTTATATAATTGTATTTTCGAAAAATATTTAAATTAAGGCGCAATTCACCGCAGTATTTGAATTAACATAATATCAACCACGTGCGATCCATTGATCGAGAGCGCTATAGTGGGGGTCCATTCACATTGCGCTCGCGCATCGATAGCGACCTCGCGATCATGCGCATACGCCACCGCAAACCGCACGCTTCAGATTACTCGTGTCATAATCATAAATGACACAATCTCTACATCTCAATGTCACTGAACTTCGAATAATACAAATTATTTGTTTTTAAATAACCCGTTCTTTATCTAATTTATATGTTAAACAACTTAATATCTGTATAGGTAAGTGTATTTTGGCATAATACTACCATTTTTGCTATTCCACACCCACAAAGTCATAGTGAATGAAAAGGTATTGCATGTGACATGAACAGACCGAAATAAAACAGATAGTTAGGTAATAAAGTAAATAGGTCTACAAGCAATGGATTAGGCAAGTGCTAATATTTGCGGACACCTACATCCGCCAACCTGTCGCACGCCGGCCGCTCAGGCCGTGGCTTTACAAGTCAATATGCTCCCACGAACAGGTAAACAGAATAATAAAAACTTCGCCAATCCAAAAATACTTTGGCCGATTCCAAGTCCATCAGCGTTCACGATTTAGGATGCGCGTGCATCATCAATCATGAAATTTTAAAAATAGAATAAAAAATTGTTATAAATGCAAAGCTGGTACAAAAGTACTGCCGTACAACGATATCGTCACATTTTCGTGTTGAAACTAAAAGTATTTCAAGCATGATTTTCTGTAAAGCTCCTCTATACATATAATAAAATTGTAACTAAGCCGAATCTGTACATTAAATATTTTTTGGATAATCTTATTGAAATAGACATTATTATGGACACAGAGGCCGAATCTATAGTTTTTAGAATTTTTGTCTGTCTGTCTGTCTGTTACCGCATCACGGAAAACCACTGGAGGGATTTTCATGAAATTGGGTATGGTGATAGCTGGTTATCCGAGTCAACATATAGGATAGTTTTTATCGCGGGAAAATATCTCATTTCTGAGAAAAAAAAAATACAAAAACTGCATTATAAGAGTATACTAATATGTAAAACCTAAAAATTTGGTTTTTGGTCATTTGAACGCGGGCGGAGCCGCGGGCAATGCTAGTATATAATGAAATAAATTATATGTTTAACTGTTCTTCCAGTTGGAAATATATGTGACTATAATACCTACACGTTTCATTATATTTGTAATGGTGCATGAACAGTTCCGCTTTATGCATTAGTAGGAGAATGCAATTATTTACATTAACATAAGCCATCGTCTCTAATGGATTACGAACAAGTGGAACAAAGGTCAAGGATTTACTAGTGCAGAGTTGAAAGTACGGAAATAACAGAATTATTCATAATTTCAAGGGTATAAACTAATATATATATATATATATATATATATATATATATATATATATATAATATATATATATATATATATATATACCTAATATTCACGATATACATATAAATGTTAGTTTTTTTGCTATAAAATAATAGCAAAGCAATATTTCCTTACAGTATAAGAAAATATAGGTTAGTGATAGCGAAATAAAATGAGTGAGCGTCCAGAAATATTACATATAAGACACATTTTTAAAACTTTTGACATTATAAAAATACATCAAACGAAAAGTACTATAACAATAAGCTGTAACTAACATATTGACGGCATTAATGTTCGATTTCACCAACATCACTTAAGCGACCACCTACGTATGGGATCCCTAGCTTAAAAGTTCCCCTTAAACTAGCCCATAAATTAAATTTCGTTTTACCATCGTCAGAGCCCGTATTTCTAGTACCTATATTTAGGTGGCATTTTATTTTTTTTTAATTTTTAGGTGACACCTGTCGGTGAAACAGAAACTGTCCCCTAACAGCCCCCTAACCATGCTTAGGGGATCCCTTAAACTCAGGTGACGTTGGTGAAATCGGCCATAAGCCACGTAGATATGATATGGTTTGAATACACGGAGCTGTGATCCTGATATCAGGTTTTGTTGAACAATTTTATCTTCTTTTATCATTACACTCATCTCTTTTGCAAATCCATATTATGTGGATTAAGTGGGATTGTTGCCAGAGGTTCTCACTTCTCAGTAATTTGATTATCACCGTTCGTACATGAGCCCGTCAATCGCTACAGCGTATATCTATACAGATAAATAAAATTGAAGTGTCTGTTTGTAATGTCAAAATAACAGCGTTTTACTGAATGCATATGAAATTATATATGGTAGTTATATGAAAAACACATTTTTTTTTAATTTTTGTCTGTCTGTCTATCGGTCTGTTTGTTCCGGATAATCTCTGAAACGGCTGCAATGATTTTGACGGGACTTTCACTGGGTGGTAGCTAATGTTATAGAGAGTAACATAGGCTTCTTTTATTTTTGAAATAGAATTAGGGTTCCGCTCAAAAAAATTAAAACGTACCTAGTACCTAGTACTTCGCTAGTTCTATAATATCCAGAAATTTTACATTAACCAGACGTACGAAATAATACAAATATTTAGTAGATATAGGAACGTTCTTAAGCGCGATATTTCTTACTCGATCGGCTATAGAGAAATATTAACACTCACATAGATCTTAGATACCACATGGCTTATCTATTTTTATTATAAAGAGGAAAGATGTGATATTTTGTTTGTGTGTTTGTACTGAATAGGCTCCGAAACTACTGAACCGATTTAGATGAAATTTGGTAAGAAGATAGTTTGCGACCCTGGGAAGGACATAGGATAGTTTTTATCCTGGAAATCATACCTTAAAGGGGTAAAAATGAGGATGAAAGTGTGTATGAGGAATCAACCTAGGGACGAACCCGAGCGAAGCGATGCTGAGTCGCTAGTCTATATATATTCTCATAGCGTAATGCTTTCATTGTGCTAATACTAGTATGCAAGTAGAATCAAAATTCCGCCAGCGGCATGCAAAAGCATCACTATGATCAGACAAGAACCGGGACGAACGACCTCAACGTTTGCGTAATGAATACAAAATGTTTAAACGGTTGATCGACTTATATGACCGAAAACGTGTTAGCTTACTTCGAGGAAAAAATCATTTACAATGAAAAAAAAATGACTGTAAAGGTTAAAATGAGATTTCATATATACATATATACAATCTGTATGGTTGATTTTTTTATTTATATGGGACCACTATTATTATTTACTCTTTAAAAAAAGAACAATCAAAAGGTAACATACACAGCAAAAAAAATTGAACACGGAAGAGCAGCTTTTGGATAAAAATTTATAATACTATAACCTTACACGTAGAGTTATAGGTATACCTATTTGTAATTACACGCATGTCAAATAATTATTGGTTAATTAGCCGTGTTGTTGCACATCACGAAATCTTGGTCATTTTTTAAATAAAAAAATATAAAAAACCTTATGAAATTACAAACCCTAAGACTTGAATTTCATATGTAGGCATAAATTACAAAAATAGTGTATTATTATATCTATAGCTACATATAATAAAATTCTGAGTCGAATCTGTACATTAAATTTTTTTTGGAAAATCTCATTAAAATAGTCATTATTATCGATACAGAGGCCGAATCTTTAGTTTTTAGAATTTTTATCTGTCTGGGACCGCATCACGAGAAAACCATTGGACAGATTTTGATAAAATTTGGTATGATGATAGCTAGTTATCTGCTTCAACATATAGGATACTTTTTATTGCGGGAAAATATCTCATCTCTGAGAAATCTATACTTTTACAACGATCCCGAGCGGAGCGAGGGTGAGTCGCTAGTTCTGTTATATTTATTTTGCTATTAATAAAAAAATGACTACAAGTAATAATTTGTTAATCACATAGAACACGATACAACTATCAAAAACTGCTACGTATACAAATATAACGTCAATTGTTTACTTAGTATTGAAATTATGCGATGAAAGTTATAATAATATAACTCTACTAACTTTTGCAGTACAATATGGTCGAAACTTAACCTCTTTTAGCAACCGTTTCCTATTAATTGTTACAGAAAACAATTTAGGTGTGTTATAACTTTCGAGTGTTCATCATTAAATCAGTGAGGGCCAAAATACAAACGGTTATGACAAAACAAATTCTCGCACGCACTTCCTGTAGGTACTTACTATATCGAAAACATCAAGGTATGACATGATGCTTAAACTTGTGATATATCAATTTAATAAATAAATGTTGGGATATTAACACATAGCAACATCTAGTTCCAAGGTAAGCTACGAGACTCGTGTTATGGATACCAGATAGTTGATACACTACACGTATACCTATAATTTTAAATACATATATATTATAAATATAAACACCCATGAATGGAGAACAGACACTCGTTCTCATGACACAAATGAATGCCCCCAGCGGGACTCGAACCCATGACCGCTGCCACAGCAAGTAGGGTAACTGCAAACTGAGCCAAACGTATCGTCGAATGGTACTTCACAAAAGCAGTCGCCATTGACCACGTTCCGCAATAAATGTCAGAGGTTACCTCTAAAGGTTTCCGGTTCTATATTAAAATTAACTCCTCGCATTATCATAACTTAATATTTTTTTAGTTCTCACATATCGAATATTCTAGGTGCATAGTTGTTTCGGAATTGGGAGTGTTCGACGTGAGAACAGATTGCATGTCATGAACAATGGTGTGCAAAAAAAAAAATAGATTGCGTCGCGGCCTCTCATATTTCTCATCATTCTGTTGCTCCAACAGAATGAAGCAAATATTTTAAGTGTCTCGAAAATATATATTTACGGCTATTCAATTATTATCTATTAAAAAAAAACAAATATTTCATTATTTACTAATTACAGCCCACTGTTCCATTAAAGTGTCTCCTATAAACGAGCTGCCGTAAAATCTATACATATAATAAAATTCTAACTAAGCCGAATCTGTACATTACATATTTTTTCGAAAATCTATAGTTTTTAGAATTTTTGTCTGTCTGTTACAGCATCACAGAAAACCCACTGGAGGGATTTTGATGAAATTTGATATAGTGATAGCTGGTTATCCGGGTCAACATATAGGATACTTTTTATTGCGGGAAAATGACTCATTTCTGAGAAAAAATACAAAACTGCAATGTAAGTAAGTATAGTAATATGTAAAACCTAAGAAATTAGTTTTTGGTGATCTGAACGCGGGCGGAGCCGCAGGCAATGCTAGTTACTTATATTATTGAAAATTAAAGTGACGTTAAAATTGCATGAGATAATTGTTTCCGTTTTGGTTATTCTAGAAAAAGTAAAAAAGACTGAGAAAAGAAACTAAACACTTACGGTTAAATCGATTATTTTACTTTAAACTATATTTCACTGATAAATTACAAAGAAGGTCTGCGCGTAAAATTCCTTGTAAATCCATTAATTAACATTCATACGATTATATCTTTTAGAAGACAGTTTTTGTGAGATAAATTATATCTCTAAAGCAAATTAAATATCACATTAGATTATCTTAATAATAATTAATTATTTCTGTTATTTGCTAATTAATTATAGTGATGCGTATAAGTAAAAAAACACTAGCTGTTTGTCCACATCATTATTAAAGCAACCTGAGGCAACATTTGGATATATCGCAAGCCAGAATCTGGGCTCAAAATTAAAACTATAATATAAAGCTTGCTCACTTAAGGCGCTCAATAGCCATTTCCATCTTATCCCAGTTTTCCCAGAAATTTGAAATAAGCTCTGTACAAATTGTCAAATTTCTATCCGTTTATTAAAAATTTTGTCCGTTTGTCTGTTTGCTTTATTGTACGGGCTAATCTCCAAGACTGTTGGACCGATTTAAATGAAATGCAACAACAACTTATATATATATATATATATATATATATATATATATATATATATATATATATATATATATATATACACATATATACATATAAGTTTTTGTTGCATTTATTTTTTATATAAAAATTATATAAAATATGCAACAACAAGTTATGCACCTAATTTAGATAAATTTGGCATGCTGATACCTTATATTACCGGTCAAACAACAGGTTACTTTTTATCCCGGAAAAATGAACGATTCCCGTGGGATAGATCTGTTTGTGCCTTTCTAGAGGCGAACCCGTATGTATGTAAAATTACAAATAAATAGGTTATTGGGATCCGCCGTTAGATAGGAAAAGACAAGGAGTATACATAGATTTGTTTAACAGTTTCATATTCCAAGCGGCTCGGGTAACGGAATAAGCTGCAGCAGTAAGTAGAGCGTTGCATTCTCACATGATAAGTACCGCTGTTTGCGTTGTCTACGCAAGGGAATAGATTTATCTTTTTGCAATTCACTTCCGCTGCCACTGTGAATCGTGAGAAAAACAAGCAATATTATCAGTGGCTCCGCTAATTAGAGATGGTTTCCAACATTTACTCACCTTAGCACATATTAGCTCCAATTTACTTACTGTATGTACTTGTTCAGCTCCGTCTCGATGAAAGTTGTTCAAAAACAGCCACGGGCGATATAAATAAAGTTTAATTCAAAAAAGATGAGCTGTCGCTATTTTGTATAAAAAATTGTATTTTTCTATCTATACCTACTAATAATATTATAAAGAGGTAAAGTTTGTGAGTTTGTGTGTTTGTGAATTTGTGATGTTGTAGGAGGTAATTTCTGGATCTACTCAACCGATTTAGATGAAATTTGGTTAGAAGATAGTTTGAGGCCCTGGGAAGGATATAGGATAATTTTTATCCCGGAAACCATCCCTTAAGGGGGTGAGAATGGGAATGAAAGTTTGTATCGGGAAGCAAGCTAGGGACGAACCCGGGCAATGCGAGGGTAAGTCGCTAGTAACATTGCATTAAAATTGAATACGCGCGAGGATTAAAAAAAACTACGTTATTTGTAAAAGATATTTTTTATGATAACTAAAATACTAGAGTAATAAAAGACTAGTAATACTGTGTCTGTAATCTGTATATGTATGTATAAAAAATATACGGCTAACTATTAAACAAAACGTATACCATCTGTGGAGATATTTCCTTTGCAATAACATAAAACCCAAGATCCTAAGCAAAAGCAAAGAACTATAATTATAAGTAATAGTAAATTTAATACTTATGTCTTTAAAGTTACGTATATCATATGACCGGACGGTAAAGTGCGTTTTATTTGCTAAACTTGAGTGCAATTTGCTGCTGCAATATGATGAGTAGTGGAGCACGCAATGTTCGTAAAACTGTCAAGCTTGACCCTTCGTGTAACGGTCGCAGCAAGGACTCGGGTTACCGACATCAGGTTCTCCGATAGCTTTGGAGGAAGTAAGTCATATGGCTAATATATCAGTCTAAAAGCTAAGTCTACAGCATCGTATACCACAATTAGAGGAGTTTTGAAAAACTTATCTAAACAGAATTGTTATCACTACCTGTCATTGCAACTTAACAGTAAATAATTAAAAAAGTAACGTTGACTGTCAAAAGTAAAAAGGTTGAACTTTTAAAGAAACTATGACGACAGGTTTGGTTCAGTTTGTAGTGAACTACTTGCTGTGCCAGCGGTCGCGGGTTCGAGTCCCGCTGGGGGCATTCATTTGTGTGATGAGCGCAAATGTTTGTACTCCAGTCATGGGTGTTTATATTTATAAAATGTATGTATTTAAAGTTATATATGTGTAGTGTATCAACTATCTGGTATCCATAACACAAGCTTTGTATATGGTGCTGTGTATTTTTTTTAAGTTAAACGGTTTTATTATATGAAAATTGGAATGTATGGGGAAGCAACCTAATAATAACCTTGTAATAAACTGATTTAAACAAAAAAACGTATATAAAATATAGAAATATCTACTTAGATAACAAATTATTTTCATGAAATAAGATTTCAAAGAAATAAAAAATGGCATAGGTGTAGTGCGGGTGAATGTACGCAAAGTTATGTTGAATGTTACGGCTTGTTATAATGTCTTTATCGCTTTAAAGACATGAAAATAAAACAAGCTGTAAAAGTCATAAACACCACTAACGCTTCATATAAATTATGTCGCGACTGTTTATTCATTTATACAGTATAATCCATGTAATTACATAAATTAATGAATTACAAACAATTAATTATGCAGACACCGTAATAATACTAGCATTGCCCGCGGCTCCGCCCGCGTTCAGATGACCAAAAGGTTTTACATATTAGTATACTCTTACATTGCAGTTTTGTATTTTTTCATAGAAATGAGACATTTTCCCGCGGTAAAAAGTATCCAAATTTCGTCAAATTTCCTCCAGTGGTTTTTCCGTGATGCGGTAACGACAGACAGACAGACAGACAGACAGACAAAAATTCTCAAAACTATAGATTCGGCCTCTGTATCGATAATAATGTTTATTTCAATAAGATTGTGCAAAAAATATTTAATGTACAGATTCGGCTTAGTTACAATTTTATTATACGAGTATGTATAGATAAGTGGTGCTTTAATTCATTCAGTAGAAATGTATACATATTTAAAAGTAATAAATACAGTAACTTACTATGTAACATGTATGTAGGTATCTAATGAAGTTGCGTAAACATAACTGGCCTAAGATTTGCCAAAAAATATTTAATGTGCAGATTCGGCTTAGTTAGAATTTTATTATATGTATAGATTTCCATATTAATCACATAGTAAAGTAGTAGGTTTAGTTTGTGACTTCATTAACGTTATATATCGATAATTTAATCAACTAGCGAAAATTGAATGGTTTATGTCTTTTTTAATTTCCTTGCTAAGATATAAAGGAATTCTACTGTCATGTTATTAATCACAATTAATACGCTATGAGAACTTTGTTTCATTCATCCTACTAATATTACAAATGCAAAAGTTTGTGAGGATGTATGGATGTCTGGATGTATAGATGTATAGATGTTTGTTACTCTTTGACACAAAAACTACTAAATGGATTTTATTGAAACTTTACAATAATATAGCTCATACATCAGAATAATACACGGGCTACTTTTTATCCCGGAAAAATGTTATTTGTTTGTTTAGTAGTCTAGAGCCGAAACCGAGCACTCGCTTCGCTATGTGGTGAGCCGCTAGTATCATAATATTAATTGCATTATAAATTCATTTCCTTTTTTTATTACAAAAAAATCGACATCTAGAAAACTTGTAAGTCCCTTACTTACAAGTAATAAAAAACCTGTATATGTTATTTTCAAAGTACTAAATCAACTGTAAAATTTCCTCTGCTCTGCAAAGACTAATTAGCTGCAAAATATTTATCTTGCGAAAACAAAAGATTCCCAAGAGGAAATGGAAAAAAAAGAAAAGATATTAAGAAATCCACGTGGGTAAATACCGTATAGTAAGCAAGAGTTTCTGCCAAAATACAATCATGTTTTAACTATCTATATCATCCTTTTCTTAGCAAAGTATAAAACGTATAAACAAATTATATATATATATATATATATATATATATATATATATATATATATATATATATATATATATAAGTTTCTAAAAAAACTGTACCTACCAAAGTAGTTAAACAAGCATGTTATCGTTCGAGGCAAGCGCTATGCGGGCACAATTAATCAATCACTGACAAAACTTTGGAAACATGAGTAGCCAGCATTGAATTTTAAATTGGCTTTAAAATTGTCTACATTTATTTTTACCATATAGATAAACTTATTTTAACAAATTCGCCTAACTTTTTCAACAAGTTTTTTAAAGTTATACTTCTTTGGCACTTTAAAAAAAAATTACGAGAGTAAAATTTTTACGATGCGCGCGTACACCGACAGCCAAAAAGCCACATGGTGAAGTTAGCTGAAAGCGACATGATGAAGTTATCTCCATACCTTTTACAAACAGAGAGTTGTGGGGATGAAATCTTTAGCTATTTTTGTTCTGTTACGCCAAAGAATTAAGTATAACTTCTTACGTGCGTACATAAGTACCGTATGTATATAACACACACCCGTTTTTTTATTTTATACACACAAAATTAGTAAATATTCGTTATCTTTTTTCTAATTAAATAAAGACTTCAATTTAATTAAATTTAATAGATTTTTATAATCATCGTTAAATCTTACAAAATTATTATTCATGAAGCTCTATCTATGCCAATACGGGTGTGTTATGGGGGACAAGGTCTCTCCCTCTATCAAGAGAGAGATATAACCAAATTATGTAAGAACAAAATACGAATAAAAAGAAAAATACAAAATAATCAATATATGTACATGTATAAAATAGTCGTAATTTTGGAACTTATTTCTATAATACATATTTGTATCAGTAAATTTTATTATAGTCTTTATTTTCAGGACCAAAACAGCCATAGAACCTACGTGCGACCATGAGTACCAACGTGACTCAATTTCAAGGACGTCATTCCCTTAGCGTACTCCAACGAGGTTTCCAATTTACATAGACTGTGACCGGAAGCCAAGCACCGGTACGTCCAAGTGGACACGTGTCTGAATTGGAGGTTTGTAGATCGGCCTTGCCTGGCACCATCCACGGCTTCAATTACCACCATAACCAGACACAATAGTAAATTACTATTCAACATCTTAATCGAGATGTTTCTTTTATGCTGTCATTATTTCAGACTAACAGCTTCAAAATACTAATTGTTTCGTCTTGTTTTAGATATAAATACACTTTTTACATATTAATACAAGATAAAACCTACAATTCCAATTTTATCTACATATATTTGAATTTATTCGTGGAATCCTATCGCATCGATCGTAGTATCGATAGTGTTATTCAAAAAGATAAATTTAGCAGGCCATAATCGGCTTCCATCTTGAACATTGATCTAGCCCAGACATCTAGGCGCAGTTCGAAATGTCGTCACATCCGGCCCGATGACCGGTTGCGCAAGAATATGGGCATTGTATGCAAAGTGTCCATGTTCCGCCGAACTGACTCAGCCGAACTAACGGTAAGTAGTTGGACAAATATGTTAGCAGGAACTGTTCAGAAATTGCAAAATCCTTTGAACATTTCCGGAATATTCTGATAGCAGAATTTAGTAGTTCTAATATACCAGCATAAATTTAATAGATCCAAAATGTCTTGATGCAATAAATAACTTCTAAAGCCGTAGTCAAATGTCGAAAAAGTTTTATCCATCCGGCTCGCCTACTATTGTCAAAATAGTTCTGCTTTTAGCCGATTAGGTACTTCCGGATGCAAGCGACGTAATGCCATTAAAACGGACGCGGATCCAACTACTGAGAAGAAAAATTAGGAGAGCTAGCAAACAATGTTTATATAAGACACTGCAAACACGGTAGCCCTTTGAAATGCGCATACGCCGCTTGGCAGTGTCAAAAGGACCGGAAGGATGTTAAGCCATATTCATGTTTCCTTACAACCCAAATAACATTATAGAAGAAATAGAGTAAATATATAGTATATACATAGAAAATGTTTTTTTTTATTATAGTAGTCAGCGTTTTTCTATAATGTAAACTAAATTTTAGATTATAGTTTATGATATTTATATATGTACATTTGTGTATATTCAAATTACTAACAATCTTCATCTGCTGTAAGCTCGAGGAGCCACCTCGTGTGAAACAAATCCTGACCGGCACCGGACATCCGTCTTTGTCGATATTCCCGTACTACATCAAAGGGATCTACTGAATTTAAACAATTTTCAACCTTAACAGGGGCATAAAGTATCTATGTTAGTGTTGAAATCTTGCCAATCATCAGACTGACTTAACACATCTTACTACTAAAGTATATCTACCTACTTAAATTGCAATAGGTGCGGAAGATGATACATATGTAAGTATTTACATATGTACCATATATATATATATATATATATATATATATATATATATATATATATATATATATATATATGTACGTACGTAATAATATAACGAATAATATAAATTTTGAAAAAGTAATCTAGAACGCTAGTTTCTTCGTTAATTTGCATTGCATACCCAAATTTTGTAATATATGTTAAAGACCAGCACTTACCTGAAACAAAAGAATACATATAATTAGTCATAATGAATAGATACAAAAATAGACTGATACTAAATTTGTTACTTGGTGCATATTAGAGTGGTCACTAACGAGAGACGTAGGCGTCGCCCACGTCCACTTAGTTTCCGTTGTGGACTGTGAAGATACACTCTTCGCTTGAAACACTCACGCTACATACCGGCTCCTTATATCCGGTTAGTAGATCATACTTTTAAACATCAGCAGTCAGCTAAATCCATTAGCTTTATAATCCGATTCGATG
The DNA here is from genome assembly GCA_951806755.1 of Brenthis hecate. Taxonomy (NCBI): domain Eukaryota; kingdom Metazoa; phylum Arthropoda; class Insecta; order Lepidoptera; family Nymphalidae; genus Brenthis; species Brenthis hecate. Next base: position 2,914,100 of record OX638281.1, read on the forward strand.
CAGTCTATTAGCTATAAGAACCATTGACCTTGGTCGAGGTCTCACTGAGCGGACGTCGGCGGTCGTAAAATAAAAACGACTCTCAGACGCAAAGACTAACAGACAGACAGCCATAATATATGGCGAGACGTTCACACGATTGACGGCCGATAGACTCCATCGTCAGTATGTCGGCATCCGGCATTCAAGGTGACACGGCCCATCCTTGCAGATCCGACCCACAAAGGCAATATTATCAGTTAGACAATAGACTAAACTTTAATAGAAGCTCAGAATGAATGGGAAGTTATACCTATCGTAAGATTTCTTTACAAAGTAAAGTTTAAACTTTTAACAATGTACGAGTATTTCGCTCTCATAGCAGCAAATATATAAATAAATTCTACCTTTACCTTTCGACATAAAACTTAGCTTGCTCAACACTTTGCGGCAGTTTATAACTTGAAAACAATTGAAAGTTGGCTGTTAAATCAAGTTTGTAGTGAACAGAAAGTATTGAATAATAATTTCAGAATACTAGTGGTATTTATCACCCCGGGGGTTGTTTATAGATTATAATAAATATATCTTGTGCAATGAATCGTGAACATTGAATTGAAATTGCTTGCGAGATATATTGTCGTCAAAACAAATTAGAGCGCACCACCGGCAATCAGCGCCCTCGCAGTTCGTCGACCGATCGCCCACCGCTTGCTTCACTTATTGATCATAGTCAATCGATCCTTCTTGACTGTTTAACTATTTTGTGGGTGTAACAGAGGACAATACGTAACGAACAAGAGCATCCATGGAATTCTTCGTCGAAGTGTAAAATCTATTAAGTCCTACGCCTGTCCAATATATTGTACATATACAGCCACTTCTAGCTAGATTTTTCTTTGCGTAGGGTAAAATGCGAGACTGGATGTAGGTTGACTGTTTGTTACGTATGTGGGTGGTAGCACAGTCCTCAAAGTTATTTTCTAGTTTTATTAATTACCTTACACTAATATAAACAGGTAACATTTGTTTGTATGTTTGGAACAATGTATGTAACTACTAAACTGTTATTGTGTAGCTTACGTTCAATATCCAATATCTTAAAGAGTTAATATATAATCTACTAGCAGAACCCGCGGCTTCGCTCGCGATAAAACTTCAAAAAAAAGCCTAAAAATATTGGTTTCATACAAACTTTTATCCCACATTTTAACCTTTTTGGGACGAATTTCAAAAAATGCTAATACACATATTTATTTCATTGTATTGAAGAGCATTAATACCAAGTTTCAAGTAATTCTGATCATAATATTTTTTTAGGTTGTATTGTAACGTGTTTTGCCGTGGGAATGAGATAAACCCCACGTTAAAAAGTAGCCTATGTCATTCTCCAGCCATCCAACTATCTCCAAACAAAAAATCACGCCAATCCGTCACTAAGTTTCAACGTGAAAGAAGGACAAACATACAAATAAACAAACAAACACACTTTCACATTTATAATATTAGTATGGAAGTATGGATACTAATATTATAAAGAGACAGTTTGCTTGTTTAGACACGCTAATCTCAGGAACTACTAATCCGATTCTAACGAAACAGATCAGTAATCATAAATATCAACGAATCAGACAGACTTCCATACATTATTGTAAAACTGATATTTATATGGAAGTTTGAACGCGAGCGAAGCCGCGGGTACTGATAGTATAATATATATTAACTCTTTAATTAACTAGAAACAAACTAATGGCAGTAAGTAATAAACGAAGTACATCGAATTACAAATATAATTATTATATTACAAGCATTACCAATAATACAACGACTGATACAATTTCGATCAATTACATTCCACAGGTCAATACATCCACTGAAGTGCTTTGAAGCAAAAACTTTCGCAACGTTATCAATGAAAGGGAAAAGTAAATATAATAATAGGTTATGTAACACTGTATATTGTATAATATTACATTTTAATTATTGATATGAGTTTCTTTAAAATAATCTTATTAGTTTTGGAATTTAAATAAGTCTATAAAAACTTATTTACGATAAATATGATAAAAATAACAGGATGGAAACATACCTAATAATTTATATGAGACGTAAATGTAACTTAGAAATAAATGGTAGAATTTAACCCTCTAATATGTATAAATAACGATCACTTTCACCGTGCAGTTCTTATAAAACATATTAAATTGTAACCCAATTTAACAAAAAAAAATAGTAAATAAATGTAAATAAATTGAAACGGACTGCATTTAAAAAGTAAAACTCGCAAGTTTACTGGACTCGAACAGGCACAAGGCAAACGGAAACGCTGACACCGACGCAGCCGCCTTCATGCTTTGGAGACAATTTCTACAGCATACTTCAAACATTTATTTTTTTCACCCTTTTACCAATTATTTAACTACATATAATATACATCTTTCAATTAATTATAGTATTCTTACTATCTAGCTTTTACTAGCTTTTTCCCGCAGCTCCTCTCATGTGGAGCATGTATAAGAGAAAGAATAATATAAAAAAAATCGGTCAAGTGCGAGCCGAAATCGCACACGAAGGTATCCATCCATACCATCGTACATACATGTAATTTTTATTAATTACTACCGTTAAAAAAACTTTAAAAAATAATCTTATTTTTTTTTTATTATTTGTTGTTACTGTGGCAATAGAAACTCCCTCAACTCCCTACCTATTACGGTTCATGAGATACAGCCCTCTGACACACGGACTGGGTTCCGTCGGCACCCTACGGGTACGGAACCCTAAAAAAGAAAGAATCGAAAAGACTAATAATTAATTAATGATTCATATTTTACGCCCATTACTGTTAGACATTAGGCTATTACTATTATATAATATTTACGTACATAGATCATACCTGTTTTCTATTAATTATAATATTATTAAATTCCCACTTCAGATTACAATTTATTATAAGAATTTCGGAATCGTAAATATTTACGTAAAATTAATAGTAATTAATAATGCTATAATAAGCCATAGACATGGCCGTATCATTAATTATATTGGTTACGACTCTATTAATAAATAATTGGTCTGTAGCACCAATTATTATTAATCTATGGTAACTTTCTTACCGTTTAAAAATATTTGGATCGTGGGATATTGCTATAATTTAATATTTAATATCTAACATTGGGCGAACTTATTACTTTCACGCGTTGCATAGTCTATGAACAAATTTCAATTCACGATAGCCTCAATTAAATAAACGACTAAAACTGGTTCGAAAAGGAAGACGGAAGATTATACAAACGTATTTGTCAATGTCATTCTGCGAGAACCTCCCAGTCAAATGGTTTATTTGTAATTCTATTTCTCAGCAAAAAATTGTGAGAGCTTTACTGTAGCAGATAGAAACAACATATATAGATATGTAACTGTACATTAAATATATCAATTAACTAAACAAAAATAAAACATTTTGAAAGAATGCCTAAATATTAATGGTCATCATAATTCTAGAATTATAAAAAAAAACCCCGACCCTTATAAAAGTCGAGTTAATAAATTATAGTCCCTGAACATTATGTATGCTCACGTTAAGGTTTTTAATTAACTAGTTACCACCCATACTTTGTTTTGGCTTTTCTTTACGGTGGGCAAACTCCAGGCAACTGGTATAGGGCAGGATACTTGCGAGACTCCTAGGATATCTCTAAAACCCTATCCCATCACTAGTGGGGCGTCGTAGGAACGCTTGCGCATGCACCACAAGTCGCGCACAACGTCTTTTCAATAGTATAACTATAAAATATCATTTCCAGCCCATATCACATCAGTCCGTTGCCATGTAACAGGTTACAGGACAAGCACACTTTCGTAACTAATACCAGTAAGGATGCATATAAGGACTGTCTCGAAGTTATCATATTGGCAATCATAGAAAAATTCACCACTAACAGCGCTTTATAGTTATATGTACGTATGGTTTTGGTTTGCTGAAAGTATGTTTATAGCATCCGCTTTCCTGCCGTATACCGACGAAAATACCGTTACGCCCGCACAACTAAACTCCATTGATTTACATACGCAAATCATGACGAATTGCCCACAATGCACGTCCTAAACTAAATGTGCCGATGCTCTTTTATTGTTCGGACTCATGCTTTTCGTTACTTTTACTCTCTACTGAATCTCTTGGACCCTATAACAAATATTTTTCATATGAATACGTGTATTAAAGATAATTTTGTTAATATATTAGTGTGTTTTCTTTTTATAAATGTTAATTTTTACGACGGTTTTTTTTTATAAAATCAAAATAAGTTTGTTTAATTTATATAAATACTAGCGACTCACCCTCGCTTCGCTCGGGTTCGTCCCCGGCTCGCTTCCCAATACAAACATTTATCCCCATTTTCACCCCCTTAAGCACCCCTTATCCTATGTCCTTCCCAGTGTCTCAAACTATCTTCTTAACAAATTTCATCTAAATAGGTTCAATAGATCCAGAGATTACCCCCTACAACGTCACAAACTCACAAACTTTACCTCTTTAAAATATTAGTATAGATGTTTGTATAATAAACATTAAAATATTTATAATTATATGTAATTTTAATAATAATAATAATATGTCATATATTATTGACTCTTATAGGAAACTCTGAGTTGGAAGTTAAAAAACAAGAAAAGATTCGAACAAAAGCAAATGAATGTTACATGGTGAGACTTAAAAAATTTTAAACTCGTTAGTTCATCCGGTGAATTACGATTGCGTTCGGCCTTTTTATTCCGAGTTCGATAATAAAAAAGGAACAAATCGAAAGTATGGGATAGGACACAGAAACTAAGAGTATCCTGTCGCCACGGGCGAGGGACGGAGGCAGGCATCCATGAATGGCTCTAACGAACTCGCTGGCCTTGATAGGACGGCCCCGCTACTCGCGCCGGCCTGCACGGTGCAACGCGCCGCCTAGCAATGGACACATGTTAAAGATGTCACAAATCGACTTGAATCTATTATTCTATATACTCAGTTCTTATAATTATAGGAATTCTTATAATTAAAATAATTACATCGTAACAGATAACATATTCATAGCTTCGGAGGTGTCATTTATGTCGGAATGCAAACAATTTAGACGAACGTCAATCAAGCAGCACCGCAAGTCGGCGTGCAATAAACACAACAGGAAACGTAGAGCTCTTGCATTATACATAATATGACTAAAACTCATACGCAGTAAACATCTCATTCACAATCCTTTGATTGAGACTCAATGAGTGACGTGCTCTGTGTATACAATTCGCCGCGTAACAGGAAGTCGAACGAGTCCACCTACATATATCAAGGACGTTAATATTAAAACTAAATTTATGATGGCAATCATAGCCAGTATGTAAATGAACCATTTCTCCAATGCAATATGAATTTCGAAAGTTCTATTTTCTCGTTATAGATAAATAAAACTTATTTCTATGTAATTTAATATATATCAAGCTGACAAGATAAAATTTTCACTTCCATTAGTAGGATAGGAAAGAAAAACAGTTTTATGAGCCCTAAAAGCCAACGAGATAGTTCGAGTGTGAAAATAATAGCAGACTATTCTGTCCGCCCACACTCGAGAGCCATATGAAGATGAACAACAAAACCATGTAAAAGTACATACTATTCAAAAACTCGGGAGTCTGCATGTATTTATTAGCTAAGTTGTTAAAAATGGCGACGCGACCTTGTATGAGTATCGACACGCTAACCCAATTTAAGACGTGACCGCGCGTGTCTTTAGGAGATTAGGAGTTGTATGGTTTTTAGTTTTTACGCATATGGTGCTAGCGGTTGTTATCCATCTAAATGTGACAAGCATAAAATATATTTAATGGTGCTTTTTATTTGAAAATTTAAGTGCTTTGTAATAAAATATGATCTGTTACATGCATCCCCTTTAAAAAGGATTTAAAATGAGCTATTTTTGAGTAATATTTTTATTTCAGAAGCTATGTGTGATATAAACATTAACTGAGAAAAAATTCTATTGACACAACATGTGTGGGATGTCGGGAAACATCGTAAGTATAATTACAATCATTGAATTCTTATGTAAATTATTTCAATTTTACGTTCACAATGTAATCCATCATTTTTTTCAAACCACAACGCATTTCCCTATTTGCATATTATGCAAATAAATATGCCTTCCTGCTGAGATCCAGAAAGAGCACGTCCTTATACGATCAGCAAACATTCTGTGCCTGTCTCTTAACTCTCAAGTGACGCTCCATTACATATTTAACCAGTCAATATTTTATGTATTCACATTTAATAAAAATTAATGGAAAATATTGTCTATAATAGTTGCGTTTTTGGCTTGATTGTAAATAATCAAAATTAATCAGATTATACAACGTAACGTAACGTAATTTAGTCAATTTAGTGCATTTATCAGTTTTCTTTTATGAAACAAAATACGAGTAGGGGACTCGTGGGATTTTGGTTGCAAAGCTGTTCCGTTCTCAAGGAGAAGCCGGAACACGAGGAAGTTGCAGGGCGTCACATGCGGTTGCGCATAATCTGAGATTTTATAAAGAACAAAACATGTGTTTCAAAATTTAAAAGCAACATTAGAAAACACAGGTGATCTTATACATTATTTTATAAGCTAATAAATAGTTGAAATAGGCTAATTGAGCTAGATTTTTAATTTAAAAATAGCATTAGTTTATACTTTGTGTTGTGTTTGTTGATGTTAATTATACTCGAAAAACTTGTAAAAGGAAAAAGAGATATAAAAGACTATTACTACACCAAATGAGCAATACCAAACCAAAATAAATCAACATAATTTTAGCAAGTTTCAAACCGTTACAGATGGTGACAAAGGGGTTAACTCGTGATCTATGGTCGTCGTTCGCTATAAGCACGAAATTTAAATTTTACCACAACAAAGCCGAATGCTAAGCAGATTATTATGGTATCATTTGAATTACCACCAGAGATCCGTGAAGGGACGACGACCTGGTTTGAGACATCGACCGTGTCAATACAACAAATCGCTTCAGAAGGTATATTCTGTAAGAACTTTTATATGATAGGAGAAATGAATCCGCAATTTCGCTTCATATAACTGTGCGGATTCAGCTGTAGAATTGCATAAAATTTTGTTACGGAATACCAGTGGATTTAGCAATCGAATCACAACACGGATCTGTATCCTGAAAACAGAATAAGATGTAGGGACTTGAAGACTTCCTGACTGACGAACAATGCCTCATTATAGCACTGTGTTACCAATAACTGAACTGAGGAAGTCGATATCTATTCGCAAGGCACAATAGTTGAGCGACATCCGAACCTCATTACTGGCACTCATTTCCGTTGGTGATTTACACGCGAGGCACTTTATCGAGTTGAGCATGCTTATTATGTAATGGATAACTTCAACAAATTGATTGGTACTGATTTTTATAGCGATGATAGTAAAAACGTATCTTGCCAAGTTGAGAGGAAAAATGCAGAATATTACGAATACAATATTCGCGATCAGCACAATACTTAAACTATTCGTGTTTTTTTTTTATTTATATAACCAGCTATCACCATACTAAATTTCATCAAAATTCCTCCACTGGTTTTTCTGTGATGCGGTGACAGACAGACAGACCGAGAAAAAATCTAAAAACTATAGATTCGGCCTCTGTATCCATAACATTGTCTATTTCAATAAGATTTTCAAAAAGATATTTAATGTAGATTCGGCTTAGTTACAATTTTATTATATGTATAGATAAGTGGCGTTTTCCTTCATTTAATAGAAATATGTACATATTTAGAAGTAATAAATACAGTGACTTAGTATGTAACATGTATGTAGGACGTATCTAATGAAGTCGCGTAAACATAACTGGCCTTGACAAGCGCGTGTTTACGAACGTACAGAAATTTGGCAAGTGGACTTAACATATTTTATATATAATACATATTTTATAGTGACATTTAAATACAAATTAAACCAAATTATATTCATTTTCCTTAACATATTATTTCTTTTTTAATCTGCATTAAAATTTAAAAGTGTGATTTTGTATGCAATTTCGATAAAAAAAAAATTATATATTTAATTATGGCACGATGGATATTCGTATTAATCCGAAACAATATAAGCAATTTATACTAATATTATAAAGAGGTCAAGTTTGTAAGTTTGTGACGTTCTCTGGATCGACTGAGCCGATTTAGATGAAATTTGGTAAGAAGATAGTTTGAGACTTTGAGAGTTCGAAGAAATCATCCCTTGAGGGGGTGAAAATGGGGATGAAAGTTTGTATTGCGAAGCAAGCTAGGGACGAACCCGAGCGAAGCGAGGGTGAGTCGCTAGTTTATATTAAAAAATCGAAGGATCATTACGTCACAAAATCTAGGGCACACTACGCTCGATCGCTATTACTGTTGCAACGGCGCATGTGTCGCAGGTCAAGACCTAAATAAGTCCATCCTATGTCAAGCACGTGCTATATATAGCCTCTAAGGCAATATTAAATTAATATGCAGTTCTTAAAAGCAACTATTTCAACACGATGGGATATAATATTAATAAATAAAACAAAAATGGATTGAAAAGAATTCACATATATAGGTAGGTACATATATTTTGTTTTGGTTTTAAATTAAAAATATACTATGTAAAGTATATTTATTTTCGTAAGACACACTAGAAATAATAAACACCGCGATCATCATTTCACAGCTTTAAAATATTTAAACACATTTTAGCGGCTACCTTAAGCGAACTTTGCGGTTGTTACATAAGTGAGCCGTAGTAAAATCAAATATTGTATTTCAAGAGTAAGCAGAACAAACAGTACGTGAGGATCTATCGACTAGACTGTGCGGGCAATATGCAAGACATAAAGAGGACAAACACGATTTGTTTTGTTCAAACATTACATTTATCTGGGCGGTACAACTTTCATCTAAAACCCCCTAGACCGCACGTAGTGGCACAAGAGACGAGCGTGCCCGCGGCGGCAAACATTTGCTTTGTCAATATTTGCTACGAGCCCCCGCCATTGCAAGTGACTGCCCCAAAGCGTTTTCATCATTACTAACGGTCCTTTATAGAAATCAGTATAACTTACATACCTAACTGAAAGAAATACAAGTAACTGACCAAGTTTCTTAGACAAATCTATTAGATATTATCGAAACTATTAGATATAATCTATACATATAATAAAACTCTAACTGAGTCGAATCTGTACATTAAATTTTTTTTGGAAAATCTTATTGAAATAGACATTATTATCGATACAGAGGTCGAGACTCTAGGTTTTAGATTTTTTGTTTGTCTGTTACCGCATCACAGAAAAACCCCTAGAGAGATTTTGATGAAATTTAGTATGGTGATAGTTGGTTATACGGGTCAACATATAGGATACTTTTTACCCGGGGGAAAAATCTTATTTCTGAGAAAAAATTCAAAAACTGCTTTATACTAACTAACCTGTAAAACCTTACAATTTGGTTTTTGGTCATCTGAACGCGGGCGGAGCCGCGGGCAATGCTAGTAGAAAATATACATATACAAAGTATGAACATAAAATGTTTTCAGAGCAGTCACTTTAAAAATCACTAAATTACATGTTCAAATTCTAATGATAAAGAATCCGACGGAGTAAAGTCGTAGTCGCTGATTTAATGAATATATTTTTACATGGCAGTACAGTGTACGGCGGAAAACGCATAATGACTTCCGCTGGCCAGACGACGAAAAACATCAAAAATAAACCAAACCAACTAAGATTGCCTTGATAGCCGATCAGATATATTTATAATGTTCTGTTCACTTATGACTCTTATACGAGAATGTGGCTCAAAATGTACGTTTTATGCTTTATATTATTTTAATGATAAAACGCAGTGTAAAGATGTCAATAACAATAACAATCTTGGCAATTATACTTTTATAGCTAACATTTCTATCCAATTGCTACTGTGTTATTCAATATGAAATGTACGCGTGTAGAATCACAACAAGATCCGGCTTATAGAGTCCATAATGATATTTACTTATAATGTACAAAACAACCATACATTCATAATCATTGTAAGAAACGTACGATAGTACTTCCGCCTTTAACATAAATATTGTTCCATACTATCATTAATGAATAAGTCAGTGTGTATAATATAAGGTATCCTCACATCTCTAAACACCTCTTGTCTCACCGAACCAGTCAGCAAGACATTCATCATAAATGATCGTTCTAGCCTTGTATTAAAAACGGTAAAACAGCGTTTAATCCTATATAATTATGATGTATCAGATCAGATATAAATTATTATGCCCTTATAATTTAATTATAGATGCACGTGTCATGTCAGTAATCGAATCTCGTCAATGTTGTTGCCACTATTGGGCAATGTAACTTTTATACTCTCTTCACCTATCTATAGGTGATTGTTTCTGTGAAGTGTAATTTTGCATCTCCACGGTAATATTGTTTGTTACTAAACCTGAATAAGTCTAAACACTTCTAAGAAATAATATCGCAAGTTGTTTACAATTGCAAAATTGAGGAAAATGACCAAAGGAAATATCAAGATAATAACGCGCCTTGCTAAGATGTATTACGCATTAAGATGGAATGTTTCTTTTGATTTATGTGAATGTATGCGAATTTGTAATTTCAAAGAAGCTTTGATGACGACGACGTAATGCGTAGTTAGCGAAGACATGGTACGTCGACCGTAAGTATGAATAAGTATAAATGATGGTTGCAGTCACAGTCTGAAGACTCGTCATGGGAAAGAAGTTCTGATTACAAATCACAGAAAGAGCTCCAAATGGCAACGGCCACGGCAAGTGATTTTGTTTATAAAATTACAGACTCGTGGGAAGGTGGATAATTAAAAGGAAGACATAATTTACCTTTGGATCCTTCATAATTAGTATTAAAATTATAAGAAACTAATGAATAAAATCGTATATTTTACTATGATGTACATATTAATACGAATATTAAAGACTAAGCCAACTCTAATGAATGAATTACTCTTTATTGTACACCCAAAAAGAGAAAAAGAAAATATACAAAATATAGAAGGTACAAGAGGCGGCCTTATCGCTAAACGAGCGATTTCTCTTATCTGTTTTTTTTTAATTAAATAGTTTTTAATATGTGAAAATACTTAAACTGATATAACTTTACTTAATAGTAATTATAACTGAATGTACCCTATATATCGATTAGAACAATCATTGCAAAGTTGATAAAAACAGGTAGGTATAATTTGCAGGACAATTGCAAGAAAAATCATAAACGAGTAAGTTAAGACAGCTGTAGCCAAGATTAAAAGATCTTCGTGACAAAAAGGAGATAATAAAAAAAAATACTGTATAAGTAATGATTAAAAATCATCAGTATTAGCAATATGAACAAATAACCATGATCGACTCAGGTATAATCGTGACCGTAGATCAAAGACTTGGCGCAACGGGCGGCGGTATCGCTGTATTTAATTGGACATAGAGCCTTTTAAGGAATATTTTGTCCAAAGTGTCTGCACGTCGTGATCCCGACCTGTCGTCGTTGTCACAAGAAAGGAAATCGGGTGGGGACGAGGGGGCAGCTACACGATATCCCTTTTACGCAGACCAATTAACGGACACCGATGGACCGGATATGCGTACACACACGCATTAGCACCTTAACCCTCCTTTAATCTTTTTATGTGCACACAAAATTGTCTTGGGAAAATTTATAAATACGGCAAATTTTGTTTAGATAGGTAGGTATTTCTTATGTTAAGACAGTAGGCACAAGTCTTTCATATAAATTATTAACATATGATGTTATTTCCTAATGCTATAATCTATTTTTAGTTATAGATTTCCTGTTATAAAACGTTTCACAAATATAATATCTCAAAGTTTATCCAAGAAGATATTCAGCAAACAGTGCCAGATCTAAAGCGTTTTACGAGGCTGTACCAATTTTAGCCACGGCAATATTTTAATACAAATAACAAGTTGTTGCATAACACAATGCCCTTGGCTCCGTTGATCTAGTCGTAGTTCAGGACACGGTTCATTGAGAACCATGCAAACAAGTTGCACTTGTATTCAACGTGCGTCTCACTCGTATGAGCAAAGGACACTGTCATAATAGGACGGACATTAAAATCTTAACAAGTATTTCGTACATACATATAACGCTAATACGATAACCATTTATAGAATAATAACAGAACCCACGGCTTCGCTCGCGATAAAACTACAAAAAATCTGTAAAAAGCTAGTTTCATACAAACTTTCATTCTCTATTTTACCTCCTCATAGGATGAATTTCGAAAAATGCTAAAACACGTATTTAATTGTATTGAAGAGCATTAATACCAAGTTTCAAGTAATTCTGATCATAAATATTTTTTTGGATTGTATTATAACGTGTTTTCCCGTGGCAATTAGATAATGTCCCGTAGTAAAAAGTAGCCTATGTTACTTTCCAGCCCTCCAACCTATCTCCACACAAAACATCACGCCAATCTGTTACTCCGTTTCGACGTGACAAACAAACAAACAAACGAACACATTTTCACATTTATGATATTAGTATGGAAGTATGGATGTATAAAATTAAATATTAACGTAAAATAAATTTTCGAAGCTTATTTATTATAATGTGATATTTAACAACTAGGTATATCTTTTCGCACTATACCTATGTATATTTTTTTTTATTTCTTAATTGAATTATTTTATAATGTACAAAGTAGCTATTACAAATATAGTATTCTATTATTAGTACCACTTTAAACCGGAAACACAAGCCCGTGCCAGCAATTATTGTACGGTATGGCGAACGTATGTTACTTCCGTTTTCGCGTGAATGAGTCCCACCCCAGGGTAGGGGCTGATCCGGAAGGGACAAAACTTAATAAGCTTAAAAAGTCAACCACACCTTTGTTCCGATTTTGACTTCCGCTTATTTGTCCGTTGTAAAATTTTGAATGCAACGTCGGAACAAAGTAAATAGTCACCGTAATAAAAGCTGTGTTCTAAATATTTTTTTAAAGCATATCCAGTTTTAAGTTCCCACGATTTAAGCTATTTTCTTAGTTGTAGATATAATATAGAAGCCGATTTCTCAGAAGAGAAAAACAGTAGTGGCCGACCTAATATCAAATATAAACAACCTTAAAGAGGGTGCGTAAGATAGTGCGCGGACGCAGATCTTGCGATGTTATAAACTTCGAAGATTATTTATCGTTTCCTCTCACTGTTTTTCTTTGAACAATACTAAACTTATGTAAAGTTTTTAAGATGTTTTGATATATTTCTAATGCAAAATATGAAAGGGTGTAAAGGGTGAAAAATTAAAATACGTAATCTCCATAACTACCCTTTCCATGACTAGTCGATGTTAAGGATCAACATTATCTATCACGGAATTGCTATAACTGTCATAATCATGTTGAAGTTGAATTCCACTAATATTGAGCGAAAAAAAGCCCTAGTGATGCACTAACTTATTTGCATGGTTAACATGGTTATGGAATATTACGCAAATTACCGTGGCCATGGTTAATTATAATTTTATAATAAGCGTAGGTTTTCATTAGTTTGCGTACTGGAGCAATAGAAATAAAATGAAACAAATTAAACTTCACCCGACACCTAACACAAAGAAACATACAGTAGCTAAAGGTTTAAAATCTATACATATAATAAAATTGTAACTAAGCCGAATCTGTACATTAAATATTTTTTGGAAAATCTTATTGAAATAAACATTAATATCGATACAGAGCCCGAATCTATAGTTTTTAGAATTTTTGTCTGTCTGTCTGTCTGTCTGTCTGTCTGTCTGTCAGTTACCACATCACAGAAAAACCAGTGGAGGGATTTTGATGAAATTTGGTATGGTGATAGCTGGTTATCCGAGTCAACATATAGGATACTTTTTACCGCGGGAAAATCTCTCATTTCTAAGAAAAAATACAAAAACTGCAATGTAAGAGTATACTAATATGTAAAACCTAAGAATTTAGTTTTTGGTCATCAGAACGCGGGCGGAGCCGCGGGCAATGCTAGAGTAAAATAAAAAGCAAACAAGTATTAACCCTTAATCGATCTTTAATTAAATCAGTATCAGACGAAGGTATGTATTGGAAATGTAAGACAAAGCATTCAAACAAAAAGAGGCTTTAAGATAAGAAATCTCCTTGCGAAGTCATTGACGGAGTCAATCGAAACAGCGGGGCCCCGCAAAATTTCTTGGTACGGCGTCGTGGGAAGTGTTCCTATCATTTCCTTCACTTAACGTGATGCAGCTTTAATTAAGAAAAGTGCACGTTAACGAACCACTCATTAAATACATAATTATAATGAAAGGTATCTCGTGTATGCCAGATCGTCGAAAAGGAAACTACGAGTATCATGCGAATTTTAATGAAACTTTGAAGTTTGCATAAAACATAAATATTTCTTATACTGTTTAACACTTCCAGGTAAATTTCTAAGAAATTAATTAAAATTCTAAGAAATCTATTGTTAACTGACACGCCGGCGTGTCCGCGGTCGTGGAGGGATTAACAGAATAGTGTTTGAATTATAGAAATGAATAATTTCTACATTTCCTAAATAAGTACAGGGAAACACCTGCACTCACAAAAACATACCTAAGTGCCCAATGCAACCGCAGTGAGGTTGCGCAACTTGGCAGAGTAACAATTTCGCTGCTTAATTGTCAACGTGACGAATGATTTACACATCGCATCATAATTACTCCAATCAAATCACCAACATGGTATGAGATATGTTATACAATGAATGCAAAAGCAAGTGTCGAAACATGAATGTTCGACTTACAAAAGAACCAACCACTTGTGTGATTAATGGTTGCAATCTTAAGTTATATATATATATATATATATATATATATATATATATATATATATATATATATATATATATAAATATATATAAATATCGTTATCAATCAAATGCAGAACTTATTTATTCTTTTTTTTTGTTTAAATTAAAATAAAATCGTAACATAATTAAGAAGAATTAAGGTACTTAAATGTGGACAAAACTTAACTCTTATTTAAAATATACATATAATATCTTACTAATATTACTGAAATTAAAAATGTGATATTTTAGATGTTGGGACGGATGTTTGTTACTCAATCACGCCAGAACGGCTGAACGGATCTGAAAGAAATTTGGCACAGAAATAGACTATAATCTCGAATAGCACATAGGCTATAAAAGGTATTTTATCTCGGAAAATTGTAGTTCCCGTGAGATAGATTTGCTTTTGTTTTTCTAGAGCGAACCCGAGCGAAGCGAAGGTGAGCCGCTAGTATTCTATACATATACTAGCGGACCCGACAGACGTTGTCCTGTCTACACGTCTTTAATTTGAAAATTTCAAACTTTTTGGACAAAATTGTGAATCTAAACCATTCCCAGATCCCCTTGAACACACACAAAAAATTTCATCAAAATCGGTCCAGTCGTTTGAGAGAAGTTCAGTGACATACACACTCACAGAAGAATTATATATATAAAGATACATTATACACCTATTATAGCTGGTCTCTTTTTTAAATTCACAGTACAAAAAAGAGCACTGGTCTAATTTAATAGTAAACTTTAACTGTAACTCATTTCTTAGTCATATGTATAATAAACAATTGGTTTAACTTTGAATAAATTTAAGGGAATCCTTCCTGTACCTAAGGCATGCATTAAAATTTAAGAAGCTTATAAGGCTCAATGCTCGGTTATAAAGCTTTTATTTTATATAGTACATAATATATTAAATACGATAAATATAGCATGTAACTTTACACGTGGACACAAGATAGATCTAGAAAAAGATAAATCTATACATATAATAAAATTGTAACTTAGCCAAATCTGTACAATAAATATTTTTTGGAAAATCTTATTGTAATAGACATTATTAACGATATAGATGCCGAATCTATACTTTTAAGAATTTTTGTTTGTCTGTCTGTCTGTCTGTTACCGCATCACAGAAAAACCACTGGACGGATTTTGATGAAATTTTGTATGGTCGTAACTGGTTATCCCGGTCAACATATAGGATACTTTTTACCGCGGGAAAATATCTCATTTCTGAGAAAAAATACAAAAACTGCATTGTAAGAGTATACTAATATGTAAAACCTAAGAATATGTTTCTTGGTCATCTGAACGCGGGCGGAGCCGCGGGCAATGCTAGTATAAAATAAATTTCTCGACTCAGATTAATGTTAGCCAACCGGAATTACGTAATAAAACTATATCGAAGGTACGTAACAGTCGGAAAATTATACGTATTCTAAATTAAAAACGGATATAGAGCCCTCAATTGGAAACGTCACATATTAACTAAGTAATCTCAACTTTTGACGGTGTATTTTTCGAAATTTGAATGTCTACGCTAATCTTGTTATGTCAAAAAGGGACTAACATCTCTTATAGATTTCCACCGCGCTTGCCAAACGCGGTTTGGTAAATTTTATTTCTCTTTGAAAGATAGCTAGGTCGTCCCAGGGAGATTGCGGATGTTCTCCCATATTAGTGATTGGCCCTCGCTTCGCTCGAGTGCGTCCTTAGATACGTTTTTATTTCCTTAAGCGGAATAATCTTTTACAAGAATAAAAGTAGCCTAAGTTATTCCTTATAACATCAGTTATCTGCCAGTGAAAGTTCCGTCAAAATCGGTCTAGCCGCTTCGGAGATTAGCCGGAACAAACAGACAGGCAGACAAAAATTTTAAAAATTGTATTTTTCTTATAAGTACCGTACATAATTTCATATGCATTTAGTAAAAAGCTTTTATTTCTACATTACAAACAGACGTTTCAATTTTATTTATCTGTATAGATAGCTAGTGATAATCATTTTCAAAATGCATTCATTTGAAAATGTCAAAGGTAAGACTCGGGCACTGCTTTTTTATTATAATACAATGTATGGTTAATATAAATTAATATAGCAACAGACTCACTGATCTCTAATCTACACAGAATATAAAAGAAAAATGGTAAGCGTCACAAAACTATCAAAATGCATACATATACATACATATATAAAACTTTCAATAATCTTATTCTCTGTCTACCTTGTTCTTTCTCAATTAACATATTATTCTCATGAAGTCAATTAGGGGATAGAAAAAAAAATAATGAAATAAACGCAACGGGAGCGCAATATAGTGGACGCGGTGTCGGCAAGAAATGAGGGCGTGTCGATTTAATTTCCGTCGGACGACGCCGTCCGACTGTTGATAGTCAGTATACTGTATGAAACTGTATGTACTATATATGGGAATGAGAGTACAATCATTATTATAGATAAAAAATCAACCTAATTCATATGAGATAATAAAATCCGACATTTTATTTATTGTACCTAAAAATTTATAATTTTTATGTATAACACTTGTTCTGTTGCCCATACAAACTTTCATCCCCATTTTCACCCCCTTAAGGGAAGATTTCCGGGATGAAAAGTATCCTATGTCCTTCCCCGGGTGTCAAACTATCTTCTTACCCAATTTCATCTAAATCTGTTCAGTAGATCCAAAGATTACTACCCCCTACAACGTCACAAACTCACAATTCACAAACTACCTGTTTATAATATTAGTATAGATTGTGAGCAAAAACCTGTAATCGCGCCACCCGTGAAGTAGGAAACGCAATTATGGCAATTTAAATACGACAAAATTTTATCGTCGCAGCCTATATTACTTACGGTGAACATAAATTATACCTACCTACCTAATTTGTTATGATAAAATGAATAATATTTTTTTACATGGACCACACAGAGATTCGACAGAGAAATGATAAATGTAAATGAATTAACATAGAGATTACAAAATTTATCCTTTAATATTCAGCAAATATTTTGTATTATATGTATAATAAAATTTAACCTTTTCAAATTATTAGAATTTCCACATATCTATACATATTATGTAGGTATTGTATAATAAACTTCTGAGTCAAATCTGTACATTAAATATTTTCTGGAAAATCTTATTGAAATAGACATTTTTATCGATACAGAGGCCAAATCTATAGTTTTTAGAAATTTTGTCTGTCTGTCTGTCGGTATGTTACCGCATCACAGAAAAACTACTGGACGAATTTTGACGAAATTTGGTATGGTCATAGCTGATTATCCGGGTCAACATATAGGATACTTTTTACAGCGGAAAAATATCTCATTTCTGAGAGAAAATACAAAAACTGTAATGTAAGAGTATACTAATATGTAAAACCTAAGAATTTGGTTTTTGGTAATCTGAATGCGGGCGGAGCCGCGGGCAATGCTAGTGTAATTATAAACAAACAGCAGAACTCATGAGGACTTTGGAGATAAAACTTGCCTTTTGCATGAACAACTACGAGCATTAATATATTCGTGTCAAATATATGTAGGTAAGTATAAAGAATGCACGTTATTGACAGCTTATGCATCGTCATGTGTACTATTTACGTGAAGGTCAAAGGTCATTAGACTGTTGAGAACACTCCACTCGCTAGGCGTAATGTATGCAGAATATCCAAAGCAAATATTTCCAGTAGAACTAACAGTAGCTTTTTCTTAAACGACAGTTCGAATTTTTAATGCTTTAATCACTGAGCTATCATAATTTTAAATATATTAGTCACTAGCGACTCACCCTCGCTTCCCTCGGATTCGTTCCTACATGATTGTTTAAATTGACATAACTTTTTTATTTATAAACCGGTTGAAATAAAATAAATACTAAATATTAAGTGAAGTTTACCGGAATACATTAGTGACCGCACCCAAATCGGTTAAGCTGTTTCTGAGATTAGCGTGCATAACGCACAGACAAATTTTCTAAAATCATTTTTTTTGGTTCCATTGCGTTAATAAAGACCCCCCCCCCCCCTTCACTCCCTCTTCCCCCAGTGATAGTTTTTGTCAAATATCTTTTATGTACAGCGATCAGTTACACTTTTAGTATATACTAGCGGCTCACCCTCGCTTCGCTCGGGTTCGCCTCTAGAAAAACACTAATAGAGATCTAATACTTTCCACGGGGACCGTTCATTTTTCCGGGATGAAAAGTAACCTGTTGTTTGACCGGCAATATAAGGTATCAGAATGTTAAATTTTACTAAATTAGGTGCATAAGTTGTTGTGTACTAAGCTGTATAAAATACTATAGTTTTTTAACTATCCCACGGGAACTATTTAATTTTCCGGGATAAAAAGTATCTAAGGTGTTGACCGGGGATAAAAGGTACCACCATGCAAAATTTCATTTAAATCGGTCCAATAGATTCGGAGATTAGCCCGTACAAACAGACAGAGAAACAAAAAGATTAAAAAAAACTGGATTTGTTCTATTTCTCTTCTTACATCCTCTCTCTCATCTCATCTCTCTCTCTGACTCGGTTTTTAGCATTTTTTTCTATGTACAGACATTCGACCTCTACAATTTTATTATAGTATAGATAGATATAGATACCTATAAATAATAGTTCCGCTATCTACATTAGAGGTGGTCAGCAAAATAAAAAAAACCTTCATCATTAAACTAGACGCCATTCACTATAGAAAAAAATATTCTTACCAAGAAAACGTGTAAAGAGGATCTAATAGAGATGAGATTTTATTTTTTGCATTACAAATAAATCGACTGCTATATGGTAAAGTAGTTAGTGTAATACAGTAATACCATCATAATGGAATGAGATGGAGTGTTGGAGTGAGGCGTGTCAATTTAATATCCGCCGGTGGCCCGCCATGATGGATGGCAGTTTTATTAACCCTATGGCCGGACGTGCGTCGACTTTACGATTTAACGTGAGGTAGCTAGCCAATATCCTAAGAAAGTTTAGACGACTTTTGTTACAATAGTTCTACACTTCACTAAACTTGTACTATAAAATAAAATTGAACACCGCATTTGATAAAGCCTTTATTTTCTTGAGAGGGTGCAGTTAGCTCTTGCTTAGAGTTTGCAGGAAACATAGGTGATATTACTTACATCCAAAACTATTTTAACAAGTAAATTCTTGTATACGTGTACAATAAGTAACACTAAAAACAACAGCAATAATAATATATAATACGTAACAAACATATCGTTTATCAATATACTAGCGTTTTCCTGCGGCTCTGCCCGCATAGTACATTAATCACCAACATATCATATACCAAAACCTTCTCCGAAACACGCTGCATGTTATGGTATGAGTATTATTCCGATCGGTTCAGTAGTTATCGCAGTATAACCGAACAAAAAAATCGGCTCTCCATTTATTAGTATAGATATCACGCCTATATAAATGCTGTTTACTATATTTGGTAATTAAAAGGAGTACCTACAAATCAACTGAAACCTAACCAAATAATATGAAAGAAAAACCAACAGATATACTTTATTTGCACAAAATATACTTAACTAAATAAAATTTTAAACCCAATGGTGTAGATGACGCTAGATAAACCATGACATATCTTGGGGTGTCACAAGGTGATCGATACACTTTACCAACAATACTGGTATCATCAATTTGAAAGGCACTCGGTTTGCATGAAAAACTTGCGAATCGTTCTCAGGTAGTCTCTTAGCGCCTTTTAAATGGTCCATTGTGTCGGCGCCTAGACCGTTTTTAGTTTTTACTGTAAAACGAAAACCATCTGTCTTTGTACTATTGTACGGTCAGCAACAAGTTTCTCATACTTTAAATGTGTGTTTTAAATGTCTAAGAAATTGTGGGAGTAGCTCCCACAGCAAAATGGATGCGTGATAAGAAGGCATTGTTAGGAGTGCACATAAAATAATCCATCATTAAAATTTTAATCAACATTTTCCATATACTAATCTATAAATACTAATTTATTTTATCTGTTTAAATTTTTTACATTAAACAAAAAAATGTTATTTATGAAATATTTTATACGTAATGAATTAAATATCTAATAGAGCACCTTAACAATCATTATCCATCCATAATTCTAAATAGCATTGAAGTACCGGAATCATCAAAATTACAATATAAACGACTTAAAAATATATCTATTGTATTAATTTAATTTATTTGTGTGATTTAACTAAATACTCAGTTCCTTATAATTTAGGCATTTAAATTTTTAATTAATAAAAAAAATTACAACAGAATAAATATAAACGGTATAAAGAGGTATTATATTAAAAACTAGTGTAATATATTTTCTTATTAGTAACACTAAATTAATAGTTAAATGAGTAGATATAAATTATAATATGATTCTGTGATGAAAAAGTAAGCCCAGCCCACATACGATGAAATTACAAACAAGTCAAATTTAGATAATAACCCCTTAAGTAATACTGACTGCTTAACTTGTGAAAGTATAACTCTTGACACCTACAGTGATCACCCAAATAAAACGGGCCCGATATCGAAGAAGACATGACTGCGTACTACATGTACCATATATGAAACAACGTGGGCACCACCTACAGCACAGCCCACTGTATTTTTCAATGAACCTAGCCTACGTGTCACCTAACTAGATATAATAGGCCTTCACAGTGATAGGCAGAAAATTCGCTTTTAATTACTTACCTAATACGTAGTATCCTTAACAAGCGGTGTTGGTACACGCAGTAAGTATAATATCGCTGTATTAACCAATAAAATTGGCAGAATATATTATTTCCTTGGTCAAAATACGAACTAATAAACACTGATACTCGCGATTTCAAATTTCGTTCCGTCAAAATTCAAATTTCGAACATGCGCTCGCGTAGCGGTGCGGTGCTCTTTGCGACTGAGCGTGAGCGGCGAGGCACGCGCCGTTGGGGACTTCATTCACAACCGAGTGGCGGGGGGCGCGGGGCCTTGCTCATTCATGCGACCACCGAGGCGTGGTGACCACACGACACATACCGTCATTAAAATTCGTCTCTAATTAAATTCATAACGATAATCTATATATTAATACGTGAAGAGAAAACTTTGAACCCGCTTTTAAGCATATTGTATGTTACGGAGGAGCATGTGCTTAGGCATAGTTAAAGTTTGTATGCAGGACTGCAGAAAGTCAAAATTAATTGACTTTCTTTTACCCGCGAATCCGCTCGCGCAGTTATCTTTCATTAATATTATAAAGAGTCTTTACATAACATAAAGATGAAAAGTTTGTTTGTCTGTACGAGCAAATCTCTGAATCTATAGGCCCGTTTCAAAATTATTATGGATTTTATAGGCATCTATATAACTTTGAAAAAAGAACCTCAATATGGATCAAACTTAATAATTTATGGTTGGTTTTCAACCACGGAGCGATCACTAGTTCTACTAAATCAGCGTTTTACGATAATCGAATCTTGCGATTAAACGAAATAAACACAGTTATACATATTTTATGCGTCATCATCATAGCTAATGATTATTTTTAATATCAACATTTTTTTAATTATTATTTCAATATGTATTTATTTCATTATAGCAATAAAATTAACAATTTTACGATATAAAAATTAAATTCCGTTTACACCGTTTGATAGAATATAAAATTGTAGAACGGACTCATAAAGAAAAATTAACATATTATATTTTATAGAGAGAATGTCACATTAGTTACTCGAATCATGATTTTCAGAATATCAGCGACAGTCGATTTAATGGCGCCCTATTGACGATGCAGTCGTGACACGAATGCGAATGCAGAATCCGCGACAGCCGGGTGAAATTGGAGAGTCGTAAATATAACGGAAATCAGTACCTACATAAGTAACAACAATACCAATTATAATTCATAACAATTTTTTTCTTCAAACAATTTATTAAAATATCCCGTTAATTTTACTTATTTTGCACTGCGCTTTTTTCTGTTTTCATTTACTTAATATTTAAATATTATGTAGATTAAAACGTGATAAAATTTTTACTTAAAAATCGCACGTAGATGTTAACTAAATTGTGAACTCTATCAATTATAAAGAAAATGCTAAACAAGGAAATTGCGGTTGTGGTGAAAGGTTTTATAAGAGCTTATGCAACTATCGCGTGCCCAGCGTTGCTCTCATTGCCTTTGTTTGTGAAAGATAGCAAATATGGTCGATGATCTCACTGACGTGATGAATTACCGCTAAATTAAGTCTTAAAATGTATCTATTACATCTGAGATTGTCGCAGATTATACCTCTACATATTACACCTATTAGTTCGTAGAGCTGCAGTTTTTTTTTAATATAAAATTTTTAATAAATCTTATATGGAATATCGGAGTAATTAGGCGCATCTACTTCAACAGTTAACATTATCTATACATATAATAAAATTGTAACTAAGCCGAATCTGTAATATTGTTTTAGAAAATGTTATTGAAATAGACATTATTATCGATACAGAGGCCGAATCTATAGTTTTTAGAATTTTTGTCTGTCCTTCTATCTGTCTGTCTGATTGTCTGTCTGTTACCGCATCACAGAAAATCCACTGGAGGGATTTTGATGAAATTTGGTATTGTGATAGCTGGTTATCCGGGTCAACATGTAGGATACTTTTTACCGCGGGAAAATGTCTCATTTCTGAGAAAAAATGCAAAAACTGCAATGTAAGAGTATACTTATATGTAAAACTTAAGAATTTGGTTTTTGGTCACCTGAACGCGGGCGGAGCCGCGGGCAATGCTAGTAAATAAATAAAGAAATATTTGTATTATAAATTAATAAGCGAAATTTGAAACCATTTCTTATTGAAGAACCAACTCCAAATATGATGTTCTTTGATTAAACATAAAAAGCGATCATGACGCATCTCCATTTTTGCAAAGCAACCGTAATAATAATTGACTTTGAGGCCCAAATTAAGTTTGCTGAGAAAAAATTATGCATCCTCGTTGATATCTGTAAAGAACACTGAGGCCCGCCATGTGAGTCATCCCCATTTTACTGGTAATAAAACGGTGTGTTAAGTAATAAAAGCGGTTATCAATTTGCAGGGTATCGACGCGGGAGCCTGCGCGGGCGCACAATTAAATGCGTGGGCGCAGATTGCACTTTCTTGAACTTTAGGAAATCATTGCCTCCATTAAAAAGTGCATTAATACAAGAGCAAGGCTACTTAGCTTTGACTTTAAAAAGAAAAATTATAATTGGCATTACCATAAAATCTTTGCCACTGTTGAAATAAAAGGTCGCTGGCGAATAATTTTGTAATTTACTTGAATATAAATGTTGAATAGTAGGTATTACGAAGTTGTTTTCTTTCGATCTTATATACCAGGCATCCTATATACCTGCAATTCAACTTTATTTCTAAAATATTCTTAAACTTTGTTTAAAGGATCAATTCGTTATTATTATACATTGCGAAATTATTTGTTCAATAAGTAAAAAAAGGTATTATACTTATTTTAATATAATTATTTTAACCATCTTCTTCTTAATTATCTTTATCTCATATAGTTTAATTCAAGTAACATAAGACATTTGAAGCAAGTGCAGCGATGTTATCAAGAGGGCGGAGTGTACTTCCTGTTTTCAATTATTGCAACAAGCTCGCGCTGTACAGTTACAGCCAACTCGCATCCAGTCTTGCTGGTTCGAGAAACGTTACAATCTGCAAAAACTACAGATACTGTGTCGTTTTTTCACGAAAAATACTTTGACCTATTTGGTTTATATGGCAAAAACATCGTCGTTTCGCCGAGAGAACATTATCTGTGACACTTGTGCTTTCAACTGCTACGCCACTGTTAGATACACCTTAAATTGCCGTAATTGAACATTTTTTTGCTTTGTAAAATATATTTTTATATTAAGAAATGGAAGTTCGACTTCATTTTCTGAATATTTTAGATATAATACCGGATATTTATCGGAACTGTCTATAATTATGTTAGCTTTAAAATAAGATTTATAAGATGTCTTTCATATATCTTTCTCCTCCTCAGCTAGGGGTCGCTCACCATCGGGCATGGGACTCTCCAATATTTCTCCATCTGTCCAGTGGTTTACTCGTGATGTGTTCCCAGATAGACAGATAGACAACAATTCTAAAAAAATATAAATTCGGCATCTGTGTCGATAATAATGAAGCCTATTTCAATAAGACTTTCCAAAAAATATTTAATGTACAGATTCGATTTAGAATTTTATTACATGTATAGATTATCTGTGTAAGTAAAAATATCTTTACAATGCATTCCAAAATTTACTAAACTTAAATATTTCTAGATATGTAAAACAAACAAAATATTCATTATTTGAATTGTTACTTATACCGCTAATTCGTGTATAATTTTAAGATTTTTATATTGCGAATATCCTTAATTCCCCGAGTTTAGAGCAACAGGAAATCTACGATGATATAACATACATTTCAATGACAATTAAATTATATGTTTAGAATTTTAATGATCTCTATCTAGATTTCGTGGCTTTAAGAATAATTTAAAAAAAAATGCTCAGACCGTATTCCTCGTAGTTTTAGTTTAGTTCTATACAATTCAAACTTAATCTATACATAGGTATAATAAAATTGTAACTAAGCCGAATCTGTACATTAAATTTTTTTTTGAAAATCTTATTGAAATAGACATTATTATGAATACAGAGGCCGAATCTATAGTTTTTAGAATTTTTGTCTGTCTCTCTGTCTGTTACCGCGTCACAGAAAACCACTGGAGACATTTTGATGAAATTTGATATGGTGATAGCTGGTTATCCGGTTCAACATATAGGATACTTTTTACCACGGGAAAATATTTAATTTCGGAGAAAAAATGCAAAAACTGCAATGTAAGAGTATACTAATCTGTAAAACCTAAGAATTATTTTTTTGGTCATCTGAACGAGGGCGGAGCCGCGGGCAATGCTAGTATATTATAAGATTCCAAAGACATCCAATGTCGCTTCAGTTGATGATAGCCCTCACTACAGATAACATCAGGTAAGTAGAAAAAATAAAATTGATCTACCGTTACAAGAAATAGCAGTAAAGAACGTTTTTGGAGACTACAGTCATCAAATAAGTCAGTACAAGATGAATTCCATCTTTCAAGTTTGCAAACGAAATAAACGAATCGTGTATTATGAGGAACTTTTGAAGACCTATCAGAGAAACGGAAGCATTATTTTAGAATTGTCAGTGGGGTGAACCTAAGACCCTCTTATCAAAAGAGAGTCATTGGAGTAGCGTCAAAATTGTCGCTACGATTCTGGGCATGATTTTTACAACTTTTTGCAATAATGTGATTGCATTGAAGTGTGTATTTTCTCTATAACATTGTCTTGTACAATTTTGGAAATTGACGACCGATCCTATAATCTATATACATATAATAAAATTGTAACTAAGTCGCATCTGTACATTAAATATTTTTTGGAAAATCTAATTGAAATAAATAGACATTATTATTGATACTGAATCCGAATGTATAGTTTTTAGAATTTTTGTCCGTCTGTCTGTTACCGCATCACGAGAAACCCACTGGACAGATTTTGATGAAATTTGGTATGATGATAGCTGGTTATCCGGGTCAACATATAGGATACTTTTTACCGCGGGAAAATATCTCATTTCTAAGAAAAAATACAAAAACTGCATTCTAAGAGTATACTAATATGTAAAACCTAAGAATTTGATTTTTGGTCATCTAAACGCGGGCAGAGCCGCGGGCAATGCTAGTCTTAATATATTTTCCAATAAATTATTATTTATTTTCAAAACGCAACAAATTTTTTTTCGTTTGTTTTGTTCGTTATTAAGCGTAAAAAAAATTGTATTGTACTTCACATATAATATCAAAGTTAACAATGAATCAGACGCAGTGGTGACATGCAAATCTTTGAAGGTTGCTTTGTTTGAGCAAAGGTTCTTTAACTAAAGAAGGAATGCTCCAGTTCTTTTTCCACACCCTTTGTTCGCTGGTATAACAGTATGTTGTGACTGAGAATACTAATCCGAGAAGGTACCAATATTCTCAAGTACAATGAAATTGATATTAAACCATTGTTCCATAAATATTTTATATCATGTTACATGAGAAAACTTTATATTGTACCTACTTTACATAGCTCTTTTTTGTTAATTATCTCTAATGAAGATGAACCTTTCTTTTTTTAAACACCGCAATTCTTAGAATGCACTTAATGATATTTGTAATAACTTGAAATCTATACATATAATAATAAATTCTGAGTCGAATCTGTACATTAAATATTTTTTGGAAAATCTTATTGAAATAAACATTATTATCGATACAGAGGACGAATCAATAGTTCTTAGAATTTTTGTCGGTCTGTCTGTCTGTTACCGCATTACGGAAAAACCACTGGAGGGATTTTGATGAAATTTGGTATGGTGATAGCTGGTTATCCGGGTCAACATATAGGATACTTTTTACCGTGGAAAAAATATCTCATTTTTGAGAAAAAATACAAAAACTGCAATATAAGTGTATACTAATATGTAAAACCTAAGAATTTGATCTTTGGTTATCTGAACGCGGGCGGAGCCGTGGGCAATGCTGGTAAATAAAATATACCAATCCACTGAATAAGCTTCCTTAATAAATAAGCTACGAAATGCAAAACTAGTCTTTAAATTCCGACTTCAAAGATTAGAGCGTGCAAACATCAATTAAACACTCAATCTCTTTAGGTTTACAATATTATTTTAATATTAATTTAAATTGTTTGTTAGACTTGTACCATTGTTCAATTTTATCATCAGTTCATGAATTTTGGACCGATATTTTCTACTTAGTTATTGTCTAAACGAGAACATTGTATAAAACAATCTCACGAAACTTTAACGATCTTTTGTTATATCTACAACAAAAGCTCTTTACGAATTCTCAAAAGTACGTTTAATTAAATTATAATTTTATCAAAATAATTATTATATTAATTGAAATAAATTAAACCTACTCCGATACGGTATGTAACTGGCATATTATTTTAGAGCAAGGTTTGAGGACCGCAAAAGGCCTTCCGAGAGTAGGTATGGACGAGATGAAATTTGTACCAGTCATTTCGCGTCTGAGAAGGGGTCTTGGTTCATGGACTGAATGTCATGATTTAAGTGACAATAAGAAATGGACAAATATCATTGATTTATAAACATTGAGAAATATGCAAAAATTGTACCAAAATGGTATCTATTGCGACAAATTAAATTTTTACAGGTAACCGTAAATATATTTAATTTCGCCTGTAAAATTTTATTAATACTATTATAATTGTAGCTAAAGGGCAAATTGAAATACGTATTTTTTTATTTTTTTAATATTATAAATGTGAAAGTTTGCGAATGTGTTTGTTACTCTTTCACGCCAGAACGGCTGAATGGATCTGAATGAAATTTGGCACAGAGATAGATTATAATTTGGAATAACACATAAGACTTTTTATCTCTAAAAATATACGGTTCCCGTAGGATACATTTGTTTTTGTTGTCCTAGAGGTGAACCCAAGCGAAGCGAGGGTGCGCCGCTAGTTCTTAATAATTTTGTTTTAAGCTCGCACTTTTCCCGTTTTTTTTTTAATTAGTTGTCGTTACTAGTAGTCAGATTAAGGTAGTTCGGCTGAAAGTATTCTTGACATTACCTATTTAAAGCTGAATCATAGATTATTAGAAATACTCCTGGACAATGGGCTATCTAAATAAATATAATTTCGTTTTGCAAAACCTAATTTATCTCAAAATATATAATTCCTTAATTCTGTCCTGTTATCAAGCTTTATGATTACGTATATTAAGCAACTTTCAACATGACAATAAGAGTATTCAAAATAAACAAAAATATATTATATACTAAAAAAAAGGGCACAAATTCAGGATTGGGGACTTTGCCCCTAGCGGAGTGGGTGGTATTTCTGGATAAGGGACGTGATAGGGAGTCGAAATGTTAAATAAAAATTGTCCGCGAACGTATGAGTAAAAAGTTATTGAGACTTAAAGTTACAACATTTCCATACATTTTCATATATTTCTTTACCACCATTCGGAGTGGGTGGTATTTTTAGATAGGGGAGGTGACAGAGAGTCAAAATATATTAAAAATATTTGGAGGAAACGTACGAGTAAAAAGTTATTGAGACTTACAAGTTATAACATATCTAACACATTTCCATACATTTCTTTACCTAAATAAGTGATTACAACAGATAAACATACCTTTAACGAATAGTACGCATCCTTTTTTATGTACATTACACATTTTCACAACAATTAATGCTTTATTGTATTTAATATTTTAATAATTTCACAACACAAACAAAACGATCTTACATTTTGACAAAAGCAAAACTGACACTTTGTTTTATATTACCGCTTAAATGACAACAGATTATATTTGATTATTCGTCATATCTTGGTTAGGTTAGGTTAGAACATTTAAGATTATTTATTTATTATTCCTCATATCTGGGTTAGGTTAGGTTAGAACATTTAAGATTATTTATTTATTATTCCTCATATCTTGGTTAGGTTAGGTTAGAACAGTTGCCACAACGCACGAGCCGAGCGAGCGAAGCGAGCGTGCCGCGGTAGCGGCCGGCGAGTGCCATAAATGACTAGAAAACTAGAAAATTCGAATTTCACGCAAAGTACAAATAAAGACAATCATCTGGAGATTATTTTGACAATTGAAAGTGACGTTTTGACTCCAAGTGTCTAAATGGTAGTAATGTCAAAATAATGTATGGAAATGTTGTAACTTTAAGTCTCAATAAATTTTTACTCATATGTTCGCGGACAATTTTTATTTAACATTTCGACTTCCTATCACGTCCCTTATCCAGAAATACCACCCACTCCGCTAGGGGCAGAGTCCCCAATTCTAAATCGCAGCCAAAAAAAATATATTATAGATAACGTAACCTGTATATAAGTAGATCATAGACACAAATAATCACGAGGTTCGACAAAAAGTCGATAAATTTCAATATATCTATTTTCTCCTCATTCCTAAATTACGGATTTTTAAAAGGGAAAAATTAATAAAATTTTAAATGAAACTTCTAAAGCCTCACCTGTGTAACATAATGCCACGTAGTCTTTCGG
The DNA here is from genome assembly GCA_951806755.1 of Brenthis hecate. Classification (NCBI taxonomy): domain Eukaryota; kingdom Metazoa; phylum Arthropoda; class Insecta; order Lepidoptera; family Nymphalidae; genus Brenthis; species Brenthis hecate. The sequence goes on from OX638281.1 coordinate 2,944,143, forward strand.
TGTAGCAGTCCCTTCCAACAAGTTCCACGATACACGTAACTGCGAATCTTCTTCCGTCCATAGTATAGATCCTTTTGGACTGTTACCATATACATCCTTCTTTTCATCGACCCCACTATTGACTCTCTCTTTAACTAGAGATTCATCATTATTGGCACTAGCTTCATTAGGCTCAGATGAGCATTCTCCACTCTCAGTCACATTGTCAATATACTCCTCGACTGTTTCGCCACACTCTTTGTCCTGGGTTTCCTCACTTTCCACACACGTAGCGTCATGATCTGACATGACGTACTAAATTACACGAACATTGTCAACTGAAACGGGAGTATATTAGAATCCTTAGAAAAACTTTGGTTAAGTTGTCGTTCGTTTTGAAACACCATCAAAGTTCAAACGTTATGTGCAAGAGAAAACGAAACAAGTGGGATCGAGTGAGGCAGGGGGTGTAGGGGTGGAGCGACGTCGCGACGCCAGCCCGGCCGGCGCCGGCAAACTACTGCCGTCTAATGCGGTCTATTCATTTGCGTTGCTAGCCAAGTGCATTGTGAATTATAATTGTCTTAATATTACAATTGGATTTGTATGACAAAAAACGGTGTGAAATTTTGTGTTCATAAAATTTTTAAAACAATGTATGATAAAATTGTTATTTTAGTAAATTAAAGTAAATGTTACAAGCTACTAATAAAATAATGTTTGGTATTATTTTGGCCAGTTTTATAATTTAATTAATCTGTTCCCAAACTAAATAAACATAAAAAATGAGTGTGAAGACTAGTCCTTTAAGTGTAATGACCATACACCTTTTTATTTTCTTATATAGCATCAATACGTTAAAGATTTCTATTTTATATATTATTCACATGTTGTAACTGTAGAGAACAACAGCACTATTAATAATTTCTTTTAATAAATTCTAAAGAGTGGAATTATATGCTTTTATTATCTATAATATTGAGTAAACATCATAGTTCGGAGAAAGGTCTGAAAGCAAAGAGTATGAAAAGAAAATATATACTCAGTTATATATAATAATGCAATAGATTTGGGACTGGACTGAAAAAATAAATTGAATGAAGCTAAAATTTAAAACAAAATTTAAAGAAAGGAAAATAAGAATACTAAATACATTTTACATTTTTAACTGTAATGCTACATTTTAAATAGATAACATGTTAAAAGTTGGCAATTAAAATCTCTTACAATATAAGTTATACAAAAAAAAATATAAATTATATGCTTAGAGTCAGAAATCATGATAAATAAGCGAATGCAAACTGAAATAAATAAAAAGACTAGTCATGACACACTAAGAAAACAAGATCATGATTGCAAAAAAATAGAAATTAATTATAATAAGGGATTCAATGTTTTAGCGATACTGCTCGGACTTTTGATTATATTAGATACTTTTATCTTAAAATCAATAATTTTGTCAATAATCGATTAAAAACAACATTTCATACTGATGGAAAACGGTGAAATTTATAATGTAATATAATATTATTTGCACCACACAATACTTGAATAAGCCACATACACTTGCCCTTTAATTACAATGTTTATTGCACAAATTCACTATTTTATTTCATTTCTACGATATTATTTTAAATATCTCCATCTCTGTATTCGCTACCGCAGTCCTTGTTCCCATTGACGTCGCACAAACAGGATACGAGTTCCCGACCAATCAAGAAACACAGAAAACCTGCAAGAAGATCCGGATTGGTTACAAATTCTCTAGGGGCTTCTAATTAGTAATTTGCTGCAGATGACAGACGATTCTGAACTTGACATTAGGAGATTTGTAACGTCAATGTCATGTTAAAAACGTTTTGAAAATATGTAAGCACATAAAACTTTATATAAATTTAAATTCTAAATTCATTATAATTTCTTATGCTCAGTATTAATATTAATATATATTAGTTTGTAGTGAGTTTTATTAACATATCATTTATTCGAATATTATTTTCAGTACACTATTAGGAATACTATTTCTGAACGACAAATCATTTGTTGTATATTTCATTTTATAAATGTGCTTGACATTTGTAAATCTGTGTTCATGTTGTAAATTAAATTTAAAAATTGTATATATAACGTTACTAACGAAGGAATAAAAAATCTTTTACGTATAAACAAAATGACTTCAATGGTATCAGATACGGAATCAAATGTTAGTGGATTTATAAAATACAGTGATAAAAATTTCAAGCATCTATATTCATCGATGATTAAGGTAGGTAAATAAAAGGGTAGAATACTTAATAAAGAATACTTAATATTTGCGGCATTTGTAAAATATCATGTTCAGTTACAAATAGCAATTAGTGTAATAAATATTTTATGATATACATAAAATTGAGTGAGGGTTTGATAAACCTCAAATTACACCATTTTCTCCAACTATGAACAAATCATATAAGTACAAATAGTTCTCTTTAAAGGGAATATTTTTGAAATAAGCGTTTTTAAAGAAAAACAGTAAAGAATATAATATATTGAAGTATACATAAAATAAATATACACTCAATACAGTAGGCTAACAGAAAATTCTAACTCTAAAGAATCCATAATTTCTACTGTAAGTATATTTAGCTTAAGCAGTAGAACACTTAAGACTTTGATACTATAAAACTCTCTATACTATAAAATACATAAATTATGCTTTGTGTTTATTTTAGAATATGGAAATAATTAACCAGGATCTACTGCAAGTTGAAAATAATATGAAAAACATTGTTGATCAGTCAGGTCCTCTTGAAAGCCAACTGTCAGCACTTCTGCAAATATTGCCCAAACCAAAGCTTAATCTGCCCATGGAGACTGAATAAAGTTATATATAAAATAGCAATACTAACTTGATTGGTAAAAACTTCTCGCTATTATTTACAAACCAGGTGTTATAGTATATTTATCAGAGTGTCTTATGTCCTAGACCTAGAGGATAATAAACAAACTAGAAATTTCATAAAATAATATATTTAGCTATATTCTTGTTTTGGATTTATGAATTGTTTTAATTTAATTTATATGAAACTTTGTACAAAAAGTTTTGTTGTGGTTCTTTGTTAAAGATACAGCATAGATTAAGATCATCAATATTAAAATAAAGTTAATTTTCTAATGTGTGTTCTCATTTTTTATTTTTTCTCTTTTCTTGTATATTATGTAAATTTTTACACATTATGCCTACACTGCAGGGGATATGGAGTGAAGACCCATAATTGTAACAGTTTAAACAAAATCATATCTATATCAATATGTACATATAATAAATTTCTTGAATTGAATCTGTATGTTAAATATTTTTTGGAAAATCTTATTGAAATAGTCATTATTATCAATACAGAGGCCGAATCTATAGTTTTTAGATTTTTCGTCTATTTGTCTGTCTGGGAACACATCACTAGAAAACCACTGGACAGATTTTGATGAAATTTGGTATGATGATAGCTGATTATCCAAGTCAACTTATATACTTTTTACTGTGGGAAAATATTCCATTTCTGAGAAATCAATACTAAACATTACAATGTAACTAGTTATATATAAGTAAAAAATTAAATATATGTAGTGGTTACAAAACTATGATGATAATGATAAATGTATTAAGTATTTGACTAATGACTTTAACATATTACACTTGTTATAAAAGAACTTTTTTTTGATATTTAAATGAGACCACCCTAATTAAGATAAGATTTCACGCATGTCTCTTAAAGTCTATATGTATTATGTATATTACTCGTACACCCAAAGAAAGTGTACATATTTTTAGAATTCATACTTTTTTTGGATCATGTTTTTTGAACTTTGAAGGCTTACTACCTACATAACTATTTACCAACAATTTATATTAGAAGACATCATAATAATCTTGTTTAACGAAAATTGTGTGCATTAAGTTTATGGGTATTTTCTAAAAATAATATATGTAGTTTAAGGTTTTATATTATAATCGCCAAAGATAACAAAAAATCTATAGTTTACCTTTATATACATTAAAGTCATGTCAACCAATCACTGTAAATAAACATTGTTTTTATATTAATAGAAATAATTTACATATATTTTTCTTACATTTTTGCTTAACATTATGACTACTATAAATACAAGGGCCAAATCTCCAACTCGAGCGGAGGCTATTGCCAAGGCTCTGAGACCTGGACCTGTCTTCTGCACAGGAGTGTTATTAGGTAAACTATACCTACATATAAGGAATAATATAGTCAATAAAGCCTACAGTTTAATACAGATTTTACAATTTGCATTGAATTAATCGCGCAGCTAAGTTTTCTAGATTAACATGTTTTCGAACGTAACGGCTGCAGTTTACAGCAACAGTACAGTAAAAATTCTATATAGTATATATTTTGATCGATACTTATAAAGCGGGCATGATAATTGGTTCACTAGGTACTCAACCATAAATCAATACAAATCTGCTCATTATCAATCTAGTCAGCATGATAAACTTGTGTGCTCTAGATGCCAAAGTCTTTGTATTACCTACAGCCTACTCTAGATCATATCTGTGTACAAAATTTTATCAAAATCGCCCTAGCCTTTTAAGGTTGAAGCTGTAACAAACATACATATTATATTAACTTTCACAATCCAATCATTTGAACTTAAAATCTTGCTAATGTTATTGTTAGTCGGCTCAGTTGTTCAAGTTACGAGTAGCTAGCTCATTCCAAAAATATACCTCGGCTTCCTATTGTTTCCTCTGTCTGTAACTCTCAAACAAAGCGGGAAGACCTGGCTAAAAAAATATATATTTATGAATATATGTACATAAATAAATTTCTAATAGCGCTGGTCAAAAGGCTGTGGTTTAGTTGCTAAATTAAAAAAAATAAGCAACAGTTGGACTGTAGGTAAGTAATATAATATGCGTATGGAAATCTCGTCTTAAAGGTATACGTATAGGTCTTGTAGGTAATACATATTATTATGTATTTTCGACAGAGAATATTTAGTTTTCTTTAATTTGGGACACCGACTAATATTAAGTAGGTAATTTGGAAAATAATAAAGAAATTACTCGTAAATTCCTAGCATCAAACTTTAAATTATTATTATTGATAGTTTTCATATCCGTATAATTATTTTTAAGGAAATTGGGTAGAAGACAGAATAGAGTGCCCGAAAGGAGGCACATTTTACTTTCCTCCTAAGGAAGAGATAAATTACGACAAATTAAAGCCAGAATCAAGACAACCAGATTTTAGATTGAACAAATTAAACAGTTTACAGGTATTTTGCATGACAAATAATTTTGGAATTTCTATTGAAATGACACTAATAAAAACTTTAAATCAAGTTTTGAATATATTTTAATTTTTTAATAACAATTATAATAATAGTATGAAAAGCTATATTCTCCTACAGTGGAAACAGTATATATAAGATCAAGGTTTTTCTATATGTACATATTTTTACAGGGCAACGTCTACTCCATAATCAGGCACGACAGTCACGACCCCTGCGGGAATTTTACGACTACCACTGACCTCGTCTACAACCACCTTCCAAAGCCCTTATGTGGACCAAATATGCGTTATTATAAAAGAAGTGCTCATCAATTTTATCCTCAACCAGATCTCACTAAGTGTTTTGTATGTATATATCTACGTATATTTTCAGCGCTGGATTTACGCTAGGGGCACTCAGGGCTAGTGCCCAGGGCGGCAAATTTTTAGGGGCGGCGAAATCCGGAGAGTAGGAAAAAACATTCTCCTCCAGTTATAGAAAATGATTTTTTGATTTTCCAAAAAATAATTGATATGATTTATAAATTATTTTTTTTCATTTTTCAAAAGAAATTAACTTTATCGAAACTTTACCCATTTTATGCAAAATATCGCTATAGGGCGGCATTTTTTACTATGCCCAGGGGCGGCGCTAAGGTTGAATCCGGCACTGTATATTTCTTTGTTTTAGTATATACAAAATTAGTTCTTGGTCGATTAGAATTAAAGTATACCTAGTGACCAAAACAATACCCTATCTGTTACTCCAGTCTCCAGATCACAGTCTATGCGTGTATTAAGTTTAATCCACATCCATCCAGCCATTTCAGTAACACACACACATAATATACAAACTTATAATAGTAATCTTATTCATTAAAAAAACGATTGATAGTGCGATTCCCGAGTAGTGCACGATTTTCTAGACAGAGAGACTCGAATTCTTTAAACTGCTTGGCCTGATCTATACTAATATTATAAAGAGGTAAAGTTTGTGAGTTTGTGACGTTAAATGTGTGGGGTAATCTCTGGATTTACTGAACGGATTTAGATGAAATTTGGTAAGATAGTTTGAAATCCTGGGAAGGACATAGGATACTTTTTATCCCGGAAGTCATCCCTTAAGGGGTGAAAATGGGGATGAAAGTTTTATTGGGAATCAAGCAAGGGACGAACCCGAGCAAAGCGAGGGCGAGTCGCTAGTATTACCTACAATAAAATTTGAACAATTGCGCATTTTTTATTAAATAAATGAAATGGTACTATTTAACTGTAGCTGAAAATTGGAATCTGCAACTATTTAATCATATTTGGGTAAATATACAGGGTAATGTAACTGAATGGGGATTGAAAAAGTATTTGGAACACGAGTGGGCGTGCACAGACGTATCAGATTACTCCTCCACTTTATATGAAGATACCTATGTACCGCCGATGCCACATCAATATTTAGAACGATGTGAGAGAAAAGCCAGAAATTCGTGAGTTTATTCATATCATTTTAACGAGTTAACTTCGATTCATTATACTTAGTTTTAATATTTTTTTTAAACTTTGCACCCTGTAACATTGATTTAAGTAAATAAATATTTTAGTAGGTATTGTTTTTGTATAGAATCATGAATGTACATATTCTATGTAATATTTTGCCATAACAAAATTTATTTTAAAATATATCCAAAAATAACATTAAAAATTTAAGTAATAGTATAAAAAATGTTTAAAAAGAACAAAATTGAAAGTGCATATTAATTACAAGACTTCCGCAACACCATTCGGACAAAAAGACAATAGCATTCCCAAGGAGGGTTGACGTCAGGCAGCAGGCGGCCGGTCGTAAATCTTTTGCCAAATCCTATCAGCAGTACAGACGATGTACTGCGCCGACCACAAGTGATTGGGAAATGGGCAGGGAGAAGAAGATTGCCATAAACAGACAAAAATATATAAATACCTTACAATGATTGTTTTAAAAAAATATTTCATGAACAGATTTCCCTAAGTTGCTATTTTATTGTATATGTGTAGTATTTTATCAATTATTATAATTTTAATTTTTAATATTAATAATTTTAAAACAGACCAAGATCGTATATTTATCTTTTATTTCAGGAGTTTCACAAAAAGTTTTCATTATAAGATGACAAAATGAAAACAATGATAACATCAAGAATCATTTTTTTTTCACTTTTTGCAAAAATTACTAGTCTTTAAATATCACATTTTGTTAAGAGACAGGACAGTGACGTCCATATTATAAAAATCGTAACAATATAATAATTCTTAATGCTTTCATATTGCCGTCTCCGGACCTACCAGAGCGACCAACCAACACGAGATCAAATCTTACAGCTAACTTCACTCATTACAACTAATAACCGCTTAAAACTAATGCATGATAACTTAACAAGATTTCTTAATATAATGGCAGTTCATGGATTTTAATAAAAAACTTTCAAAGAACTAAAAAAGGCAAAAAAATATGTTAGTCCAAAGTTATTAGAGACTAGCGGTTGAGCATTAGCGGGATGTGAAGGAATTCTCCTGAGGCAGTTTGATCAGTCTAGACCCTCCAGGGGCTTTGAACATACTGTTTGGTACATACTGCTGGAACACATTCTGAGACACATATGTCTGAGCGAACCGTGCCTGTGGTATCTGTACATGGCTGTTATACTGCATTTGGGGGAATACTGGTGTACTTATCGGAGTGAATGCTGCGGCATGATTGTAATTTTGATATTTATCCAATAGTCGGTCTGGTTCACCGCATAGAGACTCCTCACGGGATGGCGGCTGAGAAAAGATGTTTCGCTGGTTCATACTTGATGCTTGGGATTCGAACCCTGAACTTTGGCTGGAAGAACGGCTGCCGTTAACATTGAATATTTGCCTGTCTCCCTCTGTACCCCAGTACCCGCCAGCCACCCACGACGTACTGTGCCCCAGCTTACTAGGAGATATCAACGGTCGTGCCCTATTCAAAGGAGTGGGGGCTACAAAATTGGGCGATGCACTGAATTTACGCAGAGCAAACACTGGATTTATTTTAGAACTCTTCTTTTTAGGACTACTTATGCATAAAGAACTAATGCTCTCATCTAAATCTGAATCAGAGTCATTTGTCAGTTTTTGGTACTTATTGAAGGAGGGTTTGATAAAAACTGTGTTAGAGAGGGGATTGGGACTATTTGTTTTTACAGAATTAACACAGAAAGTAGAGTTAAGTTTAGGTTTGCTCCACAAACTGTCACCCCTCGGAGTAAATGATCTACCATTGATCAAACTATTATTAAAGTGGCCGAGAGTTTCATTTGAAGAATCTGTAAAATTGTGTAAACCAAATTTACTAAGTGATACATCATCATCAGTATCTAAAGAAATGTTATCTTCTTCATCGATCAACTTTTTTGGAGAATCATTTGCTAATTTCTTTAGTTTCTTTGGTCTGATATTTTTTCTTGTTATCGTTTTAACAGTCTTATTCATGTTTCTATAAACAAGCAATACTGCCAGAGTACTTGATAACTGAAAATAAAAATATATGTTAAAAAATGTTTTTTGTTTACTGTTCTTTTTGGTAAAAGATTTAAAATTTATTAAGAGTTTAAGTAAACTTAATACATAATTTAACAAATGAAGGATTCAGGCAAAGAACAGGGAATGCCACAATTTATGTTATTTTTTGTTTTGTACTGGTAACAAATCTGTCTATGGTAATTGCATTCCCAACCACCAGTTTTTACAAATATTCAACAGATGTTGCTAATAATTATGTTTTTATGTTATGTCAAAGTAAAAAGAACTGGAAATATCCATGACATAGATAAGAAGTAGGTGGTAGATAAGGAGGATTGTCCAAAAATGTACATACTTAAATGTAATTGCATACTTTGATAAAAATATTTTAACTTCTAAACTTTAAATTGCTGTTCTCTCTAATGAATTCATTCAGGACATTCCCTGTTCTTTGCCTGTACCCTTCAAATAGGCTAAACGCAAGAATGTAATTATCGTTTAAAAATAATAATGATTTATGTACTCACTTTAATTAAGCTCATTATTAATGGATTAAATGTCACATATCTATGTCCTATGCAAGTAATTACAAATATAGACCACAATAAGTCAATAACTATACTATATTTTGCTTTGTTTATATTCCAAAAATGTCCAATAATCTGTAAAAAACATACAAAGCCTCCCAAAGCTTGCTGCGTCAAATCATTAAGTCCAGAGTTAAAGCTTGTAAATAAGTCTATATCAATAGTATTGTTTATGTCAATAAAATTCTTGAGCACAGGGAATGTGAGTAGTGTCTTCATTTTCACTATAGAAATTATTCTTACTATGAGATTGTATAATATAAGTTTTAAGTTATGTATTGTGTTAGATAAATTTTTATGTTTCAGGGCAATTGTATAGCATTCAATTGCTATAAGAATCAAAAGTATCACGGCTAATAGTTTAGATGTATTATTAATAATATTTTTGATTAGTTCATTTTGATTCTCTTTCTTAACATTTAATTTTTCTGTTGTTCTTGCTTCTAAAAGTTTTGAACCCAGTAAAGTTTCTTTTTCTTTGTGCAGTTTCATTTGCAAAACATTTCTGCATGGGCTGCATAATTTATAGGCTTTTTCAAGCTGATTCCTGAAAAACATGTAATAAAAATATAATTATCTTGTAGTGTATTTTTATTTTATTTTAAAATATTTGGGAAACATACACTACAATAATACATAAAATTCATCTGTTGCTACATAAACAAGATAACAAGAATAAACTTTGGCACTTGCTAAATAATGTATTTTCAAAAGTAAAGTATGCATATAGTATAAAAGTAAAAATAGTATGTTTATTACATAATTTTGGCACTGACCTGTAAGATTCAATTTCTTCATCATATTTATTTTCATTCATAGGAACAAAATTTGCGAGTTGTGTCACCTTGAGCTGTTGGTTTATATTACACATTTTGCAGAGGCCATTTTTGGGTGGACTTCTTTGGAATAATTTAGGGCTTTTTGAAATTTGTTCACTACCTGTACTTAGAACTTTGTTGTAGTCGCCATCCTGAAAACATTAAAATATGATTTATATTAATAATAAATAAATAAACTTTATTACTAAGTAAAAGTTTTGTTACTTTTAAATTTACCTTCGTAAATCCGTTGTACTGCTCGCATTTTGGACAAGTCCAGGAATTCCGTTCAACGTACTTCACCCAAAAATTACGATTACAGAACCAACAATTCACTCGCCAAAGTATCGTCGACCTGAATAAAAGTTTTTTTTAATCTAAAATACATCTTATCAGGCGGGAAAGTGTTATAACCTCTCGTCACTTACCGCAAATTAAAAATAAGTTTTAACAATAATAAAGCACAGAGAATAGCAGGAACTGCTATCAGTACTGATTCCATTTTATAATGAAATTTCGTTTTTGGTGAATGTTTGATATATATTTCATAAAATCATATTTATATTTCTTAACCTAAAAATTTACGACACCCACCCACCATCACTACAGACTCACCAGTCAACACAGAGTAAAAATATTTTTATATATTTTTATTTTTTTATTTTAGAGATTATAAAAAGATAGTAAAACATTATCTAGAGAAATCTTAAAAATTCATGTTCTATATTTTCGTATTATTTTATTCTCTACTAGTGACTTACCCTCGCTTTGCTCGTGTTCGTCCCTAGGTACGTTTTAATTTAAATAGATCTATGAATAGTTATTGCGAGTGTACATTAGGAGTTAGGAGAAAGACTTATGCTAAATGTAAATGTTTCTGTTTATAGGCCTCATTAAACCTACAATTTAACAATTTTCTAGTACATTGTTTTAAAGTATCTCATAAGGTGTAGCTTGTGATAGCTTTTTAAGTATGACTCGATAGAAAGTATAGATAATAATTTATATATATTTTAAAGTACTATTTCTTTAATATAAAATGTAATTTAAAATATATTGTATTATTATGTGTTTTCTATACTATATTTTATAATTATTTTTACTCTTTAATCAGTAATTCGCTCCAGCTACGTCAAAGTCGTCAACGTCAAAGTCAATAACACATGTTTTCGTATTGAAATTTGATGAGAAAGAAGAAATTATTAAAGAGGTTAAAGAATCTTTTTATCTTTATTTATTCGTATACCTTCAATAAATTATACACGACTATATAAAACCGAAAATAAATATGGGATTAGACGCAGATTCTATGTTTTATTTATGCAACTTTGATACCCAAATAAGTGAAACAGGTAATTCAAATATATCATTATTATTGTATATTCAAAAATGAATTACGCGATTAGCGTTGTTTGAACTTTATTTACTTTCTTATCATTTTAGATTCAAATATCATAAAGAAGCTGTGGTCGGGTCAATGGAAAATAGAAGAAATATATTTATGTAAGGAATTCCTAACCGGTGACTTGGAAAATGATACTCTAGATAAGAAAATAAAAAGTCATTCCAATGATAGTAATACCGTAGAAAAAGTTCTACAAACTGCTATTAATTTATTTTTAACATTTTGTGAGAAAAATTGGAATCCACATCCTAATGAATTGGTATTGGAACAGTTTCTAGGTATTGAATGGCCCAAGTCCTTAGATGTATTAACTAAATTACAACGCGACTCAGAGCCTTTATACACTAACATATTATATCCAGAATTATTATATTTTGCATCACAGTTATTCTCTGCACTCTATGCTGTTGATCAAAATTTGGTAAGCTTTTTATGTTTAATATGCTTTTAAATTATAACAGATTGTTTTGTATATTATATAAATTTTCTTTTTTTTAATTTCAGATACATCTCTGGTGGTATTTTCGATGTAAAGTCACCCATCAGAGAGCTCTTGAAGACACAAGTGCTACATTATATAATGAATTAGAACTGTTAATTGCAAAATTATTCAATGAATCCCAAGCATTAGAAAACATAAGACTTAAAATATTATTATATTTAGAAATAGCTCAAGCCTATTTGATATATGGGAGAATACAGAAAGTGGACCAATATTTATTAAAAGCTAGAGAATTAGCTGGATTGAAGTTAGAGTTAACAGGTGAATATCAGATCTATACATATAATAAAATTCTAATTGAATTGAATCTGTACAATAAATAATTTTTAGAAAATCTTATTGAAATAGTCATCATTATTGATATTGAGGCTGAATGTGTAGTTTTTAGAATTTTTGTCTGTCTGTTTGGGAACATATCACGCGAAAACCACTGGCCAGATTTTGATGAAATTTGGTATAATGATATCCGGGTCGAAATATAGGATACTTTTTACTGCGGCAAAATGTCTCATCTCTGAGAAATCTATACTAAACTATAAAGCGTAACTAGGGACGAGCCTAAGCAGAGCAAGGTTCAGTCGCTAGCCATTTTATGTAATTATATTATAATACTAGCATTGCCCGCGTTCAGATGACCAAAAACCTAATTCTTAGGTTTTACATATTAGTATACTCTTACAATGCAGTTTTTGTGCTTTTGTATTTTTTCTCAGAAATGACATATTTTCCCGCGGTAAAAAGTAGCCTATATGTTAACCCGGATAACCAGCTATTATCATACCAAATTTCATCAAAATCTGTCTAGTGGTTTTCTCGTGATGTGGTAACAGACAGACAGACAGAAAGACAGACAGACAGACAGACAGACAGACAAAAATTCTAAAAACTATAGATTCGGACTCTGTATCGATAATAATCCTTATTTCAATTAGATTTCCCAAAAACTATTTAATGTACAGATTTGACTTAGTTAGAATTTTATTATATGTATAGATTATTGTATTTAAAATAATTGCTAAAAGTATAACTACTAAGCTATATTAATAAGTGCTAACTTACATCCATACTATAGACTCAGCATATTTGCTTGCTTGATTTTTTTCAATTTATAACTAATAAAATATTTCATTTTAAGGTATACTTGGTAAACGTACAAAGTTTCAGCAGAATGCATTACCCCAACTGGCATTATCTAGTCGGTTGGATGATAACTTACAACGACCATCAGCTGAGGACAGCCATGGAAACTCAGACCTTCCCGCAGAGGTGGAACTCCAAGATGATGTGAGACTTAACAAGATTGCATTTAATGAAAAGATTGATCAAGCTGAATTACCAAGCTTAGAGCAGACACTATGTTTATTAACAGTGTTAGTATTACAAATTGCTTTTATATTAAACTAGAGACTTACCCTGGCTTCGCTCAGGTTTTAATTTTTTCGTGCCGAATCCTGATTCTTTTGCCAGAATAAAAGTAGCTTGAGTTACTTATAACATCAGCTGTATCTGTCAGTAAAAGTCCCGTCAAAATTTGGTTTAGCCATTACAGAGAATAGCCCGAACACACAGACAAACAGGTTTAGTAAAAAGTGTTATCTTGTTCTATACATACAGACATTTCAATTTTATTTATCTGTATAGATAATCGAAAATATTGACAAAGTTGTTATTGCAGAGCCCAAAGTTTCCTTGGTATGTTTTGTAGATGACTGGCATAAAATGAAGGTGATATAGTACTTTGGAATAATAAATATCAGAAATATGAAAATATTTGTATTCTGAGAATATTTGTAGTTTACTAACCTACTCCTACTTATTATAAACTAGCAACTCACCCTCGCGTTGCTCGGGTTCTTCGCTAGGTACGTTTTAGCGGTTAGTGATTCCCATACAAAATAAACATATCTAAACTATTCGAATTTCCAGCGGTTGTTTTGGATTTTCCCTATTTTTTTTCTTTTTAAACCACCCCTGACACACCCCCAACAAAAAAAAAGAATTATTTGAATCGGTCTAGCCGTTTTTGAGTTTTAGCGATACTAACGTACAGCAATTGATTTTTATATATATAGATATGAAAGTTTATGATGATGGATGGATGTTTGTTATTCTTTCATGTAAAAATAAATAATTTTATTTGTTTGAACTTGATAATATTTTGATCATAATAAAACTTCATGAAATTAAATATATTTAATAATAAAAAATAAATTATTACATTTTCAGTCAATATATACAGAAATCTCAACCTAAAGATGATCTAATGTTAGAAGAACTGCAACCATACATAGAAGCTATATTATCCCAAAGTAAAGGTCCATGGGCCACTCGGGTGGCTTCATTGCTTATCAGATGTAAACTGGAGGCGAATCATAAGAGAACTGTGGAGCGAGCAATGTTGCAATGTGAAACTATTGTGAATGACAAAACTGGTGTTGCCAGTACTAGCAGGTGAGTCAACTGTTCTTTAATTTACTAAGTTGGACTTATTATTAATCATGTTTTTTTTAAATAATTGTAACATTAATATTATTATTTCACAAAACAACAATACAAATACAGTAGTTATGTGCAGTTTTTGAAAATGAATTAATGATGTGAAAATGTATATTTGACAAAATTTTCGTAGTCAAGATTAGTAAGGTTTGATGTACGTTTATTTTTGTGTGTATGTTACTTATTTTATGTTTATGCATAAAATTATTTAAAAAAAAATATTTTCATACCCCAAAGGTACAAAAAATCACTTCTATGGGTGAAATGATTACTATTAAGTAATTTTGAAGGTTATAAAGTTGTTATTTTAAAGGTTTTATTTATTTAATATCCATAGACTTTCTTATCTGTGGGCGACGGGACTTGCCCCAGCTTGGACTTGGCGACAACAGTTGGCTGATTTATACCTGAGCTTAGGCTTAGTTAAGGCCGCTTTAGAGGAGTATCTCAAATTGCAACTGTGGGAAGATGTTATTGTTTGCTACACTATGTTGCAATTGAGACATAAGGTAGTATATTTTTAATTTTTTCAGTTCAACTATAAAATATTTATTCTTATTATAATAATATTTGATTGCTGTATGTACTAAGTTCATGTTATGTTCGTCTGTCAGTCTGTCTGTATGTCACAACAATTTTACTCAAAGACTTAGTATGGCCATCACCATACAACGAGTAACTAAAGGAAGATAAAACTTAACAGCTCATGAATCTATGTAACTAATATTATAAAGAAGAAAGTTTTTTTTGTTTGTTTGTACCGAATAAGCTCCGAAACTACTGAACCGATTTAGATGAAATTTGGTAAGAAAATAGTTTGAGACCCTGGATAGGATAGCTTATATCCCGGAAATCAATCCTTAAGAGTGGTGAAAATGGGGATGAAAGTTTGTATGGGTAAGCAATCTAGGGACGAACCCGAGCGAATTGACAGTGAGTCGTTAGTTTTTTTATATAATTAGAGCGTGTAAAAAGCGTGCGTAAATATATGGTGTCTTTTTATGTGTTTAAATTGTGCTTATAAGCTTCCAATGCTAAATAACTAAAACAACCTATTTTATCTTATTTCAGGCTGCCGAAGTAATCCAGCAACAGATTGACATCAAACCAACTGTCAAGTTATACTGTCTTCTTGGTGACGCTACAGGTAGACATTATCTAATATATAAAATTCCTCCAAAACGGTTTGACTGATTCTTATGAAATTTTGAGTGTATATTCAGTAGGTCTAAGGATAGGACCTAAACTATTTTTCATACCTCTAAGTTATAAGGGTGGTCCACCTCAAAAAAAAAAATTTTTTTTGGACAAAAGTTTTTTTTCTTATGATTCGGCATTAAAAAATACATATAAACCTAAACTTTCACCAGAGATGAACCCGAGCGGAGCGAGGATGAGTCGCTAGTTTTGATATAAAAAATAAAATCATAAGTTATTTAAAATAAAATATTTTAATTCAATTCTCTTGCTAATGACTTCAAAGCCTGCCAGTTGAGCACGGATTACTTCGCCAATGTCACGTAGAATGGAGAAGACATGAGGGATTGATTGATCGATAAAAAAATATATATTTGTCGAATCTGAGCGTATTCAGGTATAATAAGCTAACATAAAAAGTACTTTTTATTTCTTAAAACTTTAATGTAAGACTGCGACGACCGTTACAGTTCAAAATAAAGAAATAATACATATTTAAGAGTTGTTGTAGTGCATTTGATATAATCGAAATCATAAAATATAACTAGCGCCATCTATGAATATGGAGTGCAAACTCAGTAGCTAATGTAATCTTAGAAAAATAAGCATAAAAATAAGTATTATTTTTTTATTAAATAAAACTATCTTTTCGGATTATTTCGCGGATTCATGTCATCGCGAAGGCATGTCAAATTTCAGATGATATTAGCTGTTACGAAAAAGCTTGGGAGTTCTCAAATCATAAAAGCAGCAGAGCTCAGAGACATTGGGGTAACTTTTTCTTCGACCACAAAAAGTACGAAGAATGCATCCCTCACTATGAAAAATCTGTTGAAATTAACTCCATACAAGAGAGTGTTTGGTTGAGATTAGGGTAAGAAATACTAGCTATATAAATTTATATTATATTTGAAAAAAAAAACATGTAATATGTATGTATATATCTGAATTTAAAAAGGTCAAAAAGAGATTGTTTTTTTTTGTAAACCACATGATTTATTTTGTTAATGTTTGAAAATTTTATTTTTAGCCACAATACTTATTGTACAAATAATTGTGTGTAAATCCTTTAAGTACATAATCACTATAGTTGTTTTCTGCTTTGTATTAAAGGACCATCGATCAAAAAGTACTCTATACACAATCCCATGTAAAAGTTTTTTTAAAACTGTCACCAATCGTGTTTAGGTAATTTTTCTAGGTGAAAAAAATGTACAACAATGTAAATTGAACCTTAAATGCAATGCTTAAAATTGTTTTCACAAAAACAAAGCGCGCTCAAATGATCAAATGACCGCTCTAGTACTTTTTTGATCGGTGTAAAGGACATACAAAAGAGAGTTCAAATTGTATCTTTGGGTCTAAGCAATATAATCAATAATAAATCTGAGTGATATTAATTATACAGATATACTTATAAATCTTAAGAGTTTGTTGTTTGTACTAGTTCAATTAACAACAAAAATATTTTTGAGGAAGCCTAGCATCACGCTGCAACTTTTACATAAATAAATAACATGCACGGAGTCGCGGGCAAACGTTAGTTTCACAATTATAGAAGAACATGTAAATCCAGTCAGTTATTCGATTGGACAAAGTCTGACCGAAGAAGGACAGGACGACAAAAACCCCAAAATTATTTATATTGAAATCTACTAGCGACTTACCCTCGCTTCGCTCGGGTTCGTCCCTAGCTTGCTTACCAATACAAACTTTCATCCCCATTATCACCCCCTTAAGGGATGATTTACGGGATAAAAAGTATCCTGTCCTTCCCAGGATCTCAAACTATCTTCTTACCAAATTTCATCTGAATCAGTTCAATATATCCAGAGTTTACCCCCTACAACGTCACAAACTCACAAACTTTACCTCTTTATAATATTAGTATAGATTATACAAAATTATAAACATTTCTCATCTAACAGTTTCGCAGCTCTAACAACAGAGAAGTGGGAACTATCAGCTAAAGCGTACAGAAGGTATACATATTTGCAACCGAACACATTCGAAGCGTGGAATAATTTGGCCAAAGTGTACGTGAAGCAAGGCGACAAGGACCGCGCGTACAGAGCTTTGATGGAAGCGTTGAAATTCAACTATGATAATTGGAAAGTGAGTTTAATTGTTTCTTTTGTCATTATACCTTTTTAAATTTTCGCGTTCCATAATCTATACATACATATAATAAAACTGTTAGAGGTCGAATGTCTGTACTGTACATAGAAAAAAATGCTAAAAACCGAGTCAGGGGGATGTAAGAAAAGAAATAGAACAAATCCAGATGTATTACATTTTTTTTGTTTCTCTGTCTGTTTGTACGGGTTAATCTCCGAAACGGCTCGACCGATTTTAATGAATATTTTTTTGTATATTAGGTAGGTATGAGAATAGGCCGTAAAGTATTTTTCACCCTCCAACCCCCATCCCCCATTTTTTAATCGCGATTTTAGTTATTTTGTATGAATAATCTGTATATCTGCATAAATATTATAAATGTGAAAGTTTGTTAGTATGTAATATACTATGTATGGATGTTTTTTACTCTTTCACGCCAGAACGGCTGAAAGGATCTGGATGAAATTTGGCACAGAGATAGATTATAGTCTGTAATAACACGTAGGCTACTTTTATCCCGGAAAAATATACGGTTCCCGAGGGATAGATTTGTTTATGTGTAGAAGCGAACCCGAGCAAAGCGAGGGTGAGCCGCTAGTATTATATAAATACTAACTAACTGCCTCGGTGGTGTAGTGGCTAGCATGTACGGCTGCACACTCGGAGGTCCTGGGTTCGAGTCCCGGGTCGGGCCAAGTTTAGTTATTGAGTTTTTCTGTTCCGTAAGTCTCGGTAACAGCCCGGAGTTGGGAAGTTGGCGGTATTTCACCCCCGTGCCTCGGAGAGCACGTAAAGCCGTCGGTCCTGCGCCGACACTCTCACCGGTCGTGTCGAGTGGTCGTCCCACCGGAGTATGGGAGTGACAGGAATAGAGAGTGCACTTGTGTCTGCGCGTACACTTGTGCACTATAATATCTCCTGCGCAGTTGGCTAGTCTCAATGAGATTGGCCGCCGTGGCCGGAATCGGCTAGGAGAACATCATCATCATAAATACATAGCGAGTGTATAACATAAAGCCAAAGTGTTTTTTTTTGGATTGAACATGGGCGTAGCTGCGGGTTCTACTATTAATTAATATCGTTTATAATATTGTTTCATATGCAGCTTTGGGAGAATGTAATACTGGTGAGTATAGATACCGGACACTTCGAGGATGTCATTCGCAGTTGCCATAGGATTCTCGACTTGCAGCACAAGTATGAAGACGTGGAACTTCTCTCCCTACTTGTGAAAGCTATTGTTCAAGACAACAAGGATGCTGATGGAAACAGTGCTGCCAGGTTAAAATTATTTATGGCTGATTTTATTTAAAACTATCTGATCTAACAGACACTGTCTTGTCACAATTGCAATAAATTTATTTTTTGAAACAAATATTGTAATAAAAAAAACATTACGTTTCCCCTTATTTTTCCATTTTTCCCCTGATTTATGGATTTAGTTTTGGGTTATAAATAGCCAAAAAAAATATTAATATTATAAGCTAATATCCTCGTGTTTATCTATAGGTGGTAACTATGAAATTACGTGAAGCACTATTAAAAAAAACAAACAAACAGACAAACATAGAATCTTTTGGAAAACGGGTAAAAGTACTGTATTTTAGTTAAAGTATTGTCATATATAGTTCAAATGAACATAATGTTAAAAACTGCGAATTTAATTTTAAAACATATTAATTGTATTTTTTTTTTTCATCATTGTTTTTCTTTTCATCAGGTTACGAAAACGTGCATTGGAGTTATTTGGCAGAATAACATCCATCCATCAAAATAAACCTGAGTTGTGGCAATTGTATTCTGATTTAAGTCCAACGTATTTGTTGAAAGGACAACGCTTATTAAAAGCTTATAAAGGATTCACTCAGGTAATTAAATAGTGTCACAGTATTTGCAACAAAACTCCTCCGGCTTGACCGATTCTTATGAAATTTTGTGTGTTCTGAGAATAGGACGTAAACTATTTTTCATACCCTTAAGTGATAAGAGTGGTCCACCCTAAAGATTTATTTATTTTTTTGGACAACATTTTTATTTTTTTTTTTTTATGATTCGGCATTAAAAAAACGTAGACCTAAATTTTCACCCTTCTACTACCAACACCCAATTCTTAATAGCTATATTAGTACTTACATAATTTTCTACTCTCGGCGGTTATAGACACATAGGTTACTTTTTATTCCGGGAAAATAAACGGTTTCCGTGGGATAGATTTTTATTTTTACCAAGGACGAACCCGAGCGAAGCGAGGGTGAGTCGCTAGTAAATCAATATATTGTAATATATAGCGATTTACGTACGCTACGTACGTTTTAATTTTTTTGAATAAAAGAAAAGTAGCCAAGTTACTCCTTATAACATCAGCTATCTGCCAGTGAAAGTCCCGTCAAAATCAGTCCAGTCGTTTCGGAGATTAGCCAGAATAAACAGACAGATAAAATATCCAAAAAAAAAACATTTTCCTTTAAATATCGTGTATATATTATTATATCATATGCATTTAGTAAAAAGCTGTTATAGAAGTTATACTTTTTTGGCACGTTTGGAAAAAAAATATGAGAGTCAAATTTTTACGATGCTCTCGCACACCGACAGCCAAAAAGCGACATGATGAAGTAAGCTGATAACTGTCTCTCCGGTCCGCGTGAAAACTCATCAACTCATTCAAAGTAGTTTCTCAAATATTCATAAATCTATAACACGTGTTTTAATATCAGTGGAGATAAAAAAATATTTAGTTTTATTAATTTATCATTCCTTTTACAAAAAAAGTTGTGACATACGGGATGAAATCTTTAGCTATTTTTCTTCTGTTATGCATAAGAAGTATGACTTCTTACGTGCGTACATAAAAGTACACATACACATTTTTTTTTTATATTAACAAACAGACACCTTCTATTTTATTTATCTATATAGACAACCATATATGTATATAATTTTATTTTTTATTTTACAGAGTGGCAATTGGTCTAATAACCCAGAAACATGTAAAAAGGTAATTCAACTTACAGAACTATTACTAGATTATAGTTTAAAAGCGAGGCAAGAGGCAGAAGAGAAGGATCATCTACAAGCCAATCAACAACTTTCATCAGCTTGCTTGACTGGACAGGCAGTGATAAGAGCTGCAGAAAAACAAGATTGGCCCGAAACGCAAGATATATTAAACGAGTTAAAAGATTTGTATAAAAATGTCACAGAATATATGAAATCCATAATGTAAATTTTGTTTTATTTTTTAAAAACTGTGGAACTTCTAATGAGACTTTGTAATCTGAATAACCTCCAACCGATCTCGGTCGCCGGAGACCAATCTCATTGAGACTAGCAAACTGTGCATAGATATTATATTGCTTACTCAGTACCGTCTTTACCATAAGGGCACATGGGGCACCGGCCCAAGGGACCCAGCCTTACGGGGGCCCCGCAAAGACAAAATATTCGTTTACATGGAACAGAAAGAAGCTTCACTTTTTGCCTATTATTACTTTATGAATTATCGATTTTTTTTTTAATATAAATATAAAATCAGACCAGATTTCGTAATGTGTTCACAAAGGAAGAAAAATAAATAATTAAACATTTAAAAATATAATAATAAAATAAAAAAGTATTTATTGCCATAAAAATAATAAAAAAAAAATTACAGAATCAATAAGCTTAAATTAACTTATGGCAAAGGGTAATAACTCAGCTAATGCTGCTAAGACCGAAATCTCAAGCAGCGCTGATTTTCAGTTACACCCAGCTATAGCAGTTACATTTATATAACTATAATTGCGTCCGTTCTGCTGAATAAAGATCTGAGTAAGCTGTGTGAGATTATTATAATAAATAAATCTATCTTGTTAACAGACTCGTTACTACTAGTTTACTATTTTAATTTTTGTCGAACGGCAACATTTAATAGTTTTTATCCAAGTAGGCAGGCAGCAGGAATGTCCTCCATGGGTGCAACAACGGCTCGCCTTCTGTGAGGCATTAGGGGCCAGACCTGTCCTTGCCAACCGTGGTGTGTGTCATGGTCGGCGAGGAGACGTGCTGGCGCTCTAAGCTATCCTTCAGCGAATTCGTGATCATGAGGAGGCCGCCGAGCGTGCGAGGGAGGTCGACGTTGAGTCAGATCCGACAGTCGCGCGGGACGACGTCGCCAATCTGTTGCCCCCTTAATAATTGAGGGCCGTCGGGTGGATAGACACGGGGGATCCACCACTCGACACGGACATGGTCCTCGGGGGTGGACGATGTGCTGTTGAGTGATCCTGGCACATCGTCTCGTCGATTCAATTCGAAGGTATTTTTATTTTAATAAAGCCTGAATAAAGTTTTGACCAACTTTTTGCCATAATTTACCCATAGTGCACCGGCGGGATAAACCGGATATTTTTGAGGTTAATGGTAAATGAACGACTGTTATGTGGCAGACCTGGGTCTGATCCACCTCGGGGAGGCCCGTGTCTAGCTGTGGAACGTTAAAAGGTCTGAATGTAAATACTACTATAAAATATGTATTAAGGAAATCTTTATATTTATTTATCTTTATATATATAATTCTTCTGTACGTGTGTTTGTTAACCTACTCCTCCTTAAGGACTGGACCGATTTGGATGAAATTTTGTGTGTATATTTCAATGGGCTCCTGGATGGTTTGAAAACACAAATGGACCCAGTAGGTGGCGCTGCAGAAGGTGTGTCATTAAATTTTCATAAAATACTCTATTTTCCGAGCAATAAATAAATTTAAATTGATTGTTAATTAAAACAAAAATCGATGTGTGTATGTTTCCTGTGGACTCCAAAACAGCTAGAGCGATTTTGATGAAATTTTCAGGTAATCTTCAGATAAGCGTGATCCTGTGAATTTTGTTAGTGATCGGAAGTTTGGACGTGGGTGAAGCCGCGGGTACTGCTAGTGTATATATAAATTATGAATAACTTCAAGGCTTCCTTTACTATGGTATGCTTAAGGTAGGTAGTATTTTTTTTAATTGTTAGATATGAATAGTAGGGTACAGCCTGGATTTTTATTTATATTATCTATGATTTTTACTTCAAAGTTCAAACCATGGATGACAAATAAAACAATACTACTCGTATCTACGTTTCGTTGTTGCTACATTAGATTTTTATAATCATGTTTGTATTTCATTATTCTAATCATGGTAAACATCTATTTCTAAAACATACACATTAATATATTAAACGAAATAAAATTAAAACAATTTATTGAAACTGTAATTTTAGAAAAAAAACTTAATTTATAGAAAATATTAATGGTACCTATTACATATTTTGATCGTTGACGTAGCAAACGCAATAACGAAACGCAATATCATTCTATGACGTTTCATTACAGATAATGACAGTGGGTGTATGAAAAGTAATCTAAACAAATTAAATTAGAATGAATAATTCAATTTGAAATGTATTCTTAATGTGAAACAATGGCAGCTACTAGTGAAGAAGAAATATTAGAGGGATTTTTATGCCCCATTTGTAAGGCTGATCTTAAATCAGCAAGTCAACTTACAACTCACTTTGAAAGCCTGCATCAAGAAGAACAGGATATTCTTAAATCTTTAAAAGAAATTTTCGGCAAAGCTCGAAAGATTATTCTGAATAATGATGATACGGACTTGACTGAAACATTCGATCGCGCTTTAAAATTTAATTTTCAAGAATACAACTATCCTTTGGAAGAGCAGACGATAGGCGGATCTCGAAGTTCAACAGATTATTTCAAGGCTGTGCGGTCTGCGAGACTGGAGAGATATGCTACTGAGACTAATAAATTGTTGATCAGACTAGATAAATTAGTGTGTAATATGCCAAGTGACCCAAACCAAAGAAAACAACATGAACAGGAAGTAAGTATTTATCTTTCTTTATCTTATTAAATCTTTACCAATAAAATTCCGAGGACTATAAATTTATATCATGTAAATTATTTAGTAATTGAAGTAATTAATAATATTTCCAGGTTGTACCATGGCTTGATGGTTCATCAGTAAAGCTCTGTCCAAATTGTGCTAAGGCATTTAATTTAACAAGACGGAAGCATCATTGTAGGCTTTGTGGATCCATTCTCTGTCATGACTGCTCCATATTCCTAGACTTAAACATAGCAAGTAAGTATATTTTATCACATGTTAATTTGGTGTAAAAGTTTGCCATTCAATATATAGTACATTGTATTATATATTTTTAATATAAAATGTAATTTATAATAATATTGTCAATATAAATATACCTGTACAAAAAATTTAAGTAAATCATAGCAAAACATTAAAATCAACAATTTAAAATGAATTATTAAAATGACATAGATTTCAAGTTTAACCTATATGGTAAAATACTTTTTAACTTAATAGCTAATTTCTTTTCTAAAAAAATATTTCATATGATAATCTTTTACAACATTTATTAAAATTTGTCTGTAATTATACTTAGAAAAAAGGATTAAATTCTTAAGAGGCTACCGCTTAAAAATATATGGCAACATTATTGGTAATACTAATCATATTATGCTTCTTTACAGAAACTATAGTAGATCCGTCCGCACCTTCTACTTCACAAGCTGAAGAAGTGAATGAGAAGAATGGCCTCCGTCTTTGTGAACATTGCTATAATCTCATTGAATTGAGGAAACAAGTGCAAGAGAATAGAAATGCTAAAACCACTCTAATGACTGCATATGAACAGATGAGGAGTTTGATGGATCAAGCTCAGCCTGCTGTGGCTATGTATGAAAAGGTATTAAACATTTTGCATACTGATGATGATGTTCTCCTGACCAATTCCGGCCACGGCGGCCAATCTCACTGAGTTTAGCCAACTGCGCAGGAGATAGTATAGTGCACAAGTGTATGTGCAGACACAAGTGCACACTCTATTTCTGTCACCCTCATACTCTGGTGGGAAGACCACTCGACACAACCAGTGAGAGTGCTCCTTAGAGCAGGACGAACCCAAGACCTCCGGGTGTGCAGCTACATGCTAGCCACTACACCACTGAGGCAGTAGAGTTTGCATACTATATAATATATTATAATGCATACTTGATACTATAAGTAAAATAGTTTTACTGAGCCAAAGCATAGAAAAGTAGGCAACACTTACACACAATTGTGTTTTTTCTTTTTACTCCATGACGTCCCAGTAAACAAGCAGGTTGCCAGTAGCAGGTAGTAATGAAAGATTTCTGTCATCTGTATCTTCACGTTTTCTGCATTTAAGTGGAACTTGAGTTGGAGTTTCTCTGCATAGAGGACTGTCTGTGATACCTATATTAAAAAGATTTTTATTCAGATAACAGTGTTCTGTGGTTAGGCACTTGCACTTAAAAACTGACTCATTTATAATGTTAAATATTGATAGTGAGAGTTAAGGGTATAAATAACTATTACAGATGTGTCAAAGTTTATTTGACGGAGAAACCACATACAATCTGCAAGATGTGAACGCGATGCGAGGACGCATCGGCAAATTAGCTGAGGGCATAGATCTATTGAGCAAACAGATTATAGCACTGCCGGCAGAACCTAACACAAGGCAGGCCAAACTTCAGAATGCTATAAGACAAGCCGCTGCTCAGTATATAAAGGTACAATAATGAAGTATTCACTGTAAATTTTTTTTTAATTATAATTATAAGGATATCAAAAATGGTAATTGAACTTCTCTATTCAGCCCTTTTTTTAAGGTGTTTTTTAATTGAACTACTATTTTAGTGCAATTTTACAGCCACTATTATATATACTCCATAAATTTAGGTAGTTAACTAAAGTTAAAAAGCTCACGGGGGCTTCACCTTTTATTACAAAAATATTCAGACATAGACATTTTACAAAACCATCAGACATATTTTATTTATTAAATTCATCTACAACCTCAATCAAAACTTCACCTTTACTTATATACTTCACTGATATAATTATTATTTTTAAATTTAAATTAATAATGTAATAAATTTAAATTTAAAAATATCCTTATGGTATTTCATCTTAAAACATATGAATAAATTGGGATTCAATGCTTTTACGGGTATTTGCTTTTTTTCCGGAGTGATTAAGACACTATACATGGTACACTCAGTGTATACACCGGTTGTCAATGTGTGAACGCGATTCTCTCTAATGTCACAGTTAAGACATACTCTTAGCTTTCTCTTAGCTATATTTCTTATAAAAGGCAGTATGTATTTTCTTTTCTTGTTACTAAATAATTGCAATACTAAATATTGTCTTTAGGAGGATCTCTTATCTCTCCGTAAATTACCGACCGAAGCCCAAATAGAAGAAGTACGGAAACAAAGATACGAGCGCGCCCAGAAGCAGATACAGATCGAGAGAGAGAAAACGGAGAGAGATAGACTGTGGAGAGATGACGTGGGAGAGAGACGGAGAGATGAGGGAGAGAGTAGTAGAGCACATCACGATGAGGACAATCCTATATTGGAACAGATGAATATTATTAGAGGTTATATAAAGGAAGCTCGGAAAGAGCTGAGGTTTGAAGAGGTAGGTTTATTAAGATTTACATTATTACTAGCGTTTTACACTTGGTTCGCTCACTAGCAATAGCCAATAATCTATACTAATATTATAAAGAGGTAAAGTTTGTGAGTTTGTAGGGGGCAATCCAATAAAATCTCATCAAATCTCATTTAAACTGGGAGCGACATAATTGAAAATCTGACGTCACCTTTAAAGAAAAATATATGGGGCATTTCACGTGAAGCGGACAATAAAAATAAAGTGAGGTTGTGAAAATTGTTCATGCTCTGGTCAGTTATAGTTCTAGTGGACATGGATGTGCAAATACATTATTTTTTTCATATGATGCTTTATTGCCGAGTTATGAGCTTTTAAAAATTTACAAAGTATGAAATCCGTACTTTTTAAATACTTATTATTTGTATCAATCAATTTGTAAAAATATCTAATAAATATCGTTTCTGAAAGTTAAAAGGATGCAGTTTCTAATTTTTTTATCGAATTACAAATTTGTTACTTTTTACGTATAGTAAACCGGAAGTGAAGATTTCAAATGGATGTTTGAGTAACTTCGGCATAATTTTTTTTTAATATCTTACCTTTGAATTAATGCTTTAAATATCTTAATTCTTCACAAAAAAAATATAACGTAATCGCGAATAGTTTAGGACTCAGAGCATATTGAGTACATTAAAATCGCTAGGAAAATTTTCGTAGCAGTCATGTTTATGAGTTAACATGCTAAAATACTATGCTGTTACCATTTTATTCTTTCATTTTAACATGCATAAATATAAAAATATACGAAATTAATTTCTTTTTTTAAATAAAAATGATTAACAATACAAATATTTTTATAAAATAACAAGTTCATAAAAAGGAGTCATATCCGAAACGATAAGATTGTGAACGCCATCTCGTAGCAAAAATAATTACTAAGAAATACAATATCTATAGTCGATACTTGCTAGAAAGGGACAATCTCTTTTATTATAAACAAGATTTTAACAAAGAAGCACAGTTATACTTTCATGCCACAGCTCATGGAAAAGGGCCAGGCTATCTCAATAGCAAAATCAAATCTGTATCAAATCTCGAACATGTAGTTTTTAAGATAATATTATTACACTAGCGACTCACCCTCGTTCCATAGCCAGTTAGCATCATATCAAATTTCATCAAAATCTGTCCAGTGGTTTTTTTCGTAACGTGGTCACAGACAGAGAAATAGACAAAAATTCAAAAAACTATAGATTCGGCCTCTGTATCGATAATTATGTATTATCTATTTTTATCGATTTTCCAAAAAAATATATATTTGATGTACAGTTTCGGCTTAGTAATAGTTGAGTTATCGTTTTACAAACATAATATACACGAATATGTTAGCAATTAATATTTTTTTATTATTTTATTCTTCCATTGCCTTTTCAGGCTTGGATTCCGGCGTCAGAATCGCAATGTTTTGCGATCGCTGGTAATTTTCCGTAAATAGTTTTTTAATTACCCTAATAATATAATATGTATCTTAGTATATAATATATATTATGTAGATACATCAAAATGTTCGATTATTAGACTTTTATTTACGAGTACATTAGTTAGATTAAGTGTAGGAATACGCTTGAAACTCCTACGAATGATAATTGGACGACGCATTCTTATTTATTTATGAATGTTTTTTCGCTCAACTGAGATATTCCTGAACTCTAAAATATTATACTCTTGCTATGAATAAATATAATAACTATTTTACGTACATATTTTAGGTCGTATATATCCTGTAAATACCCCTATAAGCTTAATGTATAATATAGTAAGCTATTTAAAATATCGCAAAAATGAGATTTTTAAGGCTTGTTTTAGACGCATTACTCCTTGAATTTCCAAAAACCCCTTTCTTTTGTCAGGAATCTATAGACTTGGCAACTTTCAAGCTTGCAGCACTTGTACAAATTCTGAGATTTCTTGATTAAGACAGTGTATTTCGCTCTATTAAGTCTAAACACATGCATTAAAACATTTAATTTTATTGAAATCTGTTCCGCAGCTGTAGAGTGATTAAGAATTTGTTACTGTGAGTAGATATTTTGAAACACAATAAACATAAATTGATTTTTAATTTTTTTTAAATACATATATAATACTACAATATAATTATATATTAAAATTTACATCAATATAAAACCGTGTATTTTGTTTTGGCTGTTTGTTCGTTATCAAAATGATTTTTGAATTCAGATTTTTAGGAACGTTAGATTTTGATTATAAACACTATATCGGTATTGTTATTGCAGGTGGCGATACTAGAAACCAATCTGAAGGAACTAAAGAAAGAATATCAGCTTCAAATGCTCTCAAAACCCTAGTCATTTCTATAAGAAATAAATTTAATTTATATTTATAATTTAAGCATGTTTTATATTTAAATTAATTATTATTATAATTAATTCTTGTATTCTCACGAATGTGTATGAATAAAGAGTGGAAGGCTACTAACTGTTTTATTTGGCTTCTTACTTCGTACGTACTTTTTTAATATAAAGCCAGATGCATTGGATTGATGCATTGGATTCGTGTGTAGTCTCTTCAATTCATCAACATACAATAGTTAGAAATACCTAGGTAATTAGATATATAATTCTCATAGTAAGATAGCTATGATGTTAGTGTTAGTAGGTAATTAAAAGAATATTATTTTTGACAAATCCGTCAGTGCTTATATGTATGTCATACTAGTGACTTACCCTCGCTCCGCTCAGGTTCGTCCCTGCTTACGTTTTAACGTTTAGTATAGATTTCTCAAAGATGAGATATTTTATATTTCAGTAAAAAGTATACTATATGTTGACCCGGATAACCAGCTATCATCATACCAAATTTCATCAAAATCCCTCTAATGGTTTTCCGTAATGCGGTCACAGACAGACAGACAAAAATTCTAAAAACTATAGATTCGGCCTCTATCGATAATAATGTCTATTTCAATAAGATTTTCCAAAAAATATTTAATGTACAGATTCGGCTTTGTAACAAGTAAATTATATATATTATCAATTAACCAAACTTTTCTCTGAACTTCTCTAACTTTTCTAATTGCTTCAACAACTGGGGTCGAGTACATATTGCTCTCTTTATCGTTTCGTCTAACAATTTTTTCTGGTAGAAAGGCGGTATGGGCGTGTCTTCCAAATGGAACGTATGAACACGTCCTAGCGTGTCACCAACAAACACGTTGTCTCCTGAGGGCGAGAATTTGATGTACGTTAGAACCACATGTCCGGGGAAAGAGTATTCTGCACAAGGCATATGAGTTTTTCGTCTAAGATCCCATATCGAAAGGACGTTACCACTAGCTGATATGAGAATTGTTGAATTTACTGGGCAAAACGCTATATCGTATACAGCGGTAGGACAGTTCATAGTAAGAATTACGTCGTCGATGCCCTCAATCCAAAGTCTGATCGCATTGTCTGCCCCACAAGTAGCTATTAGCTGTTCCATGAATGGCGAAAATTGTATACTGTATACTGGGCCTGCGTGAGCTCTGAAAACATCCATATGTTGATTTAGATAATGTGTTGAGCACTTATGAATGCAGCCTTCGTCTGTGCCGACAAGATAAACATGCTCAATTTTTGGGTGCCATTTCATACACAATGCGGCTGGATACCTTGTTATTGGAACATCTTCTTTGATACATTGTTTTGGGGCTTCCAACCCCTTCATCTTACCCTCTACTGTGGAAATACGCATCAATGGTGTGCAAATAAAATCATGAGTTTTTGTACTCGTGAACTTATTTATTCTTCCATCTTGACATGTCGTTATTACGTACTGGTTGTCTTTGTCGATAGTTCGCCAGTCTACCGTCCAGATTGGTTCAAAGCAAGGATTCGTATCTCGCTTACTTTTTGCGATTGTTTTGATGTCATAAGATGTGACATCTAGAATTAATACGTCGCCGTTCGCGAAGCCACACGCTAACCAGTTTGGATTTTTATCTGAAAACGCCACTGATGTTAGTGGATCTTGAAAATTATACACTCTTTCTGGCTTACACGGATTTTTTGTGCACCACACGCAGACCAGTCCCGTGTGATATTCAGCGTATGTAAATTTCCCATGACCAACAGCTAATATATTTTTATTTTTTGGATTGAAAGAAATACTTGCTATGGGTCTATCTTGTGTTTCCTCACACTCTAACGTCCAAAGAGGTTTCATTGTATAAATGTAAATTAAGTCCAATGATAGTGGATCTATTCTTATGAGGCCTCGAAACTTTTTCTGCGCATTTGAATATTCTAATGTTGCTAAAACACGCTCTGTCAGAAGAACAGCATCCAAAAATTCTGGAGTTCTTGATATTTCATCAAAAAGCTTACCTTTTCTTTCAAATAAGGGCTCGAATGTAGGCTTTTTCTTACGCAATAAAGTAGGTGCAGCTGACTGATACATGACCATTTCATCAGGTTTTTCTTCAACGCTCACTCTGGCGAGACGAGCATAGGTGTCATGCATGTCCCACATAGAAGCGAATGCACTTGCATTTTTTTTCTGAGGTCTAACAGCGAGAGTATGTCTTGTTTGTGTTACACACTCTTTAGTTTGAGTTTCTTCTGTTACCATTTTTCGGTTTTTGCCTTTCCCTACAGTAATGTACTGGTAAAATTCATTCTCTTCTTCCACGGCATTTCCTTCAGGCGTTCCTTTTTCATACGAAAAGCTAGGTAAACTAAACAGAAAACACGTGCATGTTTCTTTTAAAACAACGAATATTTCCGGCGGATACGACATTATAGGGTCTCGTCTAGGCAAGTAGAAAGCGGATGGAGCTATTTCTAAATGGACTTCATCAGACGTGAATCCTTCTTCAGTGTTCGATGTGTGATCGATATATATGTCGTCAAGGGAGATTGTTGTGGCATATACTTTCATACCCATGTCGACACCAGACTTGGATTTGCTTTTGGCTTCTTTAATAGCTATTTCACTGCGAATACGTGGCTTATTATCGAACGCTGCGTGTGTAAAATTTTCATCCATACTACTATAGTTGGGATCGACGATGTTGTCAGGAGTGCAGTCAATATTATCTACAATTATTCTATGTATTTCTCGGTTTTCCATAAAATTAACCGTCATTTTACTTACTTTTGATGGGGAATCCGAATAACTAGTTTTAGATGGTTCATAGATTGTTGTTTTTGAAAAAGAATCTTGTGAATGCATTTTTGTTTAGTTTATATATTCGACCAATATTAGAATGATAAAAGTATTTCTATACGAGATGTATTTTGGATATGTTAAACGTGTTTACAAAGCGTCATTTTTATGTCATTTCAAAAAAGTTTAGGTTTTAAGTAGTATAATACAATACAGAATACTTAAGCACTATATACATATGTATATCACTCGTTAATGCCAGTGGTTTTTCACGTTCGTGTATTTAGTCCACATACCACACCCATTGACCACTATCCCCGTTATAACGAATTATAATTAATTTTATTTTATTAATTAATTTTAATAACTAAAAACCTACATGATTTGTTCTAGTTTCAATGTAATTCTACAATTAACGATATTTTTTCTTGAAATGTATATGATTTCAGTTATAACCTAATTAAATTCCTTAAAAATAAATCAAAAAATTGATTTACAATTAGCAAAAAATCAATCAACAAACACGTAAAATACACAATTAATCCCTCCTCCATTTTTAGGGTTTCGTACCCGAATGGTGCCAATGGATGAATGAATGGTGCCTATTACTAATCCTCCGCTGTCCGTCTGTCCGTCTGTCAGAGCGTTGTATCTCACGAACCAACACCATAATAGCTAGAGTTGAGATTTTCACGTTGTGTGTATTTTTATTGCCGCTATAACAACAAATAATTAAAAAAAACAAGATGGCGAATTTCCAAAAGGCTATGGCAGGCTTAAAAATCCAAATTGAAAAATTAAAAAAAAAACAATTATGGTACGGAACCCTTCGTATGCGAATCCGATTCGCAGTTAAGAGATTTTTTTTAAGTCGGCTTGTGGTTTATATTTATTTATATTCTATACATATGCATATATTCAACGTTGTATGGTTATAAGATAAGGTTTCATGGTTTGCAGCGTAGCATATCGCACACGATGTCGTCGCGCTTTGTGAAGCGTGTTTCCGCCTACAGGAGTTCAATGGTTTCGTTACTTACGTTGTTAAGAATGGAGCTTGGTAACAAACAACAAAGAATAAAATGGTATTTAGTTTTAGAAAAACTTTTTGAATCCATATATTTTAAGTTATAAGCACTATACTATTTTTTTTTATTTTGTTTTTGTCACTTGCCAATTGCCACGCTTTGTCTTAAGTCGACCGGAACACAAATTTGAAATTACCTTTTATGTATGGTGATTGATCACGCGTTCTCCGGCTCCATAGACGCATTGCCGCTTTGCCATGATACTTAGGTTTTTATTATATTCAAGCAGTAAAACTAATAGGTACATTAATATCCGCAAGTTTCTTATCTTTTTTACTAACATTCTTCAAGTCACTATCTTTCATTAATATCTATCTAATTTTTAATTCTATTAAGGGATACATTTTAAGAAAAATCTCACCTTATGTGCTTTGATAATATCTATATTCATACTTAAAATTACAAATGGGAAAGTGTGTTTGTTTGTTTGTCCTTCTTTCACGTCGAAACGGAGTGACATAGGCAACTTTTTACCGCGGGGGGGTCATCTTATTTCCACGGGAAAACACGTTATATTACAATCCAAAAAAATATTTATGATCAGAATTACTTGAAACTTGGTATTAATGCTCTTCATTAAAATTAAATAAAAACGTCTTATAGCATTTTTCGAAATTTATCCTATAAGGGGGTGAAATAGGGGATGAAAGTTTGTATGAAACTACCTTTTTAGAGTTCTTTTTGTAGTTTTAGCGTGAGCGAAGCCGCGGGTTCTGCTAGTATTACATTTTAGCATTTTTTATTTAGATGAGAGATGAGTTACCATACTTTCTTTTGAGGATAAAATATAGAGTTCCCTGCTTCCTAGATAATCCTACTTTTTTCTTTAGTTTTTGAGATGAACCCGAGCAAACCCTAACACAGCGCGGTGGGGACTTTAATTTATACTTATTATATAGTTATATATAAATTTTTAATTGCAAATTACGATATCGAGACCCAACACCCACACAAGAAATAAGATATCCATATAAGAGCCTACTGACTCAGTGATTTGCGATGAGCAATTCGCCCTTTCCGAGTTTAACCACCCCGTGACGGTACCGCGCGGGAATCGAACCGTGACGTACCTGAGTAGCATTAGCAGTGCGCGCGTGCCAGTGACAGGTGTGCCAGTGTAACATGAAGAAGATTTTGAGGAAATTTAGAAACAGTAAGTAGTATATGATACGATGTATTTTTTTCATTTCAGTAGATTTTTACACTAATTTTGGAATTCAATAAAGATCTTTAAGATTTAATTACGTTTAATGTTTACTTAGATATGTTCATCTGTATGTATAAGAAATTTTTAAAATATATACACAGTTTATTATCAATCTGTCGAAATAAATTTGCTTTAATTGGTAAGTTTTGTTAATTTTGTAAGCTAATTTTAGACACTTTTAAGCATTTTATAATAATACTAAGATATAAACTAGCTAAGTATCAAAAGCTTAGTCGATGTCACTGGAGCGAGAAGCAAAATAGCCTAATGAGGTAATCTGAGACTTGTAAAAAGGCATGTGTTACAATATTCGGAATAGAGTCGTTATTAGTAATAATATATTTTTAGAGATTTTGTAATTTTGTCAACCTCTAGTGCCTATATCTCGGCCTGCATGGACATTATGTCTATATAATATATGTATGTAACATTTTGCACGGATGTGTGTGTCTGTAGATCTGAAAATATGAAAAATAATCTATACATATAATAAAATTGTAACTAAGCCGAATCTCGAATCTATACATTAAATATGTTTCGGTAAATATTGAAATATACATTATTATTTATTATCGATACAGAGGCCGAATCTATAGTTTTTAGAATTTTTGTGTCTGTCTGTTACCGCTTCACAGAAAAACCACTGGAGGGATTTTGATGAAATTTGGTATAGTGATAGCTAGGGTCAACATATAGGATACTTTTTACAGCCAGAAAATATCTAATTTCTGAGAAATCTATACTAACCGTTAAAACGTACCAATTAAATATTGTAAACACGAAAGTTTGTGAAGATGGATGGGTGTTTGTTACTCTTTCACGCTAAAACCACTCAACGGATGTTGATAAAACTTTACAGTAATATTTTTAAAATATATCTTTGATAATGTTATAGATAATTGAATTACACATACGAAACTTCGGGTAAAAGCTAGTAAATTGTAATACATTTTGTATAGATTAATAAAGACTTCTCATAAATTGTTTTATTTATGCATCTATTCCACTTTATTAGCGGTGTACGTGTTTTTAAAAAGTAGCGACAGCCGACTAAGTCTTAGATTTCTAGTTTTGTTCAGTTTGTATATTAATTTTGTTTTTGCTCATTATTTGGTTGCGGTGAAGAACACTGAAGTGATATTTTTTGCATTCCCAAGTCTACAAAATTGCGGTAAAATTTGTCCATGGTTTTTTGCGTGAACAAAATATTACTATTTTATGTTCATTGAAATGGGGTAAGTAGTAAGTACATTAAATATTTTATTTAGTAAATTACTAATTGATTATAACATAATTATATTAATATTATAAATGCGAAAGTTCTGTCTAATGGTCGGAAGGTCTGGATGTATGGATGTCTGGATGTTTGTTACTCTTTCATAGAAAAACCTTTGAATGGATTTAAATTAAAGTTTACAATAATATAGCTCATACTAGCATTGCCCGCAGCTCCGCCCGCGTTCAGAAGACCAAAAATCAAATTCTTAGGTTTTACATATTATTATACTCTTTTAAAACATTGCAGTTTTTGTATTTTTTCTAAAAAATGAGATATTTTCCCGCGGTGAAAAGTATCCTATATGTTAACCCGGATAACCAGATATCACCATACCAAATTTCATCAAAATCCCTTCAGTGGTTTTTCTGTGATGCGGTGACAGACAGACCGACAAAAATTCTAAAAACTATAGATTCGGCGTCTGTATCGATAATTAGGTCTATTTCAATAAGATTTTACAAAAAATATTTAATGTACAGATTCGGTTTAGTTACAATTGTATTATATGTATAGATATCAGAATAACACATAGGCAACTTTTTATCCCAGAAAAATGTATGGTTCCCGTGCGGTAGGTTTATTTTTCTAGAATAGTAGAGTTGTGGGTAATATAACTATCTAATCAAAACAAAGAAAATGAATTCACGGTTTTTTTAATTAAAAACATAAACAGACCTTTCTTGAATCTGTCGAAAACTAGCTTGATTCATACATTCGAATTACTTATGATCTAATTATAATTTTTTTATGTTTTTTCTCTTTAATAAATATTAATACCTTATTTTATATTTTTTTCTCTTTATCACAACTTTCCGTGTACTTTGAGGAACATATGAAAAAAAAATAGCATAATTGGCCGGGCCGTTCTCGAGTTTGGCGCTTAGCAACATTCATTTTTATTTATACAGGGTCATTTTTAATTTACTGGAAACCTTTTGAGAATACACTATTTACAACATAACAACAATATCTGTAAGAAAAAAAATAATATATTTTAAATTTAACTAAAATAAAAATATTGTTGTTATGATGTAAATAGTATATTCCCAAAAGGTTTTCAGTAAATTAAAAATGACCCTGTATAGATAGATAGATATAGATTGGAAAAAAATGGCCAACGGCCAGTTTTATCGGCTATTGTTAGGCATTAGGAACGCTACTGTACTTATAAATCTGAAGAGTTTGTTTGTTTATTTGAACACATTAATATCTGGAACTACCAGTCCTACTAAAAAAAAATTGCATTTCTGTAGCCTATTTATTGAGGAAGTAGTCTTATCCTAGTAGGACATCTAGAACGCTACGACATTGAAGAGCGGAGAAATAACACATGCTGAATAAACTACGCGGTTATGTTAGTTAAGTATAAACGTTAAAAAAGTCGGTTAAAGAACAAAAACTGTCTCGATTGTTACACAACGAAAAATATTTTCGCACACCTGACGTTAAGTAGAGTCGCGTTAGTCTAATTAACATTTAACGAATTTTGGATGTGGTCGTAAAATGTATGTATATAATATACATAATATATAGTGTACTAGCGGAACCCGTGACTTCGCTTGCGCTATAACTACAAAGGTTTCATACAAACTTTCATCCCCTATTTTACCCCCTTATAGGATGAATTTCGAAAAATGCTAAAACACGTATTTATTTAATTGTATTGAAGAGCATTAATACCAAGTTTCAAGTAATTCTGAACATAAATATTTTTTTGAATTGTATTATAACGTATTTTCCCGTGGGAATGAGTCGATTTCACGCAATAAAAAGTGGCCTACGTCACTCTCCAGTCCTCCAACTATCTCCACATAAAAAATCACGCTAATCCACCAAGCCGTTTTGACGTGAAAGAAAGACAAACAAACAAACACACTTTCACATTTATAATATTAGTATGGATATGTATGTCATTGTGTCACTCTAAGTCTACATTACACACAGCTAAGGCAGATCTATCAGTGTATACCGAAAATAATACAAGAACTTATTTTAGAAAATAATATTAGGTAAACTATAGGTGCTATTTGGAATCTTAAAATTGGTCTTCAAATAGTCCCAGCCTAGCCAGAGGTAAAGAAGTAAATAGATTGACACAATTTATTTTTTATATGATTATATGTATTCATGTAACAGCTATGTATATAGATCCTCTTTGTGGTTATAATAATCTCTACTTAGGATAAATGAGTGTGTAAACTATACTCCAGGTATGTGTGTGTGTGTGTGTGTGTGTGTGTGTGTGTGTGTGTGTGCCTGCGTGCGTGAGTGTGTGTGTTTTGAACAAAATTTTAATTTGTGATATCAATAGATTTCAAAATCCTCTAACACTCGTAGTATACAAACGTAAGAGTAAGTGACGATAAGAAAAAAGCCACAAATACGTAACCAATTATGCATTAGGCAGATCTTAAATATTTACATGTTGAAAGTTAAATATTCAAACTGCATAAATACTTATGTAATATCTCTTTAAGTAGATGGATATATTTTAGCTCTATATAAATTTTCTACTAGCAGGCTGGCTCGGCTTCAACCCTTACTCTGAACAATAATAAATCAGGACAAGCAATTTTATTCATACACTAGCGACTTGTACTCGACTTACGTCCCTAGGTAGGTTTTTTTTGAATGGAACCCTAATTCTATTTTCTAAAATAAAAGTTACTCCTTATAACATCAACTATTTGCCAGTGAAATTCCTGTCAAAATCGGTCTAGCGGTTTTAAAAATTAGCCGGAACCAACAGACACAAAAAATTTTAAAATTGTGTTTTTCTTATAAGTACCGTATATAATTCCATATGCATTTAGTAAAAAGCTGTTATTTTGACATTACAAACAGACACTTCAATTTTGTACATCTATATAGATAGGCGACTTACCCTCACTTCGATCGGGTGTGTCCCTAGGTGTCGTTTTGTCATTTATTTCAACGCTTTATTTCAAATCGGCAGATCATGCCGACACAGAAACTAAAAGCCTAAATTTTATAGAAATCTGTCCAGTAGTGTTCTCGTGATGTGTTCTCAGATAGACAGACAGACAGACAAAAATTCTAAAAACTATAGATTCGGCCTCTGTATCGATAATAATGACTATTTCAATAAGATTTTCCAAAAAATATTTAATGTACATGATACATATTCCACTCAGAATTTTATTATATGTATAGATAAATATGTTTTAGCAAACCGGCCTCATTTTGTTTCATTCTTAACTTAACAAGATTTTATTCCTTCCCTTTTACAGGGATAACAAGATCGACCCCCATTTTATTATTATTTATGTTGGGTGTGGTGCCGAGGTCGGCCCTAGCTACGTCGACCAGTTTTGGTCCATTGTAGCTTAAAACGACCGACCCCCATATAATTTAGTAATACAGAAAATTGCTTATAACTAATTACTTACCAATTTACAACTCCCTAATCCCTAAAGTTTCTATATTTTATTTTTAGAATCTATTCGAAATTTCCTTGTTTGGGTATATAAGCATTGGGTATACAATAAATACGATAATCGAATATGTGAGCTTGTGAATTTTAGGCAGGTCTGTTTGTTCAATTGCCTTTACCAGAACTTTAAAGAAATATAATTTTATTATTTAACTTAGTTCTCCTATCCCATATGATTAACAAGCAAACTAAACAGTGTATAACTACTTAAGTAGCTTAAAAGCTCTAAACGCTTTACGAACATAACTTTGCGCTAAAACTTACGTTATTTTGCGTAACAACTGGATTATAACAGACGTGTATCTCACGGTCAATCGTCTGAATAGACCGTAATAAAAGTTGAGTGTCCCGTCCGATCGTATCTTGGAGGAGTTAATTCTCGCCCACGAACGCGTACGAGCACGATGTATCGTAATTACCATCTCCTCACTGCGCCGCTACCATACTTTTCTATCGTAGCGTTGATTTTCTATAGTTCTTAACGTTGCAACTTAATATCTCCTCCGGTTAAATTTTTAAGAAATTAATTAAATTTCTAAGAAATCAATTGTTAACTGTAACACCGGTATGCCCGCGGTCGTTGAGGGATTAATAATACTTTCTTATATTTACGCCAATATTTGACATTTTAAATAAAACTATCTTTTCGGATTTTTTGCGAATTTATTTTGATTTTTGGTTCCCGACGTTTCGAATGCTTTACAGCGTCAGGGTTACGTCGGGAACCAAAAAATCAAAAAAAAAAAACCACGAAAAAATCCGAAAAGATTCGATCCGAAGTTTTATTTAATATTAATAGTAGCAATACATTTGCTACTAGCGAAAAAAACAGCTCAGAAGGGTTTTCCAGGAAGACAAATATTTGGCAATTAACAATTATATTTCTCGTTCTTTCTGTATACTCACTTTACATTTATATTTTATATTCCTAACTCATATAATCCGAATCACCGACTGTCCACTTGACATATCAAAAATGTATTGACAAAATCTACAAACTGGCACATAAAATAACTGAATGTTACACGAATTACCTCGCTTCGGGTGCGTCCCTTTAATAGGTAAATTTTAAATAGATAAAAATAATCACCTTAGGAGATACATGCTATAACAATCTTCTTGTAGGCCTCTTTGAGACCTTAATTTTTCTTAGTTTTGGTGTTCTCTAAGATTTAACCAGTGTTAGCCACGTAATTTTTAGCCTCTTTTAAATACATTTCCCGGTAGGACATATGCGCCACCTACTGTAAGTTAATTGACAAAGTTTTATCGCAATCGGATGAACGATAAGGCTGTGCACGAAATACGAACAAACAAACAAAGATTGATTTTTATATATTAGAAAATATACAATATGTATAGCGCTATCTTTTGGCACATTTTATTACTAACAGTACCTAACCTATGAATTATGTCCAGGTCACAGTCTGTATACTAAATTTTATCCAAATCCATCCAGCAAAATCACTATGAAGTTCACACACGTACATAATCCAATACCTGAAAAGTTTTGTATTTATAATTCTACTTAATGGAATGTACGTAAAATCTGTCTTAGCGAATCACTAGTAGAGGTTCTGCGCTCTAAATTAAAGTTGTGTTGATTATTATTGATACATGTAAGCTGTCGTTTTAATTAAAAAGATTTTATTCTTATAAGGTTTTTACGTAATAATATTTACTTAACTGGCACGCTTTGAAGCCATTAACAATAATAAATAAATAAAATATGTTGGGATATTAATACGGCACTATCTAGTTCCATGGTAAGCTACGAAGCCTGTGTTATGGATACCAGATAGTTGATACACTACACGTATATAACTTTAAATATGTACATATTATAAATATTAACACCCATGACTGGAGTACAAACATTCGTGTTCATCACACAAATGAATGCCCTCAGCGGGACTCAAACACGCGATCGCTGGCACAGCAAGTAAGGTCACTACAAACTGAACCAAATATTTCGAAACGAGCCAAATTGAATTGATTTAATAATATTTACAGAATAATAATGTAAATAAAATCGATGGTAAAGATATTTGCCTTTTATTTAAGTAAATCATAGTTTAGTAAAATATTTTTAAATTTAATCATTTAGAATTAGATAGGCTACTAAACAATACATTGTTCCTTCTTCAATATTTTTATAACGCGAATTAATTATATCTATCTTAGATACCAAAAGGCTTTGACCTTGCAAATTAGTCAATACTAATAACAAATTGACTCGATTCTGTTTTTTTTTTAATTTAAATTTTGGCTCATGAAAAAATGGAATAAATAAAAGAATTTATCGACATATTATATGGACTTAAAATTTTTTAATAAAAAAAAGAAGCTTCATTATCAAAAACAATTTATAACGGTTACATTATCATCCCAAGTAGGTGAAATCGTGATCGGGAAAGCTTTGTAATTTCGGAATGTAGTGCCGTTTGCGACAGGCGCGCAGGACGACCGGACACGAGAGGTCGCAGGTCGACTCCCCGCCCCCCTAATTGCCGCGCCCCACGCAAATTATTTTTAGAGACCTTCGTATAGTATGTGAAACCAGGCATATAATTTAGTCAGAGAGAAATGGTTAAAATTTGGTTTTTATTTAGGTACTAGCGGCTCACACTCGCTTCGTACGGGTTCGTCGCTAGATACGTTTTAAATAGATTTAAATAGTTATTAGCCAGCGTTTAAAGCCATATGAATTTTATTTTTTTCGTGAACTTTTCTGATGTTTTAATAGTTATTCTGCTATTCGGGCGGTGACAAATCCAAGAAACCAAAGATCATAGAGATCGGTCCGGCCGTTCTTGATTTATAAATGGAGTAACTAACGCGACTTTATTTTATATATGTAATATGCAGATATAAATGTATAGTAATTAATAGTGGTTGGTTAAAAAATGAATTAATTTACGTCTTATTGATAATAGCTGGGATTCTCATTGGGCATTATAAAAGGTGTTTCTCGCTACCAGAAGTTACTAGTTCGATTCTGGTATTTAATGTTTGTACGATAATACATATTATGTTTCCTCTGTTACGGTTGAGATCAAGTGTGACATTGGGTAGCACCAGTTTTCATACATTGTCTTGATACGATCGTTAAACGGGATAACACAGTGAGTTGAGTGAGACAACGTTCAATTCAATTCTTTAGGTTAGTGGCTTCTAGGAGTGCCTTTGGGCACAATTTACTTCGCCAATGTCGCGTAGAATGGAGAATGCACGTTATATATAGAATGACCGGGGAGACAACGTTAATTGTTTTAGTAGTAGCTATCAAAATTTATATAGATACGTCATACGGAAGCTGTAACAGATAACAGATAGACTCGTGATTGACTTTAAGGGCTTTAATTTTTTTTACATGAATCCGGAAAGGTTACACTTTTTTGTATTGAATTACTGCTGAAGATTTAGCTACCG
Source organism: Brenthis hecate (assembly GCA_951806755.1). Lineage (NCBI taxonomy): Eukaryota > Metazoa > Arthropoda > Insecta > Lepidoptera > Nymphalidae > Brenthis > Brenthis hecate. Next base: position 2,986,176 of record OX638281.1, read on the forward strand.
ACAGTACAAAAGCTATATTGGAAGAGGTATAGATGAGTTTTACTATAGGTTAGGTACGGAACCCTGTTGAATATTCCAGTACGCACATGACCGGTTTGTTATCCTCACTATCCAAGAGATCACGCGCCTCCTTGACCTTAAATCATTTCGCTTGAAGTTCTTTTTCTTAAATTTCAAAGGAATTCCGCGATGATTCTGCCCTCACGATAGCATCGCTACGGCGAATTGTTAATGATACCTCACCACTCTAGAGACGTAATAATTATGGTAAGTATGTATAAGTATATCGTAACGTTTATAACTCTTAAACAGACCAAATTAATATATAAACTGGTTGTTGATAGCATTTTTTTTTTATCTTAGCGTGAGATATTAAAAAAAAAATCTTGCTTAACTAATGCTTTAGCAGGCTGTTACCTATCCATATCCATATACTAATATTATAAATGTGAAAGTTTGTTTGTTTGTTTGTCCTGTATTTATGTCGAAAAAGAGTGACAGATTGACGTGATTTTTGGTGTGGAAATAGTTGGAGGGCTGGAGAATAATGTAGGCTACTTATTAACGCGGGAAGTTAACTCCTTCCCACGGGAAAACACCTTATTTATAATACATCCCACCACAACTCATCATACTTACATAGGTACTAATATACTCATATTATCTTATATATAAAATTTCCATGTCACAATGTTAGTTACCGTACTCCTACGAAACGGCTTTACCGATTTTTACCAAATTTTATATGCGTATTCAGTAGGTCTGAGAATCGGCTACTATCTATTTTTCATACCCCTAAGTGATAAGGATAAGGGTGGTCCTCTCAGACCCCACCCCAGGGACGAACCCGAGCGGAGCGAGGGTGAGTCGCTAGTATACATATAGATGTATATATACAGTCTATTTCATACAAACCATTAAAACGTACCTAGGGGCGTACCCGAGCGAAGCAAGAGTGAGCTACTAGTATACTATAAAAAAAAATAGTATTTAGAGGATTTAGTTTTCAAGATATTTTTTTTTATTTGAACCCGCTTTTGAGTAATACTAAAGTACAATGACATTACATAAACTTAACATAGATATGAAAATGTTTATATGTTATCGTTATTACACTGGTATACACAAATCCTGACAATGTTTCCATTTTGTCGGCCATCTATACATATAATAAAATTGTAACCAAGCCGAATCTGTACATTAAATATTTTTTGGAAAATCTTATCGAAATAGACATTATTATCGATACAAAGGCCGAATCTATAGTTTTAGAATTTTTGTGTGTCTGTCTGTTACCGCATCACAGAAAAACCACTGGAGTGATTTTGATGAAATTTGGTATGGTAATAGCTTGTTTATGCGGGTCAACATATAGGATACTTTTTACCGCGGAAAAATATTTCATTTCTAAGAAAAAATACAAAAACTGCAATATAAAAGAGTATACTAATATGTAAAACCTATGAATTTGGTTTTCGGTCATCTGAACGCGGGCGGAGCCGCGGGCAATGCTAGTTATATGAAAAAAAAATACAGTACGCAGCCACAAGTCATCACGGTATCATGACATTTAAGTAATCTATTCATTCATATGTACATATATACGTACGTATTTTAATCTGACAAATCTGTAAAAATGATCTCTCAACACATCCTATTGTATGGGGGCTTACGACTTGCATTCTTTCCAAATTGCATTCCAGCGAGACGCGGTAATAACTATGCAAGACACATTATTACATAACATACGATTCCGCGATGACCGCTCAGTTATGGCGAATCGGCGCAATAATTCACTGTCTCTATGATATAAAGCTTAAATTGTACATCTATATCTATAATACTTATTTTTATTATATTTAAATATACTTTAGACTGCAACTTTGTACGTATGTATGTTGATGTATATCTAATGCAATAAAAAATCATGATTCCATTTAAAATTAAGATTTTTTAATTTTATCGACTCTATTATCTACACATATAATAACCCTGTAGCTGAGTCGAATCTGTATATTAAATATTTTTCGGAAAATCTAATTGAAATAGTCATTGTTATCGATACAGAGTCCGGATTCATAGTTTTTAGAATTTTAGAATTTTTGTCTATCTGTCTGTCTGGTAGCGCATCACGAAAAAACCACAGGACAGATCCTGATGAAATTTAGTATGATTATAGCTGGTTATCCGGGTCAAAATATAGGATATCTCGTAGAAGTCATTATAGGCCTATATTTTTTTGATATTTGTACAAATATCTATATAATTTTGACCGATCTTTGTAATAACGACATAAAACGTACCTTCTTTAGTATGTTTACATCTAAGAATGCCATTGCAATAGTTGTCACTCGCTCCTCCGTGTCGAATGCAGAGATTACTTATTCGTCACAGACACAGTATTTGCGGGTTGCATCACGCATGCTCCACTGACCTCACCTTCGCTTTCTATCGTTATTAGTTACTTTACGAGCCCAGAAAATAATATTTTATTAGATACTTCATCATTTACTATCTATTAGTTAATTAATTGTATTGAAACATTTCTTATAATCTACAAGTGTTGGTGATTTTGAAATAGATGGGTATGAGTCTATAAAATATGAATTTGTAGAGCGGTTTTTTTAAGACTTGCGACTCAACCTCGCTCCGCTCGTGTTCGTCCCTGGATACGTTACGTTACGTTACCTTAACGTTTAGTATAGGTATCTCAGATATGAAATATTTTCCCGCAGTAAAAAGTATCCTATATAATACTTTCTTAGATTTACGAGAATATTTGACATTTTAAATAAAACTATCTTTTCGGATTTTGTCCGAAAAGATAGTTTTATTTAAAAAGTATCCTATATGTTGACCCGGATAACCAACTATCATCATACCAAATTTCATCATTTGTCCAGAGGTTTTCTCGTGATGCGTTCCAAGACAGACAAAAATTCTGAAAACTATAGATTCGGCCCCTGTATTAATAATAATAATGACTATTATTTCAATGAGATTTTCCAAAAAAATATTTAATGTACAGATTCGACTCGGTTAGAATTTTATTACATGTACCTATAGATATTGTTATTATGACGTATACTTTGGACACAGTTTCTGTAGAAATAAAGATATTTGGATTTATGCGTAAAAAAATCAAAATGTAAATATGTAGACAAGTTTAACAACGGTGTAGCATGGCTGAAAGGGATATGTAAGATGCCGTTGATGTCTAATGTATTTGAGCAAAAAATATTATCATATCATGTACATTGTACTGTACAGTCTATACTTCTTGCATCATTTTAACTAGCGATAATAAGATAAATGAGTAGGTGACATATTAAACATTCAATATAATGAAAATGTCACACATCTTTAAAAAAATCAAAGCAAAATCAATTAAATAGAGCAGCAGCAGAGCTTTTTCAAATAGATAAATCAGTTGTTTCCGCAAAAAAAGTTTAAAAAAATTTTTTCTTACATTTTTATTTACAGCACGATGGTTATGTTCGAACATCATTATGTTACTGGGAATTATTGAAGCTATTTAAATACTCTCATATATTAGTATGTAGCATGTAATTCTAATTTAACAGCAATAAAATTACGCGACCATAACAATAATTATGATGAAGAAAATGTAGCTTTCTATAATTCGCGAATTAACTTTCACTGAAAACCTAATGTTTAGTTTAATATCAACATGCTGGCGTTATTCGTGCGCACGCGCAGGCACAGACGCGGCGGCAGGCTTCGTTCTCACGGTGCAATTATCGACCTACACTTACCCCTAATTTCATCCTACCACCTAAATACGTACAGTATGGCGATTATATAATATTTTTAAATTCTGTATTTGGATGTTGCATATCGCTTCTGCGATGCACGTGTAACATGCAATAATATTGTACATATGACTGACCAGCATTGCCCGCGGCTCCGCCCGCGTTCAGATGACCAAAAACATAATTCTTAGGTTTTACATATTAGTATACTCTTACATTGCAGTTTTTGTGTTTTTGTATTTTTTCTCAGAAATGACATATTTTCTCGCGATAAAAAGGAGCCTATATGTTGACCCGGATAACCAGCTATCATCATACCAAATTTCATCAAAATCTGTCCAGTGGTTTTCTCGTGATGCGGTAACAGACAGACAGACAAAAAGACAGACAGACAGACAGACAAAAATTCTAAAAACTATAGATTCGGCCCCTGTATCGATAATAATGTCTATTTCAATTAGACTTCCCAAAAAATATTTAATGTACAGATTTGACTTAGTTAGAATTTTATTATATGTATAGATAAGATTATTTATTTGTTTGCTAGAAAATAGATATTGTTTGGCTTTATTGATAAAAATAATTTCAGTTTTTTTCTATTTATAAAAGTCTTACATATCATATATATACATATAATAAAACTGTGACTAAGCCGAATCTGTACATTAAATATATTTTTTGAAAAATCTTATTGAAATAAACATTATTATCGATACAGAAGCCGAATCTATAGTTTTTAGAATTTTTGTCTGTCTGTCTGTTACCGCATCACAGAAAAACCACTGGAAGGATTTTGATGAAATTTGATATGGTGATAGTTGGTTATCCGGGTTAACATATAGGATACTTTTTACCGCAGGAAAATGTCTGATTTCTAAGAAAAAATACAAAAACTACAATGTAAGAGTATACCTAATAATATGTAAAACCTAAGAATTTGGTTTTTAGTCATCTGAACGCGGGCGGAGCCGCGGGCAATGCTAGTTATAAATATTATAATTTCTCGCCTATAATTATAAATTAATTATTCTTTAGTTTTCTCGTGCACGCCCAAAATGAATTTAGTAGGTTTGGTAAGCTTCATATATTCTTAGAAAGGTATGTTATGTCTTCTTTCCAAATTCACTTTTATTAATATCAATTTTCCTGTTTCTTAGGGTTATCCGAGCAGATAAGCTGAACGCTAAATTTTGACATTGGCCTTATAGTTTCACCCATGTTTTACCTATGTTTTTTTTCTAATTAAACGTCTATACATACAATAAAATTCTGAGTCGAATCTGTACATAAAATATTTTTTGGAAAATCTTATTGAAATACATAGCCATTATTATCAATACAGAGGCCGAATCTATAGTTTTTAGAATTTTTGCCTTCTGTCTATGACCGCATTACGAGAAAACCACTGAACAGATTTAAATGAAATTTGGTATGATGATAAGGGGTCAATACATAGAATACTTTTTAATGCATGAAAATATCTCTAAGAAATCTATACTAAACGTTAAAACGTAAACGTTAGATATCTAACGTTGTTATAATCGACAAACGTATCAACAATTTATTGATTGTAAATCATAGATCAGATAATGCTAATACATAATTACTATTAAAATAACATAAATTATGTATTTATCGAGACGGAAAATCTAAGAAATCGCGTAATTATTACGTGCTCATCTAATTCTTGGAGGCGTTCCTGACAAATAGTCGATGGGCATAACTTTTTAATTTTTTGATAATGATCGGTATAGCGTGGGCTGGTCCGAGTAAATGTATGTGAAATACTGTTAAACTTTAATAAAATTTAATACTGTGTTCTCACTTTAACGGTTGTGTGAGGATAATGCATGGAAAGCATTTATATTATATTTTCCTGTGTTTATTTATGCGATGATGAGTTTGAAATATAATAAAACTAGTGACTCACACTTGCTTTGCTTCGGGTTCATCCCTAGAAAAAGACAAATCTATCCCATGGGAACAGTATATTTTTCCGAGGTGATACATAACCTATAGTCTTCTTCAATGCTGGAAAACGGGCTATCTAATGCAAAAAGGTTTTTTCAAATCGGATTAGTAGTTCTTGAGATTAGCGCGGTCAAACAAACAAACTGCCTCTTTATAATATTAGTATAGAGTATGGATTATACAAGAAAATATTATTCAAGTACTCCTTAAATAAAGTAGGCCCTTAGTTTCATATGTTTGAGCGCCGCCAAAGCTTTATAAGTTTATAAGGCGTGAAAACACAATGCGGACGCACGAGCGTGTCACTATGCTAAGAATCCGTCCAAACCCGCCGGAATGTGAAGGATTCACGATTACCGAAAGCGTGCACCACCGTGACACTCGTGTGCACGCGCCCTTTGTCACCATATGAAGATAGTAGAACTTTTTCAGATATACCTAATGAGGTCCAAACATTTATTTTTATGAGTTTACGATTATTTTTCTTTGACTATACAGACTAAACATGTTATGTAGTCTGTTATACACTAATACTTCATGCAAGAATCAAACTCACGTCTTACTGCAGTTAATTTACCACTTACTTACAGGCAACCCTTAATCAAAAACTACGTTTTTTTGTTTGTTTTTGCCTAATTTATAAAGCAAATATATATGATCATATATATAATGTATAAATATATATAATAATATATAGTGCTGGTAAACATTATAACACCTATGATCTAAGACTCGGCGGTAAAAAGAGTTAATCTATGTTATATTATATTTTAGACTAGCGACTCACCCTCGCTCCGCTCCATATTTACGGGTTCGTACCTAGTTACCATTTAACGTTTAGTATAGATTTCTCAGAGGTGAGATATTTCCCCGCAGTAAAAAGTATTCTATATGTTGACCCTGATAACCAGCTATCATTATACCTTTCATTAAAATCTGTGTAGTGGTTTTCTCACGATGTGCCTCATCTATCTGGGTAGATAGACAAAAATTCTAAAAACTAAAGATTCGGCCTCTGTATGGATAGTAAGTATTATTTAAATAAGATTTTCCAAAAAATATTTAATGTAAAATTATATATATAGATGTATGATTTTTAACTTCATTTAATGTGACGTTAGCATGCAATTCTACGACGTTTATGTAGATGTTAAACTCCGATTAATTATTATCACTCTTTAACTTAAAATTGGTCGAATCATTTGTTTAAGGACAGTACCTAAAATTTACATAACTACATATATCTAGTTAGAAATCGAAACACTGTTTATGCGCAATAAGAGAACTGAGAATCAACAATTTTCTTTCTCTCTACAATTGTCCCTGTAAAGCTTATAGCTTTAATATGTCTGTGTTCATAATTATTTATTTGTACACGTGTATAATCTCTATCATTCGGGCTAATGATAAAATCGCAAACTCTACGTTTTTTCTCAGCGTAACTACTCATTAGTGATAAAAATCAGAATACTATCGACAGCGGTTTAGTTCAATGTTGTTATTTGTTTTTGCTAGAAATTTCTTCCGGTTAAGAGCTCATAATAAACAGATTTCGCTCTCGATTTTCTCAACGATGATAATAATCTTGGCTGTTGATTGGCTTTTCCTGCGGCTTCGTAACGTTAATGTCTTATTTATATAATGTACAGAGTAGGTATATATTGCTTTTTGGCCTCGACTCTTCTGGTACATTATATCAATATTAGATTATTTCTAATCGACTTCAAGAAGCCTGACAAATTTTTTTTGTGGGTATGTTATGTCTCGTGAAATCTTTGCCATTTATAAATTGATTTAGAATTTTGTCTTTAATTTTCTTTATATTTTATATAGCCTCTGTCTGTATAATACTATGTACCTTCAACAACTTGTTTGCATCTTTTTAGTTCCGTTGTTATTTTTTTATATATATATATATATATATTTTAATTTAACATTTGTCAAAAATATCTTTAAAAATATCTGTAGACTGTAATAATAATAACAGATATATTTATTTATTTTTCTGGAAAAAAACTATGGATCAAAAAATTATGGATCGAAAATATTTTTTTTTATATAACTACCGTGGTAGGAACGAAACCGATGAAATGTCGTCGAAATCTTGCGGATAACCGACGGTTTCACTTTCCAATTACAAGGAACGTTATCGATATTATTATATTAAAGTGGCTTACAATCGTCAATCTATACTTCTATACTAATATTATAAAGAGGTAAGTAAAGCTTGTGAGTTTGTGAGGTTGTAGGGGGTAATAATCTCTGGATCTACTTAACCGATTTAGATGAACTTTGGTAAGAAGATACTTTGAGACCCTGGGAAGGAAATAGGATACTTTTTATCCCGGAAATCATCCCTTAAGAGGGTGAAAATGGGGATGAAAGTTTGTATTGGGAAGCAAGCAAGGGACGAACTCAAGCGAAGCGAGGGTTTGTCGCTAGTTATTATATGTCTTCTTCTGGCTTCGCTCGGGGGTAATAGTCTCTCTGTAAAAATACAAATTCGTCAAAACGTGAAGAAATTCGTCAAATTCAGCGTGAAGGATTTGTTACTCTTACACACACACACAAACTTTAACGATTATACTAGTAGTCAAATTGAATGTCAGAATTGTAAGTCCGACTCGGAAGGCAGATTTGTTGAGAAGAGCCGGCGAGAAACTCAACAGATGCTCCTATAAATAGGAACGCACAAACAGACAAATACATATTAATGTAAAGTAAGTAAGTAAACGTTAATAAACCATTTCACGAGTTCGATTCTTTACAAAGTAAATATTTATAACGAAGAAAATAAACTGGCGATTGATTATTATTAATTCTTTTTAATTATTTTAACAGTGATTTGGACATATATTTGGATGTAACATAAAAAATATGAAAAAAACACGTACCTACTCGATACGTAGTTGAAACACGTTTAAGCACAGGTGTTGAATACCACAGTATTCTAATTCCTTCGCGCGAAGTGTTAAACACTCAAACGAAGGAATATCAAACGCTCGTGGTGCATCAATCTGTAAAGGTCCCTGTTGCTTTGTTTTAATCATTCTAACGACTGAGTTTTGTTTAGATAGATGTAATTTTGAAAAAGGTTTATTTCTTGAAGGCATTATTCATTTTAACCAATTCGCCTATCCCTATTAACATTGTCGGATATGCAAATTTGTCATTTTCTTTTTATTTCACTAATCACTCTTAAAAAGTCTCTTCTTTTAGTAGCTGCAACAAAAAAATATTTTTACGAGTAGTTTTTAAAATAGCCACAAGTAATTTTTGTTAACCTAACTTGTACATTTAAAAAAATATCAACAATTCAAACTTTGACGCACTCTCCTGTAAAGTTGCCGATTTTCACATCCGACAATGTTATTAGGGATAGGCGAATTATTATAAGGCAATAAAGCTGTTAAATCTCTCGTACTCTACCTTTTTAAAATATCCTTACACATACGTCAATTAATATGCAACAATTCAGTTAATATTGATTCCAATGAATGTGTCAGTGATAGGTATTTTAGGCTTATATCAAAATTTAACTAAGTATTTTTTTACTATACCTTTACCATGGATTCAGGTTTCGTTGCTAAAATTTTTTGTAAACGTAACTTACGTTGCACTTACAAAATAGACAAAAATTTTAAAACTATATGCAAAAAAAAGATAAAACACTTACTTTACGTTATTTTTTGAAGTTATACTTCTTTGGGACGTTTGGAAAATTTTATGAGAGTAAAATTTTAAGATCCGCGTGCACACCGACAGCCAAAAAGCGACATTATGAAGTTAGCTGTTAACTGTTTGTTGCTTTGGTAACCGTTATTATTGTCTGTCAAATCTATAGATATAATAAAATAGTAACTAAGCCGAATCTGTACATTAAATATTTTTTTAAAAATATTATTGAAATAGTCATTATTATCGATACAGAGGCCGAATCTATAGTTTTTAGAATTTTTGTCTGTCTGTCTGTCTGTCTGTCTGTTAGCGCATCACGGAAAAACCACTGGAAGGATTTTGATGAAATTTGGTATGGTGATAGCTGGTTATCCGGGTCAACATGATACTTTTTACCGCGGGAAAATGTCTCATTTCTGAGAGATTTTCTTTCAGAAACTCAAAAACAGCAATATGTAAAATATGTAAAAACTAAGAATTTGGTTTTTGGTCATTTGAACGCAGGCGGAGCCACGGGCTATGCTAGTGATATATAATATTCTTTCTTTCCTTAAATTATATTTTATAAATATATGATTGAAACATGCGTAATACGCATTATTTAATTATTTTATTAATTTATCATTCCTTTTACAGAAAGTTGTGACATGCGGGATGAAATCTTTAGCTATTTTTGTTCTGTTACGCCAAAGAAGTATAACTTCTTACGTGCGTACATAAGTACACACACACGTTTTTTTATACATTTCAGACTAGGGCGTTAAGTTCCTACGAGAGCCTTCACCATGATATGATTGATGTTTGTTATTACACCATTTAAAATTTTAAATCGTACGCTTTGTTAAAACTAAATGAGTTCCAATAATGAGTAGATAAATAACACGGCGATATGGTCGTACATCTAAATTAAGAGTGGTATAATGAATGTTCGTGACCGAGGCTTTACGGGGAGCGTATCCTGAGGCTGCGCGTTCGCATGCCGTGAGAATGCCGGACTATCGAACTTTCGATATGAAAATATGTATTTTTGTATAGTTTCTATTAGATAATATTCTATTTCGATGAGTCAATAAAAATATAAATCTCGTTAAAGGACGTAATGTGATGAAAAAAAACTGTATTTTTCCGTTTTAATCATTTCTCTATGTATGTATGCAGTGTAGATACCTGTTATAAACATTTACTAGTATCAAATTATTAACTTTATATTAGCACAGATAGCACTCGTTGCGAAAACCAAGCGGCCTCCTATCTCTTTGATATTTTCATGTGTAAATAATTTTTGATATGATTACTCGCTTTACGGTAAAGGAAAATATCGGGACAAAAGGTGTGTCTGTGGGAATCTAATAAGTTTTCGAACACACATGTGAAGTCCGCTAGCTCGGACTTAGCCGGCGTGGTAAACTGTCGCCAAATCCACTAAATTAAAAAGGACTGAATAAGCTATCCCAGGCCGTTAAAGTAGAGGGTCAATAGTTTTCTTCATCGGGGAACGCATACAAACCTACATTTCTACTTCTCTCTGATCACCGACATCATCGCTGATAATATGGAGACTCAACCTGACCAATAAGATACAGGCCTGAAACCTAAGTGCTAACATAATACGTATATCTTCATTTACTAAATTAGAAGATATTTACTTTTATATTATAATTAGTAGCAGTATATTTGTACTGTATGAAATTACGAGTATAATAAAAGCACTATTTACTTAAGTGTAAGGTAGAAACCTCATGTACCAAAGCGAAACATAAAAGAAGACAAAACAATAACGTTTAGATATCACTGTCACAAATCACGCTACGGGACCTTTATTATTACTTTTACTTTCGTACCTCTACGTGCCGTAGCTTACGCAGTTACGAGTCCGAATGGAACGGATAAACCATTCAGTCTGTGGCGGGAAACGACCAGTGACGGACCGTAGACGTGCGATATATCCGTTATAATCGTTAAAACTTACGTGAAATAGTGTACGGAACTGTTTAATGTCAAATAATATAATAAGGACTGCATACATTTTTTTTAAATTGTTTAGGAATTTATCTCAGAGAACTTAACAGTTTTTGAATACATAGTTTTTAAAATTGTAATAAAACTTTGGTAGGTCGTCCGCTATATTCGATCTTGTCTAATTTTTCATGATAAATGATTTATTCAATTATTTACTGTTCATTGTTTACAATATTGTTTTATTACATAAATAAATGTAAAGTTAAGTGAATGTGTTGTTTTACAGAAATAACTTTCAAAGACTTGCCGCCGCCGTATCGGGAAAATGAGGAGGAAGCAGTTTATCGTGGGAATCACGAACCACAAATCGCGGTACGATTTAATGAACTTAGATATCTCTAAGAAAAATATTACCTTAAAAAATATAACAAAAATGGACTCTACATTTGCAAATAAGCTTTACATTTAAATCTAAGGACTAAGTTATCATCGAGTTATTCTGTATGTAGTTACGTGGCTAAAATGAAATAAATCTGCTTAAAAATTGTATATTATTAAATAAAGAATGTATCAAACATATTGCAAAAATGTACGTAAAAGTATGGGGTGGTAAACATGACTGAATAAGGATCAGATAAGCTACTACTAATGGATAAGCACATAACACCTAGTATATTTACAGATATTTTATGTTTAATATACTATACATATTATAAGAATACCGATATTTTACAACTTGATGGAATTCGAGTTTGTTAAATTGCAGGAAATTATACTCAATTTAAATGAAATCAATGTTAATATGTTTACAGAATTCACCATCATGTGAAGTTCTAGATTTACTAGCAAATTGCAAAATAACGACCGAAGCTCACGACGAACAATCTGAGGTTGAATACGCGGAGATTGAAGACATGGGAATCTGGCATTCCTCTCCACTAGCACATAGGCACAAATCCAAAATATCTCTGACATGGGTTTTAAAGGAGAATCTTGGAAAAACTGAGAAGAAATGTGGTGATAAATTGAAAAAAATAACGGATGATAAACAAAAATGTACTAACGTTAATCAAAGGGTAGCAGGTCGTAACGAGTATTACAACAATCTAAGGTTTAAAAGTGCATGTGATGAGTTTAACGGGTTGGAATCGTTATCGGACACGAGTGTTGGAACAGAAGAATATGTGAGACGGAAACATAGGCACAGGCACAGACGAAGAAAGCGGAATAACAAGTTTGGATATGATATTCGGGATTTGGATACCTTTTTAAGTGAGGTAATTTTGAAAATATATTTTTTTGTAATTTAATTTTGAAAATATGTAACCCATTTAGTATCTATGATATCAACGTTTTATTTTTTGAGCGGAACCATAATTCTTTTCGGAAATAAAAGTAGCCTAAGTTACTCCTTATAATATCAGCTATCTGCCAATGAAAGCTCCATCAAAATCAGTCCAGCCGTTTCGGAGATTAACCGGAACAGACAGAGACAGAAAAACACACAAACAGACAGACGGCCAAAAAAATATATTAAAAATTGCGTTTTTCTTATAAGTACCGTATACAAATAATTCAATCAATACCTACGTCAATACAATTTCATATGCAACATTTAGTAAAAATCGGTTATTTTGACATTACAAACTGACACTTCTTTTATTTACTTGTATATATGTACCGAATATTTTAAGCTACAATAATTTTGTGTGATAATAGGTAATATTACTTTCGATAAAATAAACATTTAATTTATCTAAAACAAATTTAATAATAACAGTCACAGTACCTACCCATATCTTATGTTTTTAAAAAGAGGTTAAATTACTTTCTTTGTTTATTGTACATAGAATTAATTGATTCTATAAATCTCCAAAACTATACCATCGATTTTAAATATTATAATATTTTTTTTAATTATATAAATATTTTCAATATTTTTTCATCATTACATACCTATGTACTACGAATAAATAACTTATTATTTATTCATTGCATAAGTGACATTTTTAGTCGACGCAAATAAGTTTAAAATAAGAACATCTTATAAAATATTTTGTAAAGAATACATTTTTTTTAAAGTATAATAATTAATAAGATATATTATTTTGTAGGTATAATAAAAATTACCGCTTACTTTGGATTAGTTGTTTAAACTTAATATTTTTCGAAGACGATACAGCACTTATGTATGTGAAGATAATTAAGTGGGTATAAGAATGACGTATTTCAATTTACGAGCCGTGCCGTCCATCATTCGCTGTTGAATTACAATCATTACCGAATCTCAAAGCATTATACCCACAGTAATTTTTCTTTTCTTCCATATTTATTTCATTTCGCGGTTTATCTCTGGGCAGATTAAATTTTAAATACGTCAGATATGTTATGCTTTAAGCAAAATTGTTTTCAGCCTAAAGCAATAAAATCTTCCTATAGTCATTGCATATAATGTAGAATTTATTAATTCTTATTTATAAAATATTAAAATTAATAACGTTAAAAAAATAATCCCATTAATATTATAAATGCGAAAGATTTGGATGCACGTTTGTTACTCAATTGCGCCAGAACGGCTGAATCGATCTGGATGAAATTGGGCATAGAGATAGGTTATAGTCTGGAATAGCACGTAGGTTACTTTTTATCCCGGAAAATGTACGGTTCCCGTGGGATAGATTTGTTTTTGCTTTTCACAGATTTTTCCTATTCCATTCTTACCATTCACCGATATCATACTCAGAGACGAACCCGAGCGAAGCCAGCATGAATCGCTAGTTGTTAAATATAAAATACTTAGTAATTGGAAAGTTGTAAGTTCTTTTTAAAACCCTAAGCGGTGCACCGTGCACGAACCAAAATTTTGAACCGCGAAATTAGCGCAAAATTGGAGAAGATACGAGTATAAATTGCTTGTCGTTTCCAAATTTTTTGAGCATAATTGAGGCTGAGATTTTGAAACTTACCGATTATGGCTTTTTCTTATATCGGCAAAGAAATATAAAGCTAATATTTGTAGCTGTAAATCGTTTAACAATAACAATTTTAGCGGTTATTTTTCCAATGGTCAATCATTTATCAACATAATATTTCTTTTAAGTGTCAATATTATTGCTGCGCATTTTGTTAAGGCTATACAGTTTCTTGATAGTAAAAATTGTAAAAGCTATTCAATTAATTCTCATACCTGAGCGCCACAAAAGTAATAAAATATTGTGGTATATGGACTAAGGAGGTTACAGTTTTCCTCATTGTTTAAATAAATAAAAAAAAATCGTTTAAATATTATTGTAGACCAATAATCTATAGGTATATGTATTATAACTTATAAGAAATCAAAATCGTTGGTTAAAGTTAATTTCAAATATGTTTTTTTTTTAAATTACCTGGCATTTAAACAATATTCAAGTATAAAGTGGACAAAATGATTTTTAAATGAAAATAAAAAAGGAAAAAAATGCCCTTATTACTAATAATTTTAATATACACCCATTAATTAAATCCTTTTTCAGCCCTTATGTTTAATACTATGCATCAAAATATAAGCACTATTACTATACCAATTAATTCCAATTGGTATAACGCAATTAATAATTCGCTAATAACAAATAAACAACAAACAAACGGCCATGAAATCTAATTGATTTCTATATTTATGGATCAAAAGCTCGTTTGTGATAAATACAAATCCAGATTACGTTGGTGTTCTAGTTTCAACAAAAGTAATCAAATCTGTTGAATAGAGTCTATAAAATACGTTTATCATTGAAATTTTCAAACACTACTATTTTTGTTTATGAATTGCTCAGTCTCTGCTATACTCGAGTCATTTATAACTGCATCGTTTATGCATGAAGTAATGACAACGGCATTTTTGCGTTTTCGATAGATATTACACAAATTTTATTATCTGGCTAAACATAATTCTAACTTAAGTAGTTTTAGAGATATCATAATCGTAATTAATCAGTAAATCAAGCAGTGATGCAGTGGTGTAATAATAATAATAAATGTTGGGACATTAACACACAGCGCCATCTACTACCATGGTAAGCTACTGGGCTTGTGTTATAGATATCAGATAGTTGATACACTACACATATATAATTTTAAATACATACATATTATAAATATAAACACCCATGACTGGAGTACAAACATTCGTGCTCATCACGCAAACGAATGCCCCCAGAGGAACTCGAACCAGCGACCGCGTATTTCGCTGTTATAGATGTAAGGATATGTTTAGATTAATTTCAATTCTATTAATTTCAGGCTTCGATAGATCGACCAGGCAACATCCCTGTAGTGATCGCTTTTCCCACAACTCTCTATCAGACACAAAAAGACATTCAACGTGAATTAACTCTGCCCTTGGGTACAGTAGTAAACGCTGTTTTTAAAAACCAGCAATGGCTCTACGCACAGACGCCGCACGGTGATGAAGGTTACGTCATGTACAGTTCCTGCTTACCTTTGGGCATTTTGCCTAGCAAGTAAGATCACATTGTGTTTACATCCATACTAATCTAAACATATAATAAAATTGTAACTAAGCCGAATCTGTACATTAAATATTTTTTGGAAAATCTTATTGAAATAGACATTATTATCGATACAGAGGCCGAATCTATAGTTTTTAGAATTTTTGTCTGTCTGTCTGTCTGTTACCGCATCAGGGAAAAATAACTGGAGGGATTTTGATGAAATTTGGTATGGTGATAGCTGGTTATCCGGGTCAACATATAGGATACTTTTTACCGCGGGAAAATGTCTCACTTCTGAGAAAAAATACAAAAACTGCAGTGTAATATGTAAAACCAAAGAATTTGGTTTTTGGTAATCTGAACGGCGGAGCCGCGGGCAATGCTAGTATTATATACAGGTGTGTATATGATATTACAGGTCGTAAGTTGGTATGTAGGTGGTAATCTATAAAACTATTGATCTGACAGTGAAAATTCTTTCACTAATGGGAAGTTATATTACCCCGAGTACTAAAGGATAGGCTTTTATTGCGATAAGAATGTGTTTAATATCAGAAATTATAATAACTTAAATTCAAATCGGGATCCTAAAAAACCCTGGCGAAGCCTTCAAGAATCAAGTTTACTTAGTACGCAGTTTAACGTTTGCTTATTTTTAACCTTCCTATGTTTTACTATTTTAAATTAAAGCTATTAGGTACTTATTATGTAATATTAGTTACGAAAGAGACAAACTTTTAATTTACAAAACTTTGATAATTTAGTATTTTTTAGTGTACAGTGTGCACCTACTATCGATAATAATTTATCAATCGTAGATTAAAAACAATAATTTCAGGCCGTCAGTCCAGAAGAAAACACCTTGCTGGGAAAGCAGTACAGATATTTACCCACGCCCTTGCGGAAACTTGACTGACAATGAAAAAGAACAATTACGTGGTAGAACACATTCGGAATCACGATACAGACCAAAAGGACGACAAAAAATATCTTGTGCGGAAAAAGAATTCGATGATCTATACTTGAAAACTAAATCGGTGTCAAACCTTAATAATTTACATGATAAGGACAGTGGAAATGTCAAGGAAAAATTGCAAAGACAGACGTTAGTGTTCGTGAATAGTGATTACAAAGGCAGTGCGTTAAATAGAACAGTGTCAGTAAAGAAAGGGGAAGTCGTTGTGTTAGTTCAAGGAGGTGAAGAAACTGATGTTGATTTAGAATGGTTTTATGTGAGAAAACGAGATGGTAATCAGGGTTTTATTCCAGCAGCCGTAGCTGGACATGGATATATATAAAAAGTCTATTTAAAATTATATGTTTGTATATCTATGTTTATATGTGAAATTCCAAATATATAATACTAACAAACCGTCGCTTCTGTGCTTATTTGTATAAACAACCAATTTACTGAAGGAGTTTTTATTAGGTACAGAATTATCATTGGCATTTAATACACATTTTACTTTAATAAAGGCGATAAAATATATTTTATCTATATCTTCTAAATTCTAATACATATAATATTCTCGTATCACAGTATTTGTAACAAAACTCCTCCGAAACGACTTGACCGATTCTTATGAAATTTTGTGTGTATATTCAGTAGGTCTGAGAATAGGAAGTAAACTATTTTTCATACCCCTAAGTGATAAGGGTGGTCCACCCCAAAAATTTTTTTTTAATTTTTTGGACAAAATGTTTTATTTTAATTTTTTTATGATTCTGCATTAAAAAATACATACAAACCTAAATTTTCACTAGGGACGAACCCGAGCGGAGTGAGAGTGAGTCGCTAGTATATCTATACATATAATAAAATTGTAACTAATTCGAATCTGTACATTAAATATTTTTTGGAAAGTCTTATTGAAATAAACATTATTATCGATCCAGAGGCCGAATCTATAGTTTTTAGAATTTTTGTCTGTCTATCTGTTACCGCATCACAGAAAAACTACTGGACGGATTTTGATGAAATTTGGTATGGTAATAGCTGGTTATCCAGGTCAATATATAGGATATATTTTACCCTGGGAAAATAACTCATTTCTGAAAAAAAAATACAAAAATTGTAATGTAAAAGTATACTAATATGTAAAACCTAAGAATTTGGTTTTTGGTCATCTGATTGCGGGCAAAACTACGTGCAGTGCTAGTATGTATATAAATATTAGACATAAAGATTCATTTTTAAAGTAGAGGAAAAAAATCTCTCTACTATAAATTACAAGCATCGGTCGTTTAAACAAATAAGTACTAAGACGACGACATTTCTGAGCATTTTATAGCATGTACTCGTACCTACCAAGTTGTAAGACTGTCTGTAGATACACTACAGACTATCTATTAGCTCAACAACAATCGACTGCTTGTACTTAAACGCATTTCTTACTTACATTAGAGTACTTCATTCCAAATTACTAAAATTAATGGAAAAATTACAGTAGGTTGAATATTTAACGATCACACTTTAGTCAGCACTTGTGAAAGAGCACTTTGCTGATTTAGCAATGGCTCGATAGTTATGCTGGCAAATGAGTTTAAAGGCAACCGTGGAGTCTATAGGTCACTAGGTGAAGTTAATATTTCCCTTGTGGCCGTTATTCATTCTAAAAGATATATTAAAAAATCATATATAAATATCATTATCCTGTTCTTAACAATGTATTACGTAATTATTCCTCTTAAAAGTCTATTAAAATGTAGCAATGCTATATGTATGTACCTAGGACACACCCAACCGAAGCGAGAGTAAACCCCTAGTCTTTGGACATATAATAATAATAAATGAAATAATTTGAAATTTGTTTTCTTTATAACAGTATTATTATTTAAAATGTCTTTAATCTGAAAGAGGATATTTTTATTTAAGTGTCAATAGTTTTTTGGATAATATAAAAATTATAATTCTATTAATTCGCATTTACTACTTGTGTAAAATATGTTTTATGATGGTATTACTAAAATAAACAAATTAAATGTATATGTTACTTTTTTTTAAATATACCACCCAAAAACAATGTCATCTAAATATACCAGGCAGAAAAAATCCCTTCTTGTCTAATCTATACTAATATTATAAGAGGTAAACTTTATGAGCTTGTGAGGTTGTAGGGGGTAATCTCTGGATCTACTGAACCAATTTAGATGAAATTTGGTAGGAAGATAGTTTAAGACCCTGGGAAGGATATAGGATACTTTTATCTCAGAAATCATCCCTTAAGGGTGTTAAGGAAGAAAGTTTGTATCGGGAAGCAAGCTAGGGACGAACCCGAGCGAAGCGAGGGTGAGTTGCAAATAAAACAAAAATAATAGCAAAGTGTATTTATTAAAAAGCAATTACCTAAAATGCAACACTTGGTCTCTATAATTGAAGCTAGTGCACAGATCAATCTCGGGGCTTGAACCAGCGATTGTTAATACTTTGTTAGGAGTTGTTCTTAGGGCCACCGAGTATACTGTGGTTGCCGAAACTGGTAGCTCAACTTTTATATCACCAGAATAATTTAATTGGTATAAATGCTTGGCAGCTCCTCCGGCAATTACACAATCGTCATGGAAAAAAGACACATGAATGCCATGATCAGGAATGTCAAATACTGTTACAGCGTCAAGGGAGCGTAGATGCCATAAGGATAGCCTTGGACCACCTCCACATACCTGAAAATTGGAGTTCATTTCAAACTCTATTAACTGTGAGCATTTAATATTGTCTGATAAATTCATTATTTAAGGCATATGCACACAGCGATTTTTTAACGTGCCGTTTATTTTATATAAACTTTAAAGGGCATTCATATCACCTTTAAAAAACTCGACGACGATGTGCATATCATGAACGTACGCCATCTCCACATATTCTAAGGCGTTAAATAAAAAATAAATGCAAAATGCTTGTGTTCATATCGATACAAGCACGCAATAAGCGCGTTGGACGGGCGTCAAAAGCGCTTCGACGGCACGTTAAAGCTGTCGTTTGTGTACCCTTAGTCTGTATATAAGTATGTTTATAAAATATATAAAAGCGTAAATTTTTAATGTTTATAATAGCAAAGATCTCAGTTTATACAAACAGTAAAGTAATTAAAACTGTTTGGTAATTAATACTGTAAGCTGTTTCAAATACATCAAAGGAAATCTATCTATATAAGATATTGCTGTATTAACCCATAGTTTAGATAATAATTAAATAAAGACTATAATTATTAATCTACATCAGCGACACTACTACGTTTTTGCTCTATATTGCTAAACTCGGCATTTTCTGTATAAATCTGAATCTATTATTATAAAAATAACTTACAATCCAATCATCACCCAAAGCTGCGGCACCAACCCACTTGCCTATATCAGGCCTTGCTACTTTTCTATTACTGTGCGGTTTAATTTTGTTATGAGATTTTTTTGTCCTCATATCCCATAATAACACAAGCCCATCTTCACCAGCTGAGATTAATTGTTGTCCACTGGAAACATTTATATTCTTATTATGAAATTATAATTTAATAACTTAAGCATAGAAAGTATGAATGAATAATTTAAATTAATATAAATTTAAACATGCAATAATTCTATAAACCAACTACTATTATATCCTACTAATATTATAAATGTGAAAGTTTGTGAGAATGTATGGATGTCTGGATGTATACATGTATAGATCTTTCATGTAAAACTACTAAATGGATTTTAATGAAATGGATATATTTGTTTTTGTTCTTTTAGAGGCGAACCCGACCGAAGCGAGGGTGATAAATAGTCTGCAATAGCACATAGAATAATACTTTTTATCGAGGAAAAATGTACAATTTCCGTGGGATACATTTTTATTTTTCGCTAGGAAACCAAAAATCAAAATAAATCCATGAAAACATACAAAAAGATAGTTTTATTTAAAAAACCTTTTCATTATGGCATTTTCAATAATATATTTTCTTGTTATTACTTACTTGCCATGTACAGAATGCACATAATCAGTATGCCCATCATAGGTGGCAACTAATCGTCCATCTTCTAAATCATAAGCATAGATTTTGTTATCTCCACAACCAGCATAAAGTTTTTCTTCTTCTGCTGAATACCACAGGCTATTGATATCACATTTTTCAATCATGGACTGCTGCTGTATTCTTATAGTCCAAGAAGGCTTACCTAATTTTGAAAGTACTACAGCTTTCCAATCCCAACCCGATATTTCATTTACTGTACCCACAATTAAAAACTTTTCTGTAGTAATTAAACTGCATATTTGATTCCCAGGTTCAATTATATGAATGTGTTTTGCTTTATTATAATCTGATGTTAGTAATTCTACCATAGGATTGAAAATATTATCCAAGCTGGAATTTTAAAAAACAATAACTATTTATGAAATTTATTTTTCATTTTTCGTAAATAATGAATTAAGGTTTATTTATTTAGATAAGTTTAACTGTTCATAATATGCCATACTTACTCAAAAACAGCTAGTTGTCCATAAATATTTCCGGCTACTAAATACTTTCCACACGGCGATAACGCCTGGCACAGGACTGTGTTATATAAAATTTTATCCAACATTTTAATATTTTATGTGACACTCTACAATTAAAATGTTATTATTGCAGATCTTTATATATCATAAACTTATAAATGTATAATTTTCACCGTTCCCGATCGTATACCAAACACAAACATAGCCTTTTATTTTTGACAGTTGTGAGTTAAGTTGTGAGTGTCATGGATGACAACTTAAAAGTTAACTGTTGACACATGACACTGTTGTTCTTTGGTGTACACCACAGACCAGTAACAACGTGTACAGTGTACACATTTATTTTGTCATCCATGGTGTACACTACAGACTTTTATTTGTCATTCATGCTGACAGATACTACAATGGTAGCACTACATAGGTTAAAAAATATCTTAAATATTTTTAGGTGTAGGCTTGATAATTATTTATTATTAATTATAACAATATAAAACAACTACTAAACATGAAAAATCCTGATTATAATTATATAATTTATATTTTTTCTAGCATCTCATTGAAGTTTAATTTACCTCATAGACTAAAATATCGAGAATCATAGACATAAAAATGTATAGATGGACGCAAAAAATCAAAACCTTTCAACCAAGATGGACGTATTTTTAAATATGCAGAATTAATTAATGAAGTCGTTACCTATTGGTAAGATACTTTAGCTTGACCTACATTAATATCCATTATAAACTTTAAAATATTTTTTCGCTAAAAGTGTAGTTTATGAAAAAAGTGCTTTTTGTCTACGTATTAAATATGTTCGCGACGTAGAAGTGTGACGATTTTTGGCTAATGTGTCTTGTTCTTTTTAGATAATAATTGAAACTTTATAATGTATAATGGTATTGGGTTAACGACGCCAAGGGGCTCAGGAACAAATGGTTACGTTCAAAGGAATTGGGCATCAGTACGTAAAACCAAAGATACAGTGAACTATCGGACTGAAGATGAAATAGCTAAACTCGACTCTGCTTCCAATAAACAACCGAACCGGGAAATACTCGATCATGAGAGGAAACGAAAAATAGAAGTCAAATGTGCAGAATTGGAGGACACTTTGGAAGAACAAGGGTGAGTTAATTAAGCAATATAAATTATAAACAACATATAACCTATAAATAAATATAAATTAAGACATAATAATTACAGCATTCTTAATAATACACACTGATAAAATACTTTTCATCAGTTATATGTTTAATAATTTACACTTTCTTTTGTAATTATATTTTTTAATTATATATAATAGAAACTAATAATATTTTTATATGTTGATATTTTATCAAAACTCAGATATATTTAACAATTGTGTGTGACCTGAATCAAAAATGTTAATGACTTAAGTAAACAAGTATAATTTTTAAATAATATGTACTAAAATTTGACTTGAAATATTTTAAATATATTTTAAACTCCTATTACTTCTATATATATATATATATATATATATATATATATATATATATATATATATATATATATATACACTTCAGAACGGCTTTACCGATTTCCTTCATATTTTTTTAAAATGTTTTCTAATACTTTGTAGAAGGTATTTACATTAAAAAAAAAATAACAAAATTGCACAGAAACTTAGAAAATTTAAGAAAAATGGAGATGAAATTTTGTATGAGAATCAACCAAGGATGAACCCGAGAGAAGCGAGGGTACTGACCTACGCTTCGCTAGTACTTTATAAATATTGATATAGTACCTTCTAAGAATGTAAACTATATATCCTATAAGTTGAGAGCCAACAAAATCAAACATAATGAATGATTCATGTAACAGTTTATTTTTTAAATAGAATCAACATTTCATATAAATTAAACATTGAGCAATCTACAGCCATTTAATTGTCATGGTACAGTATGGCAACCTTATAAAAATGTCTTATCACAACACCTTTATAGCTAAAAATTAATTAGTAGATAAGCAGTAGTTCATGAAAGCCTACAGTTTTAAATTAATAGCTACAACTTTACTATGAAAAAAAAATACAGTATTAAAAAGATATATAAAAATATATTTAATTTTTAATCTATATTAATATTATTAAGATTAAGTTTGTTTTTTAACCAGGCCTCAGAACTGGTTTAAAAAACGAGCGAAGCTAGGATGAGTCGCTAGTACTTTTATAATAGAGCTTAAATTTTATAAAAGATAATTCTTTTTTCTAGTAAATTTTTTTATAATGATCTTCAAACTAATAGTTGTAAGATGCGATCTATTTAGAATTTAGATATGTATATTATTTATAATTTATATTAGCAGAATCCGTGGCTTTGCTCGCGCTAAAACTACAAAAAAATCTTTAAAAAGGTAGTTTTATACAAACTTTCATACTCTTATAAAAAGAATTTCTAAAAATGCAAAAACAAGTATTTAATTTTATTGAAGAGCATTAATACCAAGTTTCAAGTAATACTGATCATGAATATTTTTTTTGGATTGTATTATCACGTGTTTTCCCGTGGAAATTAGATAAGCTCTCGCGGTAAAAAGTAGCCAATGTCACTCTCCAGCTCTCCAACTATCTCCATACAAAAAATCACGCCAATCCGTAACTCCGTTTCGACGTGAAAGAAGGGCAAACAAACACACTTTTACATTTATAATATTAGTGTAAATTTGATTTTCACTTCTATCTTTTGGTTTTTTTATAACTGCAACTTCCGTCTAACATGTAATTTTATAATGTAAACAAAAATAAATAATTTAAATTAATTTGTTTGTTTGAGTCCCAAGTCTGGCCAATCATATTTTCTTGTCAAGAATGTCTCGGTAACAGTCCAGAATTATAAATTTAGAGCTGTTACAACCCCATGTCTCAGAGAGCACGTAAAGCCTGTATGCGCCTGATACCTCTCCAGTCATCTCGAATTTTTTTTTGGACCCGGCTTAAGAGTGATATATGTAGATAACGCACTTGTATACACTTTTGTGCACTATAATATCTCCTGTGTAGATGGCATGTAAGTGAAGTTGCTTGATGTAGCTAGTTGTAATCGGCTACTTCATAATTAGGTATATTTTTAGGCTTAAAATTTGTATTCTATCTATTGTATTGTAAATTATTTATATTATAGTTTTAGATATTTCATAATATTTTTTATTTATTTCACAACAATTGTTTTGATTTTCACAACAATTGATTTAACTAGGACAAAGGGCGGGCAATATTAAATCAAAATTTCTGAAATGCAGCTAGCCATCTACAATCTACAACTGTACGATTTGTGGGCAGTCTACCATAAAAAATTAATTATTATGGGGTCATAGCACATATTCGCCTACGGTCTTTATAATTGTGCCTATGTCATTAACATAATGTGACACATGTCATTATCGATCTACAACCTTTTGTGTAGATACATTTTGTACATTTACCAACCCCATATAAATGACCCCACCAATCGCCCTTGCGCACGAGTTAGATCGATATCGAACCTACGGCGTAACCCTGCTTACTCAGTTTTGTTCAGTTCACTGCTGCAAGCCGCGAGCGTCTTATCGATGTTTTTATTGTTTTCGAAAAGTAATTCCGCGATTACAAAACCATATCATGCATTGGTAGGTTTATGTTTAAGTAATAAGCGACTCCACCACGTTTGTATATTTATTTTGAGATTTCATTACACTTGGTTGGACGTGGTTTACGCTATCACTTGAAATAAAAATGGAAAATTTTATTTAAGTTGTACGTTTTTATGGTATTTTATGTTAATAATGAGTGTGTCTTTGGTTTGGTTACGTAGGTTGCCAAAAGAAGAGATAGCGGCACGCGTGGCGGCTTTTAGAGCGAAATTGTCGGAGGTCGGAAGCGGGGATAAGGACGTTCCCAGGGATGAATTCGGACGAGTAGCGTAAGTATTACAATATGTAATATTGTATTTTATTACAGTTGAAAACGAATGTTCGTAATTTAATTTGGATTAATAGGATAATGCGAGATTTGTATAGTTGTTAGTTAGTGTCCAAGGCCGACCGTCGCGTCGTTAGCGCACGTTTACATTGTCTTAATTAATTTAAAGGTTTAGTATATTTTTTCAATTGAAATACGGTTTACATTTCTTTTTTTCATTGTTTACTTTTCTATTTGTTCAAGTTGCTCGAGTACTATTATATGTGAATCTAGTATAATCATATAATTTGAGAATGTAACAACTTTCAATGTAAAGTTAAGGATTTGGGATGTCGCTTAATTTGTTGTTATTATAACGTAAGCGATTGTATATGAAAGGAAAATTAGTGAAATCGTTAAGGAAACTGTAAAATTGTTGTTTTCTTTTAAAAGAGCACTGTAATGAAACTGTGTAATAATTAACTGCAAAGACATTTCATCTCCAATAATTGATTTATTCGCTTAAGTAAAACTAATTATAATTAGGAGAAACTTTAAATTAACTGGCTTTTTAATTCGTGTTTTGGCACAAATTCAGTATTGGGGACTTTGCCCCTAGCGGAGTGGGCGGTATTTCTGGATAAGGGACGTGATAGGGAGTCGAAATGTTAAATAAAAATTGTCCGCGAACGTATGAGTAAAAAGTTATTGAGACTTAAAGTTACAACATTTCCATACATTTTCATATATTTCTTTACCACCATTCGGAGTGGGTGGTATTTTTAGATAGGGGAGGTGACAGAGAGTCAAAATATATTAAAAATATTTGGAGGAAACGTACGAGTAAAAAGTTATTGAGACTTACAAGTTATAACATATCTAACACATTTCCATACATTTCTTTACCTAAATAAGTGATTACAACAGATAAACATACCTTTAACGAATAGTACGCATCCTTTTTTATGTACATTACACATTTTCACAACAATTAATGCTTTATTGTATTTAATATTTCAATAATTTCACAACACAAACAAAACGATCTTACATTTTGACAAAAGCAAAACTGACACTTTGTTTTATATTACCGCTTAAATGACAACAGATTATATTTGATTATTCGTCATATCTTGGTTAGGTTAGGTTAGAACATTTAAGATTATTTATTTATTATTCCTCATATCTGGGTTAGGTTAGGTTAGAACATTTAAGATTATTTATTTATTATTCCTCATATCTGGGTTAGGTTAGGTTAGAACATTTAAGATTATTTATTTATTATTCCTCATATCTTGGTTAGGTTAGGTTAGAACAGTTGCCACAACGCACGAGCCGAGCGAGCGAAGCGAGCGTGCCGCGGTAGCGGCCGGCGAGTGCCATAAATGACTAGAAAACTAGAAAATTCGAATTTCACGCAAAGTACAAATAAAGACAATCATCTGGAGATTATTTTGACAATTGAAAGTGACGTTTTGACTCCAAGTGTCTAAATGGTAGTAATGTCAAAATAATGTATGGAAATGTTGTAACTTTAAGTCTCAATAAATTTTTACTCATATGTTCGCGGACAATTTTTATTTAACATTTCGACTTCCTATCACGTCCCTTATCCAGAAATACCACCCACTCCGCTAGGGGCAGAGTCCCCAATTCTAAATCGCAGCCCGTGTTTTTTTTAATTGAATTAAAAAAGAATAAAAAAATAAATTTGGTCTTTCTGAGTTTATTTCGCGAGTTCTTCTTAGGTCTGAGGTCTTAGTCAGGTCAGATCTTTCCGAACTGATAGTAGACTGACGACGTTCAGTAAAAAGTTGTAATAATTTTAGTGCTGAATTTTGAATTTTGATTTTAATTTTTTTTATCATATTTTATCGCTTCAAGAGTATAAAGCTTGCGACGCGCATGGCTTTACATGAAGTCAAGTTATGTACACACGGTACAAATAGCTTCGTTCATTTATGGTTTTTCCCACTAGGGGTAGAAAATTAACATAATTTGTATGGAGCATATGTCAAATTTCTTTCTTTAAGTAGATAAGTTATTGAGATTCACTGCTAGTTTGTAAGACAGACCATTACCTAAAGCCAAACATTCAACAAATTTAACTCGGATACTGCCCTGGATTCTTGCAGAAAGAAAACTTTGAAACCGGAGGCGACAGTTGACAAATATCAACCGACATGCTAGCCAGTGTACTCGATGCAACTAAACATTCGAAACTTTTGATCTGAATAAATAAACCTAAACAGTCTTCGAAGGACAAGTTTTAATTTATAACCTAGACCATGAACGAATAAACCACTGGACGAGACATAAAATACAAATGTATGAAAACTCGTTCAACCAAAAGACGCATAACGCACACAAAGATTTTATTACATTATTATACACACAGGTACACAATACAATATTTCTAGTGCTTGAACGTAATCGATAAAATACATATATCGATGAACCAATTAATGACATTTTAGACATTGGTTAGCATAGTCATCATATTTTACATCTTTTAATTTAAAATATCTGTATTTATTATAATAAATTAAAATAAATGAATTAAAGAGGCAATAATAATGTGTCAAATAATAATTATTTTTTAATTTGATTTATATAAATACGATGGCATTGATGGCAGCATTCTGTTGGTCTATAATAATGTTAATGAACAAATGAATATCGGGTGTATATTCCATTAATATATAATAAAAATTATTTTTTAAAGATTAAAAAAATATTAAGCTAATTTAATTAAATAAAGTGATTTTGTTGATTCTGTTATTGAATTATTTTAATTGGCAATTGATTGTCTCGGGTAGCTTATAAAAATGTGACACTGTCCTAATATTGCTCAGTTCTTAATAAACATTTGTGAAATTAGGAAAAAGAAAAAGTGATTGCAAATTAAAGTGAGTGTTGGATCGTGAAAGTAAAATAGATCGTGAAAGTAAAGTGTTTTATTACAAATCGCCAACCCAGAAGTTTAGTGCTAAAACATTATTGTTTGATTTTGTGTAATTTATGTGTTGAAATAAAATGATCTTTATTATTATTACAATGAAATAATATTCCAAAGTATATAAATGTGGTATAAAATAAAATAAAAAATTAAGTACACATACTAATTATAATTTTTGCATTTATATTTTTATGTGACTTAGAAAATATTTTTATAAATTTATTGTCATCAGATTGTAGGATACTGTGATAAAAGTATTTTATGTTATTGTACTGTACAAATAACACAATTCGTTCAGTTATTTCGTCAAATATCGATATATTTTTCGACATTGTCAAGCACTAGTCGATGTCAAATGGACTCACTCGACAGTTTAGTCATTTGTTCTGAATGGTATAATCCAGGGATTTTATGATGGTTGTCAGATGTCAACAATACATAGAAATATCGACTATATTTAACATAGTTGGATAATATGACATTTTATTTTACAATTTTATTAAATTGTGTGATAAATAACAATAAATGTAATAAAATAATGTATTTACAAGTGAAAAGAAACAGTGCTGCTTCCGCCGCTATAGTTTTTACACCATTTAACAGAACATTTAGACATTTTTGGCAGATTGTTTGTTGACAAGTAAATGCTTGAGACTGACGCAAAAAACAAACGACAAAGGCTGAAATTTCCTGGCTACTAATAAGACAGATAAAGGTACGTCCGCTTATATGTCTGGTCCAGTGACTTATTCGTTCATGACCTAGACGTGTATCTTTTGAAAAGATGTCACTGAAGTTACTTATGCAAGCCTAATTTTAGCTCAATCGACTGGTATCCGTGTTATGAAATATGTTACAAATTATGAATCAACCAGATAAAGAGATAATATAGAATATAGATAAATATAGAATAAAGAAAATATAGATAGGTATACAGGTTTTTTTTTTTTAATATGCGCTAAAACTAATGAGTCGCGTTCATTGATTTTGTTCCTATGCATGACGTATTTTCTAAAAAAATCTACGATATTTTCTAAAAATATCATAACCATACCAATAACAACAAAAAATAGAAAAGAATGCTCAGGTTCGCCCCCAGTTACATTTTAACATTTAGTATAGATTTCTCAGAGATGAGATATTTGGCCGCAGTAAAAAGTATCCTATGTGTTCATCCGGATATCCAGCTATCGTCATACCAAATTTCATCAAAATCTGCCCAGTGATGATGACTTTTCTCGTAATGCGATCCCAGACAGACATACAGAGAAAAATACTAAAAACTATAGATTCGGCCCCTGTATCGATAATAATGACTATTTCAATAAGATTATCCAAAAAATATACAATGTACAGATTCGACTCAGAAGAATTTTATTATAATAAAGTTAATATCTTACTGATTTATAGTTAGTAATTCATAGTGTATATCGTTAGCTCTACTATAGAAGGTACCTATATAAAGCAGTTTTTTTCATTCATTACATGACTTAAAAGCAAATGCTCATTAAAAATATGTTAATAATAAACTGTTTTGAGCCAGAAACGTTTTAGAGACATTTTTAGAAGTGCACTTAAAAACCCCTAGTGATATCGCGGAGTTGCCAAGAAAGCCTCCCTCGCTTTTGTTACGTGTACTTAATAATTTTACAGGCTGTACGTAGTTTGTGGATGGAGTCTTATTATTTTGTTATTTAGCTGGTAACTCGGTGTGTTTGTTTTAACATAGAGAGCATGTTACTTAACATCGAACTTAACTATTTTAGTCAACCAGCTAGTTTTCTCAATGGATTCAAATTGATCTGAGCAGTGTTTTTTTTTTTAATTTAATTTAGACGGTTTTTCTAATATTTTCTTATATTTACACGAATATTTGACTTTTTATTTATTTTTTTGCGGTTTTATTTTTCTTTAAATAAAGCACTCAATTTATTGAATGCCTACGGAATGGTCTCTACATACATTATAGTTATTCAATATAATTAATGGTATATGGTCGCGAAAAGTTTCCTACAATTTTTATGCATTAATATGTATTTATTACTTAATAAAAAAAAAATTATATTATAACCTGTATCTTAACTAAGAGTTTTTATTTAAAATAAATTAAAAATATTATTATAACTAATTCGTACTTTTTATTACTCTACAATTGCATTAGTTTTATTTTTCTCTTATGAATAAGTATAGTAAAATATCTAAAAGTACACATGTGTTCTATAAAAATAATCAATATTATCCAGAAACACAATAATAAGAGCCTGTCTAAGGGTCAGTGATTGTATCATACGACGTAATCCAAAGGGTCCTACATATATTGATCGCCGCCACCCCAACCCCTTACGAACAGGATTTTAATATTAACGCAAACCCTATCACCAGTGTTGCCACGTCGACAAATTTATGTTAAATTTAAATAGGGATATATACTATATAATACTATATACATATTCATAAGTATCAAATTTACTTGTACATACATTATACTACATACTCCCTATCTGTTATTTTGACACTAATATTATGCAATCACGATAAAAGGCTTCAAATAAATAATTGTTTTTGCTGAACATTTCAGCTAATTTCTATATTAAATATTAATATAATTATTTTTTATTCAACTTATTTTAATGCAAGTCTTTCTTTTGGCTGTTGGCAACATTGCTCGCTCATTTTTCTTCTAATTCGCATGTTGTGTTAAGCGCTTGGGTTCGTGTCCGAGAATAAAAAAAAATTGATTTATTAAACGTTTATTGGCTATGTGATTACGATTTTAAATTACCAAAGTTTATTTTATGATACTTATCGGTAGGTATTTCACATTTTTAATACATATATTTTACGACCCAACTATAGAAATTAAACATTGGCACGAACTATATTTTATTGTTTTGGTTAGTTTATGTCTTTGAAAAACTTTGAATTGTTTTTAGTTTTTAGTATATTTTAGACTAGAAAAAACATGACAATTGTGACTAACTCATTAAAATCATTATATATACATAGGAATATCATTCAATTTTAAAGGTAAATATGAAGAACTCTTCAAATTTTCATAAACGGTAAAATCTTTGTCATTAGTCAAATGAATTCACTCTAACGACTCGTTTTCAACGAAGACGCAAATGCACTAAATTTAGCACCAATAATATCGTATCACTGATTAAAAATATAATTTGTAAAAATAACGAACTATAACTTTCGTATTATTTATTGATCGAAACATTCGAGCTCACTTTTAAAAATATTACAATAGAATTCATGGCTTAAATGATACCATGAAGTTGATACATCTTAGGAATCCTGCGATATTTTTTTTCTCAAATGGATTTATGGGTAAAAGAATTCATACAACTTTATTTGCATTTTGTATTATCTATACCAACATTATAAAGAGGTACAGTTTGTTTGTGCTCTAATCTCAGGAACTACTAATCCGATTTGAAAAATTATTTTCGCATTAGACAGCTCATTTACTGAGGAAGGCTATATATAATATAATATATAGTCTATCTATTCCATACTAAACGTTAATACGTATCTAGGGATAACCCAAGCAAAACGATACTTAATATTATAAAGAGGTAAAGTTTGTGACGTTGTAGGGGTGTAATCTCTGGATCTACTAAACCGATTCAGATGAAATTTGGTAAGATAGCTTGAGATGATGGGAAGGACATAGGATACTTTGTATCCCGTAAATCACCCCTTAAGGGGGTGATAATGGGGGTGAAAGTTTGTATTGGGTATCAAGCTATGGACGAACCCAAGCGAAGCGAGGGTGAGTCGCTAGTATTCTACAAATGACTTACCTAGTTTTTATATTGGTACTTAAAAATTTTATATTTTGTAATTAAAATTAGCATTACGATAAAGAGTTACTAAAACTCATACGTTTCATTATTATTTGTATGCACTGAAACTATTATTTGGTACCAATGAAGCAAGCTAACAATATACTAGCGGTTTATTCACACTGTAAATTGCCGTTGCCCGAGGTTTTTCCATCTTTTCATCGCCGGCGACGCATTGTTTTCTATCCTTTGTTTGTTCCGCTGCTATTATTTTTTTTCTCATTTTTAAATTAAATGTCTTCCTATTTTATTGCTTATGGTATATAAATATCTACTGTATGTGAATGTGATAACTACCCTTAGATTTTATATTTTGTGTAAAGTTAGTTACCTACTAAAAAAAACGTGTGTGTGTACTTATGTACACGCGTAAGAAGTCATACTTCTTTGGCGTAACAGAACAAAAATAGTTAAAGATTTCATCCCGTATGTCACAACTCTCTGTTTGTAAAAGGAATGCTAAATTAATATATATATATATATATATATATATATATATATATATATATATATATATATTTATCTCCACTCATATAAAACACGTTTTATAGATTTATGAATATTTGAGAAACTACTTGGAACATAGTTATGAGTTTTCACGGGAACCGGTGAGACAGTTATCAGCTAACTTCATCATGTCGCTTTTTGGCTGTCGGTGTGCGCGCGCATTGTAAAAATTTTACTCCTATTATTTTTCCAAACGTGCCAGATATCTTAATATATATGTGTACATTCGTTTTAGAAAAAAAATGTTTATTGTATTTATTACGACCCATTCTCCCCTCACTTTATATATAATATACTAAATGCATTTGATATAAAGGCAACATATAACCAACGTTTTTGGCTTCGCCACAGTGTGGTAAAAATAGCCATTATCACTCTCTGTCCCATACACTCCTCTCTCTTTCCCATACTACTATCTTTATAAAAATAATATCAATCAGTCTATATAATATTATGATGATAACGTATTTACATTTAATACTTCTCGAATAAATATAATATGAAGACACATTTACAAGGTGTTAATCTTTCAGTACTTGGCACGATTTCGTATTTCATCTTAGTCGGATTACTATACACTTGACTGCCCTAATTAATGCAGATCATTAATAATACAATCCTTAGATTATTACGATAACATAACTACTGGAACATGGGCACCGGGAGGAGGGATGCTAGGGGGTGCACTTACACCCCCCTGCCATGACGGAAAATATATAGAAAAACTTAAATAAATAAAATAGTATTAGTAAAATCCCTGTTTAAATTTAGATAGATATCTGCGAAAAAAGATGATAAATAAGATATGATTAAAAATTATTAAGTTAATCATTTAAAAGGATTAGTTAGTAATGTAATGTGCAGAAGCAGATGCACCTCCCTGGAAATAATTCTGCCGCCGCCCATGTACTGGAATATACTTCTTCATTAAAACTCTTGTTCAAATTGAAATCAGAATGATTTTACTTGAAGTATTTTTAAACTATGCTCAAGAAAGCTGGAGGCAAATTTGTTAGAATATTATGAGAAAGCTTTTACTGAAGCCATCTAGTAAAATGGTTGGTATGTAAAGTAATTTCTTTGTATGTACTAATTGTGTTATTGCTCAAGACTAAGTACAATAGAAATAAAAATAATGTATTAAATTTTTTTAGTGTTAGCCCAGTGGTAACGCGCTCGCTTGGGAAACCGGGTGAAACGGGTTCAAATCCCGGCTCTTACACCTCTGATATTTTCATATGCGAATCATTTCTAAAATGATTACCACTTGATTTATTGTGTTGTGTTTGTACACAACTGTCAGTGGGACGTTAAAAAGGGCTGAATACATCAACATTTTTATTTTGAAAACAATTTTATACGAATTGCAGTTAAGAAAATCTCTGTAGGTAAATATTTTTACTTACATATTTTCATTATCTTTAAATATTTTGAGATTTTTTTAGGAACTTTTATATATTTACATGTTATGATGTAATATAATAAATAAAAAGTATATTTAACTAGCGATAGGTTTATTAATAGGTTTAATAGGTTGATTCCCCATACAAATTTTCATCCACATTTTCAGATGATTTCCGGGATAAAAAGTATCCTATGTCCTTCCCAGGGTCTCAAATTTCATCTAAATCGTTTCAGTAGATCCAGAGATTACCCCCTACAACGTCACAAACTCACAAACTTTACCTCTTTATAATATTAGTATGGATTTCAACTTCGCATGTGTTTCAAAGTAGGTACTCCACAACCCGAATGTGTCGTCTTATTTTTGTTCTCACTACGGTTTTTTCCACCTATGTAGAGCGTTTTCAAACACCTCTCGGCCTAAAGGTCAAGTCTTTCTTGGGTAAAGAAAATAGAAACGCCTTAATGCATGCCACGCCCCGAGTTGTTGATATTTTGTTTTAATATTCCTGAAGGAGACCATAGCATTGTCAAGTAAGGGTAAGATAAGATTGTTTAATTCAATACGTTCTCTGTCATATTTTACTTTAATAAACGCATAACAGATATTTTTACATGAATTTGAAAAGAGTGCACAATTTCGAATTGTGCGCCCTGTTTTTTAGGAAACTTTAGAGATTTTGACAGTATGTCTTGAGTTTTTGAATATCCATTTCATGTCATGTCCAAACAGAAATCAATCTCAATAGTGAAACCAATATAATGAAAAAGAAATAGTTAAAGTTGAAACACCTACAAATAAATAATTAATCTGCTAATAAATTAGATATAACACGTGATATTATAATGTTATGTGACAGGCGAAATTTACATTCAAATTAACAGGTTCCAGTCACTGCCAAACGTTAGGTTTTGATTAGGGTTACCATAATTTTAAAATTATACATAAATACTATAATAAATTTATAACTGATCGCTGTCTGTACGTGGAAGATATTTAAGAAAAACTATTATTTGGGGTCTTTATTAACGCAATAGAACCCAAAACAATGATTTTTAGATTTTTTGCCTGTTTATCTGTGCGTTTGTGCGCGATAACCTTAGAAACGGCTTAACCAATTTGGGTGTAGTTTTCACTAGTAAGCTTCTTTATTCTAATAAGCTTTACTTAACATTTAGTCTTTATTTTATTTCAATCGGTACATAAATAAAAAAGTTATAATAACGTCACTCTAAGACAAAATGACTGTGGAAGTGGTTAAGTGCGAGAGTGATTATACTAATTTTCTCATGTGGGAATCAAGATAAGCCATGGCAAGGCAATTTGTGATTTATATATAATGAAATATAATGGTGTGTACCTACTGGGAAATGTTGTAGCATAACCTCGAAAATTGCATACAATTTAGTTACGTTTTAACGTTTAGTATAGATTTCTCAGAGATGAGATGTAAAAAGTAACCTATATATTACCGAAAAACAAATACAAATATATATAAATAAAATTACAAATTATTATATTACCGAAAAACCAGCTACAATCATACCATTAATCCCACCAGTGGGTTTTCCGTCATGCGGTAACAGACAGTCAAATATTCTAAAAACTGTAGGTTCGGTCTCTGTATCGATATTCGATAATAATGTCTATTCAAAAAAATATTTAATGTACAGATTCAGCTTAGTTACAATTTTATTATATGTATAGATATCAATGCTGAATCATTAACGTCCGACGCGCCTCTTTTACTTAGATTAATGTTCACGAATGCTTTTCGACGAACTTACTTAATATATGTACGTACAATTATATGTACTTTAACTGCTACCTAAAATTTGACTATCTGAAATTCTTTGTGTTAAATATGATAATTTCTGCTAGCGATCCAATTTTATTTTAACAAATAAATCTTATACAAGGTTTTTTCTTTTCATATCAATAACTTGCTGTAAGCCAGTTAGTTTACTGTATGTTGACTTCAAATGTAACGTAGAAACTAATCAGAATATGGAACGTGCAACACTTATCGAAGTTAATAAAATTCAGCGCTCATGAAATACCACCTTTCTCTCGCAAATAAATTACACTTATATCGGAAACGTATTGCTACGTAAAAATTTTGCACGTTTTGAACGTTCAGAAATAGAATCGAAACGATGTCCAGAATAAAGAAGACGAGTGGGGCAGCTTACGTATGATTACATCTAAAGATAGAGAAACGTAGACACTTACATGAAAACAGCACATTAGCTTTTGGCAACTGCTCGTATCAATCTCAATTCCAAAATAAATCCTTCCACCGTAAATACTGTGCAAATTGAAACACTGATGCTACCTCAAGTTTCTTGTTCTATATAGAAAATATACTTGAACACAACACGCATTAATGTTACACGATGATTTATGAGACATAACAATTGGACTATTCTTGCTGTTCTAAATATCTTAAACACTAATAGATACGGTGCTTTAGATTTAATTTAGATTTTATTTTTAAGTAACTTTAAAAGAAAAGGTTTAATATTATTTTTATGTTCAGTAAATGTAAATAGTGAAATTACGATGAAAAACAAACTTAATTTTGTGGTGGATTAAATGTATATTATTCAATTACTAAATTAATATTTGCTGGCACAGAAACCGCTGCGATATTTAGTTTTGTAGTAAAATATAAATGTTCATGTAGTAAGATTTGTAGTGACATTAAAAGTTAAAACATTTCGGTAAGGCGTAAATATTTTACTTAACACGCGCACTAGTGTATGAAAGTATTGATTAGTTGTAAATTTTATTTTAGTTCTAAGTTGGTTTGATACAACTGGTCAAAAGGTAAATTGTTTTGAAAAATACATCAAAGTAGCCTTTTTATTCCAAATTCTCTTCTTTAACTAGACTTAAATAATATAGATTTTTATTTAACGTGTTCCTGTCAATTGTTTTGCGAATACGAACAAAATCTATTTTGGCACCCTTTCACTGATAAAGTTGAATGAAACAAAACACCGAATGAAATGTATTACTGTTTCGCATCACGCACTCGCTATATGTAATTTATAAAGAAAAAGTGAATTTCTTGAATATATTTAGGCATACGTTAGGAACTATAAGTATGAATAACACGTATTTGTATAGGTATTCTCATGTGAATTTTCCTCTCTCCATAAACTTTCTATAAAATTTCTAAACTAAACAGACAGTTAGATAAAAGTGTAGTAAAAACATTATAAAAAAATTTACAAGTCCATGACACATTGTAGTATTTAACGAGTAACTCTTTCTAAAACTAATCGATTCGTTGCGTCAATATTACAATAAGTTACTAAAAAAACGTACCGTAAAAGAACGTAACGTATAATAAAATCGTACCATCGAATTGTTTGTTTTCTTTTTTTTCATTTTAAATTGAATGTCACTCATATCGGATGAAAGCGTAAATGGACCCTTTGAGGGATCTCAAAACGGAGATGTGTTGTTTGCGCAGGGTGCGCGCGTCGCGTGCTTCCTGTTATTTCCTCAGTAGCGCCGCCGGGCCGCCGCCGGCCGGACTACGATGTAACCTCACGCCCCACGCCTTTGCAAGTCTTCCAGCGGTCACCGCTTAGTCTAGTCCTAGTTTTAAGAAACCAAGTCTTCCATTAGAATAAGTTAGGTTAAAATGCAACGTGGCAGAGCGTCGCGTCGCGATAATAATAGGGTAGTATTCGAACGTTTGTGGCGAGGCACTTTCCAAGCGGTACTCGCTGGTCCGCATCGGCGGCCGCGCGCCTCATCCCACGACCCCAACCCGGATCTGACAATCGAACCCCTACAAAGCACCTCCGCCATGCATGACCCGCTAGAGCCCGCCCTCAGAACTATACTACAAGGGCTCAGGAGCTGTTGTTGTCGATGCAATTGCATGCAAAATCGCAACAATCCTAACAACAATTTGCAGGTCTGTCTCTCCAATGCGGAGGAGAGGAAGTCCATGCGATCTGTCATAAGGTGTGCATTACAATCGATTTCTAAACGTATTATGAACTAGGTCGAATTTATTGGTAATATCTAAACCGTTCTACATACTGATGAATACATATTGGATTATAAACCATTTCACACTTATGTTACACTTAACAATGAACTGTAATAGCATTACGATTATATATTACACTTTGGTCATAGTTGACCAACTTGTCAGTTATATGTATATGCCGAATTAATTTTCAATTTCCCTATTTTTAGCGCACTTAGGTGCTATTCATCAGGTAAATATCAGTTAATAATGTTTGGAGCTTTTTAAGCTTAATAATACGCTATTACGATGTGATTTTTTTACGTTTTTTCTGTAAATCAATACACCATATTGAATGAGTAAAGCAAAGTCGTATACAAAAAAAAAAAAATTTAATGCTTTAAAATATTTTTTAAACTGATTAAATTGACAACATGTGTGTTTTAAAATAGTAAATGCTCTTTTTATTCGTATAGTATATTGTGTAAACTATGTTGTTAGATAAATGTCAAACGGGCGGCCATCTTGAGGGTTTGATTAAATTTTTAGCGTGCGCGAAACTCACGCGGTCGCTGAGGCGCAACAAGAGAAGAATGCACGACTTAGGAACGCTTTCGGTATATCGCCGCGTTTCGTTGAGGGAACCAGCTTGGATCCTGAGAGGAGGGCTAGGGATGAGGCCCAGAGATACCCTCTGGTGAGGACTCCAAGTCATGAGCGGGAAGAACGGGACACTCATGTGAATAAGAAGAAGAAAAAGAGAAGGTATTTATCATTTAGATTGTTACAAATGTTTTGAACTATTGTGTTGTAAACAAAAAGTCTAATTTTTTTTTATATGTAGTAGTTTAATTCCAAAATTTAATCCAAATGTTTTTATGTACTTCTTCACTTAAAATGGACACAAAATGACGACCAAAGTATTAAGTATTTTGTGTTTTTTGTTTTATTTTATTTGCTTAATATTTTATTCTATTTCAGCGCATCGCCAGAAGTAAAAAAATCCAAGAAGAAAAAGTCAAAAAAGAACAAGAAAGAAAAGTGAGTATCTTTTATTATCTATGGTTTTTTTTTGCATTTGGTCCTATGCGATTATTTCATATATGTTTATTTTTAATTTAGCCAGGTGACGCTACAATTAACCAAAAGGCAAGTATATTAAACGTCAGTTAGTGTTATTATAATTTATTTTTAAGCATAGTTAAAGTATTGTTTTAATAATTTCAGTCAAAGAAAAATGTTATGGCGATACATTCGTAGGTATGATTTTTTTTAAAATATGAATATGTCGTAAATTTACAAATACACACATGTGGAGACATATTATGATTCATTTTTTTTTATTTTCTATTAGCGACTCACCCTCGCTCCACTCGGGTTATAGATTTCTCAGAGATGAGATATGTTCCCGCCGTAAAAAGTATCCCACGTGTTGCCCCGGATAACCAGCTATCATCTTACCAAATTTCATCAAAATCTGTCCATTGCTTTTCTCGTGATACGTTCCCAGACAGACAGACAAAAATTCTAAAAACTATAGATTCGGCCTCTGTATCGATAATAATGACTATTTCAATAATATTTTTAAAACTATTTCAATAAGATTTTTCCAAAAAAATATTTAATGTAGAGATTCGACTCAGAATTTTATTATATGTATAGATTTAGTAATCTTATACATACTTATACTTATATACATATAACTTTGCTTTACTTTTAACTGTTGAAAATTTACGTTGTTGTAATTCCAGTGTTTTATGTAACTATTGATATCCTTTATATGTGTTTGATAAAAAATTAGTTACGAATTATGACTCAAACTTATTATAAAGCAATAACTATTTTTAATACACAAGTAATATTACGAACAATACAACACTATATTCGGTCAATGCCGCCTAGTCACGGTAAGTTATGTTCACAGCTGCATTTTCTGATGGTAATATTAAAGATCACAGTTTCGAAATTAAGTCTTTATTGTTATAATTGTGGCAGGTTTAAATTTCTTATATAATAATATTAGAGTGTAGTTAATATTTATAACATGTACATAACTGGCAGAACCCGCGGCTTCGCCCGCGTTCAAAGTACAAAGAAACAAACACTTCTTTTTCTTCCCTTTAATATATGGAAGTCTGACCGCTTTGTTGACATTTTTGATTACTGCTCCGCTTCCTTTTATAGTAGCATAATGATATATAGCCTCAATAAACGGGCTATCTAACGCAAAAAGATTTTTCAAATCGCATTAGTAGTTTCTGAGATTAGCGCATTCAAACAAAGAAACAAACAAACTCTTGCTTCTTTATAATATTAGTATAGATGTATACAGTAAGATTCATATACAAGTCTCTTAAAAACTCTCTAATTCATTGAGTTTTACCAGTGCTCAAAATTAAATATCACCTCCAGGTAAATTTCTAAGAAATCTATTGTAAACGTAACGCCGACGTGTCCGCGGTCGTGGAGGGAATATAACGTAATGTTAAGTTTAACTGGTTTTAAGTAAACATTATGCTTAATAACAGAATTTAAGGAATTAATAATATATGTACATATAATGGGATTATACATTTTTAAAATTCAAACCCTTTTTTCCTCAGACAAGAATCTAGCAAGAAAAAGAAGAAGCGATCCAAGTCACCGAACACAGAGAGCTCTAGCAGTTCCGAAGACAGCGACTCGAGCTCGGAAGATGAACGTCAAAAGAAAAAAAAGGTAAATACTCGATGAAATTCACTCGAAACGCCTAAATATAGCCGTTTGAAAGTAGGTCTGGATTATTCAAAGATTGTGTTTGACTAAAATTTATTTACTCTTCAATATTTTATATATAGAAACTTTTTTGTTTGAACAGTTTTCCAAGATTGAGCCAGTATAAATAAGCTAAGTCTATATCGAAGATCGTAAACGCTTCTGCCAAATTAATTTATGAGATTTCTTCGGATAGATGTTTATGTAACTTTTTCCTCTTCTTTTTTTTTTTAATTTGAGACATAATCTTTGAATTTTGAGTACGAATCACAGTAATTACTGTCTTTTAATTTTTTTCGGGTAGTGACGGGCTAAGGGTTGTGTATGAGTGTTAAAATGGATAAAATTGTTTTTTTTTTTTTTAAGGGGAATTTTTACAACACTACACTGACCTTTCACCTTACTCAGAATGTCCCTTAGAAATAATTTAAATTGCCAATATAGCACACTGCTTAAATTTTTGATCTTGAAAAATAATTTGGCACAATCCTTTGCGTGCGAATATGAAAATTAAAAATATAATCGAATACAATTATCTAAACACATCCCTGTTTTTTCTGCATTCGTTATTAAGCTGTGATATTGTAGATGTCACTATTTTATTTTGCGTTACAAACCCTTCTATTCCCAGCTTTGACTATTATTGCTAAGTACCCACATGTTGAATTAAACGGGTAACATTTAAATGGGCCAAATATTTACATATCGTGGTTCTTGTTTTACTTCATTTTTTGTTATTTTGTTTTAATTTTTCTTTCTGTAAATACAAGAAATAGACAGTAAAAATTATCTGTTTAACTGTGCATCATTTCATAGGATAGCCATCTTTATCTGAAGAAATAAAGTATACTGTAAGTATATCACAAAACAATAACACTCAGTAAGAACACTGTTAGGTGAAAACTAAAATATAATTCGTGTTTAAATTTGGTATTTGCATTTTGAAGTACATTTGTGACTAACTTAAGACTTACAACATGGGCGATTGTCAGGGTCTTAATTTGTGCACAGTTTTCGATTGCATGGTTTTGTAGTACTTTAAAACAGATGGTGGTATCGCTAATTATCGCGTTATGCCTATGTGTATTGGAAAAACGTGCTTCATTCTTATATCTTATATATAATGGTTCGTGAAATGTTAATAAATATTAACGGCTGCGTTATAACGTTCTTTCTATGTGTCGCTTGCTCGCGTTTAATGCGCAATGTTATTTGGTCCTTCGTGCCGGATATAAGCACGTTTTTGTATCGCACATTGTTTTAATGTCCAGATTGATTGTTTATGAAAATGTAACTAATCCATAACATTCTCCCTCTTCTCATTGACTCAAAACTAATTAAGGATCCTGTCCACATGTTTAAATGGTATACAATACCACCACCGTTTGTTAAATAAGGTACGTCTTAATATGCTATATTACATTTGATTTTGTGTACTACATATATTTATGTATTTACGTATATTAAAATACTAATAATACATTGTAATTCGTTATTGAAATTAGAAAATTTTGTGTAAAATGGAGTAC
This sequence comes from Brenthis hecate, assembly GCA_951806755.1. Classification (NCBI taxonomy): domain Eukaryota; kingdom Metazoa; phylum Arthropoda; class Insecta; order Lepidoptera; family Nymphalidae; genus Brenthis; species Brenthis hecate. The sequence continues at coordinate 3,028,417 of OX638281.1, forward strand.
ACGCACTAGTGCCAAGTCCTTTATTATTATCATTATTATTTTGTTTTTATACAATATTTTTTAGATTAACTTATCGTCGAGAGTGTTATGGATACATTTTTGTTATATAAACATAATGCAACAGTACAAAAAGAACTAACAATTCGTCCATTATAAATTTTATATAAATACTTGCTTTCGTGAGTAGCTTTTTATATCAACAAAGAGTTTTAAGTTAAAGCCTTAAATTTATTTTATCTGATTCCATATAGAAGTGCATGTGTATAAATTGTTTTATTTTTAATGAAACTCTTCAATCACGTACGGTGTGTGTGATGTGAGGGGTTTCCCTTTGTTTTAGTAAATACATTTTAGTTGCCATAACCACTAGTCTTCTTGTATTGGCACTGGTGTTATTGCCAATTCGCTTCAGTCAGATTTTCATGTGTTTATATTGATTTTTAAACAGAAAAAGTCGAGTAGCAGACGACGAGCCAGCAGTGCGCCATCCAGCCGTGAAAGGTACGAGATTTTATTATATTTTTATTTATTTGTTGTTTTGCACTATTTTTTTTAAATAGTTGAATTCAATCTTTTTTCAAATAGTTCAAAGAAAGAATTTAGATTTTATAATAAATAGGTTTTAATTGTACATATACAATAATATAATATTCTAAAGTAATTTTTATTAATTTCCATATTTTTACCGAGATAATAAAGAAAAATGAAATTTTATTTATGATTATTTTCAGCTCCCCAGCAAAACAAGTTAAAGAAAAGCAGGTGGATCGTCCAATAGAGCAGCAGGAAAATGATTTTCGTAAAAAGAACAGAGACCGTGAAGAGCGCAATCATAGATATGATGATTCAATTAGAAATTCAAGGCAAAACGATTTTGTCAGGCGTAGAGATGAAGACAGACGGTCAGTAGATAGAAAGTCATCCCCAGAATATAGAAGGGAGAAACGTAAACCTTCGCCATACAAGCAAAAGTCGTTTGTAAGCAAGGAAAGGAGAGAGCCTTCCAGAGATGCTGAAAGACCAAAAGCGTCTAAATCTAAACATGATCGACAAAGATCTCGGTCACAATCCGACGCAGAAGAACAAACGTCAAGAAAATATGAGAAAAGGAGACGACAAACCAGCGAGTCGCCTATTCCTGAAAAAAGACGACGAAAATCTCCCTCTCCTGCCAAAAAACGTGAAGAAACTTACTATAACAGAATAGAAAAACCTAAAGATGACGTACGGCAATATAAAGAAAGTAAAAGACCAAGGAGAAGTGAATCACCCGACTACAGAAGTAAACGTCAAGAAGAGTACAGAAGAAATGAGGATGAATATGACAAACGTAATAGAACTGACAGTGAGAGATATTATAAAGAAAGCTACGAATCTAGGCGAAGAAAGAATAGCATGCCTAGGGAAAGGTCTGAGCCTTCTAAAGAATATAGGGAACGCTCTCCAGCCTACAAACCTAAAAGAGAGTCGAGAAGAGAACCAGAGAGATATTACAAGAATTTCAGACCGGAATCTTCAGAATCTGAGACAGAAGCTCCGAAAAAGCAAACAGACAAGTTAGCTAACAATAAAACAAGATATAACAAAGAAAGGAATGAATCTCCTATAAAAGGTAAAAGAAGACGGAGCCCTTCAAGGTCTCAAGAGAGACCGACAAAGTCTGATAGAAATGAATCGCCAGAACGGAGACCTGTTTCAAGAAAAGATAGTAACAAACCGAGTGCTAAACCTGTCGAAGACAAGAGAGAAAAAAGCAAATCGAAAAGAAAATCACCCACACCTGAAGATAGACAGCGACGTAGAAAGTCACGGAGCAAAACAAAATCTTCCTCACCAGATCGTAAAAACTCGAAGAAAGAAAAGCAAAAGAGCAGCACGCCAAACATAAAGTCAAAGAAGAGTTCAGAGAGGCGAACTCTATCTCCTCGACCAGAGCAAAAAGATAAAAGCGAGAGAGAGAAAAGCGATAGAGAAAGAATTCGGAAAGAATCTCATAAAGATCGCAGTCGCAGTACATCCAGTCTCAGCTACTCACCAGCTCGTCGAAGTCCTGAGAGATATCGCGATATTATAGAAAAATTACCAGAAAAAGATAAAAGGAAATACATCAAATCACCATCAGATCTTCAACCTAAAAAGAGGAAAAACAAAGATGTACCGGATAAATACAAACCCAAGGCGGTTTGTATGAGAAGTTCTTCGAGTGAGAACGACGACTCTGAGGATGACTTTCTAAAAATACATGACAGGGCTCGGCAAGATGACTTGGATTTAAAAGAGTTGAATAGATTGAAGGAAAATCTAGCTCAAATGGCAAGAGCGACGTTAGAAAAAAAGAGAAACGAGAAGCTGAATGGTCCATCAACATCCCAAGCCTCCGTTTCGCATGAAATTATTCTAGACGAAGTTACCTCCAAGAGCGATAGTCCAATAGTTGTAGTTGAGAAAGAAAAATCTCCAATAGTTACCAAAAGTCCCAAGAAAGTGGAAACTCCTAAAAAGGATAGTCCAGTGAATGTGGAGAGTTCGCCTGAAGTCAAGAAGAGAGATAGGAGTGGATCGAGACGAAGTTGGTCTCGATCGACGTCCCGTCGGTCACAAACACGATCGAAGTCCCGGTCACGATCGCGAGGCAAGTCATCCCGGTCACGGTCACGGTCCAGGTCCAGATCGCGGTCACGATCTAGATCGACACGTTCGCGATCTCGATCTTACTCGTCTTCAAGGTAAATACACAAGATATATAACTAATATTTGATTAAATATTGTGGGCAGTAATAATAAAGTTAAAAAAACACACTTGGTAACATTTTAAACTGAAAGTATCTATTATGTTAAGGTCTTTTGGATAACTATCTTACTGATCCTTAACAAGAATAGTTTATTCTATTTTATTATATTAAATGAATTGTATTGTTTTAATATATAATTGTACAATGTTCAGATGAACTTATTGAACTGACGTCATTTGTCTTTGGACTAACTATATGTATATTCTTTTCCAGGCGGTCCCGTTCAAGTCGTTCCAGCTCATACAGCAGCCGAAGCTCGTCTAGATCATCCCGTAGCTCATCTCGGTCTACGCGTTCTTCAAGGTATGTTTAAAACTATTGAAAAAAATAAGAATTTATATTATGAATATGGATTTTTAGCGATTCTGAAATGAACACAATAATTTTATTTTATAATACCAACCGTTAAAGTGAAAATCCCTGTTCGTAATTCAAAAGTTCTTATACATTTATTTATGTAATACATAAACATTAAAATCTAACAAATGAATTGTTTCACTTGTTTCCCGAACGATAAAAACGCGATGCATGCATATATGAATACGTAACAGAACAATGACGGGCGTGTACGCCGATTACCGTAGATCGAGCGCGTCGCGGTCTCGCTCGCCGTCCATACCGCGGCGCGCGGGCTCGCCCAGCTTCCTAGACAGGAGGCGCATCACGAGGTACCAGTGACATGACACACGTCACGCGCGTGCTTTTGACGTTTGACATACGCACCAACATGGCCGTCAGGACGTTGACTTTGACACCTGTCAAGATGGCCGTTGTTGTTGTTTTCTAATATGGCCGCTTGACGTTTGGTTGTTTATTGTTATTATTTGTTGTTTTTTTTTCTATCTAATATTGGGGCTATTTATTATTTCGGGATTATTCTTTTTATAACGTTGCCCTTAACATTAATATACAGGACCTGTTTCGTTGTTTTAAATAACACTTAAATATAAGCTTACGACACAAACACCAAAAGCACTTTGTTAAGATGTGTATATAGTTGATGACATTTTACATAAAATGTCGATACAAATGCAGTTTGATATTGTTTTAACATTGTGTGCCGCTTGTCTATAGTTATTCAATAGTGGGCTTATTTTTTATTTTTATCATCATATAAGTATGTGATATTTAAAAAAATATATAAAACGTATATGGTTTTATTCCATTATCCTTTACTATTGCAACACCAAAATTTAAAAATAACAAATGCTTATATGCCATTATTTTATTTTTTTGCTATTGTTACATTTTTTCTTTTTTTTTTCTTTTGTAGAAAAAAGTCACGAAAGTCTAGCACGAGTTCTGAAGACACAAGTAGTAACTCCAAATAGTGAAGTGCTAGTTGTAGCTTAAGTTATATGTATTGTTCCCATAAAATTCTTTTTTTTTTAATATATATTCGTCAACTATATGCAGTTTCTTATTCTTTCTAAAAATCATGATTCACAAAAGGTTAGATTATGGAAAAATTATAGTAATTGTTGTTTTCGGTCATATTAATTCGCAAACTAATAATTAAAATTTCCCATCGATTTTTTTTTAAGCTTCTGTAATAGTTTAATGGTTAACACTGATTGAATACTAACCAGGGTTTGATATTTTGACATAGACTTTCATAGAATCCAATTTTCTAAATTACTTTGATAATATGTATTTCAAAGGCAAATTTTACCTTTTTTTGTTAATAAATATTCTTTCTGATCTCAATAAAATTAGATAATTATTAATTTAATAGTAAATCTAAAAGTAAAGTAAAATTCATAATAAACATTGAATCGCCAAAATAGTAAATAATTTTGTTTTTCTTCCGTAGCGCACCCATAATAGATCTAACGTATACGTCAAAGAAATACAAGTATCGGAGAAGATGAATTTAATGTATAGATTATTGCAATTTTTATCCATACGAGTGACGCCAGATGTAGAAGTGCTATGTATAAGGACATTTTAAGTGTGTTTTTGTTTCAATTTTGTGTTATCACATTAAAGTATATTGTAAATTATTATTTTGTTTTCATTTCCTTTTTTTTGCATGGTAGACATATTTGGCTACTGATCACGTTTTCAGTTAATAAAGCATGTGAAACTTTAAAGGCAAGCTTTAGTCATATTTTAATTACTTATATCATTTTTTTTAAATTTAACGTGCATGAAGTTTAGTAATGTTTAATAAAATGATATTAAAGATTCCCTTCTAATATGAATATATTAAAATTAACATTTACAAAAAAACATAGTGAACAGATACTAAAATACTTTTATATTCATAGAGTAATCTAAATTTCTACATTAGTGTTGCTATTCACGAAAAATATTTAAGCTTGTCTTATTTGAATGTCGCAAGTTTTAATCATTTCATCCATAACATACTAAAACACTAATATCGTTACTAACAAAATAACAGTGCTCGAAAACGACCGATTCCCTACCGCCGACCGACTCCGTCTACACCTTCCACCGGGAGTTACTACAGCAGTGCATCTTCGCCAAGAAGTTGGTCTAGATCCCCTAGACCTGAACGTGATTAAAAAAAATGTATAAACCATAGACAAATAATTATGACGATAAGGCAGCCTACACACAGTAGATAGAATCAGTTTTTATCGCTCTTTTCATAAATTTAATTATCCATATATGATTTTAATTGTAACTAAAAACTATGAAGAAGTAGGCTGCCGAATTAGTGTTGACTTTAGCGGCTACCATAAATTATGTATGTTATATTAATTTATTTCTTGAAGTAGCTCTACGAATTCACATCTACAAATGTTCAAAGTAAATATATATAAAATAATATAATAATTATTATAAATATGTCAAATATTTATATAATATATAAATCAATATAATATATAAATATTTGATATAGACATTTAAAATATGGTAGCCAAATACTTACAAATTTGAAATACATATGCAAAAATAATTATTGTTTGTGAGTAATTATTTAATTTATTTTAGTTTTAAGTAGATAAATTTAATATTTCGTAATTAGAAATTCTCTAGTCACTTTTTAATCGATTTATATACAAAGTTTTGTGTAAATAAGTTCACTTATTTTACTTTATATTATAATACTCTGATAAAAAAAAAATTGGAAATGTATTCTAGTCAAAAACAGAAAAGTACTAGTTTTCGTTTTATTTATTTTTATTTTTTTACTTTTGTTAATAATTTATTTTCACATGAGTTTTTATAACTTATTTAATTAGTAGGTATTGTAATTTGATATTTTACATTTTAGGATAATGTGCAATATATTTATTGTAAAATATCATATTTACATTAATTTATTTTAAAATATTTCTAGTCATTTTTGAATAAATTTAAACTTAACGCTGATATTATAAATAAAAAAAAACATTGATATTATTTATTATGAAGTGGTTGTAAGTATCGTCAAAATATTATTTTTTTGTAAGAACCTACTAATTTCGGTGACATCTCCAAAATTAATAAATTGTATTGGCTTAATATTATTTTGTTATATTTTTTAACAATTTCAAATAACCTATTATTAATTATTAGGCTGTTAAATCAACAATTCCAGTTATTATTTTGCGTTTGGACTCGTAATTATATTTTTTTATGTTGTTTTTAATTTATTTGAGAAAAATATTTATAACCAAATCATGTTTACAGTATAAGATGCTGATAAGAAGTGTGACGTTGCATTTTAATACATTACTCTTAGATAACGTAAGTTATAATTTAATATAAATATAAGAAACTTATTATTCAAGTTACCGGAGCAATAATTGGAAATGACGATATTAGAATAAAAGTCATGTTTAATAAAAATAAATTTATTTATAAAGGTAAAAATTGTAAAAATAGACCAATCTTATGTTTAACAATCAATCTGATCTTGAGCCATTATTTTACAAGCAGTAAGATACAAAGTTTCATAAGTTTTTGCTGTTGTTGAATAAAGTATCTAATATACAACAAGTATTTCTCTAAATTCCCTTAATAATGTCGGCAAAAGTGGAATGTAAATGTTTCAATGTTACAAAATATCACTCATTTTCCTTCTATTTAAAAATTAACGACATATATGAAAATGTATGTATGTATTCAGCCCTTTTTTAATGTCCCATTGCTGGGCACAGGCCTCCCTTTAATAAGAGGGGGATCAGGCCATAGTCCACTACGGTGGCCAAGTGCGGGTTGGCTGACTTCACAAATATTATAGTATAAAATATATTATAGTGATTTTATTTATACAAGTTTTTTAAACATAATTAAATACTTATAAATGTAATACAAGTCATATTAAACAAAATATTCTTATATTACACAGAATAATATAATAAAATTCAAGATCCCTTATCAGATAAGTAGCCTAGAATATTCATTACCAATTTAAAACTTATCCATCACCACGTTGGCAAAATATGTTTATTGTTGTATATTTTGTTTTATTCCTTCTTCTGGCTTTGTTGCCGTCTCTTAGAAGCAACAAACATGGCCCAACCAAAGCCAACAAAATTCATAAACAACACTCGGAGCTGGAATAAGGAAAAAATAATATGCAATTACATGACATAATAGGGAAAAATTATGATAAAAATAAATACTTGCTTATTTTAAAGAAAATTACATAATATTTATTTTTAGCAGTAGTAAAAATTAAAATTATTTGTATTCAAATGAGATTTGTCCAAATATATGTATTAAAACTTACGTAACAAAAAAAGTATCTATACTAATATATAGTCTTGAACAGATTCTTTTTGTTTCTTTAAAAGTTTTGATCTCTAGAACCACTAGCTATGATATGAGAAGATATTTTTGCATAACTTAATTTTTCTTAATAAAATGGGTTACTTACTATGGGTGGGATAAATGCCAAGTTGATAATCTGAAACAATGTAAGCCATTTCCAATTTGCTTCCAAGACAGTGCAATATAGAGCATTCAATTGTTTTAATGCAGCTACATGGTTCTTGCCTTCAAGTCTTGCTAAAGTGTATAGAGAAAAAGCTTGCATCAATGGTGCAAAGATTAGTCGTTCAAATAGAAGTTTCTTAGCTAACGGGAACGCTGTTGTCTCATGTGGAAAAACTCTTTCTACAAAGTCATAGAAGTAGTGGGGTATGGTCCCACCAAATAGTAATCTGAATAAAAAAAAACATAATTTAGCTATTTTAATAACATGTAATGGATTAATATACATACATCATAAAAATATGTGAACTCACCCATATAAACCAAATGCTAAAATAGGATCTAATCTTATTTTTTCACCAGCTACTAATTGTGATGCGATACTTCCAGCGGTGCCGACGACACAACTGTGAAATTTTTTGTTCTATATATTGACTGACTTTTGAACTTTGTACTTTCAGAATGAATTCTAATAATCATTGAGTGTTAAGTAAATGGTTATTGTTTTATTACCTACCTGGTAATAGACTTTGTTTTAATAGGATGCAAATATAAATTCTGTATATACGAAGCTACAAAATTCATAATAGGCTTTGATAATGCCATTTTCAAATTTATCTACAACTTTTTCTACACTAAAAGTACACACTACACTTCGCAATTCTCTTAAATTTATCTCTTTTAAAGAGAAGGTAATATCATTAATCTTTAATGTATATATTGATAACGCTATCAATTATCAATGGATTACTTATTTGCAAAATAAAGTGATAAAATTGAAATAAAAACTAAACTACCACTATCTAAAAGTTGACATCAAATGTCAATTGTCAATGTCATTTGAAATGATAACAACTATGGAAAACAAATGATGATGATGTTCTCCTAGCCGATTCCGGCCACGGCGGCCAATCTCATTGAGACTAACCAACTGCGCAGGAGATATTATAGTGCACAAGTGTACGCGCAGACACAACGTGCACTCTCTATTCCTGTCACTCTCATATTCTGATGGGACGACCACTCGACACGACCAGTGAGAGTTAAGGCGCAGGACCGACGGCTTTACGTGCTCTCCGAGGCACGGGGGTGAAACACCGCCAACTTCCCAACTCCGGGCTATTACTGAGGCTTACTATACAGAAAGACTCAATAACTAAACTTGGCCTGACCCGGGACTCGAACCCAGGACCTCCGGGTGTGCGGCCGTACTTGCTAACCACTACACCACCAAGGCAGTTTACAGTTGGAAAACAAATAGGTACCTATCTACCAACTTAAAATGGAGAAGATTTCTCCAAAGGAGGACGCCACACGTATTGCCTATTTACATTCAGTCTGAGGTTAAACAATTTATTATGATATCTTTTGTATACCTGGTTTTTTTGCTTGTATTCTGTTCGTATGTTACCTATGCAATGTATTGTACTTGGAAGTTAGACCTGAAGTTGAAGAGCTGAAGGAAGAATTGAGAAGAAGAAATGCATCCTGCGGTGGTCCTGACTGATTGATGGATCAACACACAGCCTAAACCATTAGTGGTAGAAACGTAAAATTTGGAGGGCGTACTCTTTATACGATGTAGGCATCCGATAAGAATTTTTTTTCGAAATTCATTAATAATTCCCTAAGTAGGTAAAATAAGAGCTTAAAGATTGTACGAAACTCTGTCATTCTAAATGGAAAAAATACACAGAAAGTGGTGTTTAGCTTTAAGATACAAAATACGAAATATATTTACTCGACTTTTTTCGAAATTTATTCCTTTAAGGGGTAAAAGGGGATAATAAAGTTTTTATGGGCAAAGAATTATTTATGATCATAATTACTTAAAGCTTGGTATAATGCTCTTCAATACAATTAAATAAATATGTGTTTTAGCATTTTTCGAAATTCAATCCCATAAGGGGGTAAAATGGGGGATGAAAGTTTGTATGAAACTCTGTAATCAATATGTAAAAAAGTACAAAAAATAAAAAAATATTTACCTGTAGACGATTTAAGAGTTTTAAAATCACTGTTTTTTTAATGATGTCCACATAGCCCTAAATATAAAGATTGCGGTTTCGCCAATTTTGGTTGTCTTAATACTTTAGGCCATAATTTCGTCAGTTTTTGTCTGTTAGGAACAAATAATATCCATTTTCTTGGCACCCCGGCACTGCACGATTTATTATTTTAATTAAATTTTAAATAAAATAATTCCATCACGCTTTAGAGCTTTACAATATACTGAGGGTGATTAACTGCCTCGGTGGTGTAGTGGCCAGCATGTACGGCTGCACACCCGGAGGCCCTGGGTTCGAGTCCCGGGTCGGGCCCAGTTTAGTTATTGAGTCTTTCTGTATAGTAAGCCTCAGTAGCAGCCCGGAGTTGGGAAGTTGGCGGTGTTTCACCCCCGTACCTCGGAGAGCACGTAAAGCCGTCGGTCCTGCGCCTTAACTCTCACCAGTCGTGTCGAGTGGTCGTCCCACCGGAGTATGAAAGTGACAGGAATAGAGAGTGCACGTTGTGTCTGCGCGTACACTTGAGCACTATAATATCTCCTGCGCAGTTGGCTAGTCTCAATGAGATTGGCCGTCGTGGCCGGAATCGGTCAAGAGAACATCGTCATCATACTGAGGGCTATAGTGATCGCGACATCTTGCGGGAGAAAAAGGCAAAATTCTCCCCCATTAAACCTGGCAAAACAAATGACGTCGGCTATTCAGTGCCACCATCTAAAATTAATTCTTTTATTACATAAAATAAATAATAACACACAAGTGGAATTGCTAGCTGCGTAGCAATTACATTCAGCATGTAACTATATTTTCTATATAGTAAATATTTAGATAGATACTTTATTATAACCCATTAAATATAATGAAATAATGGAAATAGTTATAATGTCCTCCCGAGTCGACCGATTCTCAATGAGACAAGAAGTCTGCACAGAAGATAGATCACTAGTGTGCGCGAAAACACAAGTACACTTTCTGTTTACCCGACTGCGGCGAAGCCTAAAGGAGGGTTATTATTCTTTCTCCGATGCTAGGATAATTATTGGACACGACCGTTGCGTGATCAGGCTTAGGATAGATAGGCTTACATGCTCTTCATCTTGCAGGGTTGAAATACCGCCAATTATCCAACTTCGAGGTGTTACTGAGAATTTCTAAATAAAAAACTAAGCACCACTAAGCCGCCTTGGTTCAAACTGGGACTAGAACCCAGAGTCAGTTAGACCACAATAAATAAGTATCAAAATACTAAAATCTATGCGAAAATATTTACTACTAAGGACTCAGGTTAGGTTTCTCAAAGATGAGATAATTTCCCGCAGTAAAAGTATTTTATATGTTGACTCGGATAACCAGCTATCATCATACCAAATTTCATCAAAGTCTGTCCAGTGGTTTTCTCGCGATACATTCCCAGACAGACAAACAGACAAAAATTCTAAAAACTATAAATTCGGCATCTATCTATAATAATGACTTTTTGAATAAGATTTTTCAAAAAATATTTAATGTACAGATTCGACTCAGAAATTTTATAATACTATGTACAGTTAATACTATGCACAGATTGCATAGTACTCATAATTATATTTCGATGTTTAAATTTTTATTGATTACCTATCGCCTCTGCCTTTTTGCCTTATCCCATAATCACGCCAATCTATTTATATATTAATACTGTAGAGGTCGAATGTCTGTACTTAGAAAAAAAATTGCTAAAAACCGAGTCAGGGGTATGGAACAAGAGAAATAGAACAAATCCAGTTTTTTTTTCAAATTTTTTGTTTCTCTGTTTGTACGGGCTAATCTTCGAAACTGTTAGACCGATTTAAAAGAAATTTTGCATGGTGGTACCTTATGTCCCCCCCCAACGTGCGTTCACCTTGTCGTGGTGTGGGTGGGGGGCTCAGTAGTGCCCGCCGCAAGGCAATCCAACCGGGCGCGAAGCCAAAAAACGCACAGGGAGGTGGCCCACTTCGGTGGGCGGTGGGAGGTGGCCCTCTTCGGTGGGCGGTGGGAGGTGGCCCTCTTCGGTGGGCGGTGTACCATGCGGGTTGCTTCTGGTACTTCTCTGATAGCAGAGTGGACCTTGGAGCAACCCCATGGTTGTGGTGGTCTGCTTAGGCAGACCTGCCGTCGCGGCGTCGTAGTTGAATGCGTAAGCGATCCTGCGACGCCCCAATAAGACGGGGGAAGGTTTGGTTGGGTTTTAGTGGATAGTACTGGCTTTATTACGCCGGTGAGTCCCACACCTCGTGCGTAAATGCATTTCCCAACGTTAAAAAAAAATGGTGGTACCTTATGTCCCCCGTCAATATTTTAGATACTTTTCATCCCAGAAAATTAAAGAGTTCCCGTGGGATAGATATGTTTGTGCTTTTCTAGAGGCGAACCTGACCGATGCGAGGGTGAGCCGCTAGTTCTCTCACACATACAAGTAGATTAGCCTAATATCCTATACTTGAATGTAAAATCGAATAGAACTATTTAGAATGTCCATGCTCCACGGCACGGGGTTTCTTATCAATGCAAATAATTACTGCTAAATGTAAAAAAATCTATACGTGTGATAAAAATGTAACTAATCGCAGTCTGTATATGGATGATATTTGTGAAAAGCTACTATTGGGGGTCTTTATTAACGAAAAAGAACCCAAAACAATGATTTTTAGATTTTTTGCATCTGTTCGCTTGTGCACGCTAACCTTAACGGCTTAACCGATTTGGGTGCGGTTTTGACTAATGTATTGTGGTAGGCTTTATTTAATATTTTGTATTTGTTTTACTTCAATTGGTGCATAAATAAAGAAGTTATGTCAATTTACAACAATCAGAATCACCAAGGGACGACCCCGAGCGAAGTGTGGGTGAGTCGCTAGTAGTAAATATATTTAGAATGGAGAAATAATGCCAAAACTCCTCAGTAATCAGGAGATAATAAAAAAGTTATTTAGTTCTATTTTCTTTTATTAAAATAAAATCTGCGATTATTTACAAATTATGTTCAAAATATAATACATATATTATATGAACTACAGTAAACTAAAAGCAAGAATTGTCATAATACAATTAATTACGTCGAAAATAAAAATTAAACTATTACATTAGCTAACCAGTAGCTTTTTTGGTTTAATTATAGAAATATGTATTAGTTAATATATTAGTAATATTTCATTTTAATATACTTACACATATCTTTATTTAATTTACAAGAAGTTTCTTGCTGGTACTTCTACTACTAGTCAATATTTAAAAATTGTACTAAAAATTTATCCCAATTACATGTTATTATTAAATATATTATATCCATACTAATATTATAAACTAGTGAATAAACCTCTCTTCGCTCGTGTTCGTCCCTAGGCACATTTTAACAGTTAGTATAAAATAGATAGTCGATGGCTTGCTCTGTGAAAAACAAACACAAAACTATCCCACGGTAAACGTATATTTTTCCGGGATAGAAAGTAACCTATGTGTTATTCCAGACTAAAATCTATCCCTGTGTCAAATTTCATCCAGATCCGTTCAGCCGTTCTGGCGTGATTGACTAACAAACATCCACCCAAACTTTCGCATTTATAATATTTATGGGATTTAATTAATCAATTTAATGGAATTATATTATATATGACACAAGTAATAAGTAATCACTACATAAAATTTAGTTAAAACCAAATCATTTTTTTTTTACGTGAAATGCGCACACACAAACAGACAAGTTTTAATAACGATTATTTTGAGGTCTATATTATAACAGTCAATTGTTTTTAAAAAATATTTCATGTACAGATTTCAGTAAATTAATGTTTTATTATATGTAAGTATACAGATGTGAAAGTTTGTGAGAGTGGATGAATGTTTGTTTGTTACTCTTTCACACCAGAACGAATATGGATGAAAAGCACAGAGATAGATTATAGACTGGAATTGCACATAGCTTACTTTTTAACTGGAAAATTTTACCGTGTTTCCGTGGGATAGATTTGTTTTTGTTAATAATAGTTTTTCACTAGGCACGAACCCGAGTGAAGAGAGGATGAGTTGCTAGTTACAAATATACAAGTAATGGCTTGATATTTTAAAATTTAGCAACTGCAGTCTTAAAAATGTGCATTCATAGCACACATAAATTACTGTAAGAGTATAATTTAGTATTTGTCAATAAAGTTTCTTGTGCATTAATTGTAAATAGTTGTAATGCGTCAAGTAAATTACATATATTAGAATCACACTCAAAACTAGAGTGTTATCGACTTTTAGCTAGCATTGTACAGTTTGTCAAGTTGCATTTGTAAATTGTATGATGTCACAGTGGGTGTATCAACTGCTTGTATATTTCGATGCTTCACTAATGGAGTGTTAAGGAAGTTCATTTTCTCTTTCATTTGCATGTACATATTCAGAGCTTTATCTTTTTTTTCTGGGGTTTTATGCACATTTGCAACATCAGGCATTGATTTACAAAACACTTTTTTTCTTAGACACAAGTTCTTTTTAGGTATTTTATATGAAGGTGATTTCGTTTTTATAACTGAAGGTCTTAATATAGGGCTTCTTGCGGGACTGATATCTTTTTTTAGTGCTTCATTTTCACACGCAACTGTAACCAGTGTTGTATCCTTTTTATTTTCTGGAGTTTTCTTTACTTTTTTTTCATTAATTAATCTTTTTACATATTGCAGTGATTTAAATTGGGATTCCTTGATATTTTCTAATGTTTTTATGGCATTTTCGATCATTCTTATATTGTTCTCAGTCTGTTTTTCAACTTCTAATAAATCATGCAGTTCAGTACTAGTATTGCCCGTGTTCATTGTAGCTTTGTTGAGAAGATCACATAAAGAAACAATTACGCTTTCCTCTCTACTGTTTTCTTTGTTCTCCGAGTCTTTATTAAAAGACATAATAGTATCATTGTATAGAACAGAATTTTCATTAGTATGGCTAAAAAAATCTTTAACATTTCTGTATTCTTTGAAAGGGGTAGAAACTGGTGGAGATACTTCAGCTATATTTTCCAAGGTTGGTTCTTCTGTCAATGCTTTAGTTTTTTCTTCAATATCATTAATTTCTCTTTCTCTTTGTAAGAAACTCGCATCACTGTTTGATTTAAAAGACATATTAGAAAGTGGCGTGTCTGGAATAGGTAATCTTACAGGTTTGCGAAAGGGTTTAGGAGACGCAACTTTCTTTTTGTTCAAGTTAGATAAATAAGAACTGTTTTCTTTGTTAAAATGATTTTGCATTATAAGCCTGTTTTTTATTAATTTATTTTCAACCACTGGTGTTTCTGGTATATGGTATACACCACTGATCCTAATATTGGTTTTGCCTGAAAAACAAAACATTTATATATGCATAAAAAAGAACCATATGTGTTATGTATACTAATAAATTACTATAGTAAGTATCAGTAATCACTCAGTTTAATGATTTTATATATTATATTATAGATAAGTATTCAGCCCTTTTTAACGTTCCATTGCTAGGCATGGGCCTCCCTTCAATAAAAGGGGGACCAGACCAAAAGTCCACTATGCTGACCAAGTGTGGGTTGGGGAACTACACATGTCTTTTGAAAACTTGTAACGTTCTCTCAGACATGCAGGTTTCTTCATGATGTTTTTAAGATAAGTAATAATCATGTTGAAAATGATTCGCACATGGAAATATCAGAGGAGACCCAGGATTTAAACCTCCACTCTGTTTCTCAAGCTTTATATTTACCACTGGGCTAACACTGCCTATATAGATTAGATCATCTGTCTATATGTTACCTTTCATGTTTTTTACTTACTTTGTATATGTAATGACTTCTTAGCCCCCAACTCTGGTTTAGGGAATTTAGGTGTTTCAGCATTCATAATAGTTGCTCTTGGATTTTGTGGCTGTAAAAGAAAATATTTTATTAAATATTAAACGCAGGTCCAAAATTTTAAAGTGTATAAATAATATACAATAAAAAAATATATACTTTGGCTCTTGTTTGAAAGTTTAAGACTTTTCTAACTGAATTATGCTTCATTTGTCCATCAGAAGTACGAGTTTTTGTCTTGTTAATAACCTTTACTGAGGAGTTCCACATCTTTCTTTTCGTGGATGCATCTGGCTGTGCAGATCTTCTAGGAGATAAGGGTTTCAATGCTGAAAATAAAGTATAGAAGGCGTTATAGAAAAGCAATTTTAATTGTAAGTGATAAAATTATTATTAATGTTAATAAAATAATAGTACCTAATAAATCAGCTCGCAATTCTGCCAAAGTCAAAGGCTTGTAATGCTGTAATGTTGTTTGTGGTTGCTTCTTAACAGAGTGTGCATTGATAGTATCTTTTGAGACTATTCCTATAATATACAAAAGAAAACACTTCATAAGCACTAAAATATCATGAATACCGTTGTATAACCTACTTCATAGACTACATTACTCGTTAAATAAAAACATTGTTACGCTTAGTTATTAAAACTACGTATTATAGCTTACACACCACACAGTTCAGGTAACAATTCTGCTATCGGTTTAGGTTGCATCATAGATTTATTTTTCACTGTTGAATCCATTTTTGGTAGGTATTTTTAAACCTACGGCAAAAGAAAATAACTTCAGATATAAACAAAACTTTTCAAATCGAATTTTTGTCTAACTGTCATCGTGACCGTTGATTTTTCTGTTTTACGCAAAAATAAATGTTAAAACGTTTTTAATAAAAACATACCTACTAATACAAAAAAAATATGTATACTTATTTAAACTAAATTAAAAGATTCAGTTATTTTTTAAAGAAATTCATAATATGGTAATATTAAAGAATTATTCTGTCGATCCTTTCGATGTGCGATCTTTATAATTAAGTATATTGAAGGACATTTTCACAGTGTGATACTTTTTGCAGAGTATTACACTATTATAATTATTACTTATTCGAGTATTAATAATGTACTTCATTAGTAATTAGAGAGCATTAAACTCATTATTGATTTTATAAAGAAACCACGTACAAAAAAAACTATTATAATTTTATTATTTGTCTATGCTACATATGATGTTACATAAGTTATGTCTATAGTCTGTGATTATCATTAAATCTATCAGTTGTCATTTTTTAATCAAGTACAACATGTCATCACTCATGTTGACATTTGTCTTTTGACTTTTATGTACATTGTACAGGCCAACGATACGCTGCTTTAGTAGAAGAATAATTACATCTAATTGGTATTTTAAATTTTATTAGCTTCTTTAAAATGGTTACTCAGGTGGATATTAAAGGATTTGAAGATTTTGCGAAATTTACCGAAAATATTGATAATAATGGTCCACCAGTTATATTCTTCTTCAGTGGTTCAAAGTTGCCGGATGGTAATAGTTGGTGCCCTGATTGTGTTGAAGGTATCCTTTTAATATTGTTACTTTAGCAATTGCATCGTACACATAAACGTATTCATCACTATTATATAAAATTATAATTCTGGTTCATGTATATATTTTACTTCATCTACATGTGTAAAAGTTATGGGTAAATTTGAAGGTAATTTTTTGCGTTATTTAATTTAAGTTATTACTTACAGTGTTATTTATCCTCTCCATTAAACAAGAGTTTTCGTTTAGTGGTGGGTATAAATAACACTTTTTTTTTATAAGTTTTTCATTGAATTATAATACTACCTAAAAGGTTTTTAACAACACAAAAAAATGATATATATATATATATATATATATATATATATATATATATATATATATATATATATATATATATATATATATATATATATATTTATATAAATAAAAATATTATAATAATAATAATTGATAATGACAATTGTTATCTACTCGAGTTATTTAAAAAATTTTTTAAACATTTTAAATACCAATAAGGTTATTGTCTTCTAATTAATAAAGTGTTTACTACTAAACACAACCATTTTTTATTAAGTATTAGAGGGATAATTATATTTTCTAAGATTCTCTCTAAGTGTGAGTGGGAATTTAGGTAAATTAAACAGCAGTTTTTTTTTAGTTGAATATGTTACTTACAAAAAATTGACAAATTGAATTAGCCTTTGACATTGTCACTGTAATTAATTTATAATTTTAAGCATGTCTAAGCATAAAGTGATTTTTCATATAGTAAATAACTATGAAGAGTTTGTCAATTATATTGAAAATGTAAAAACAAAGAAGAACATATATTTTCTATTTACTGGTAGTAAAAAAGAAAATGGTAGAAGTTGGTGTATATATTGTCAAATGAGTAGGTTATATATGAAGTATTAAATCTCAGAAGTGATAGGTGATATTTTATTAGTTACTAGTGACTTACCCTTGCTTTGCTTGGGTGTGCCTAGTTCTTAAGTATGTTTTAATTTTTTGAGCAGAAGCTTAATTCTTTTTAAAAATAAAAGTAGCCCAAGTTACTTCTTATAACATTAGCTATCTGCCAGTGAAAGTCCCGTCAAAATCAGTCCAGCCGTTTCAGGGATTAGTTGGTACAAAGGGACATACAAATATTTTATAAATAGTGTTTTTCTTATAGTTTTTAATTTCAATTAAGCTGTTATTTTGACATTACAAACAGACACTTCAATTTTATTTATCTATATTTTTATGTATAAGGTACCAAATTTGGATATTTCCATTCTACGTGACAGTTACAATTAAAATTTGAATATCTCAAAACAATAAACAAAGATCCCATAATTAGTAAACTAAGTCAATCGAATTATTAAAAAAAATATTTTCTTTTACTTTCAGTTGAACCAGGTTTAAAAGCATACTTGAGTGAATTGAACAAAAGTGTAATATTTGTTTATGTGGATGTTGGTGATCGAGAATAGTAAGTACAGAGTATTTCATTTTCTTGTTCATTTGCAAACCATAATTACCGAAATAGTAATACACTAGCGACTCACCTTTGCTCAGGTTCGTCTCTACTTACGTTTTAACGTTTAATATAGATTTCTCAGAGATGAGATATTTTCCTGCAGTAAAAAGTATCCTATATGTTGACCCGGATAACCAGCTATCATCATACTAAATTTCATCAAAATCCCTCAAGTGGTTTTTCTGTCATGTGGTAACAGACAGACAGACAAAAATTCTAAAAACCTGTATATTCGGCCTTTGTATCTATAATAATGTCTATTTCAATAAGATTTTCCAATAAATATTTCATGTACAATTCGACTCTGTTACAATTTTATTATATGTATAGACTAAGCATTAAGTAATGATACTATGCTGTTAATTTTTAACTATCGTGTTGATGAATATGTTCTTTTCATTATAAAAAATAATGTACTAAGGAATAGCAAATTTGTTCTTATAGCAAGATAAAGAAAGTCCCATAATATCTATCTTTGGTAATGCTATTATATATTGGAATTTGTCTACAGTTCTTGTTCTCTTCTTTAATGCAAAAATGGTCTTTATGTGACATACGCGGATTTTTATTGATATATTATGTATTGGAAATAAATGTAAATATGTACTTCTTAATTTAAGGCTTTTTGTTATGTTAAATTGTAAATAGTAACATATGTACATGTTAGTAAAAATTTATTTTTTATCAAAAAGTGGAGATTTGGATAAAAGCAATGGTAAGGCCATAATCAGTACAAATTTGGCGTTATAGAGATACCATTAAGATAACCTCGGTTATCTTCCGTTTAATAAACACAAAGATTACATTGATAAATGGTATATCTAATACTTTAAAGCTTGATGATTTGTATCGTTACCAAGTGGATTTATTATTCGTAGGTACAAATTCTTTTCAATAATTGTAAGTTCGTGTCAGCAAATCTTTGTTGATGGTGAATTGTTTAATCTATATTAATGTTATAAAGAGGTAGAGTTTGTTCGTTTGTTTGTTTGAACGCGTTAATCTCAGAAACTACTAATCCGATTCGAAAAATTCTTTTTGCATTAGATAGTATTTATTGAGGAAAGCTATAGGCTATATACCATCCCGGAAAAATGTATGGTTCCCGTGGGATAGATTTGTTTTTGTAGGTACAAACACGAAGCGAAGCGAGGGTGAATCGCTAGTAGAAGGACACATATACGTTTCTTACTTACGAATGAATTAACCAGTTTATTTCGGTATCAAAACCGAAATCCAACCTTTCTCAAAGAATAACCTTTAACCATTATTATTTCGGTTTACTAAACCGTTCGTTTTCATTAACCGGTAAATAAACGAGGGATGAATTAAGCATTGCCACAGATCACATTATATTATACTATTACAGATGCCGCATCCCATACAAAGAAATTGAACAGCGCTAATCCGGGCTATTGCTAATATTTCAATAATCAGTAAAATTACGCAAATTTAATTTAAGAGCGCATTATTTCTTTCGCCTTCACTAAAAATATTATACTTTAAAATAATAATATAGGTACTTTTTTGGCATCTATTTTTTTCATTTTTTGTTAATTTAACACAACTTTAATAACCAATCGATTCATGTAACGTTATGTATTGACATTTATTGGAAATAATTTTTCTTTATTCGTGATGATACCTCATGCCATTATATTACCGAAATAAACCGTTTTTTTTTCAACCGGTACCGAGTCCTGCTAAAAAGGTAACAAAAAATAGACGTAGGGGCATAGTATTATGCAGTCCTTGACATATATACAGACTCACAACAAATATGTAACAAGTATGTATGTCTAATACATGTTTCATATATTGCAAAACAAAACTATAAAAACAGTGGTAAAACGCTCGCTTGGGAAACCGAGTGAAGCGGGTTCAAATCCCGGGTCTCGCACCTCTGATATTTCCATGTGCGAATCATTTGCAACATGATTACCACTTGCCTTACGGTAAAGGAAAACATCGTGAGGAAACCTGCGTGTCTCAGAAAACCTAGCAAGTTTTCAAAAGACATGCGAAGTCCGCCAACCCGCACTTGCCCATCGTGGTGGACTATGGCCTGATCGCCCTCGTATTGAAGGGCGGCCCGTGCCCAGCAGTGGGACGTTAAAAAAAAGGGCTGAATACAATTATAGTATATGTCATATATTTCTTTACTACATTTTTAGCTGGAAAGATAGAGCTTGTCCATTTAGAACAGACAGCAGAACAAAACTGATGGTCATACCAACATTAATCAAATGGAAAGGCGTCCAAAGATTAGAAGGTACTCAGTGCGGGCAACGAGACTTGTTACAGATGCTGTTTGAAGATGAAGATTAAACATAATTTTTTATCACTTCGTAATAAGTATATTAATGTATATGCCCTTATTGTCAGTGACGTAAATAAAATAACGAGTCATTAATAAGAAATTAAGAATTATCTATTTTTATATTTTTTTTTCCAAAGGTAATGGGTAATAGGTATTGGGTGTGTTTATTAGTTAAACTGCTATTGTACTAATTTGTCATAATTATTGTTTTTTTTTTAAATAACAGCAAGTCAAATTGTTAAAATTAAATAATTAAGTAATGGGTGTTGCCGACTTTTTGTAAAACCATTAAAAGCACATGATTTTCATACATTACTCCCATTTAAATACAGTAAATACTAAAAGATCAATGCACATAAAGCAACCAAGTACTTTTCCTGCCGACTTTAATCACTAATAACATCAATGCCTATTAAGGCTAAGGCAATTTAAAACTCACTACATTGTTCATGTTCTCACGCATGGGTGCAGATCATAATAGCAAACCGTACAGTAGTTTTCAATAAATTAAAAAATTAATAAAAATCCAGGGGGATTTTTATTAAATTAATTTAACGATTACACTGGCATGCGTGAAGCACTTAATCGAGTAATTATACGCCAAAATGCCTTACATAATTTTGGAAAAGAGCTGATAATCTTACACTGCTGTACTGTATTAACCAAACATAGCTAAGAACCACCGCAAGGAAACTGGCTTCCAAATGAAAAAAACCGCATGGAAATCGGTCCATCCGTTTGAGAGCTACGATGCCACAGACAGACAGACACACTTAGACATCGACGTCAAACTTATAACACCCCTCTTTATGCGTCCGGGGTTAAAAATAAGTATGCATGTACCAACAGACAGATGCTCGCAGGTGGCAAGACTAGTTTTAAAGATATATTGATATAAAGACAGGTAAAAAAGTTAGCGGTATATGTATATACATATTTTGTACTGCATTTGTATTTAAATGTATATGGAATTGTAATTTAAGTCCATAATAAAGTATTTTTATAATTGAATCAATATTGTTTTCTTTTCTGGTGTCGTTTTTATTTTTAATAAATAATCTTTTATAGTCCTCGAAAAGTCAGTAAGATTAATTTCTTAATTAATAAATATTGGGTTGAAAGATCTCCGGCTTCATCAGGGAAGGAAAATATAAGGAACTTATTTGGATAATTATATAATGATAATTAATTTTAAATAGAAAAACACGTTATAAACTGTATTTATTACAAAACGTAAATAAATCTTAAAAGTAACAGAAGTATGTTTCAAACATATGCCGTGCATATAAAAACTATAGAGAAACATTCCGCAGAGATCTATCATACAATAACTTCTTTTTATGATAACCGATGTGATTTAACATATATCTGAAAATTTTCGCCACATACATAAACATTACAAAGAAATTATAACATTTTCCATTATTTCTTTGAATATATACAATTTGTTTTTTGTACTGACATAATCACTTCTTAAAGTGGAAGAAAACTTATAAAATAATTAAGGAAGACATATTTCATCATTGTATAAAATAGAAAATAAAATATTTCTTAAAATTAAATTAAATTTTGCTATATTGGAAGAACATTTTACATTGGCAACACTGCCTTAAGTCATATTATATTGCAACAAAAAGTCTGACCGTATTTTTTCTTTTTAAATACAAAAATATTATTTAAAAATTAAAGGCTTATTTTTAAACAAAATATAAAACATATCAAAAATCAACTAAGCCAATATAACCACACCATATATCACAGAATATGCTTCACCTTTTTAACTAATAGTAATCTAGTTCTAATCGTAGATGTAGAGAATGGACTGACTCTGACTGAGCATTACCGTCATGAAATTGACTACTCTAGAAAGAGAAAGCGGACGTGCCAATAACCCGTATTTTAATCCAATTTGAATTTATAAATGGAATGTAAAAAAAATATAATATTATAATTTATTAAAAATTATGATAATATAATGATGAAATACTCGTATTTCAATTAATACAGAAGATTTCTGGCCGCACATTCGTTTTGTCTTTGTCACACTTGTCCGCCATTTCAGCTGACGGCTGGCAAAGAAACACACAGTCCACTCTCTATGTCTATGGTTCTAATAAATCTAAACTCTACGTAAGTACATAAATACTTTATGTAGCACAGAAGCGATGCCATCATTAAAATATAATTAAAAAAATATATAAAGACATTGTAATAGGTACATAATTTTAAGCTAGTCAATCAAATCCCCCAAAAGCAATATCTACTATAAGGCTCTCTTTTACAAACTTTTGATTTAAAAATACTATTTTTATTATTAAAAAATTGATCTTATTTATATTAGCATCTTAACGCTTCCATTTCTTTTTTATATTTTGTATTAAATTTTAATATTATAGATCTGTAATACATAAAGTATTCAACTAAATGCTCTACAATGCAAAATAATATATTTGTAATGTTCTATTTAAAAAATACTACCGCACCAAAGATACCACATTTATTTTTAACAGTTATAAGATATTATAAGTATACAGACATAACTACAATAACTGCACAGTATAAGAGTCCATACAGGTCGGCCTTGCGAGGAGATGTTAAATGCAAGGGCTGTCAAAAACTACAAATATTAATCGAACGGTTCTGAAATTATCTAAATATAGAATTATCTCGTTGCAAGTTACAATTATACCTCTCAACCAAACAAAACAAACTCAACAAACCAAAGTTGTTTCGCGACTGGCATATAAAAGTACTTTACGTTTTAACGTTTAGTATAGATTTCTCTCAAGAGATGAGATATTTTCCCGCAGTAAAAAGGGATATTTTCTCGCAGTAAAAAGTATCCTATATGCTGACCCGGATAACTATCATGATACCAAATTTCATCAAAATCTGTCCAGTGAATTTTTCGTGACGCCGTCACAGACAAACATCATACATAGCGATAATAATGCACCAATTCGACTCAGAATCTATACATATAATAAAATTATACGGCCTGTCTAGATTAGACGCCTTCATTAGACAACTGTATGGATTAGTAGACTGTGGTGCAAATGTTAGAAAATTGTAATTTAAGTTGTGATATAAAATAGTATTTTCAAACACTTTTATACATTGAGCTACCCTTACCTTATAATTTAAATATTTTTCATTGAAAGTTATAGTTTTTTGTTACATAAGTATTTCTATACTAGTTAGCTTCTTCATCAGGACTATCGTTGATGTTGAGATCTCGCGAAGGAATTGCTATAAGGACATCGTAATATATTTTCTTACTCCGTAAGAAAGAACTTTTGTTGTCGAAGATGATCGAATCTGAAAGAGATAGATAATAATCATTCATATTTTAAATATTAACTTAGATTGACTTACTAATTTTAACTTATTATTTTAAACTTTGTCTTGTTTTGTGTATTTTACTAAAAGTTTAATTGTAATTGAGTAAGTTGACATTTCACAGTAATATTCACAATACGAATTAAATAAACAAATGTATTTGCGAGTATGCCCCAATATTTACGTTTTTGGTTTTAAAAATATCCGGTCAATGAATCGACCCATCAGAACAGACCGAGGCTCCCCGCCACATTCAAGTATCGGTACTATTGACAATTTAACTAGGAAAATTACAATATCACTGAATGTGTTCAGTGAAATTATAATATACCTAACATTGCCCCATGATATTGTAAGAAAAGGACACGATTGAACAAACAAACAAAAAAACACCGGGCAATTATATATAATTTCATTCGTGAAATTATAAATTCCATGGCTTTAACAATATCCCTACACTACAACATATATCTATTTATTGAAAAACTTACAAGTAGCAGGTCCTGTGACAGGCAGCACTCCAACATCGACTGGACCTTCAGAAACCTTCTTGGGCCCATGTATCACAGTCTCATTACCATCTTGATCTCTCTTCTTTATACAAAACTTTATATCGTGGCTGTCTACGCCGATTTCCCATCTAATCATTAAAATATAAATGAATTAAAAAAAAACTCGTTTCTGACTAACTGAATGTCAAAACCAATATGATTACTTCAAAGAAAGCTTTATTAATAGCCATTGAAAAATTCTACTATTCACATTTTGTTTCCATCATCAAATATGTTCGATGGTGTTAAATTACGAAATTGTTATCGGAATTTCACATATCGTCTCATTTAAAAAAATATATTTACAATCAAAATACGAGTAGGTAATCAATAATCAAACAAAAATTGTTAAGAAAACGTATTCACAGTGTCTTCCGAATTCTCAATTTTCCGGGAAATTTATCCAGAAAATTTTGAAATTTTTTCCTAAAAACTTTATCCAAACTAAACATATTCTAACATAAAATTTCGCCAAATCGGCCCAGTTATTAAGTCATGCGCTTATCAACGAACAACATTTCATTTTCATTACATAATCATAATTGGAAATAAATCCATACTAATATAAATGTAAAAATGTGTTTGTTTATCTTTCTTTCACGTCGAAATGGAATGACAGATTGGAGTGATGTTTTGTGTAAAGATAGTTAGAGGGCTGGAGAGTGACATAGGCTACTTTTTACCGCGGGAGATTATCTCATTCCTACGGGAAAACACGATAAAATGCAACCCAAAAAATTATTTATGATCAGAATTACTTGAAACTTGGTATTATTGCTCTTCAATTCAATTAAATAAGAACGTGTTTTAGCGTTTCTCGAAATTCATTCCATAAGGGGGTAAAATAGATGATAGACCTTTTTAGTTTTTTTTTTTTGTAGTTTTAGCGCGAGCGAAACTAGTTATTCTGCTAGTTATTATAAAAAATATCTTGTAACGTAAAGAACAGAAGAAATGATACCTCATTTTTTGAAGCCGGTCACTGAAATAAATACTTACTTCATTACACTTTCATCATCCGCACATATCAGGTCGACGACATGTTTCTCCCCGGTCTTGACTGTTACCTTTGTATACTCTTTTTCAGTATCGGCAAGGACGTTCTTCGCAAAGAACTTCTTTGGTACTTTTCCACCCTGTTTTACCTGGAATAATTTAAGAAAAAATTATGAATACTTGCTCGGCTACCAATAAAATATAGTTTGGCACTTTTTACGGTTCATAAGGTATTTTTACACAAATCATTATACATTACATGTCGTTGCGTAAAAACTTTCGTATTTAAATATATAGCTTTTTCGTATTAAAATAGTGGCTTTTGAATTTCAAAGTCAGGATCCAATAGGTATTCAAAAAGTATCCTATATTAAGCTTAAACATATAAATAATATAACACTAAGAATATTTCGTATGTAAATTACAAACAAGATATTTGGATTTAAAAATGCATGGAACAAAAGGGCATTTTAGCGTGAAGTTTTTATGAACGGCCCTTAATATAGGATTGTTATACCAAAACATCTCCATACTAGACGCTTTTTAAGAAGAAATAGCCTGGATCAAATTTTTGGTAACGACTCCCCTGGGTCGTGTTTGTTAATATTTTATGGTTTAAAAAATATATTTCGCCTGGAAAAAGAGTGAGGGGTCCATCACATAGATCGGGAACTCGTATTATTATATATAGTTTAGATACAAAAGATATCAATGCTTGCAAGGAACAACATTGTAATGATTCGATAACAAAGTGAAAAATAACATTTTTTTAATTTTTCCAAAGGAAACCTCTTCTGACACCTATCAACAATAGCTCCAAAAAAGGAAATACATGTCAGATTTGTTATTTAACAACTATCGCACTTACAATGTTCATGTTCGAGTAGGGAAAAATTGTTAATTAAGTAATGCATATAATTAATAGAAGTTGACATTGGGATCTTAGACTATAATATGTATAATAACAACTCACAATTGAACTGCACCTGGGATCGCCATTCTCGTCTACCAGAGAGCCCCCATAGTGTAGTGGTATCTGATCCTTTTCTATGACCGCTAGTACTTGCGCCTGCCATTTCTTCGTATCAGAGCCGTATATACGTATCTTTGATATGGTGTTATCGTGCATGAATTTCTTTATCACGGAAAATGCTAGGGAAAATACCTTTGGAGCTGAAATGTATGATGAGATTTTTAATATTAGACTATGTTTTATATTGACATAAATATAGAAAACTTTGCTCTTTACTAATACTTTACTATCCATCAAACGCGACATCCATCTTTATGAGGGCAATGAAAACAATTATATAAAAAAAATATAGTAGAAAGAAATATCTGACTTTAATGACTATATTCCTTAAAATCAGATATTTCTTCTTAGAAAGAAAGCGATATATAAATAAGTTATTTCCTTGTACTTTGTATACAAATATACAAGAAATACGTACATACTTGGAAAACTTTCAACATTATTATTCACCTTAAGACCAACATAGAAATTTCTTAAAGTCTATAAAAAAAAACTCACCATTCACAATGAAGCACGTTTTCAATATCTCGGGGTAGTTGGCTTCATATATTTGTAGAAGAGTGAAGACCAATTCAGCGGCAGGTTTCCACGCGTACTGACGCATGCTGAATCCTTCTAAATCGAATATGACTGTAACCTGTATATTAAGATATTTTAAATTAAAAAAATAAAGTGTTCTGTATAGTGTCTATGTCGCAGGGAAATTGTAAAATCCGTTAAATTATAATTTCCCTAGTGCTTAGTGAAATTATAATTTAATGGATCTAACAATTTCCCTGCGACATGTATAAAGAATGGAAGTATAAAAAGGGGTTTATTTTGCCGAGATGTAAAGTTACATGGGAACCAATGCACCATGCATTGCAAATGCAAAACACAATTGTTTTTTTAATTACCATAGCGTTTGTATTGATAATAATAATGATGATCGATAACAATGATACATTTTTCATATTTTATTATTAATAATTATTTATCTATTATACTTTTTTATATGAATATAGTTGTTTACTTTACGTTAGATAAAAAGACTTTAGTCTACGCTTTCCCATGCAATTTTTTTTAATCTATTTAGTAAGCAATTTACGAAGTATGCACATAATATATATTATACTAGGGGCTTACCCTCGCATCGCTCTGGTTCGTTCTTAGTGAAAAAAAGACCTCTATCCAACAGGAACCGTACATTTTTTATATACTATTCCAGACTATAATTTATCATTGTGCCAAATTTAATACAGATCGGTTCAGCCGTTCTAGCGTGATTGAGTAACAAACACACAACACAAATATAAACTTTTGTAATTATGAGAATACTAACGTTTTCCCGCGGTCCGCCCATGTAATACATAACCTATATGTTACTCTAAAATCTAATGTATAAGCTATATTACTGTAATGTTTCATCAAAATTCGTTCAGTAATTTGAAAGTGTAATAAACATACATACACTTTCGCAAATATATTAGTAATAATTATTTATTATTGTTACCGTTAAAGCATTAGGTCCATGTGTCTGCGCCTGTTTTTTGGCTATTTCTAGGTAGTTCTCCAGATGCCTGATAATCATTCGAATGAGGTCGCTCCTCGTAACCGAATGCAATAGTCCCCAAATGTCGTAACCGACAAATGGTACTATTATTACTGTAATTAGAAACAATAATTTTTAAAATATATGAAGTTTATATTATACTTACAGGATATGTCCACTTTTCATTCGTGACTTTCGGTGACCGAGTTGCATTCAATATACTCGTATTTCATCATTTCAACCGTCATGGTCACGGGTAGGTAAATATATGGGTGTCGAAATATTAATAATAGGTAAATATCCTGTTTTATACCAATGAAAAACTATTTGTGACCGTTAAAGCTAATAGACATATACAAGATAAACTAGCAGAATTTCAAATAATTCTTATCATAAATAATTTTTGGGATGTGAGACTTATTCAAAGCAAAATAACCGCTTCAAAATCGGCCTAGCCGTTTCCGAGAAAAATGATAACAGACACTTACAGACACCTAATACCCCAAAACGTTACATACCGTCTCCGTGTCCATCGCGGGTAATAAAAATATTAAATGACAGTTATAAGAATAGTAAGATTTATTTTTTCTTTCTAAGTAAAATATTCTTTCTTTAAATTTAATAATTAAGAAGGATGGCATAGTGACTATAACTCTTTGCTTTAAGAACAGGGACTTTGATAAAAATAAACTGTTTTATTTGTGTGAACAAAAAGATCTTTGTGAATTTTCCGACTACTATTCTGAGATAATTTGTTCATAAATATTCACCTGTTAATAATTATTTGTACAAAATATATTTAAATGTATATAATAATATATTATATTATATAATAAAAATATTTATAATATATATAAATGTGTATTTTAATTTTGACTGTTGGTTGCTATTCGTCCGATTATCGTCAATTATTGTCGGTTTTTCGAATATCTGGTAGCTTTTTTGTTTTCTAATGTAAAATAATTGATTTTTATGTGCAGGAGTTTCTAGATGTAATAAAAAAATAACCTTAACCTACCGAGCTGAAAATTTATTCTTTTAGATTCCAACTAGCGACTCGCACCCTCACTCCGCTCGGGTGCGTACCTAGTTATGTTTTAACGGTTAGTAAAGATTTCTCAGAGATATTTTCCCGCAGTGAAAAGTATACTATATGTTGACCCGGATAACTAGCTATCATCATGCCAAATTTCATCAGAACCTTTCTAGTAGTTTTCTCGTCATGCCTTCCCAGACAGACAGACAGACAGACAAAAATTCTAAAAACTAAAGATTCGGCCTCTATATCAATAATAATGACTATTTCAATAAGTTTTCCAAAAAATATTTAATGTACAGATTCGACTCACAATTTTATTATATGTATTAGATCATAGATTACTTTTAAGTTCAAGAGTTTTTATGTGTAAAAAATTTAAAGCGCTCTGACCTTCGCAGCTAAAAATATAATCGCAGCTAAAAATATAATTTTATTAGGAGAATATAACTGCATCATAAGTCATAACTTAACACAAGATAAATGTCAATCGGGCGATAAAGATTTTTAATTAAAGTTTATTCGATCTTATTTTAAATTTTAAATATAGATTTGATATTTTTTTTTAAATCTATACTTATAACTTGATAATTTAGAATTGTTTTTTTTTTATATTGTCAAAAGTAATCGCAGTCGCAATACATCACACACCAACATTGGTCGGACGAATAATAGATTTTTATTCATCGATTATTTATCGGACGAATAGACACACCGTTTAATTTTATTACTTTGTTAATGTTATTTCAAATTGTCATCATGGAAATGTTAATGTTCTCTTGAGCGATTTCGGCCACGGCGGCCAATTTTATCGAGACTAGCCAACTGCGCAGGAGATATTATAGTGCACAAGTGTACGCGCAGACACAACGTGCACTCTCTATTCCTGTCACTCTCATACACCGGTGTGACGAGACACGACCAGTGAGAGTTAAGGCGCAGGACCGACGGCTTTTGCGTGCTCTACCTCGGCACGGGGGTGAAACACCGCCAACTTCTCAACTCCAGGCTGTTACTGAGGCTTACTATATAGAAAGACTCAATAACTAAACTTGGCCCGACCCGGGTCTCAAACCCGGGAAACAAACAAAGGTCATCCGGGTGTGCAGCCGTACATGCTAGCCACTACACCACCGAGGCAGTTATAAAAAGGTTATATTAGTTATATAATGATGTATACTTTCAATGCTAAATAAATAAATCTATATTATATTTATAGTAACTACTTGCCTGGCGACCCCTCTTTGTCGAAGCCGGTACTTCCACTAGGGAAGTGAGTCTCTAAGACCTCAGGTGCTTTCCAGTTTGCTAACGTAGTATCCACGCCCCATTTTTCGCGCCATTTCATCGACTATAAAAAAATTGATTGTAATTATTTAATTAACTAGGCACTAGCGGCTTAGCTCTGCCCTAGAAGAGACGATTTTCTCCGACTTAACACACAAATATAAAGATTAACCTATATTCTTTCTTGATAGTCCCTCTTTCTATAGGTGGAAATCCCTACAGTAGATTCCGAATAAACTAACTTAACTTTAAAAAAAAAATGTTAGGACATTAACACAGCGCCATCTAGTACCATGGTAAGCTACGAGGCTTGTGTTATGGATACCAGATAGTTGATACACTACACATTTATAACTTTAAATACATACATATTATAAATATTAACACTCATGACTGGAGTACAAACATTCGTGCTCATCACACAAATGAATGCCCTCAGCGGGACTCGAACCCGCGGCCGCTGGAACAGCAAGTAGGGTCACTAAACTCAGCTAAACGTGTCGTCAAAATTAAAAGTTATATATAGAATGATATGTAAATATAAACTTAAAAATCCATTTGTGCATTACGCATGCGCAATATAATATATTATAATATGGTTGTTATGTCAATGACCACATTAATTAAACACTTAATTTTATTGTTAATCAACCGTTTAATGTGAGGTAATTTTTAAATAATATAAATATGGAAACCTTAATCATTACGTAAAATTATTGGAACATACAAATGAACTTTTGAAAAAGTCATTTTTACCAGTTTTTCATAAGTGCAAAGGTTTATTAAAGTTCAATATTTCATAATACAGTTGCTACAGCGACCTTTTTAATCATTTAGACATTTCAGACATTTATATATATACTAGCATTGCCCGCGGCTACGCTCGCGTCCAGATGACCAAAAACCAAATTCTTAGGTTTTACATATTAGTATACTCTTAGATATTAGTTTTTGTATTTTTTCTCAGAAATGAGACATTTTCCCGCGGTAAAAACTATCCTATATGTTGACCCGGATAACCAGCTGTCACCATACCAAATTTCATCAAAATCTGTCCAATGGTTTTCTCGTGATGCGGTAACAGACAGACAGACAGACAGACAAAAAATCGAAAAACTATAGAATCGGACTCTGTATCGATAATAATGTCTATTTCAATAAGATTTTCCAAAAAATATTTAATGTACAGATTCGACTTAGTTACAATTTTATTATATGTATAGATGTTATGTTGGAATATTAACTAGTTTATATTTATATTTTTGTGGGATT
Source organism: Brenthis hecate (assembly GCA_951806755.1). NCBI lineage: Eukaryota > Metazoa > Arthropoda > Insecta > Lepidoptera > Nymphalidae > Brenthis > Brenthis hecate. The sequence continues at coordinate 3,060,353 of OX638281.1, forward strand.
TCTATTTTATTTTCCTTAATATGCTTAGTCCGGATCTAGCCTAAGTGTTCTTTGAGAAGCTAACAAAAACAAGCTTAAAATAAATTCATAACTTCAAGATAAACTACAACACCACGATTCTAATTGCAATAAAATCACAAAGTATTACAACCGTTTCGTAATTTGTTAAGATTATAGACTATAGTCACCTTTAATCTCTACGTACGAAACCATAAAATCTAGGTTTTAAGTGCTACTGGTTATGCTAGATATAATAAATTACATTGTAAAAATATTGTGTTTTATCTTCTATTCTTTAATAAAACAGTAGAGGTCGAATGTCTGTACATAGCAAAAAAAAAAATGCTAAAAACCAAGTCATGGGGATGTAAGAAGACAAATAGAAAAAATCCAGTTTTTTTTTCAAATTTTTTGTTTCTCTGTCTGTTTGTCTGTTTGTACGGGCTAATCTCCGAATCTACTGGACCGATTTAAATGAAATTTTACATGATGGCACCTTATATCCCCGGGCAACATCTTAGATACTTTTTATCCCGGAAATTAAATAGTTTCCGTGGAATAATTAAAAAACTTTAATAACTTATACAGCTTAGTACACAAAAACTACTGATTGGATTTTTATGAAACTTTACAATAATATAGGTCATACGTCAGATTAACAAATAGGTTACTTTTTATCCCGGAAAAATAAACTGTTCCCGTGGGAACTAATAGATCTCTATTAGTGTTTTTCCAGAGGCGAACCCGAGCGAAGCGAGGGTGAGCCGCTAGTTGCAAAATAAAGTTGTAAATATAACAAGTCAGATTTTCCGGTTTGCCACGTTCTAAGAATCTTAGAGGTATTTAATTGACACTAATGTCTAATATTGTACCTATTGTGTCCCATATTTTATATGATACTAGCGACTCACCCTCGCTTCGCTTGGGTTCGTTCCTAGGTATGTTTTAACGGTCAGTATGGAATAGACAGTCCCTTGGTCTGAGAAAAATAAAAATAAATCTATCCCACGGGAACCATATACTTTCCTGGGATGAAAAGTAACCTATGTGTTATTCCAGACTAGAATCTACCTCTGTGCCAAATTTCATCCAGATTCATTTAGCCGTTCTGGCCTGATTGAATATGTATAGGGGGTGTAGAGTTCAGTTCTAAGTAAGAACAGTTATATTTACGTATTTAGTACAAATTTTGTAGAAAAATAATGAAAACTTACATCTCTGAGCATTTTTTCTGCCGCCTCGGGATTCCATTGTCTAGCTGAAACATAATATGAATAATTAAAAAATATAACTATTATAAAATTCTTAAAAATACCTTTGAAAAATATTAAATAAGCGACGAGAGGTTTTTAGAAGTTCCTTTGGCACTCTATGATTTCTGACTAACTTGCAAGGAATATACGAGTACCATCGTAAAGATAATATAGGTAAGAAATATGAAGAAAAAAATAATAAAAATAATTTTAATTTTATAACTCACATAAGGAGGTGTCGGAAAAAATAAGACGTCTGGGAGCTTTCAACGAAAACGCTGCCTAAACCCTTTGAGATATAACAAAATAATGTATGGTGGAATTGTGTATCTTAAATAGGTCTACAGAAAAGTCCGCGATGGCATATGTCTATCTTCTAAGGATAACATACTAAAACCATTTTAATTTAAAACGTACCTAGGGACGAACCCGAGCGAAGCGAGGGTGAGTCGCTAGTACAAAATAAATACAAAATACAAAGCCATTGGCTGATAGTGTACAGACTCTTTAACGAATTATCTAAGAAGTACTAAAATGTAAAAAGCGAAAGAAATTAAATGATTTATGTTAGTTGTCATTGAACATAATATATACATGAAGTATCTAAGGAGGCATTAATTAAGAAGTTAATTAATAAATATTATTGTGCCTATTAAGATAAAAAAAAATTAAAAATAAAATAAAAACCGACTGCGTAAACAGCGACCTAAAAGATGAGAACACTTAGATGAAGAAACATAGTATTGTCATAACATAATCTATACATATAATAAAATTGTAACTAAGCCGAATCTGTACAATAAATATTTTTTGGAAAATCTTATTGAAATAAACATTATTATCGATGCAGAGGCCGAATCTATAGTTTTTAGAATTTTTGTCTGTCTGTCTGTTACCGCATCACAGAAAAACCACTGGAGGGATTTTGATGAAATTTGGTATGGTGACAGCTGGTTATCCGGGTCAACATATAGGATAGTTTTTACCGCGGGAAAATGTCTCATTTCTGAGAAAAAATACAAAAAATAAAATGTATCATTGGTCATCTGAATGCGGGCGGAGCCGCGGTCAATGCTAGTAATTAATAAACATAACCCTTCTTTGGGCATCGTCGCAGTGGGGTAAAAATGAAAGGAACAAACATATTTACTCAGTAACAGAGTTTACTTAGTTATTTTTATTTACTTAATTTTTAAATAGCATCTGTATTTTAATTATCGAATAATGACAAAGTCTATGATTTGATTAATAAACAAACATAACTACATATTAAATATTGAGTCATTATTGAATTCTCCAAAATTCATTAATTCAGATAACACAAAATATATATAATAAGTCGTATTTATACGTAAATAATCACTACTATTAAAATCTAATTTGGGAATTTTGTTTAAAAAAAATACCCAGCGAGTATAGTAACTTAGAGCATTACAAAAAGATAAAACTTCATAATGACAGATTCACGGGATATATTTTCGCAAGAGTTGAATGTTTTTTTGACTTGAAAAAAAAAGTACTTTGAAATGTTATTATATTAAGGAATGCCAAAATGAATGTTATCCTATTTAGAAAACATAATATAACAAATTTTTGAAGTTATACTTGTTTTGGCGCGTTATGAAAAATTAATAAAAATCGGTCAAGTGCGAGTCGAATTCGCACACGAAGGGTTCCGTACCATCGTTCATGCACTTTTTATTAATATGACTTAAATACTCTATGTATGTAGTAAGCATATTAACTTCGGTGATCGATAACTAACGTTATAAAATGTTTTTTTGGTATTTTTATTATTTGTTGTTATAGCGGCAATAGATATACAAACCTACTCTGTGAAAATGTCAACTCTCTACCCATTAGGGTTCATGAGATATAGTCCTCTGATAAACGGACGGACGGACGGCATAGTAATAGGGTTCCGTAGGCACCCTTCGGGTTCGGAACCCTAAAAATAAATGATGATATTAGGTATGTATAGTAAATGAAAACTATCAATTAGTTATTTTTTACTTTTTAGTGCTTTTGTTTGAAGTCGATTTTTATTTTTTTGTGAAAAAGTTTTTATTTTTTGCTATTAAAGTATCAAAGACATAAACAAATTTTAAGCCAAGTTCGTTTACCTAATAAAGTGTGAAGTCATGAACAATAAAAATATTCGCTTATTTTTTACCTGTCACATTCTCATAGCATTGTCTTCATTCGTATGTAATTTTATTTATTCCAGGTTATTCATTGTAATTCCATTTATTTTAATTTTATTTATTATTATCCAAGGGTTTTTTTATTAAAACCTTATTCGAGCTATTACAAACATTATACAAAAACCGTTCTCAGGTAATCCGTTTAAAAACGAACAGCATTTCATTTCTATTTTATAGATAAAAATATAGATAAGCAGACAAAATAAAAAATACCTCTTAGCCATCTCAGCAAGAAGTGATCATTGTGTTCTGGTCTCAATACATCTCTGACACTTCTTCGAAACTGAAATAAAAAAAATAATTTAAAAACTGTTGGTTACGTCATAAACACATTGATGCATGCACATACTCGTATTAATGGTCTATGCATATAATAAAATTGTAACTAAGCCGAATCTGTACATTAAATATTATTTGGAAAATCTTATTGGAATAAATATTATTATCGATAATAAGGCCGAATCTATAGTTTTTAGAATTTTTGTCTGTCTGTCTGTTACCGCATCACAGAAAAACCACTGGAGGGATTTTGATGAAATTTGATATGGTGATAGCTGGTTATCCGGCTCAACATATAGGATACTGTTTACCGCGGGAAAATGTCTCATTTCTGAGAAAAAATACAAAACTGCAATGTAAGAGTATACTAATATGTAAAATCTAAGAATTTGGTTTTTGGTCATCTCAACGCAGGCGGAGCCGCTGGCAATGCTAGTCATAAATATATTTAAATCACCGCAAAATAAAACTTTAATGAGTTATTCATTATTATGCTAATTAATATATTATAACAATTATAAATTAATATTATAAAAAATATATTTTTTGTTTTACTAACGCTACGCTAACTTAATTATGCTGCAACAGCTGCACAATTTAATTGTAAGTATACATATACAATATACATACATATATGTATTTCCATAGTTAATATTTCAATTTACAATAAAATAAGAGTCGTGAGAATCTAATGTAAATTTACTATCCTACTAACATAAAGAATTAAAATTATTAGGATTCCACATAAAGAATTTATAATTTTAGGCTGCTTTCTATAAAATCAAGGCGTACAAAATATAACTATGACAGCGTTGCTAGGCAACCGTATTGATAAAATGACAGACGAATTCGAAGATCTGCAGTTGGTTGTATGCTTTCAACTAAAATTTTTAAACTAAAACTTTTATAAAAACATTTTATTTTGTCTCTATTGAATATTTTTTATTTAAATCATGGCGGAAGGTGATAATATATCAACGTACAGTGTAGATGGAGGTCAAGACACAGTTGGTTTGCCCCGAATAGTGATGGTCACAGAAGGTTCAGATACTTCAGTATCTTCTGCATCATCTACATCATCATCGGAGGATAATTGGGCTGATCTCATTAAATCATCCGAAATACCGCCAGAATATTGGCACATACAAAAGTTAGTCAAATATATGAAAGCCGGCAATCAAACTGCTACAATGGTCGCATTATCTTGCTTAAAAGACCACGACCTAACTATTGAGGTCAATCAAAGAGCAATACAAGAGATCGGTGGATTAGAACTGTTAGTTAATTTATTAGAAACGAGAGATTTGTGCTGCATTCTAGGAGGCTTGGCAGTTTTAAAGGATATAACACCCAATATAGAAATTCGAAAGAAAGTAACAGATTTGGGTGCCATTCCTTTATTAGTAGGACTATTATCAGATCCTGCTAGAGATGTACAAATATTAGCAGCTGAAACTATAGCTAATTTGGGAAGAATTCGAAAAAGCAGGAAATTCTGCAGAAAATTTGGCGGAATACCAAAGTTGATAGATTTGTTAGATATTAAGGATAGGTAAATCCCGTTTTTATAGTACTTATTCATATTAACATTCGTTGTAGTAATTCTTAACAACGTGCAGCATCAGGTAATCGAACTCACAATCCCCGGCAAATAAATAATTAGCGAATGATATTCAACGTAAATAATAGAATAGATACATATGTATATATAACTAGATATAACATAGTATTCTTTTATTATTGTATCATAAGTATGCTGGGGATAAAATCTAGAAATAATGCACCCATTCTTCGCATACCACCCGAATATGTCGCGGGTGAATTTTAGTTTTATGTAAGATCATTTTTTTTATTGTTCATAGGTGCCTCGTTACACCCAGAGAAGAACTTAATCAAGACGAGTTGCAGTTCCTCGATATAGCACGTGCTGGCGCAAAATCATTATGGTCCATGTCATCCTCGCAAAGAAACCGCGAGGCAATGAGAAAGTACGGCATGATACCTCTGATTGCTCGAATTCTTAAGACCATTCACTTAGATGTAGCTGTGCCTGCAGTTGGTCTGTTACAGATGTGTGCTAATGAAACTTCCTTTCAACTTGCTATACAGACCGAAAAGATGGTTGATGATTTAATAAAACACTTAGCCAATGAGGACAAGGACTTAAAGGTAATGAAATATTACAACAAATAAAAATATTTTTTAATATTTTTTACTCGCCTGTGTTAATTACTGTTCAAATACAGACTATTTTTAGATCTTGTTTTTTTTTATTCACATGTAATAAAAACATCTTAACAAATATAAAGACTATATTTTGAATAGATGCTAATTATATTCAACAAAAATCAAAATTTGTAGGCTCTGCTATTGTAGATAAAACTAATTAGTATCACTGCGCTAAACGGCAAATATTTACATGCAAAGTTTAAGTTTAGTAAAAGAACGTATGTTTGCTCCATTATTATTTGAATAAACTATGCCCTTCTTAAATTACGTTTTCATACAGACCTATTGCAGTCTAGCGATGTATAAATGTGCAAGTGACGCAATAACGAGAGATATGATACGTGAAGCTGGAGGTCTTGAATTATTGGTGGAAGCGGCTCAGGACTCTACAAATAGAGCAAACAAGTCTCTAATGGCCGCTGTTACTGGAGCCTTATGGAAATGTGCGAACAGTGAAGCAAGTGTCAAAAGATTAGATCACCTCGGTGCAGTGCCTATACTTGTAAGCTTATTGGATGATGAAAATGATGGGGTTTTAACAAATGTAGCAGGAGCTTTGGCAGAATGTGCCAAGTATCCACCCAATCGAGATAAGATTCGAAGTGCTGGCGGAATTCCAATGCTAAGTAAATCTATTTATTTATCATTACAATTATATGAATATAATCTTAATTATGATCATTATATAAAATTACGGTTTTATTAAAATAGTTGAATAGTGCGTGCTGTCATGCGAAAGTTATAATAATATTCTCAACGCGACAGTTATATAAACGATTGATACGATAGCAAATTAAATTAATAACTAAAAACTTTATTTTATATAATTAATTTTTTTTTCAGTACATCATCTCAATAACACACACAAACCGTTGCTAGAAAACGTACCGCTAGTGTTGATGGAATGTGCAAAAGAACAAAATTGTATGATGGAAATCGACGAGTTAGACGGAGTGCGTCTTATTTGGTCGTTACTCAAAAATGATTCCAAAAAGGTCCAAACAAATGCAGCGCTCGCACTAAGTCCTTGCGTTCAAAACGCAACAGATTCAGGGGAAATGGTCAGATCTTTTGTTGGGGCTTTGGAATTGACAGTCGATTTGTTAGATTCGGATGATCATAATGTGTTATCTGCAGTTTGTGCTGCGATTGCTACTATTGCACGCGATCATGAAAACTTAGCTGTGATCTCTGACCACGGTGTCGTTGCAAAACTTTCGAAACTCGGTAAGTGTGAAACCGCTTGTACTTGTACTTTACTATGTACGCAACTGAAATTATGAAATGATGTTAGTTGGTCTCGCTACATTATAATTTTGTTCTTTAACAAATGAATAAAGAAATATCTAAGTAGATTACTTGATAAACCTAATTGGAACAGAAAAACGTCAAGCGTAAATTGATGTAAACGTATTTTAGTAATTTTATGGTTTTTATGTTCAAAGATGGTTTCTTAATGAAGAAACTTATCAATCATTTAATTTTTTCGTAAAAGGGTTGCATGTTGAAGATGAACCTCATAAGATAAAGCTAACTTAGATATTTTAAAGCCTTGCATTACGAAAGGAGCTTTCCTATCTATACTCTTCGAGCAAAACCATGACCTTTATTGAAAAATATGAATAATTTTAAATTATCGAATTTATTAAAAAATATGATAATTTATGACAACTTATGAAATTATAATATGCTATTAAAATTTATTACATATTTAAGCTAATAAATATTTTGGGACATTAACACACAGCGCCATCTATGTAGTTCCATGGTAAGCTACGAGGCTTGTGTTATGGATACCAGATAGTTGATACACTATACATTTATAACTTTAAATACATACATATTATAAATATAAACAGTGAGTGAGTGACTGGAATACAAACATGGAGTTCAAATATTCGTACTCATTACATAAATGAATGCCCCCAGTAGGATTTGAACACGTGACCGCAGGCACAGCAAGTAGGGTCACTACAAGCTGAGTCAAACGTGTCGTCCAATATAAATATGTAATATAAATAGAAAAAAGCTTGTAGAAATAAATAGCGTATGATTCAATGCCACCATCATTATAATATTTGCATTGCATCGAGAACGGCTTGCAATCTCCGTGACGTGACGGCCGTGAGCTAAACAAATTTGCTTCATTATTTATTTACTTAACTAGCGACTCACCCTGGCTTCGCTCGGGTTCGTCTCTAGGTACGTTTTAATTTTTTTAGCGAAACTTTAATTTTTTTTCTAAAATAAAAGTAGCCTATGTTACTCCATATAACATCAGCTATCTTCCAGTGAAAGTTTCCAACAGATGCATAATAAATTTATTCTTTATGTCAAATAAATTATTATTTTTTTAATTTTTGACAGCCTGCGTTATAGGAGCATAATTTAATTCTGATTTAGTCATAATCTTACAAATATTAAAATTTATCATCAATATACAAGTTAAAAGGTTAATTAAATTGAAATATTTCCTAGTGAGCACAACAGATGATCATCTGAGAGCAAACCTGGGTGTGGCAATCGCGTACTGCTGCGACTGGGCGCAAAATCGCCAAGAATTCGGCAAAAGAGGTGCAATCACACCGCTAGTGAACTACATGACTTCAAGAGATCCCAATGTGCACAGAGCTACTGCTTTGGCCCTATACCATCTCTCCTTCTACTCTATAAACTGTGTTACAATGCATGCGGTAAGAATTTTTAAGAATATATAATTACAAGATTTTTAAATCTGTGTCGATCCTAAAGTTTAGATAGCCTTCGTCAAGAATTTGGCTACCAAATGCAAAAAGACTTGATCTTTCTTAGATTTACGCGAATATTATCTATCTTTTCGGAGAGCCTCTCCCGTGACCACGATTGCTGTAAGGCATTCGAAACGTCGGGAAACAAAAAATCAAAATAAATCCGCGAAAAAATCCGAAACGATAGTTCTGTTCACAAAGATTAGTCAGATCCAACTGGAAGTTCCAAAGATTAGAATATTCTAACAAAAGAAAACAATTTCCATTTTCTTCTATACATATAATAAAATTGTAACTAAGCCGAATCTGTACATTAAATATTTTTTGGAAAATGTTATTGAAATAGACATTATTACAGATAAAGATGCCGAATTTATAGTTTTTAGAATTTTTGTCTGTCTGTCTGTCTGTTACCGCATCACAGAAAAACCACTGGAGGGATTTTGATGAAATTTGGTATGGTAATAGCATGTTATTCGGGTCAACGTATATGATACTTTTTACTACGGGAAAATGTCTCATTTCTGAGAAAAAATACAAAAACTGCATTGTAAGAGTATACTAATATGTAAAACCTAAGAATTTAGTTTTTAGTCATCTGAACGCGGGCGGAGCTGCGGGCAATGCTAATAAAACAATAAATGTTGTACTTTGTATTTACGAGAGATCAACAAAATAATTTTGATTTCAAGTACTAGTTGTTAATTATATCTCAATTATTTTTATATCTAAGTAGGTATATTGGCCCTCACAAAAACATAGAGTCAGATTTGCACAAATAATTGGCCAGAAACAAGATTGAAAAATAAAGTATGTACTCAGTCGGCGGTATGACTTTTAAAGTGTCCTTTGGTCACCTTGAATTCTAAACAAAGTAATATAAGTGCGTTTAAAAGTTGGGTATACCTAAACATTCGCCTTTGATGCATCAGTAATGCTGCACATTGTTGGTTGGAACAACAAAAACCAATATTTTCTTTAAAAGCAATCGATAATAAAAGCCTTTTCATGGCGGCAATCAATTTTATTGCTTCTTTTTTAACTTTGCATCAAATTAAAAATTATTACCAAGCCAATTCGATAAAGGGTTTTTTTGAATTTTCAGAGATGATTTAAAATTTTTAATGATTGTCAGAAATTAAAGATCGAATATGATGATAAATTCATATTCACATATTCCTTAATGAGCATTCTTAAATAACTAATAATAAATATACTTTCGTGTTTTTATAGTGTTTTGGTTTCTTGCTTTTGTTCACGTATATTATTATTTATTTTTTTAAGATATACTAAAAATACATTGCATATACATTTTAAATTAAATTAACTTATAATACTTATGAGCTATGAGAAATTCGAGGACAAGCAGTTATAGTTTGATTTTTTATTCGACGGAATTCTGACATTTCAGAAGTGTTGTCAACTTTGATACATTGTCACTAAAAACGGAAAGCATTTTAGCAAAATAAAAAAATAAACCTTTCTTGAAGTTAAGGTTTCAATTAGAATAAGACTTAAAAAATTATTGATAACTCTAAAATGGTAATAATATTTTTTATTATCATAATATTGAAGTTACAATAATTATTAAGGAAATAATTTTTGTATTACAGGAATCCCTGTTCAAAAATCTATAGGCTGCAAGCCTTTTTTAGTAAAACCCCTTTGTAAAATATTTTGTTTTACTCTGTTTTATTTATTTAACCATTAAAAATTTACATTTTAGTTAGCGTGCATTGATTGCACAAAACAAAGACTATTTACAATGTTATACATATAGTTTACATGATCTAATTCTGTTTCATATTTTTTGTTATTTTATATTAAAAAAATACAAAGCAGAAAAGGTTTATGATATCTGAATTGTCAAAGAATGATAGCTGACATATTTCCGTGGAATTAAAAATCAGACTAGTCGATTACTTCTAATTTTTATATGAATAAGTGAAATTATTTTAAGTTAACAGTAGACTATTTTACAAAAATGTCTTACATTCATATTTTAGTTAAATAAACATAAATCTTAATTCAATTCGAATGTAAGTTTAACTTCGTAATAACAACTAAAACATTATGGTCCTTGAGGTATGATTGTTTTTGTTATTTTTGTTTTGTAATTTCGTCTCGCACTGCTGCAACTTCTTACGAGTATTAGTGCTCAAGAGTAAAGTTACAAAATATAACGAAATAACATAAACACTGGCCATGTTGCATTAGCAAACGATTTACTTATTTTAAACTTAGCTTTCACCTGTCGTTCCGTTGGTGTTTCATTAACATGAAATCAATTAACATAATATATTTCATTATCTATGTAACATATAATAAAATTCTAACTGAGTAGAATCTGTACATTAAATGTTTTTTTTGGAAAATTTCATTGAAATAGTCATTATTATAGATACAGAGGCCGAATCTATAGTTTATAGAATTTTTGTCAGTCTCTTTGGGAACGCAGCATTTTGATGAAATTTGGTATGATGATGGTATGCTAGTTACTCGGGTCAACATATAGAACACTTTTCAATGTGGGAAAATATCTCATCTCTGAGAAATCTACATTAAAAATGCGAAAGTTGGATGGAGGTTTGTTACTCAATCTCGCCAGAACGGCTCAACGGATTTGGATGAAATTTGGCACAGAGATAGATAGATTATAGTCTGGAATAGCACATATATTACTTTTTATCCCGGAAAATGTGCGGTTCCCGAGGGATAGATTTGCTTTTGTTTTTCAATTGTTCTATAATAAAGACTCTAGGTACTATGCAGATCTACTAAGTACTTTATTTTATTCGAGTACTTTTTTCGACTGAACCCTTTTTTCCGGTGACAATCATATTATTTTTTTGAATTTATAACCATGTTATATGTTATCAATTTACCGACATGTTACATGTTTACCGTTATTTGGTTTGTAAACAGTTGTAATTGGAAAATGATTCTTTACATAACGTTTAAGAGTTTATAACATACTTTTTTTTATTGTTAAGCCCTTCTATATCTCATCAATTGTATTGATAAATAAATCAAGTATTATAAGTTATATAATATAATGATTTTATAATTTACCACTGCATTATTTGCCAATAAAAAAATAACAATCATGTGATTAAGGAATAATTATTATTTACCGTCGAAAGAATGGTATTTTTTTTATAATTATATAGTATAATAAAAGTACATATATATGAAATAATCAGAGTAATTTTACTTTTTTTTAAATCTCGAGGAAACTAACATGTCTGAAGAGTACCGAGCAAGTTTTCGAAAGACACGTGAAGTCCCACAATCCGTACTTGGTCAGCGTGATGGATTATGGTTTTGATCTTCCTCGTATCGTAGGGCCTGTGGCCTGTGACGTTAAAAAAAGGACCAAATAAATATAATAGATATACGATGTCAAAATTCGATCCCTTCAGATCTTGTGGTTTTATTGTTAAACTGGGCGTTATTAAATCAGTCAGGCGGTCGCTACATTGTATCTTTTAGTTAATTACAGAACGCAACACGTTTGTTAGCTACAATGTAAATATTACAAAACCAAGCCATTTTCAATGAAATAGATTTGAACATTCTAAGAATTCTATTCGAAACCTGCGTTGTTTTAATTATACGTCATACTAACGTAATTGATGTACAAAATTATTATACCTACATCCTGAATTAAAGATTTTATCGGATTGCTTGTATCATACAGTATTTATAGTGATAAATTACAGGGTAGAGAGAAGCCCTTAAAGCGTAAATGAGTTGCCAGTTTAAAAATGTAAACAGTAAAAATTAAATATGACAACATGCTGATAATTTCGGTTATTAACATATTGCCATACTAATTTTTGCTCTAGAATCTCTTAATGAGTGCAACACAATGTTTCATTATGTTTTTACTGTTTTGCTCGCTTAATTTTGTTAAACTACTTTTTAAGTTTTTATGTTTTCAATATATTTATTAGAATTTTCCAGAACATTTACACATTTATGTATTCAGCCCTTTTTTAACGTCCCACTGCCAGCAGTGTCACGGTACTCCCTTCAATACGAAGGGTATCGTGCCATAGTCCACCACGCTGGCCAAGTGCGGGTTGGCGGACTTCACATGTATTTCGAACACTTGCTAGGTTTTCTCAGACATGCAGGTTTCCTCACGATGTTTTCCTTCACCGTAAGGCAAGTTGTAATCATGTAAGAAATTATTCGCACATGAAAGTATTAGAGCTGCGAGACTCGGGATTTGTACCTGCTTCTCTCGGTTTCCCAAGCGAGCGCGTTACCACTGGGCTACCACTGCCTTTATATATTTAATATGTATTTAATTAAAACTTTCTCTGAAAAACAATATTACTGCATAGATATATATTATTTCTTTAAGTCCTCACTAATCCTCACTAATGTTACGAAAATACACTGACGTGCAAAAAAATCGGGCCACTCTTAATTTTAAGCATAATTTTTTGTTGACAATTGTTTGGTGAAAAAAAAAACCGCAAAGGTAATTAAGGAGATTAGACGCCTTTGTTTCCTTCAAAAAAGTCATAAAATTCCTGGAAATTCACGAGTGCGCTTAATTATAGTCAATTAGCAGTAATTAGTGAATATTTGTATAATATGGATTGAAGCCACAAATACTGTTTTTTGTTATTTTAGAAGCTTAGTTGAGTTCCAATTATTGAACAAGAAACTTCTACTTTGATTTGCGATTATTAGAAATACTGCAAGATGGATCTGACTGAGGCTGAATCATCTCGAATTGTAACTTTGCTTGAAACTGGACAAAGTCAACGTCAAGTGGCTCAAGCTTTTTCTGTGAGCCGTTCTACGGTCCAGAGAGTGTACAAACGTTACATAGAGACTGGTGGCTTTGTACGACGACATGGTTCGGGCCGACGAAGAGCCACATCAGACCGTGATGATCGATTTATTGTGTCATCAGCTCTAAGAAATCATCGCACAGGGGTTGACGTTCGAAATCTCCTGAGAGAAGTGAGAGGTGTTAATGTTAGCGAGTGGACAGTAAGGCGCTGACTTAGAGCCGCTTCCCTGATGCCACGCAAGTCCGCAACTAGCCCCAAGCTCACCCCTGCACATCGAATTGCAAGATTACTTTTTGCCCGAGATCACGTGAATTGGAATTTGGAGCAGTGGAAGAAGGTTCTTATTACTGACGAAAGCAGAATGTGTTTGCATGGTGCCAACGACCGTAATTTTGTTTACCGGCGACCAGATGAAAGATATGCACCGTGTACTATGCGGGAAACAGTGTCATATGGAGGGGGCTCAGTTATGTTTTGGGCAGGATTCTGTTACGAAGCGAAAACCGAGCTTATATTCATAGAAAATGGATCCCTTACAGCCGCTAGGTATATAACGGAGGTTTTAGAAGATCATGTGATGCCTTTTACTGGGTTCATTGGAGAAGATTTTCTGCTTCTAGAAGATAATGCTCGCCCACACACTGCTACATCAGTAAGGCAGTATCTTCAAGAGGTCGGAGTGTCTACTATTGCCTGGCCAGCGCGAAGCCCTGACCTCAATCCGATAGAGCATGTATGGGACCATCTCAAAAGAAAAGTTAGAAGTCGCGTAGTAGTCCCGAGCAACATACAAGAATTAAAAAGCGCCTTATTGGAAGAATGGGAGTCTATTACACAAGATTATCTAAAAAAGTGTGTCAAATCTCTGAAAAACCGATTAAAAGCTGTAATTAAAAATAGAGGCGATAATACGCATTATTAAAAGTCATAAAACCAATCGAAATCTTTTAATTTTCCCATTAATTTGCGGCTTACATTTTTATACCAAACTCGCAAAAAATCATTAAATTTGATTTTCCTCTATTTTCGAGCAATAATTTTTATTTAAATTATTCAACGATTATTGATTTAGGTACCTAGGGTATACAGCTACCCATATATAATAACAAAATTAATAAAAAAAATATCATATCTTAAGTTTGTCCATTTTTTCTAGGTGGCCCGATTTTTTTGCACGCCAGTGTAGTATGTTAATTTGTTAGTTTGTCTTTGAACTTGTGGTTTGTTTTTCAAGCAATAGTTGAACGAGATGTTTTAATGAAGACAAGTTTTTAGTAGTATAAGGCTTTAATATAGGTTTTAGGAATATTATATTTTAGTTTATAAACAAATATTCAATCAGTTTATGCGCTTGAAGTAAACTTTTATGTGTATATATTAGCTAAACTTTTATGTATATGTATTAGCTTGGCAAGTAAATATCAAAATACATTAAAACTAAGTATGCTCAATGCTCATCTAGACAAGGTTATCGGTCTCTTAGAGTAATTGCAAACACTCATTACGCTTGCATATATCAAAGGTCGTGCCATAGTTGACACGAAAAACGTCACTCGAAACGCAAATGAATTTGCTACTTGTTCACTTTAAAAATCTTGCATAATATGTTATTAAATTTATTTATATATAAGATGGTAACCTTATTAGATTTTTAGTTTAATGCGAAAGATGAAACACGATAAAATAATTAATGTGATAAGAAAAAAATTATGAAACAATGAAACACTTTTCATGTATTTATTCCTTATATTGTCAGTATTTAATAAAATTTATCCATACAAGAGAAAATCATACGTCCCGCACCAAACGTCAAAATATATTCGTCGTCATACCTTTCCCGCCTGTCTGGCACCTGCGTCACGGTAACGTTATAAATTATAATATATATAACACTCACCATCGTTTCGCTCGGGTTCGTCCCTACTTACGTTTTAACGATTAGTATAGATTTCTTATATGTATAGGATATATTTTCCCGCAGTAAAAAGTATCCATTATATTGACCCGGATAACCAGCTATCATTATACCAAATTTCGTCAAAATCGCCCCAGTGGTTTTCCGTGATGCGGTAACAGGCAGACAGGCAGACAAAAATTATAAAAACTATAGATTCGGCTTTTTATAGATAATAATTTCTATTTCAATAAGATTTTCCAAAAAGTATTTAATGTACAGATTCGGCTTATTTATTTAATGTATATGTAGATTACCGTGCCTGCGTAGACGAACACCACAGAGGTTGTACAAAGGCGCTCGATGTCTTCGACTAAACTAGCGGCTTGTAATAAAATATTTAGTTATATAGCTTAGTTTATTTTTTTTGTTTATTTCACAGGCTGGTGTAGTTCAATTTTTATTGGAAACTATAGGGTCAAAGGATCCTATTTTACAAGAAGCATCTGCCGGTTGTCTATGCAACATACGTAAACTTGCGCTCGCCACTGAGAAGATTAAATTAAAGCAGTGAGTGGACACATACTACGATAGAGCTTATACTATTTTATTAAATGTTCACAGTTCAATGGCTATACGAAATTAAAATGGAAGTATCGATGAAAAATTGTTTTATTTCCTCATTTTAAATTAATAAAGTAGCTGTCAGTTGTCACCGCTTTGGTACGTGTACGGTAGTTGTTTATTTTGGTCTTCAGAGACCTTATGTAGTATATATAGTTTTTTTGCTTATATATAAATTAAATATATACTTTAAATAAAATAACAATTTTATATTAAAAAATGAAAGGTCCTTTGTTAAAACTAAAGTAAATTAAAAAATATGATAAGTGTGTGGATTTCAAAAAATATATAGCCTAAAAAGCCTAAAATAGACAATTCACGTCGATTTTTCAAAGTACGTTCTAAGAAAGTATTATACGTTACGTTTAATAGTTTTTACGTGATTGGTGATAGAGTGATAAAGGAAATAACGTTTTAACTATATATAATATTTAAACTATAAAAATTATAATTTAAAGATAATTAATGTTTAAACCTTTGACATTTTCGTATTATTACGTTAATTGGCCCAGAAGAAATAAAATACGTTTTAAATGCTTAAAGTTTGTCCTTCCTTCAATTGATTTTTTGTAGAAATTCGATCAGGTTCGTCCCTACTCCCTAGGTACGTTTTAACGCTGATTGTGGAATAAATTTTTTTAGGGTTTAAAAAAAAATTAATCTTACCTAGGGACGCATCCGAGTAAAGCTAGTTAGTGTAAGTCGCTAGCACGGTAAATAACATTACCGTGTCGCTAGTCTTACAATAAAATATTTATTTGAAACGTACATAATACATATGTAATGATAATATTTGTCATACAAATTTGTTTTAAAAATAAGCTAGACGACTTTTTTCTTTAAACCCTAGTTTATAAAGACGGTCTTAACTTGCGCAAGCGCATCATGGTCGCGATGTCTCGACCTTGGTCAGCAAATTTTGCAATCCTATTGTTGCATATTGAAGTATAACATTTACCATAATAAGTTACGTGTGTGAATTAAATGTAATTTATGATAATGATTCATTTGATTAACGCGAGTTTAACTACTATTTAACAAATTAAGATTAGATTATAACTATTATAATGGCATTTTTTTTTAAATTTTATGTATGTATATCTTACTTTACTTATTATAAACTAGCGGCTCACACTCGCTTCGCTCAGGTTCGCCTTTAGAAAAACAAAAATCAAATCTATCCCACTGGAACCGTACATTTTTCCGGGATAAAAAGTAGTCTATGTGTTATATTCTGATGTATGAACTATATTATTGTAAAGTTTCATTAAAATCCATTCAGTAGTTTTTGCGTGAAAGAGTAACAAACATACATCCATACATACTCGTACATTCTTACAAACTTTCGCGTTTATAATATTAGTAGGATGTAAAAGTTTAGATGTTTGTTACTCGATCATGCCAGAACGGCTGAACGGATTTGGATGAAATTTGGCACAGAGCTAGATTATAGTCTGGAATAGCACATAGGCTACTATATATCCCGGAAATATGTATCATTGTAGTGCAGATCCCGTCTAAATCTTATCGTCTATTCTAACAGTAATTATTTTTCTTTTCCATGATAAAAAGTAAACTATGCCACTCTCACTCGGTAAAATCATTTCTTACAAAATGATTGTACCTATTGATCGTCTAAATTAAATTTTTGTATTGACAATAAATGATTTGGTACAATCGGGTCATGAATGTATTACGTTTGTAGGTCTAATTATATCTAACAAAATAATCTTATATTTTTTTGTTCTGTCTATTTTGACGACACGTTTGGCTCAGTTTGTAGTGCTTTGCTTTGTACTTGCTGTGCCAGCGGTCGTGGGTTCGAGTCCCGCTGGGAGCATTCATTTGTGTGATGAGCACGGATGTTTTTATTCCAATCATGAGTGTTTTTATTTATAATATGTATGTATTTAAACTTATATATGTGTAGTGTATCAACATCTGGTATCCATAACTCAGGCCTCGTGGCTTACCATGGAACTAGATAGTGCTGTGTGTTAATGTCCCAACATAATTTATTTGTTAAGTTAATCCGAACCTATATAAATTAACTATCAAAATTCATATTATTATGTCTACATTGAATCATTTATGTATATTTTTTATGCTTCCATAAGTTTCGAGTTCTAATGAATGTTATTTTTTTTTATGAAATGAGGCAAAATTAATAATTAATGTTGCTTCAATGGAGAAAATATTTATATATCTATTAATAAAAAATAAAACAATAAGAATATCGAGTCAAGTTAATGCCATCGAAACATCAACAACCGTTGTTATACAAACATTGCTGAATACCGGTGAGCCGTGACTGACCGCGTGGCCTCGAACTCGTTTGAACTTGGCCTACATTTTCAACCGACTTCAAAAAGGAGGAGGTTCTCAATTCGACTGTATGTTTTTTTTTTTATGTTTGTTACCTCAGAACTCCGTCATTTATTAACCGATTTGGACAATTTTTGTTTTGTTTGAAAGGGTATACTTCCAGACTTTGCTTTGTATGGGCTGGCACCGATTTCGAAAATATTTGATTAGGTATGTATTTAATAGGTAGGCTTTAATTACTTAGGCAAAGCACACCGACTTCGAAAATATTTGATTAGGTATGTATAGTAAATGAAAACTACCAATCAGTTATTTTTCACTTTTTAGTGCTTTTGTTTGAAGTCGGTTTTTATTTTTTTGTTAAAAAGTTTTTATTAATCTATACGTACATACTACATAATATAATAAAATTGTAACTAAGCCAAATCTGTACATTAAATATTTTTTGGAAAATCTTATTGAAATTAACATTATTATCGATACAGAGATAGCATATTATTATCTGTTTTACAAAAGGAAACAGATGGTTAGATAATTTTCTTTATCTAAATTCCATTTAATTTACAAAATGAATTATTTTGAACTGTATTTTCAAAGCTCCACCCAACAAGTGCCAAAACGATCATCCAAACTTGAAATAAAACTGTAGCTAAAAATACAATATCAAAGGGCTTGTGAAATTTCAATATACGTCTAACGCTTTTAATCTCAAGTAAATTTGTCACAGAGCCCAGTGGTGACGCGCTCGCATGGGTATCCGAGTGAAGCGGGTTCAAATCCCGGGTCTCGCACCTCTGATATTTTCATGTGCGAATCATTTTCAACATGATTACCACTTGCCTTACGGTGAAGGAAAACATCGTGAGGAAACCTGCATGTCTGAGAAAACCTTGCAAGTTTTCGAAAGACATGTGAAGTCCGCCAATCCGCACTTGGCCAGTGTGGTGGACTATGGCCTGATCCCCCTCATATTGAAGGGAGGCCCGTGCTCAGCAGTGGGACGTTAATAAGGGCTGAATACATACATACAAATTTGTCACCCTGTATTGAGTTATTGCGCTCGCGAGATGAGGATTGAGGATGACGAGCAATGATAACAATCAACAGTTGATAAGGAAGGACATTAAGAAAGCTTCGATATTTAATAATGGAGGTTGATGAAGATTTTTATTAAGAAGCAATGTTTCGAAAGCTCTTTAGAAATAAGTTACATTCTAAACACTTTAAAAAAGCTGGAAATGACCACTAAAATATTAAAATTAGTTCATTTTTTTTACAGTTATTTCGTCGTCGATGGGGTGATGTTATACATTTTTTGACTTATTAATATTTAATATAAACGCTATTATTTTTGTACTGTAATAGGAAGTGTATTTTATATTAAATATTTACCTTTTGTTAATTTTTTTAACATTAACTTAAATATTACTTCAGGCCATATTCAGGCTAAATTTATTTATTAAGTTTTTCGTTCAAGAAATTTTCAGTAACAGTCCGGAGTTGGGAAGTTGGCAGTATGTACCCCCGTGCCGAGGCAAAGCACGTAAAGCCGTCGGTCCTGCGCCTTAGCTCTTACCGGTCGTGTCGAGCAGTCGTCCCACCGGAGTATGAGAGTGACAGGAATAGAGAGTGCACTTGAGTCTGCGCGTACACTTGTGCACTATAATATCTCCTGCGCAGTTAGCTAGTCTCAATGAGATTGGCCGCCGTGGCCGAATAGAACAGGAGGATATTATTATGAAATTTCATCCATAACATCCGTTTTATTGCTTTCTTTTACAGACAGCAACATTTCTAATGAAATAGTTAATATTTTCTGGACAGAGTCATACTTTTTTTTTTCAAGTAGGCATATGAATTTTATATTATTATTTTTAGATTTAAAATGTAAATAATTGTATATAAATGCATGGAATATTTTTTTTCAATTCAAGTTTCAACGTTAATTAAATGCGTGCATTTCCGTTTTCGACGCCGCGTTGTTCCGTAAAAATGAAGGCAAACAAGAATTCAAACATTCACAGTATCTACTGAATCAGCTCAATGAATAAAAATGATTTTTTTTATTAATATAACTACGCGTGCAATCAAAAAAAAAAATAATTAAAAAATTAAAAAAAATTATAAGCATAAAGATTTTAAAACCTGTTTTAATTACTGGTTAAAGCCGAGTTTACCATAAAAAATAAGAACACTTAAGATTATGTTAATTAAATATTAATCCATATTGTCGCTCTGTTGCTCTAGCTCTGTTTGTTTATTACGTTTTCGAGTCTAAATCGAGGAATATGTTATATTGTATTTGGCAAAGACTTAGATTGAATCGAGAGGCCGGCCTAAAGTACATACTCGTAGTTTACTGCCGGCAAAAACTAATATATACAGATAATATACATAAATAAAATTGAAGTATTTGTTTGTAATGTCAAAATAACAGTTTTTTACTAAAATTACATATAAAATTATATACGGTAGTTATGAGAAATACACAATTTTAAAAAAGATTGTCTGTCTGTTTGTTCAGGCTAATCTTCAAAACGGCTGGACTGATTTTGACGGGATTTTCACTGGTAGATAGCTGACGTTATAAGAAGTAACTTAGGCTATTTTAATTTAAGAAAAAGAATTAGGGTTCTGCTCAATAAAATTAAAACATACCTAGGGAGTCGCTAGTTTTAATTAAAAACAAATACATTTGTATTGCTATTTTTAAGATCTACAACAACAGCTTTTTGCCTGCACATGCCTGCCCGCTTGATGTTAATATATGGGAACATGCTCATACTTAGCAATTTTTTTCCTCATATGATGTTCTCCTAGCCGATTCCGGCCACGGCGGCCAATCTCATCGAGACTAGCCAACTGCGCAGGAGATATTATAGTGCACAAGTGTACGCGCAGACACAACGTGCACTCTCTGTTCCTGTCAATCTCATACTCCGGTGGGACGACTGCTCGACACGACCAGTGAGAGTTAAGGCGCAGGACCGACGGCTTTACGTGCTCTCCGAGGCACGGGGGTGAAACACCGCCAACTTCCCAACTCCGGGCTATTACTGAGACTTACTGTACAGAAAGACTCAATAACTAAACTTGGCCCGACCCGGGACTCGAACCCAGGACCTCCGAGTGTGCAGCCGTACATGCTAGCCACTACACCACCGAGGCAGTTAATTTTCCTCATATACATATATCAGAAAAATATGCACGGAAAATTGGAATTGCAAACGGGCACCATTGTTTATGTGATGACAATATGATGATTGATAGTTTTGTATTATTGACATTTGTTTGATGAGAAAAAAATATTGTTATTGCAGTCTAAAAGTTAGTTAATAATAAAAAAAAAGTTAAATTAGTGCATTTTAATATTAGTATAGAAAACTTTACCTACAAATGTAGAAAAATCTTCGATTATTACATCTATACATATAATAAAATTGTAACTAAATTAATTGTCTGTCTGTCTGTATGTCTGTGACTGCACCACGGAAAAACCACTAGAGGGATGGGATTATGATGATAGCTGGTTATCCGGGTCAACATATAAAATACTTTTTACTGCGAGAAAATATCTCATCTCTGAGAAATCTATACTAAACGTTAAAACGTAACTAACGCTAAACGCTAGCTAGTATTATAATAAATTGATTATTTTCTTATTATTTAAAGTAAGCGACTACTCATGATTATTTCCATATTCTACAAAGGTTCACAAAGGGAGGGCATTGAACTGTATGTTTACTTACTTTATCTCCCGGTAAGTAATTGACATACTTAATAAATGATTTATTATAATAATAAATATAAGTAAAAGCCATAAACATGCTGCTCCATATTTTAGAAGTAAATAATTACTGATTGATAAAGGACATTATAAATAAATATAAATATGTCAGGACATTAACACACAACACCATCTAGTTCCATGGTATGCTACGAGGCTTGTGTTATGGATACCAGATAGTTGATACATTATACATATATAACTTTTAAATACATACATATTATAAATATAAGCACCCATGACTGGAGTACAAATATTCGTGCTGATCACACAAATGAATGCCCCCAGCGGGACTCGAACCCGCGACCGCTGGCGCAGCAAGTAGGGTCATTACAAACTGAGCCAAGCGTGTCGTCAATTTATGATTATAAATACCATTTATTATAAGTGAGGAATATGTTGTTCACTTCTAGATGACGCGACGTAAAGGTTTGTTGGGTTTGAGAGGAAATCGGGATATAACTTTGAATTTGTATAGGTTAAAATCTGGTTTACAGTATTATCTAATTTTCACCAACACGACATCGAGATACACAATCCCATGCAAAAGTTCTCTTAAAACTGTCATCAATTGTGTTTAGGTAATTATTCTAGTTAAAATAAATATACAACAATCTAAATTGAACCTGAAATCCAATGCTTTAAACAAATACACAAAAAAAAAACTAAAATTAAAAGCGCGATCAAAATATGTTGAAATGAGCGCTCATTCGGTGAGGGGATTTTTAGTCGCTGATTGTGTATCTAGTATATAGCCCCTAGGTAATAATTTTGCTGCGGATAAAAAATAGAAAGTCAAAGACGTTGGATAATTTAAATGAGTTGCTTGTTTATGACATTTATTACTTCTTTACACGGGGTCTTTTTCAATGCATTTATTTCCAGTGGCTCCCAAACATATCTATGAAGTAGCCTATATGTTATTCCAGGAATAGACATCCATGATATAAGTAGATATTTAATTAAATACAGACGCGGATACAGGATTTTGTTGAGGGCATTTTTTGTGTGATTTATAAACAAAAAATTGATAAACTTTATTTGTTATTCATGAAATACTCGTATTTGACTAATTTTAGTAATTACGGAAACCGGATAATATTCCACTACTTGTTTTTAAAAAAAAAACAAAACAAGGGCCCCAACGAAAGCAAGGCAAACCTCAAATTCTCCAAACAAAAAGAATGTAACAAAAAGTTTTCCGGTTTTCGTAAGTTTGAGTGGTTGCAAGATATACCTTATAATAATGTGTTTGGTTATAGTCAGGGGATGGCAATTGTACTCTTTGCCTCTATGTATCCGCGCTTGCTCTCATAAATACATATTCTATCAATTTGAATCTCAAAAATCTCTGACAAAAGCTGCGTTTCTTTAAAGATGACATCTTTGGCTCAGTTTGTAGTGATCCTACTTGCTGTGCCAGCGGTTGCGGGTTCGAGTCCCGCTGGGGGCATTCATTTGTGTGATGAGCACGAATGTTTGTACTTCACTCATGGGTGTTTATATTTATAATATGTATGTATTTATAGTTGATATATATGTGTAGTGTATCAACTATCTGGTATCTATAACACAAGCCTCGTAGCTTACCATGGAACTAGATGGTTGGTATTTATATTTATTTGTTTTATTTCATCAATATTAAAAATGTAAAGCCAAATAAATTTTAAGTACATAGTTTCATTTATAAATTATTTATTTGTATCATTGTATCTATGACGAAATGAGACGGATATTTGTATTAGCATTTAACATTCACGCATTTAACACTGTTTGAATATTCAAGAACGTATACTTTGCATAATTATCATACATATACTACAAGTATGTAGGTAATAAATATAATAAGTTCTTTGTGCGAGTTATATTTAATTTTAAATATATATATTTTTTTAATATTTTCTTAGATTTACGTAAATATTTGACATTTTAAACAAAACTTCGATTTTTCGCGAATTTATTTTGATTTTTATTTCCCGACATTTCGAATGCTTTACAGCAATCATGGTCACGGGAGAGACTGGCAAGCTTATGTCTAGTGGCGATGTCTTATATAGACATAGTATAGATCACAGGAGGATAGAGCCACATGCATTAGTCAGTATATGATATACATATGTATGTATTATTTAGAAGAATCACTCGAATAGATTGAAAATCAGTCTTGTTACATTAAGTGTGAAAAATGTAGGTAAAACACTTGGCCGCACCAACACGCTGGCCTAAAAATAAAATTTAGAATTATGTATATTTAAAGTGTTTTGTTTTTTATTTAAATTAATCTTTGGTTGATACGTGATTCTCGTCGCGTGCTTTATACCTATACAACATAGTATATTATACTTATACGACGAGTAAGATCAAGTTCTATGTATAATGTATGTACTATGTACATATATATTCAGCCTTTATTTATTGTCCCACTGCTGGGCACAGGTTTCCTTTCGATACAAGAGGGACCCACCATGCTGGCCAAGTGCTGGTTGGCGGACATAATCTCTTTCTAAAAATTTGGTAGATTCTCACAGACATTCAACGTAGGGCGATTCGAGTTATCGACGATCAAGCTCTCTCCGATCGGCTTGATCCTTTAGCTCTGCGTAGAGATGTTGGATCACTCTGCATCTTCTACCGCATCTATCACGGGGAGTGTTCCGAGGAATTGTTCGGACTGATCCCGGCTGCTGAATTTCACCATCGGACATCGCGCCAAAATAGTAAATTCCATCCACACCACCTCGATGTCCAGCGTTCCACAACAGTGCGATTTTTAAGGCACTTTCTGCCCCGCACAACCACTCTGTGGAACCAGCTATCGCCGGCGGTCTTTCCGAACCGCTACGACCTGGCCACCTTCAAGAAGAGAGCGTATTCCTTTCTTAAAGGCCGGCAACGCATCTGCAAGCCCTGCGGTGTTGCAGATGTCCATGGGCGGCGGTGATCACTTTCCATCAGGTGAGCCTCCTGCCCGTTTGCCCCCTTAGTCCCATAAAAAAAAAAGACATGCAGCTTTTCTCACGATGTTTTTCTATACGTAAGGAAAGTGTTTAGATTTGAAATGATTCGCACATTAGAATCAGAAATGTGAGACTGGGATCGAACCAACTTCAAGATTTTTGAAGCGAGCGCGTTACCACTGGGCCATCACTGCACGCTTGCGGCTGATTACATTGTATTTTTCTTACTCCTTTACGTTGAAATGAACACAGATATAATATGATTTGGGGTAAATCGAAAACAAATGCTAGATTTAGGCATCTATAATAATAGACCTATCTGAGCCACGCAAGTGTAAGTCCCTAGTCAAAATGTAAAATTAAAAATATTTTATTCAGCATTTAATTATTACAATTTTTTACTGAACGTCATGAGTCTACTACCAGTTCGGAAAGAAGAAGCCTCAGACCTGAGAAGAACTGGCGAAAGAAACTCATTATGAATATAACAACCTATTTATATGGTAGACACACGATCCCTTGACAACTTACGACACAGTGAGTACATAAACAATTTTGCAACGACAACATTATTTGCATGTAAATGGTTAACTTTCTATAGCCTGACAAACCTTAGTAAAATCGTATTACGAAAATCTATACATAATAAAAATGTAATTAAGCCGAATCTGTACGTTAAATATTTTTTGGAAAATCTTATTGAAATAGACATTATTATCGATACAGAGGCCGATTCTATTGTTTTTAGAATTTTTGTCTGTCTGTCTGTCTGTTACCGCATCACGGAAAAACCACTGGACGCATTTTGATATAATTTGGTATGATGATAGCTGGTTATCTGGGTCAACATATGGGATACTTTTTACCGCGGGAAAATATCTCATTTCTGAGAAAAAATACAAAAACTGCATTGTAAAGGTATACTAATATGGAAAACTTAAGAATTTAGTTTTTAGTAATCTGAACGCGGGCGGAGCCGCGGGCTTAGCTAGTTATTTATATAAAATTCAAAGGTCGATTTCATAATGAAAGCCTTTGCCATTACCTTTGCAATATAAAAAAGACCGGAGCGGTGTTTTTACATTATTTGATTCAATTAGATTCATTCCAATAAAAAAATGGCGTTCTAAATGTTTGACTTCTATAATTGTATCTTAAGAAATAGACGTATTTATACTGTCCAGTTCTACTGCCCCCGTTTCAAGGGAAAGTTCAACAATCTTGTTAATGATACTCAGATTGAACAATGTACGTACATCTTTACTTCCAGTCTGAATTCAACTTTCTAGCGGTATAGCTTACAATATAAAGATATTCCTAAAAAGGAAATAAGAATTTTATTAGTAACTTTTATGACACACCAATCTTTATAAATAAAAATGGATCACCGAAATGTATGTACGCGCATAACTTCGAATCGATTGCACCAAATTGAATAATTCTTTTTTTTTTTGTTTGTTATTGTCAGAAAGTTTTGTATAGAAGAAAATTATAAGAATTTTTTTACTAAAATAAGTTTTTTTTTAATCTCACGATATGAAAGGTGAGTGAACGAAATAGTTTTTATCCCGGAAATCATCCCTTATGGGAGTGAGAATGGGGATGAAAGTTTGTATGGGGAAGCAAGTTAGGGACGAACCCGAGCGAAGCGAGGATGAGTCGCTAGTTATGTAACATATTTTTAAATACTTAATCAGAATAGTAGGTATTATTTCTAACTATCACACAGTTGTGTGATATATTAGTTTTCTCATTGTCAACTATATCTTACTAAATTATTACTTCCAAAAACAAGTTGTCGTCAAATAAATATATTTATATCATTTGTAATAATCATTTAGTCTCTCCCGTGACCATTATTGCTGTAAACTAGCATTAAAAACGTCGAGAACCAAAAATCACGAAAAAATACAAAAAGATATTTTTATTTATTAAAAAAAAAAACATTTCGATTTTAGTATTTATATAATAAAAACTAACAAACAGTGGTCGAATTTCAATCATAATCACTATCCAAAGTGGAAAAAAAAAGCTTTGTGTTTTTTTTATTGATAACATTACAGCTCGTCAAAAGCTACTAAACAATAAAAAAATATAAATCGATTGGCACACAGAAGAGAAAAGGTACTGAACTGCTTTATCTTCACCTAGAGATATGATATGTACTGACACAAAGAAGAAATATCTTTATTTACTTTATAAATATATAAACGTCCACAATTGAAAATATGTGTGTGTGTGTATATATATATATATATATATATATATATATATATATATTATATATATATATATATATATATATATATATATATATATATATATATATATATATAATATATATATAAAAAATGTGTATATATATATATATATATATAATATATATATAAAAAATATGTGTATATATATATATATATATATATATATATATATATATATATATATATATATACGAGGGTGCGTTTTTAAGTTCGCGGAATGAGAGGGTTGGAGGGGGGTGATTAGGCTCATTACGATCGTAACGTGTTTAGTGACTCATAATTAGTATAAATACGAGATTTCATTGTTATTAGACTATTAGTCTTTGAGCTATTGCCAACCAAACAACATAATCAGGAATGAAAAGTGAAATATGGAAAAAATCGAATATCGTGCCGTTATAAAGTTCCTTACCAAGCAAGGAAAATCAGTTGGGACCATAATGGATGAGATGTCATCGGTTTACGGTGACTCTTGTCCAGGAAAAACCATAGTGTACAAGTGGCACAGTTTGTTTAAAAAAGGAAGGGAATCCCTTGAAGACGACCCGAGGCCGGGCAGGAGCATCGAGGTGACCACGCCAGAACTTATTCAAAAAGTCGAAAAACTTGTACTCGACGATGCTCGACTAAAGAAGAAACAACTCCCAGAAATGGTTGGAGTATCCGATACAACCATTTTTAAAATCCTGAACAATCATCTTGGCATGACTAAGGTCAGCGCAAGACGGGTATCGAAAATGCTCACGCTGCCGCAAAAACAACAACGCGTAGAGTTTTCACGTGCATTTTTGGACCTCTGCAATGTAAACAAGGTTGGTGTATTGAGTCGAATTGTTACTGGAGACGAAACTTGGGTTCATCATTATGAACCTGAGTCGAACCAAGACTCTATGCAATGGCATAAAAAGGGCACAGCACCCCCCAAGAAGTTTAAGGTGTCACAGTCAGCTGGGAAATTCATGGCAACGGTCTTTTGGGACTCAGAAGGAATATTATTGATCGATTATAAAGATAAAGGTGTTTCTATAACCGGAGAATACTACGCTTCAATATTAGAGCGAATAAAAAAAGCCATTAAACAGAAAAGACGGGGAAAATTGACGAAAGGTGTGCTGCTTTTGCACGACAATGCGCCCGTCCACAAGAGCCGCGTTGCGTTGGCTGTCCTGCTTAAAGTGGGCTTCGATATTTTGAACCACCCACCCTACAGCCCAGACCTGGCCCCGAGTGATTATTACCTCTTTCCAAAAATGAAAAAAGAGCTGCGGGGTAAAAAATTTACCACCGATGATGAAGTTAAGGAGGCAATTTCAGCGTATTTTGAGGACAAAGACAAAACATTTTTTTATGAGGGTATAAATAAATTAATTGAAAGATCTGAAAAATGTGTCCGTCTTGCAGGTGAATATATTGAAAAGGAAAAATAATTTGGTTTTTGTATTTCAACCCCTTACCCTTCATTCCGCGAACATAAAAACGCTCCCTCGTATATATATTTATATATATATATATATATATATATATATATATATATATATATATATATATATATATATATATATATATATATATATATATATATATATATACTAGCGACTCACCCTCGCTCCGCCCGGGTTCGTCCCTAGTGAAAATGTAGGTTTGTATGTATTTTTTAATGCCGAATCATAACATTTTTTTTTTGAGTGGACCACCCTTATTATTTAGTGGTATGGAAAATAGATAGTAGCCGATTCTTAGACCTACTGAATACGCATATAAAATTTGGTAAAAATTGGTAAAGCCGTTTCAGAGGAGTACGGAAATTTTATATTATATATATATATATATATATATATATATATATATATATATATATATATATATATGCACGTGCAGTCAGCTCTATGATTTGCTTGGTCAATACAAAATAATCAAAATAAAATTCAAAAGTAACACATTAGAAACAATAAAATTAACTGCCCATTTAATTACCTAAGTATTTAGATATTTCGTAAATGACCAAGTAAAAGTTTTTATTTAAATAAATAATATAAATCAAGCCATAATTGCTAATTAGACGCAATCTTTTTAGTCTTATTTGATACATTGAGAAAGTAAGCTAGTTTAATTATAGGTAGAAACCATAAAATTTACTTTATAATCATAACGTATAATGTACGCGTTGAAACAAGCAACATTGCACTTTTTGCAGGTGTCATTAGATTGTAAGAAAATGGAAAGTCTGTAGTAGTTGCGTATCCTTGTCTTCTGATGACTGTTGCTTAACTTCAAGGCGTACAATTTTAAAAGCATACGACATCTTCAGTAATGGATGGTGCTTTTATTTTTAGGTGTATGAATAATAACTTTATTATACCACGATGTCTACTTCACAATAACACCAACTTACTAACAGTTGAATAATTTGTTTTGACAGCTAACAAATGAAACTTACATTGAGGAAAAATTAAACTATCAAAACATATCATTCGATCTAAATCTATCCTCTATACATATAATAAAATCCTAACTGAGTCGAATCTGTACATTAAATATTCTTTGGACAATCTTATTGAAATAGTCATTATTATCGATACAGACCTAATCTATAGTTTTTAGAATTTTGGTCTGTCTGTTGGGAACGCATCACGAGAAAACGACTAGACAGTTTTTGATGAAATTTAGTATGATAATAATCTTATCTTTATTTTATTATTATAGTATGAAAATATCTCATCTCTGAGAAATCTATACTAACTGTTAAATGTCATAAAATAATACATACATATTTTAATATCTGTTTATACAATGTATCAAATCGTGGACCTCGATACAAGTATAAACATAATAATATGTAATTAATTCTGTTATCTTTAATTAGGCTCGAGCATTGCGTCAATTCTTTATATTCAAAACAATACGAATATCACAGCAACTTAGTATTCAGAGCCATGCGGGACATTGTCAACTATTCAAAGCGAGTGTTTCTAAGATAGAGTACCTACGTTGTTGTGATAGAGCTGGCTTATTTTATGTTTATTGATCGCAAATGCTGTCGTTTTATAGGTTTAAAGTAAGTAAATTAAGTAAACAATTTATAAATCTATACATATAATAAAATTGTAACTCAGCCGAATCTGTACATTAGATATTTTTTCGACAATCTTATTGAAATAGACATTATTATCGATACAGAGGCCGAATCTATAGTTTTTAGAATTTTTGTCTGTCTGCCTGTCTGTCTGTCTGTTACCGCATCACAGAAAAACTACTGGGGGGATTTTGATGAAATTTAGTATGGTGATAGCTGGTTATCCGGGTCAACATATAGGATAGTTTTTACCGCGGGAAAATGTCTCATTTCTGAGAAAAAATACAAAAACTAAAATGTAAGAGTATACTAATATGTAAAACCTAAGAATTTGGTTTTTGGTCATCTGAACGCGGTCGGAGCCGCGGGCAATGCTAGTAATACATAAATTGCTTTATGTTGCAACACACTAAATGCAACATGAATTAGCGCTAAGAAGAAATATTTACAATGTAAGTAGTGAGTGGCAACAATTATAGTGTCATTAACTACGTAAGATTATTGAAATATTATCTACTAGCAGAACCCGCGGCTTCGCTCGCGCTAAGACAACAAAAAAAACTTTAAAAAGGTAGGTTTCATACAAACTTTCATCCCCTATTTTATCCCCTTATGGGATGAATTTCGAAAAATGCTTAAACACTTACTTAATTGTATTGAAGAACATTAATACCAAGTTTTGAGTAATTCTGATCATAATTTTTTTTGGGTTGTATTATAACGTGTTTTTACGTGAGAATGAGATAATCTCACGTGGTAAAAAGTAGCCTATGTCACTCTCCAGCCCTCCAACTATCTCCACAGAGTCCACACAAAAAAATCACTCCAATGCGTCATTCCGTTTCGACGTGAAAAAAGGACAGACAAACAAACACACTTTCACATTTATAATACTAATTATGGATATGGATTCTAAACATATGATAAAAGTGTAACTGACCGCTGTCTGTACATAAAATAATAATAATAATAAATAGTATTTATTGCCATAAAAAACAGTAACAAATGTAAGCAGAATCAGTAAGGCTTAAATTAACTTATGGCAAAGGGTAATAACTCAGCTAATGCTGCTAAGACCGAAATCTCAAGCAGCGCTGATTTTCAGTTACACCCAGCTCCCTAGGGTGTTGAGCGGGAGCAATGCAAGAGGACTATTCCTCCAGTTAACCTCTACAAGATTAAAAAAAAAAGTAATGAAAACAAAAATAAAACTTAAAAAATAAAGGTAAGTGCGCGCGTGTGTGTTTGTGTGTGTATGTGTGCGTGTATGTGCGCGCGTGCGTGTGTGCGCGTGTGTGTGTGTGTGAGTGTGCGTGTGAACGAATGTATGTGTATATTAATGTATGTACGTGCGTGCTTGTATGTGCGAGTAAATAAGAGTACAATAGGATGAATGTATAATGGCTTATTAAAGCAAGTATAATGATTATTATTATAAATAATGTTTTAGGCTCATTTCTACTGTATAGGAGTAATTCAAGTTTTCTGCAGCAAGTTGCCTTTTTAATAAGGCTTTTTTGTATAGTTTCCTAAAGCTACTTGCACTAACTTTAAGCCGTAATGGTGGGGGAAGATCATTTCATATTCTTGTTGCAGCAAACTTAAAGCAACCTCGAAAGCATGAAGTAGCGTGAGAGGGTATTTTAGTAGATTATCTCTGCAAGAGCGAAGACTTCTAACTCCATCTTTTATCCAGGTGAGTTTTTCAAACAAATGTTCTGGTCTTTTATTCCACAACACTCTTTGAACTAAACAAACGTATTGCAGTTGCATCCTTGCCCTCATGTTTAGGATTCCTTTTCGGTTTAGGTATGGGGTTCTATGTTCCCTTCTGGGTATGTCGTAGCAAAATCTCATACATGCATTTTGCACACGTTGGATAGCTCTATGTGTGTATGAGGTTATTCTAGGGCTGAAGACAGAACTGCAGTATTTAAAATTAGAAAGCACAAGTGAATCTACGAGCATCAGACGTAAATTTTCTTTTATGTATGGCCTGATTTTGTACAAAGTTTTGAGTTTAAAAAACGCATTGCTGATTTTTATATTAATGTGTTCCGTGTATTTTTGATGGCAATCTATAGTTAGACCAAGATTTCGAGCAGCATTTGCCTGTTCGATAACAGTACCGTTAAGTTTTATTTTATCGTTACATTTCGTAACCCAATCAATTTGGCGCTTCGTGCCTACAACTAACATTTGTGACTTAGATGGATTTAATGCTAGAGAGTTTTTGGTTGACCAGTTAAATATGCGCTCCAGATCCTTATTTATGTCTTGTATGGCTGATTTAGTGTTTTCACCTTTAAATGAGTAGTATAATTGAGTGTCATCGGCGTACAAGTGATATTTACAGGAATGTATACAGTCAGGTAGGTCTGCAGTAAATAGCGTAAAAAGTATCGGGCTCAATAAGGATCAATATTCACTGATGTATTGTAATTGTGTTGTATTGTGTTGTAAGCTTCACTTAACGTTTAATATTTGTTTTATTTTAATCGGTTTATAAATAAAAAAAATGTGTCAATTTAAAGAATCATTTAGGGACGAACCCGAACGAGACGATGGTAAGTTGCTAGTATTTAATATAGATCCTCTTAAATTAAATATAATACCTTTATGAATGTAGAGCGTATAATTTTTAGTCATATTTTTGCCACATGTATTTTTTATATATAAAATACCAGCAGAACCCACGGATTCACACGCGCTAAAACTACAAAAAAACTCTAAAATGGGAGGTTTTATACAAACTTTCATCCGCTAATTTACTTTCATATTTGGACCCAGTTATGCAAAAAACAGCCATGTGCGTAAAAGTACCAACAGAGTTATAAGCATTTTATTATAACAAATAAAATAATTATAAAAAATAAACAATACTTATATAAATATTGTTCAATTTTAAAATAACCACAAAACAAAACATAACCCAAGTGCAACTATCGACAGAAAAATGCTTATAACTCTGTTGGTACTTTTACGCACATGGCTGTTTTTTGCATAACTGGGTCCATTTATAATATTAGTAAGTGTGGATGATGGGTGATAGGACGGTTCTTATTCTAATGAATTAATTTTGGTTGTTCAATCGGCGTTTGCACCTCCTAGGCTCTTGCTTATTACACACTGACACAGTCACTCTCACTTCTAGCGTACTTACTAAATGTTGTAAGTAGTACTAAATCTTTTCTATGTCTGTAGTATTTCATAAGATTGTTGCATTTTGTAAGTTGCAGTTACGAAGACTTTGGCCAAGTTTCATCTTCTTATTAGTATAGCCTTTTTTTTTTTTGTTGACGCTGGGGAAACCCATCATGGGGACCCTACCGGCCGTCAATGGGTAGGGTACTGTGAGACTCCTACTCACTAAAACCCACAGCGGAACCCGTCGCCGCAGTGCAATGGGGTGTGCAGGATCGCTTGCGCATTCACTACAACACCCCTGCGGACAGCCCGTACCCCGCGGGCCTGCCTCGCCTAAACCGGGATGCCCTCGATTCACAGAGCATCCCGACCGCCCCGATGACGTGCAGGGGAGTCAACGAGAGACCCCCCCGCAGTAGCTCCTCTAGGGTGGCGGGAGAAGATGCGCATACCGGCGCCTCCTCTCCCCCAGCCGACGGCGACGAAGAGGGTCTGCTAAGGCGTTAGCCTCGCGTTCCCTCTCCGCCGTCTCCTTCAGTGAGATGACGGCCTCGCTGAAGGAGACCATCGCCGACCAGGACCTCTCGTCGCGTAGCATGGCCCCCACCACGCTTCGCAACGACAGGTCTCCACCCACTACCGCCATCAGGGCATGGCGCTGGGGAGCCCAAGCGGTTATTAGTATAGCCTTGGCTTGAAGGTTTTTTTGATTAATTTTCAATATTAGGTAATATTATTTTTACCAACATAACGAATTGTTATAAATTAACGGCTTCGCTCGCATATTTTAATATAATATTTTACTTTCACTCGTATCCATTGCCCGTTAGTGAAATCGGTTCCGTTAAATCGGGTAAATCTTCTAATCTTTTCTACATTAGTGATTAGGCTCGCTTCGCTCGGATGCGCTCCTCTGAGCCTAATGCTATCTCTTCAGTCTCGTCAGAAGTTAGGCGTTTTAAACTAATTTAACAAACACACATACAAATTTTATTTTTTACTCGGGTGCGTCCGTAGGTACGTTTTAATTTTTTAATTTCCAATTCTTTTTCTGAAATAAAAGTAGCTTAAGTTACTCCTTATAACATCAGCTATCTGACAGTGAAAGACCCGTCAGAATCAGTCCCGTTGTTTCTGAAATTAGCCGGAACAAACAGACAGACTGACGGACAGACAAAATTTTAAAAAAATGTGTTTTTATTATTATGTACACCTACCGTATAATTATTAAATATATAATTTTGACATAACAAACAGACACTTCAATTTATATTTATTTGTATATAATAGTCTCACACACACTCTCTCTCTCACAATCAATAAAACTCGATAATTAATTGATTGGCCGTGGAATTAGTACCGTGGAATTTACCATTAACTTTATTTATAAGCATAGTATACTATACATATAGGTACTTATGCCTATATCATATTATCGATATTTCATATTTCGAAAAAATATGACAATATTCTATCATTATCTATAAAGATAAAAGAAAAAGTGTCTGTTTGTAATGTAAAAATAACAGATTTTTACGAAATTATATACGGTACCAATAAGAAAAAAAAATATAAATGTTGTCTGTCTGTTTTTTCCGGCTTAAATCCGAAACGGTTGGACCGATTTTGGCAGAATTTTCACTGGCAGATAGCCGATGTTATAAAGAGTAACATAGGCTACTTTTATTTTAGAAAAAGAATCAGGGTTCAGCGCAAAAACTAAAAACCCATGAAAATGTGAACAAATCAACGTTTCTAATAAAGTGATATTTATTTAGTCTTTACCACATTAATCTCTGTTTCTATTTGATTTTATATTTTCGTTTTGGATACTTTATTAAAACACAACTTTCTTATCATAGACTCACGGTGTAGCGTTGTAAATAAACCGGTCGTAAACTAGTTGACAGTGCGGCGCCGGTCTGTATTCGTTGTAATATTTTTTTAATAGATTTTCAATCTTGGTGCTTACTATTAAATAAAAAAAATAAAAATAGTTTTTATTTCTTAATCATCTTTACAATTTTATGTTCGAGTCTTCCCAGTAAGTAATCCGAGGATACTTGTGTTGGGAATGGCCCGCTTCTTCCCATATTATGCATACTCTATGATTAAGTGGGTGAAACTGTTTTTTTAAAACTATATAATACTAATATAGTATATTGGATAGTTACAAGATTAGAGTGATTTAATGCAAAGAAAAATATACAAAATTACAATATTAACAACTGAAGGTTGTTATTGCCTGTAGAATTTGAAATTTGAACTATTACTCCATTGGACTGATTTCTTTTTTGTGGTGCTATCATGGTGCTACACTATACGTCGAATCGACCAATTCACAAAATTTAAAATATTTGTGTCAACCAAATGTTTATCAATTTTTATCAAAACTAATAATAAGTATTTAATTAATATATTTTATACATTAATAAAAATTATATATGCCATAGTTTATAAGTATGTGTGTTTGTTACTTCTGTACACTGTGTAAGATTTTAAGATTTAGAGCTAAATGAACACTTTTTATCGAGGTTCGCGTGCGAAACCGCGTACCAAATCTAGATCAATTAATCAATTAAAATATCTAATCATAAGAAAGGTCGAAGTGTCCTTCTGTTGAATATCAAACTATGGAATAGATAAAACTTTTCGATTTGGCCCTCATTAGTATCTCGATTGTTCGCTGGCCTTGATTTATTCTCGTTTGGAATATGTATAATATATATTTATTTATTATATATATTTCAAGTTATATACAAGTGTGTCAACTGGTATCCATAACACAAGCCTCGTAGCTTACCATGGAACTAGATGGTGCTGTGTGTGCTGATGTCCCAATTTATTTATACACTCGTAATTTCATATAATCTAATAAACAAGATAACAACATTTTTGATTTCGAAATCATTTATTAATCGCTATTTGATAATAGTTATGAACACGATAAATGAAATATAAATGATAAATGGGTATGATAAACGAAGAAAAACATAAATTAGGAAGTAAAAGCGCCAATTGATTTAATAATGTATTATTTTATTATTTTATAAATTTTCGCGTTCTATAATTATATAAGAGTCAAAATGGTATAATAGCCATAAGTAAGTGGTTACGGGCACACAGTATGCCCGTGACCACGGCTAGTGCAAAACAATCGAAAAGTAAGGTGTAACGCGCGCGCTCAAGTGCCGTAGTGTAATTATTATATAATATATTATTTTATTATACACTAGCGACTTACCCTCGCTTCGCTCGGGTTCGTCCCTAGCTTGCTTCCCCATACAAACTTTCATCACCATTTTCACCCCCTTAAGAGATGATTTCCGGGATAAAAAGTATCCTATGTCCTTCTCAGGGTCTCAAACTATCTTCTTACCAAATTTCATCTAAATTGGTACAGTAGATCTAGAGATTACCCCTACAACGTCGCAAACTCACAAACTTTACCTCTTTAGAATTTTAGTATAGATTAGCTATCTTCCCTAAATGCCTTCGAATTTATAAGAATTTTATTAGAATTATTTACGGAAGTTCTTAGAATGGACAATTTTTTTAATAATAATAATAAATAGTATTTATTGCCATAAAAAACAGTAAATTTTTATTAAAATTTTATTCATTAAAATTTTTCTGACTTACTCGTAATTTACAATAATCATCATACCGGTAGTTTATTTGTATTATGTTATAATATAATATGTTCGTAATCCTATACCTAATTATAGCCTGTACCTAACCGTCCTAAATAATCCTTTTTTAACCGATTTCCAAAAAATAGGTTCTATGTCTGTCTGTAGGTATGTATCTTTTTTTTATTGGTAAATATCGTATAAAAAATCGTAGTCTTTGAGATTAGCCTGATAATAAACAGAGACAGTACGTTTACTAACATATTAAACATCTTAAATATTTGTTTGCATAACGACGAAACTGAATAATTAATTCATTATACGAGTATCCGTCAGCCATTGCTATTATTATTTAAGGTTCCCTAACTATTTTTTACCTATTTTAATTATTAGGTATATCTTTGACATTTTAGTATTTTGTAACATTCTCATATTTTTATTTGTTTAATAAACTTTTATCATACTATTTTATTTAAAGTGGGAAAGTTTGTATGTATGTTTGTTCGTTGCTCCTTCACCCTGAAAAGGCTGGACCGATTTGGATTAAATTTAGTACACAGATGCAACATACATACAACTATAGTGTTAAATTCGCTCGAATGCCGCTTATAAAGGTACAGGCAAGTAGCAGTCTCAGTTATATACGTAGAATAATTCTTCAAATCAATATCTACCATCGCCTAAACTGAGACAATTTCTCTTTCATAACTAATTAAACTTATCAAATGTGTTGACCAACATTGCCATGCTAACAACAACTATTGCTATTGGAGATCAAAATAAGGAAGCGGTAAGGTAACGATGAACGATGACTTGAGAAGCAAAATCACGGTTTCTGGGGGCACAGTAGTGCTCCAGCCAAGACGAGTCAAGTGAAGCGTAAGGGCACTACCTACGTTTTCTCGAAACGCTTCGTCATTTTTTTGAACCCTCATGACTTGGGTTTTGCTTATACTAGATAAACAAAATTCTTAGGATATAATGTCAATAGTAGAATTATTAAACATATAGTTTCAATTGCATAGCTCTTATACTTTAGATTTTATTGATATCTAAAAAGCTCCGAAGCTGACTCACTGATGATCATAAAAATTCTTAGCGTACTTTCTGAAGTCCTAGAAAGCTGAAATTTGGTATCTAAGCTAGTATTAGTACATAAACAATAAAAAACTCTAAAACTTGGAAATTTTAATGATAGAGGTCTGAAAATGGATATAGGGACTCTTTGTCTATACTAATATTATAAAGAAGAAAAGTTTGTGAGATTGTGAGTTTGTGACATTGTAGAGGGTAATCTCTGGATCTACTGAACCGATTTAGATGAAATTTGGTGCGAAGATTTTGAGACTCTGGAAAGGACATAGGATACTTTTTATACCGGAAATCATCCCATAAGGGGTGAAAATGGAGATGAAAGTTTGTCTGGGGAATCAAGCTAGGAACGAACCCAAGCGAAGCGAGGGTGATTCGTTAGTTCTAAATAATAAAGTACATATTTCAGGATTTTTCGTAAATTACCCCCCACCCTTCAAATTGGGGGATAGAATGCCTAATGTGAACCGGTTTGATTGATGATGAAGCAAATACAGCGCGAACCCCTCCCCGTCCAAGCGGAGTAGCTAAAGAAATTCACGCTCAAAAAAGAAAGAAAAAATGAACAAATTAAAAATAACATTGTAATAAACAACTTACAAAAAGAAGTGAAATGACTATTTTGACTAAGGTGCAGAGTTTGTAAAGTTAGGGCTTGTAGAGTTAGGGCGTTTATAGTTAAAAGCTTGGTTCTACATGAGATCTAATATCTTTCTGACAGTGCGAACCATATGGTCTCGTCTTGATAACATTTTACATGAAAATGTTTTTGGTGGGATAAAACGTTACGTATAATATGTATATTAGGTTACTGTGATATTTTGTTTAAAAGAACCAATTTTTTCACTGACAGTTATGTCCATGACGAAATGAGCGTATCTGCGGGTTCTGCTAGTTAATCTATAATTAGAGGGTTATGACAGGCTAAGACATTATTAAATACTAGCCGCACACCTTCGTTTTGCTCGGGTTCACCTTTAGGAAAACAAAAACAAACCTATCCCACGGGAACCGTACGTTTTTCCGGGATAAAAAGTAGACTATAATCTATCTCTGTGCCAAATTTCATCCAGATCCGTTTAGCCGTTTCGTGTATCCGTTTAGCGTTATCCGTTATGGCGTGAAAGAGTAACAAACATCCTTTACATACTCACAAACTGTCACATTTATAATATTAATAAATAAATAAATTAAATATGTAATACGTATATCGATCAAAAGTTAAATAGAAAAAAAATGATTACAGATCGGTCTCTACTTTATTTACGAGCTATTACTTTAAATATAAATTATTCACTATATCAAGCGAAATTGAGCCAAATAATACTAAAAATACAAATTATTTGGTACTAAAATATTGATTTACATATAAAAAATGTTTTCGAGATTAAATTTTATTACATAATTGCTATTAATTACTTATTTTAAAATAGTTCTCTAGTTGTACGTACATATATATTATTAGATTATTCATTATCTCTACAAAGTAAAAATTAAATATCAGTGTCAATGATAATATAAAAAAAGTACACATTCTAAAATATTCATGACAAGTATTAAATTCTTGCAATATGCACTTTATACCTACTGATTATAAAATTTATCAATAAACTTCTATGTAAATGCTAATAATAATTTGACCCCAAATCCCAATTTTTGCTCTAAGATTATCAATACGTGTTTAATTTTCAGCATGCAAGTATATTTATGATAATTTTTTTAAGGAATATAATTTAATATTTTTGTGTTTTTGTTGAGCTATATACAAGGCTGAAAATAATTACAAACGCATAAATGTATTAGTAATAACAGATGAATAGTTTTTTAACTGGTTTATCTCGTTAATATTTTTTTTTATTTTTCACTCTCATTGAATACGAACCTATTTTTGTTTTGTTTTGTTTCTACAACATGCTTAAATGTATGTAATAATATGTGCTTCGATAGTGACAATGCATTTTAGAAAAAATGAGCATATAAATTAGATGTAATATGACATTATTAAGTGCCATTACAGCAACATGGTCATAAAATAATTCTTTGTATTTTTAATAATTCATAGCATTTTCCGTTCCAGTTGTCACGATTTTTTTGTTTGTAGATATTGAATTAGTTAAAACTATACCTTCATCAAAGCAAATCGTTGATCATCATCGATCCCAACAACAGCATTAGATACGGGAGCCATTTCACTCAAAAATTAAAAAAAAAAATCAGCACAAGTCACTATTTACGAACAGACGTGTAGACCGCGCGCGCTCTACTACGCTAATGTTTGACAGTTCTGACTAGGCATGGAAATGATTGCTACTTTTAAATCATTATCATATGATAAAATTACGTATATTTTTCACGTGATTTCACCTGCTACTTTTCACAGGCAATGATTTTTCATTTCGACGGTCTGGTGTCACACTTTATATTATTTGCTATTAAAATGAAGTATGAAATGTCACCAATGTTATTTATACCTAATTATAACGAAAACAGAAAACTTAACTAAATTGTTATATTTACACTAACTAGTAACTACTATGTATATTTATTTAAATATAATTACAACGAAAACGCAAAGCTTAAGTAAATTGGTATATTAAATATTTACACTATAAAAAAAAATAACTATTACAATGTATGTATTAATGTAGTATCGCAATTCACATTTCACATCTATCTAATGATAAATCATTTAGCGCGACAAGTAAAGTAATATCATTACTGTCAACTATTGTTACTTTCACATTTCATTTCATTTCGTGATTCGTGATAAATTGTGACCTGCTACAAATTCAAATTAATAAGGAAATCGAAACTTTATGTTTTAGGACTTAAGGTTTATTTTAAAAGGTCACGAAGTCGTATTTCACGGTATAATATTGTTTACAAGTAATAACGCATCAGCAACATATATTTTTCTCTTTCTAACTCGCCCACATC
The DNA here is from genome assembly GCA_951806755.1 of Brenthis hecate. Lineage (NCBI taxonomy): Eukaryota > Metazoa > Arthropoda > Insecta > Lepidoptera > Nymphalidae > Brenthis > Brenthis hecate. Next base: position 3,101,608 of record OX638281.1, read on the forward strand.
CCCATTTCATGCCTGCTCGCTCGCTCTCTAAGTAGCAATAACGAGTGACGACGATTTAATTCTACGATGAAATCCGAATACGATGTGTGATTTCACCAAGCTGTGATTTGTAGCAGTCACTGTGAATTTAAGTAGCAGGTGTGACGTATAATAACGCATTTCATATGATTTTTCACTTGCTACTCGTGAAATGTTCCATGCCTAGTTCTGACTTCTGAGTTCAACAGTCGACTGCTTGGAAGTTGGAACTTGGAAGTCAACTGGTCTAACTAAATACGCTTGGTGAGAGGTATAAGTTATTGTCTCTATATTAAAAACAACAAAATTTTATACGAATTTGTAGGTTCATGTAATATACCACAACTTTGTATTAAAAATTGTACACCAGTCACCATGTATTCTATCCTAATAAACACGATGTTAATGATATACCAGATAGGGCGCTTGCGTTTTGCTCACGTCGCTTTTAGACATGCGCAAGTTTACGCCAAATTTTTCATTGTAAGTTATTTGGTATACTTATCTGGTCAATAGAATAAACCAATTGTTCAATAGGTGCCTGGGTTTAATACACATTCTCGTGCCTTATGCTAATGTCATAAACAGGGACCCATTTCGTTACCCTATAGGGGATTTAGAACATGGTTTATTCTCAGACCAAATAAAAAACTTTTTTATTTGGTCTGTGGGTTTATTGTAAAGTATTGAAACAAAAACCATAAAATCATTTCCTTCCTAGGGGCTAGGGTTAACCCTTTTATTAGGGTTACCAAATGACCACATATATAATGTTTTTATCAATAAAAAATGATACAATATTAGACTTTAAAGTTATTTAAAAAAAAATACATTAGAAGGAAGTAAATGGAACCTCCAAACGCGTCCACAGACATGTACTAAAATTTTAGACTAAGAGTACCTACTAATTCTGCTACAAAAAATAGATTCTGTCCATTGGTCAACACATAATTGATAAGGGTGTGATCCATTTGTCCATATTTTTCAAACGTTTGTATGTATAGTTGCCGAGAATTATGAAAGAAAATCTGAAAGTCTATTTTTCCTATACTATTTTTATATGAATACAAAGAAATATATATATATATATATACCAATATATATATATATATATATATATATATATATATATATATATATATATATATATAGCAGCCATTAATAATGTATATATTGTGCATGTATGTTAGTTAACATAAAATAATAAATAAAATATTTTTTAATTTAAAATGTTATTTATTCAACTTTTACAAAGAACATGGAACCAGAAAATGTTTATTGCTTTGCTCTTTCCTGTTATTATAAAAAAAACTGGTTTAAAGTTTAAATTTTAATAATATCTTTATCACAGCTAAAATTTAGTTCATCACTGTAAACACAACACCTCCTCTTTCTGGTTCCTCATCTATTACTTCTTTATCACTCTCCTCAAGATCTGACTTTTCACTATCGTCACTGTCAGCTGTTCTATAATTTCCAAATTTGCTAGTATCCTCGGGAAGTTCAGCCATTTTAAAACCTGATCGAGCAAACAATTTTTCTGCGGCATGTTTTGCTTCAACTTCCTTTAAGTGAATATTATATTCCTTTTGAAGTTCTAGAGATTCTTGTAAGTTTAATGTTTTGACCGGACCATGAACAATGGGTGGAGGAGTGGCTGCCGTTACCTCCCAGTGCTTATTTCTTTTCCTAAGTATTTCTTTTGCAGGATTATGCACATCTGAAATAGTAGTCTTATATGGCTTAAAATTACCAGTCAGTTTTGGTTTTATATTGACTTCAGTTTTTTCAACTAGTTTTTTAACATGGGCAAATTCACCTATGTTCATAAGATCTTCTGGAGTTATTAAAGGTTTTTCTGGCTGTAATACTTTGAGTTTTTTCTCTTGCACAGTGCTTTGACTTAATATATGCAAAACATCTTCTGGTTCACTGTCATCATCAGAATCTAAGTAAACATTTTCATTTCTTTTTATTTTGCCATCCCATTCAACATTTGCTATAGATTCTTTGTCAATGCTATGGAGTTTCATATCACTAAATAAACGGCATGTATATTCTTCTTCCTGCTTGGATTTAATTTCACTTTGTACTTTATCATAAAATGCACGAATTTTTTCGCCTTTATCTGCCAGTTTAGTTATGAAAGCTTTATTATTTAGTAGTTTTTGCTGACGATCTCGAAGATCTAATAGTTCTGGTAAAGTTTTTGCTGATAAATTTTCGATTTTACCGTCAATTTCAGTTTTTGGTGGTGGCGGTAATATACCTGGAATTTTCTTATTTATCTTTTTCATGACTTGCGTTACAGTCATAGTAATAAATAATATAATAAATATGGTTTAGCTTCTCCACTACGAAATTAGTTATAGATACAATTTCGTATAAGTACCTTTTTGTAAATTTTCATTTATTTGTGAAATCATATTCTTACTTGTGAAATCATCAACAAATCAAATAGTTCATGTCAAATTATCAAATGTCATATAAACTACGATTTTGACAAATGACAACAAGCCATACACTAGAAATATTTACATAGAGTATATTGCTACATATATAAAAATATTTATCATTAGACTAATTTTAATACCATCGAAAAAAAGGAGTTTCTTTTTCTTTCGTATTATTATAATATAATACTAACAGTATTATAACATAGTATTATATGACCTGTGATAATATGATAGAACATATAACTAAAAAGGAGGCAAAACTATTTTGTTTTACAAAAAAACAATTTCAAAAAAATGTGTCACATATCGTTCAATTCGAGGTTATTTCAATGCTTTTGACACGGTAATATATGCATTACATTACCGTGCTTTTGACAATACATATCGTACTAAGGTGTGTGCAGGAAAAAAAATAGCTAAAAAAATTTTTTCGAACAAATTTTTTCTTAACGCATTTTCACCTAACAAAGTTCGGAAGTCGATTTCAACATAAAATCGTCTATTGGGAACAACCTTTTTTTATAATTTGGTGAGCTGATAAGTTATTTATAAGATAATTTTGAAAATTTTACTCCATCAAACTCAAACCTAAAATTTTCACTTTTAACTCTTTTTTGGTAGGTAACATAAAATGAAGAACGTTTTGTAGTTGATTGTAACGTATGAAAGAGTGATTCATGACGATCACGTTGCAGAAAAAGAAACCAAATTTTTTTTACTATTAAACACGTTATGATTTTTTAATTTGCTCCGGTAGAAAATTCGCAAATACACATAAAAAAATCATAACTTCTAAACTACAAAAAAACACGGAACATACTATGGGGTATTTTCGGATACATCCAGATGTGAGAAATCTAAAAAAAAATTTATGACGTCACCTCTTGGACCATTCTCTTTATTAGAGTTTCTTTCGCCAGTTCTTCTCAGCTCTGAGGCTTTTTTTTTCGAAATGGTAGTAGACTCGTGAGTCATGACGTTCAGTAAAAAATTGCAATAGTTTCATGCTGAATAAAATATTTTGAATTTGAATTCAAACATTATGGAGGTAACCATCGAAAATAAAGGAAACTTTAAACTAAATTTTTCCAACCTTCAACGAAAATTATTTTGGTCAATATTTTTCGAGATATGAGAGATTTTCCTGGCCTTCCGCCAGGAAAATATCTCATATCTCGAAAAATAGTAATAGTTCCTAGTTTAGAATTTAGATACCTATTATATAGTTCTAACACTTCTTTGGATTACAAAACAAAGAGAATTTGTCTTTAAATTTTACTTTATTTCATGAACGAATTGTGGCTAATTTGTTCATGACTTTAATGATTAATCTCTGTCAGTGTCAAAGATTAGAAAAGAGTTTGACGTTTGCACTTTACATGTTACAACGACAAAACGACGTGATATATTTTATAATTTATTGTTTATATAGAAAACATATTAGCTTGCTTTAGTGTATACTACATAATAATCTATTGTGTTATTATAATATTTTGGTATTTAAAATTTTGGGCAATGCATTTTGGAAGAACTTGAAGCTGATACGAAATTTTGATCGATTACGTTCTATAGATTTTTCTCGATTCAAAGATACAGCTTAGTATTTTTTCATTTTAAAGACCATGGAAGACGGAACGGTAAGTAAACGACATCATTTACGTTTGTCCACAATATAAGAATAATTAGATTGCTTGATGATGATCATAAGTATTGATTATAAATTATATTGTAATGTTTTACAGATTCCTTTACACTTGGAACCTGTGCAGCAGAATGAGACTAGTGATAAAAGACTTTGGATTGGAAATCTGGACCTTAGAGTTAATGAGTATGTTATTTTATGTGTTAAATGTTCTAGATATTTTGTAGGTCGTATTTTAATAAGAACCTTGTATAAATCAAATTTCTATACAAAAAATCAGATAATTATTTATAACAAGAGTTTATTTCGCGAAGCCTTTATACTAATGTCTTATGTTTGAATATCTAATTAAACTATACCTTTTTTATTACCGGTATCAACTATTGAAAATGGTCCGTGTGTATGGCAATATTGAGAAGTTGGATATGCTTTTCCACCGCAGCGGGCCCAATGCTGGGCAGCCAAGAGGTTTTGCTTTCGTCACATATAAGCTGAAACAAGATGCTATAAATGCTATGAACTCATTAAATGGACAGCTTTTGGGATCAAAGAGGATTTGTGTCAAATTTGCTAAGAGTACTTCTGTAAGTATTTTATATTTAGCAAAAATAGATTATAGCCTAAAATGAATACAAATAGCTTAATAACGAATCTATGAATTATGAGTCTATTATTAAAAACTTGTAATCTGCCAAAAAATGTATACTTAATTTATTAAATATTGTATCTTTTAATTTGCCTTCTACATTGCCCTCACGGTATGTACATATGTATTTATTTATTAATCCTGAATATAAGGTATTTCCATTAAGAAATTTATACTCACAGTTTGCACAAGTAAAATTTACAAACTTATGTTGTTGAAAAGTATGTAAGATGGTAGCAAAAATCCTTACAAATATTGTAAATTGCTTTATGCATTATTAATTCTTTATTTCAAGGACGATCAGGATAAACCAAAACCTGAACTCGGTATAGCAGCATTAAGTGGAGTTAAGCCAGAACTGAAATTAAGCAAGAAAACCGCTATCCAGTCAATAGAGGCTAAATTGAAAATGATGGAGAATATGAAAGCAGGTGATGATTTTGTTATCAACAAGTTGGCAGCTCACGAGACCCCGATCATAGCTCAATATCAAACTAAACAACACATACATAATAAAACAATTAGTTCATTTAAAAGAAGGCATCCATATCACAAAAAGAGATAATTAAATTGTCTTGAACCTCACTCAAATAATATGCTTGTGAATTATCAATATTCCATTAGCTGCTGCCAGAAAAAATGGAGAAGTTTCATGATGTTAATATCATATTTAATGCAAGGGAATTAAAATATAGATCAAAACTAATAAATCAGTGATTTTTTTTAAATCCATCAATAAATGACTGAGATTTTTTTTTTAAATTTCAGTTGTTCAGGTTGTGTGACGTCACGAAATTATTCTTTAAGAGCAACTTTAAAGTTACTTCTTCATTTGTTGCGATATTTTAATAATTCTTTCATAGTTTTCTTTGTTTTACTTAAATTTTTATAATTAATATGCAAAAAAAAAAATTGGAAACTTCTCCATTCCATGCTATTTCAGTTTTCAGGCTATTTTAACTCTTTCTTTCAGATTTCATAACTTACATCCACACAGAAATATATGAACCCTGTATAAAAGTCATTTATATTTTTAAGTATTTAAAATATTAAGTTCCTTTATTTTTTTTTAAGGTGTAGTGAAAAGGATAGCTTATTTATTCTTTGATTGAAAAATAATATTGACTTATATTGTTTTTTTATATTCTTGTTGTGTGTGTAATTGTGTATGCGGAATTTTATTTGAATACAACAATTTAAAAAAAAACTATTTCCAAGGAATATCATACTTAATGGTGATAGTTTTTAATGTTAATGCATAACAAGCATTAGTTAGCGATTCTCGAATATTTTTCAATAATATGATGGAACTTTTTTTCGATCGAAGATTTCACATGCTTCTACATATATTAAATGTGAATTTCAATAATTAGTTTATAAGGTTTATTATTGTAGAAATAAAAATAGTTGACCGTCACGGGAAGGCAGATGTGAAACATCTATGTTAATATAAGAATTCATAATTAATACCTCCACGACCGCGGACACGCCGGCGTGTCAGTTAACTAAATAGATTCCGTAGAATTTTATTTAATTTCTTAGAAAATTACCTGGAGGTGTTATTAAAAAACTATAACGAATATAACGAAATAAAGAGAAATAAAAAAATATAACGCAGCTAAGAATAAAACACACAGAAGCAACAAATTGTATAGTATACGCGGTGGCGTAGAAGGGCCATGATGCCGTGACAGCGTCGTACCGTTTGCCGTCACGCTGTACGAGTCGGTTTTACTAACAAGACGCCCCATACGCCAATAGATGTTTCACATCAAAAAATTACTTTCAATTAGACATCGGATTGTAAGCAAAAATAATATTGATATTTTTGTCCTCTTCGTGGTCCATTGAAGAAATGAATGAATAAATATATCATTCATAGATATTTTTTATGAAAAAGCTTTGTGATATTTCAGTTTTTGTTATGCGATATATTTGTGAATAACATCACTGATAATAGTATTTTGAAGTAGAGTGCCATCTTAACGTTTACTTAGTGTATAAATCTGGCTTAGAATTTAAAAGCATCAATCAAAAAATTACTAGATACACAATCCCATGCAGAAGTTCTCTTGAAACTGTCACCAATTGTGTTTAGGTAATTATTCTAGTTGAAATAAATATACAACAATGAAAATTGAATCTTAAATGCAGTGCATATGGTTGTTATCACAAAAAAAATAAAAAAGTGCACTCAAATGTTCAATTGATCGCTCATTCAGTGAGGACATTTTTTGTCGCTGGTTGTGCATCTAGTACTTTTTGGATCGATGCTTAGCAGTAAATTAATTTTATAATTACCTATTTTAATATATTTAGCGGTAAAATACTCTCTATTTTCTGACACTTATTTTTTTATTTATAATACAGGGTGTTGTAATCTGATGTCTAAAAAAGATAATAATGTAGAATTATTATTAATGAAATTTGAGTATTTCCTATTAAAATGTGTTATAATTAATATATAGATTAAGTGAAGCTTTTTGATCTGTAATAGTTTATATTATTTTAAATTGATAGTCGGCCTGCAAATAAATTTTGAAAGGTAACTAACTTTTGAGGCAAGTATAAGTTTTGTAACTTAATTGGATACTTAAGAGTTAAGGCATCAATTAAAACTTAAGAGAAGAAAGAAACTTCTAATGAAAAAAAAAGATTTATTTTTACATTTTGAAATGAGATTTTATTTACTTGTGACAACCCTCACTCTTGTCACTTCCGAGATCTTTTCATAATTTAGTACTGGCCAAAAATTTGGTTTGTATCTGCTATTACTTTTGCATAGTCTGGCAACACTTTTAATTAAGAAATTTTAACTTTTATTTATGGAAATACTCAAATAATAAAGTGTAAGGCTTGTTCAAGTGAGATTTATTAACAGTATTCAATTAAATTATTATATATTAATCGTAATCTTTTTAAATAATAATGCTTAGAATTCTATAAAGCCCTTGGTGTTCATTAGACAAATTGGTGAGAAACCATATTTTGCCCTTTGTCTTAGTATTAGATGTGGAGGAGTAAATAAAATCATGTTTTTTTTTTTAATAAATAAATTTACTAAGAAATAACTTCTATTAGTATCATTTTCCTATGCTCTATTCACTGACTGGCATAAAAAAAAGCAAAATAAAATAAAAGTAAAAACTCTTCATACACTACCAAGTATTTTATGGTTCCACATGTAATTTGCACCAGATTACATGTTTTAGATAATAATTATTACATATTTGCAAATGGAATAAAAACTTGAGTATTTTTTTCTAATATTACATACTAATATTTTGTACAAAAAATCATTGTAATAACGTTAATGCAACTTGATAGTATATGAAGTTAAAAAATAGTCCATTTTAATGATAAAGTAAATGTAAGCCTTCTGTACTGGGGTTATATTTTTGAAAAGGATACTGAGGCAGATAAATCAAACAAAATATAGTACTATATACATAGTAAATATCACATGTGTTAAATGGAGGACTTTCACATTCCTCTAACAAAATCTACGTAATAATATGTATATTAAAGTTATTATCAAATAGCCATATATTTAAAAAAAGCTACTATGAGTTATTCATTTACACATTATCTAAGCATATCTCAGTGCTTATTTGCCCCGCTGACCAATTTATCAAAAGAGTTTTTATTTAATACAGAATTGTTGAATTTTAAATGTCAATTCTATTGGTATTAAATACATATTTTGTTGTAATAAACAAAATAATAATTGAGCAAATTTTATCTATATATCAGCAACTCACTTTCGCTTTGCTCTGGTTCATCCCTAGGTTGATTCCCCATTTTCACCTCCTTAAGAGATGATTTCCGGGATAAAAACTCCTATGTCCTTCCCAGGCTAGCAATCTATCTTCTTACCAAATTTCATCTAAATCGGTCCATTTGTTTCTGAGCTTATTCGGTACAAACAAAAAATCTTTCCTCTTTATAATATTAGTATAGATAAAGCGGTTGTTTTTAAAATACAACAAAAACTCTGCTGTAAAGTACAACAAGTATTAGTTGTTTGAACAAATAATTATTAAAGCGACAATATATCACTGGTGTAATAGAACAAAGAGTGAAATAAGTATCAATATCTATATAACATATAATAAATTTGTAACTAAGCCGAATCTGTACATTAAATTTTTTTTGGAAAATCTTATCGAAATAGACATTATTATCGATACAGAGACCGAATCTACAGTTTCTGTGACCGCATCACGGAAGAGCCACATGAAGGATTTTGATGGAATCTGGTATTATGATAGCTGGTTATCTGGGTCAACATATAGGATACTTTTTACTGCGGTTAAATATCTCATCTCTGAGAAATCTATACTAAACTGTAAAACGTAACTAGGGACGAACCCGAGCGGAGCGAGTTGAGAGAGTCGCTTGTTTTTTACTATACATTGCAAGTTTCATGAAAGCGAAAGTTATTTGTTCATTTTGTATATTTAAGTAATAATTCATTACTATAATGAAACATAACCACTTATAATCATAACTTATATATTCAATACAAGTCATTATAAAAATGTATGTAATATCTCACCTTATACTCTTTGCTCTAATTAATAATGCTTATATCAAAGTGAATATATGGCAGTACAGCGAACCAGCACTGCTCTTTGACTTTCTGCTCTTTTATGAGAGCAAACTAGGTAGCTATCTCACTCACTTGTAAGACAAATAATCAAACTTTATTAAAGTTTATTTTTTTTACCAAAACGAGGTAGAATCTAGATCAGCGGTTTCCAATTTTTTTTTATGCCACGTAACCCTAATTGATTTTTGTTTTCAAGGATCGCCATTTTGATAATAACTAAACTGATTATGTTATAGTTAAAATACTTTCTTGTTTGACTTGAAAGAACAAATCGTAACTGAAAGATATTAAAACATACTTACATATATATAATAATATTTATTGTACCAAAAATATAACCTATTTAATGTGATGAATAACATTTTTTAACATATTTATTTGTAATAGCACTAAAATTAGATTTCATGTCTGACAACGTTTTATTTCACTCTCGAACGGAACTCGGAACCCTTGTGACCCTTCCACGGAACCCACTGATCTAGATACTATCTAGATATTAATTGGCTAAAACATCCATAGCCAACATATATTCAATGACCATCTCTATGTACATTTTATACTACATTAATAAAATATACTTTCACTGGTTTTGAATCCCGGTGATATACAATTTGATAAAGAACTGGCTAGTTTCTGCGAAGGGCTCGGTATTAAGTAGTCATCATCTTCAATCTCCAATTTACGTTTTAGACTAGTGTATTGTGTTTCATCGTCGCCATCTTTGAACACATCCTTGTATTCCATACAGAGAGGCCAAATTATTTTCCCAGAACTGTAAAATAGAGGAGACTTAAAAATTTATTCCTAAAAAATAAAAATAAATCTGCGTAATAATAATTGGCAATATAAAATATGAATGAAGTAAAAGTGAATTAATTATTACATTGAATATATTATTATCCTTATGCTCCATAATTTATCAAGTATTCATTCATATTCTGAGCAATGCAATAATGCTTGCCTGTATTTTAATGTACATATGTTAAAATGTTTCTTTGAAGAAAAAAAAAATGTATTAATAAACATTATACTTAGAATAGATTACATGTGTTTATATTTATATTACAACATACATATGCAAGGCCCAACCCAGCGAAGTTTTTTAAATCACAAGATAAAAGCGCCATCTTTAGTCAACTTACGCAACATACATACTCCCACGCGCTACACTACACCCACACACGCACAAGCACTCGCACTCGCACACGCGCACGCACACACACACACACACACATACATACACGCACACATGCACACCCACGCACATGTAAACACATTATGTTTGAGGTGCATGATCAATTTAATTATTCAGACGTTTTTATATTGCTTTATTCAATGTATGAGTACTCTGTTATGTATTCTTTATGTTATCACAATAATTGTGTAAGTAACCTAATTTTGGCTATACTTATTAATAAGTTTGTGCTCAAATTGTATTTTGATTATCTTTGTGATGCTGTAAGATTACCAAATAAATAAAGAAACATGCAAAAAATATCAAATTCATACTTACACAGGTAATGTATAAGGATCATATGGGAACCAGTCATCGAACTTTTGCACACTATTCTGGAGAGTTAATCGGGCATTCTTTTCTATAATTGCTTGACAATACACCACTTGGTGTGATCGAGTCACAGATGAGAATGCTCTACAGACTTGTGGCGGACAGGTTCTTAGTGGATTGAGATTGCATGTAACTAGACGTGGTAGGTTCAATGATTCAACAAAATTTAAACCTGAAATTAATTTAAATATAACATTTATTATTAGAATAGGGTTACATTAATCAAATATTTTGAAACATATTTATTTAATACTTTCTTAGATTTAGAATATTTGACATCTTTATTACTATTAATATTATAAAGAGGCAGTTTGTGTGTTTGATTGAAAGCACTAATCTCAGAAACTACTAATCCAATTTGAAAAATTCTTTTTGCATTAGATATCCCGTTTATTGACGAAGGCTATAGGCTATATTATAACATCATACTACTACCCAAGGGAGCAGAGCAGTAATCATAAATATCAACAAATTGGGCAGACATCCATACATTATTATAAAACTATATATGTATGTATATTACATAAATGTGAGTTGCTGTATAACATAAAGCCAAAGAGTTCTTTTGTTGGTTGAACGCCTGCGAAGCTGCGGCTTATACTAGTTTTAAATAAAACTATCTTTTTCAACATGTTTCTCCCGTGATCATGATTTTTATAAAGAACTAGCGACTCACCCTCGTTTCGTTTCGGGTTCGTTCTTAGACAAAAACAAAATCTATCTCACGGGAATCGAACATTTTTCGGGGATGATATATAGCCTACAGCCTGTCTCAACAAACCAACTATCTAAAGCAAAAATAATTTTTCAAATCGGATAGTAACTGGAATTAGTGCGTTCAACCAAACAAACAAACTCTGCCTCTTTATAATATTAGTATAGATTCGCAACGTCGGTAACAAAAAATCAAAATAAATCCGAAAAGATAGTTTTATTTATATAATATGTATGTATTTGAAAAAAATATCTATAACAAACAAAATTAAAAACACTCACTCTCTTTACTCATAAACAGGTGATGATTTTTAAACGCAACAAGATAAAATATCGCATGACATATCGCATGGAAGGCACCATGTACTTTCATATTATCAGCAACTGTCGCCTCCTGTGTTGCTGTTATATATGAATGGCACCATTCTGCCATTGTTCTTAAATAGTGTATAACCCTAGAGTTTGGCACTCGTACACATCGTGCCAATAAACCTGCCAAGTGACTGGCAGCAGTCCTCCGAGTTGCCAAAGCACCAGGACCCAGACCGTGTAAACCTGCTGCCACTATCCATAAGTTCGTAAAAACCCGATCCGCACACTGCTGGCTTATTGATATTGTGTATAAGAGGAGGAACTGAACATGTCTGAAAATTTATGTATATATATTATATATTTAAAATTTATTAATCTATATAATATATAATAAAATTCTAACCAAGTCGAATCTGTACATTAAATATTTTTTGGAAAATGTTATTGATATAGACATTTATGGATACAAAGGCCAAATCTATAGTTTTTAGAATTTTTGTCTGTCTGTCTGTGACTGCATCACGGAAAACCATTGAAGGGACTTTGAATCATTCATAACTACAATTATATCACTAAAGACATTAAACATTGCCATTTTCTTACCGAATCCCATGAGTAGGTAATATAACTCTTTCAAACACATTGCACATAATATTCACCACAGGATCCCTTTCATCTTCAAGCCATTTGAGCATTTCTAACATACAGAAGTCAAGTGTCTCGCTTACTTCATCTTTTTCATCAATTTCCATATCAAATATTGTCTCTTGTTTATTCTTATCACGGTCTACTATATTTGTATCCATGTCTACCATTCTGAAAAAAATAAATAAAATGTATTAAGTTAAATAGCGATTGTATTCAGCGTTTTTTTTAACGTCTCACTGCTGTGCACAACCACTGCTGTCCCAATACGAGGGGATCAGGCCATAGTCCACAAAGCTGGCCAAGTGACAGACTTCACATGTCTAATTTTAAAACTTAATAGATTCTCTCAGACATACAGGTTTCCTCACGATGTTTTCCTTCACTGTAAGATAAGTGGTAGTCATGTTGGAAATGATTGGCACGTGAAAATATTAGAGGTGAGAGACCCAGGATTTGAAACCGCTTCACTCAATTTCTCAAGCGAGGGTGTTACCACTACTTACCACTGCCTATGAAGTTAGATAGTGAAGAGTTCTAATACATTTTAATACTTTTTACTTTCTTTTATCCTTTATTTACATTCTGTTTTGTGTTCAACTAATTAAATCTTGCAAGTCGATTTGAATTTACTTTTATTTATGAAACTTTTTTAATTAACATAATTCAGCAGTATAATAATTTTATAGCTTATCAGATAAGTACATGAAGCCAGTAGGTGAATATTGGAATTCTAATACATTTGGGCTCATTTGTTTTGACAAGTACTCATATATTGCAGTTTAATGAAGCATATTTTTTAGTTTTTGTTACTATAAATTCATTACAATATCTTATATTGTAGTAGTAACAAGAAGCCTTTGTAAATATCTCATCAATACTAATATCATAAATGTAAAAGTAACTCTGTCTATTACAATTTCACACTTAATCTTCTGAACCGATTTAGATGAAATATGGTATGTGGATAGTTTGAGATTGTGGGAAGAATATAGGACAGTTTTCATTCCAGAAATAACTCCGATGAAAAGGTAGGTAGAAGTTTACATGGGAAATCAAATATTTCTCAAGTAAGGGATACAATTTCTTTTACCTATTTTTCTATACCTATATTAATGAAAGTTGTAATTTATACTCACTTATTAACAATAGTAATCATTATTTGTTCTCTAAGAGACGGTATATATTTACTCATCCATATTAAGTTATGAATATAGGCTCTATTTGGAAAGCATCCAGCTTTGTAGTATGGAAATTGTTCTATTACAGTCTGCATTAGAAGGTCACTGGTCCTGGAAACAATTTTTTTAAAATAATAATTTTGTTTTATTTATTGATATTTTCATATGATAAATAATGCTATATAGTGTATAATGATATAAGGTTGGATACACACTGCAAGTTACTTTACAATTTACAATATATTTAAGGTAAAAATCTAATCATGTGTATTCAATAAAATATGGAATAAAATTATCCTAAAACAGAGACATTAAATAATTTTGTTTTTATTAGGCTATTACATAAATATATTTAAACTAGCATTGCCCGCGGCCCGCCCGCGTTCAGATGACCATAAACCAAATTCTTAGGTTTTACATAGAAGTATAATTTTACATTGCCGTTTTTGTAATTTTTCTCAGAAATTAGATATTTTCCTGAGGTAAAAAGTATCCTATGTGTTGTCTCGGATAACCAGCTATCACCATACCAAATTTCCTCCAGTGGTTTTTCGTGATGCGGTAACAGACAGACAGACAAAAATTCTAAAAACTATTGAATCTGCCTCTGTATCGATAATAATGTCTATTGCAATAAGATTTTCCAATAAATATTTAATGTACACATTCAACTTAGTTAGAATTTTATTATATGTATAGCTTATATATTTAACAGTAATTTTGGACAAGAAATAGCTCAATAAAAGTCCAAATGCCTAAATGGTCAGAACTAAAAAGCTATAAATAAAAAAATATTTACAAAAACAAAAAACATGACTGAGCAAAAAGCCAACTAAAAAGATGGAAACAAGTAGATGAAGAAACATAGTACACATACATACACATAGCAAAACTCACACCATTTAAATTACATAAGTATAGATTACTGAATATTGATATTCTAAAACTTACATAGGCATAACAGCTACTATTTGAGCTATCACTGTGTGGATGTTTGACCATTTTGATACAATATCTTCATTAGGACTATCATCCCAGTTTTGACCATCAGCTGAAATACAAAATAATTAATAAAAATAACATAAATTACGATACAAAATATTGAATAATATTATTTTACATCAAGAATTTATTGTTATAAAGGTATGTCTTGAATTTTTTTAATTCTAAATTTCATAAAAAGGTTTGAAATATTAAGTTGCACAATATTGTTTTAACATGATTAATCTTTTTGCTAAATATATTATGCAATACAACGTTTTGTTGATAAACTAATAATAACATAATCTATACAGACCTAAGAAGTTTAGGTTAAAAACCTTACTGATATTATAAATGTGAAAGTTTAGATGGATGTTTGTTACTCAATCACACCAGAATGCCTGAACGGATCTAGATGAAATTTGGCACAGAGATAGATTAGTCTGGAATAGCATATAGGCTACATTTCACCATAGAAAAATGTACAGTTCCTGTGGGATAGATAAGTTTTTAGCTAGCTAGTATATAAACAAAGTATACCTTTAAATAATTTAACTAAAGAAGACATTATCCTTGGGCAGTGGTAGGTGTGTGCTGTAACCAGACTTAATATAAATCTACTGTAAGTATCCACTAGATCCTCTTCTTTACTAGCCCACTCTATACAGCATAATATATCTACAAAGGGCTTTAATTCTCTACCTAATAGAACCACACAAGACAAGCAATCCTCAAATAAAATTCTAAAATTATCATCATTCAATGGGACATCTTTCAATACTGTTAGTAACTCATTGTAAGGTCCAGAATTTCCATCTCTCATATAACTAAGAAGAATTTGTTCAACTTGCTTTTTCTTGAAATTGACCTTCATCCGAGCCATGGCTGCTTGGCGATCAAGAGTTTTACGCATCAAAGATGCCACACTTTTATGAGCACTCACAGCCATTATTTTTTCTGTTCTGTTGATAAGGTTTTTTTAAGATCTGATGTTAGAGTTTTTAAAAATGCTACTATTTCAGGCTGCCGAAGTAATTCAGCTTTTTTTTGGTTCAAAACTTCTCTTAATACGTTGCTATTATCAACACCAAGAGTCGGAGGAGGGTTTTGTTCGTAGCTAGTACTAGGTTTGTTATAGCCAACGCTTGGATCGGAAGCTTCTAAACTTCTTTTGTCTTTTAGATACGATTGTAACTTTTCTAACACTACTTTACTATCACCTTCTTTCTTCTCGGCACTATAACCTTCTTTGGACATTGCACAACAGATATTTTACATCGTGATTTTTTTAATGAATTTTATGAAAAGTAATGTAATATTATTAGCTTATAATGATTTATAATTTAGCAAATTTCTTTTAAACAGGGGTTTCTTAAAGGGGTTAAAAACAGAACACGTGCCCTTATATGCGCGCAACTTATTTGACACCGGTTGACGTGACAAATGTTGTCATAAGTTTTTGGCATTTACAAATTACATCTAAGGGTGTAAATGGACGATCGAATTTCGTTTGACGTTAGATCGGTTCGGATAAAAGGAAAATTCAATGCATCGTCACCATGGCAAGATATACACTGAATGGCCAGATTCATGTACATATGTTAAATTATTATGTTAACTTTATATTTCATCACGTAGACAATTCGTGACTAGCAGATTGGACTGATGGCAGTGGTAGTCCAGTGGTAACACGCTCGCTTGGGAAACCGAGTGAAGCAAGTTCAGATCCCGGGTCTCGCACCTCTGATATTTTCATGTGCGAATAATTTCCAACATGATTACCACTTGTCTTAACGGTGAAGGAAAACATCGTAAGGAGACCTGCATGTCTGAGAGAACCTAGCAGGTTTTCAAAAGACATGTGTAGTCCACCAAACTGCACTTGATCAGCGTGGTAGACCATAGCTTGATTCCTCTCGTACTGAAGGGAAACCCGTAACCAGCAGTGGGACGTTAAAAAGGGCTGAATATACACAGATTAGACTTAAGCCTAGATCTAGGTCTAGACTGAATAAAGATAAAGTTACGTTATAGTACTATTTAATGCATTTTTAATGTTTATCAAAGTAAAGGTTGTTCTCTCTGCTCATGTTTTTAATGCTTAAAAATATACAATTATTATTTACAACAGGGTAGTACAGTTAGGAATTTTCATTTTTAATAATAAATCAGACTAGATAATATCTAAAACAAATTGGTAGAAAACAAAACAATTTTGTATTAGTGTTTTATTATGGTAACACTTTTATTTAGATCTGTGGTCTTTCTCACTCGGTTTCTCATTTTATTTTTCTCAATGAGTTTGGGAGGGGTAAATGCGTGTGTACGTCTTATTCCGGATATAAAGTTATTTTAATATTTTCAGTTAGTATATAGTGTTTCGTTAAAAATGTGTACATTGTAAATGTTATATACAGTGTTTTTGTATGCTTGTTCGTTATTTGCCTTTTATTTGAGTGTCGATAATCATGCAAAATGGCCAACGATCTGTGGTCATGTACCTGTTGTACCGAGGCTCTAACTTGCTGGCTTCGTCTCAAGCTCTCTCCAGAGGAAATAGAGCAAAGGTACAGAAGCAAGGAAATAGACAGAATACTTGAGAAAGATAAACAAACGCTACGGCGGCAGGTTAAGCTATTGCTACTCGGTGCGGGTGAAAGCGGAAAATCAACATTCCTGAAACAGATGAGGATAATACACAAAGTAAAGTTCGAGCCGGAACTAGTGCGTGAATACCAACATGTGATTTATCAAAACATTGTAAAGGGTATACAGGTGTTAGTGGATGCGAGGGACAAACTCGCTATTCCTTGGGAAAATCCGAGGAATCTTGACATCGGGCAGCAAGCATTGCATTTCAACAGTACGGCTTCGTTAGATAGCCGACTGTTTATGCATTATGCACCGCATATTCATTCCTTGTGGTTAGACAGAGCCATAAAGAGGGCTTACGACAGGCGGAGAGAATTTCAATTGGTGAGTATTGTTTGGCTTTGTTTACATGTTAGGGCTTGTTACTTTTAAAAAATCGTTATCTATTGGTTCAGGCAATAGATAAATATATGGATGAATGAGTGGAGGTTAATAGTTCTAATATTTGTCATGTAAACATGTATATAAGTAAAAGGGCTCTTTGTGTTTTCTATTGCTCTACATTGATTAAGTTAATATTCTAATGATTATAAATATTTATTGATTAGGTCCCTTAATTGTTTTGAATTTTGATAGTGCTGTTGTAGTAAATTACTTTATAATTGATATCTCTTAAAAATGATTATTCAGTAAATTCTTAGCATATAATCAACATTTTTAATTGAAAGATGTATGTAGCATAAATAAAAATGGTGGTTGAAATAACTAAAGAACTTACTTATCAATTATATGGTTTAATAGTAGCCTGGTCCATCATTACACTACACACAATACACCAGTTTGATGATATAAAATTATTATATTGTCATCCAATTAAATACAATTGCAATTTGGAGTAGGACAACTTATAATAAAATGACTTCCTATATTTGTTTATATACTGTTATTATTTATTTTTTGTTCCATAGAGCTAAAAGTAGTAAAAAGCTTCTAAGAAAGATATGGAAAAATGTTTCTATTTTATAAAACGTAATCTTTATAATCTGTAAGTCATTACAGATGCTCTGAGGTAATAATCATAAAAAAGCTATTACATTAATGTTTTTATTATTAACAGTTATGCATCACTGCATGTAAGAAATATAAGTTAATGTTAGAAATGCAACACTTATTTACATAGTATAAAAATAGAAGAACTAAAAAATATGGGTTAAAATCATTTATATATTTTTAAATTAATTTAATTTAAAAAGTAAAAAACCACTTTGTCATTTAAGGCAATTTACCATTATGAGTGTCTAAACTTGCAGTAGTTTATTTATTTTCTTAATTAGGAGAATTGGCTTTAAAACAAGTTTCTAAGAACAAGTTCAGTTCTACAATGAAGAAGAGAAAATTTTTCCAGAATATACTATATCTTATTTTATTTGACCACATTTCTCAACCATTGTGTTTTTATTTTAATCTAACTTTTAGCTAAAAACATTCTGCATTCATAGAAACGAGTACAGACAGAAGTGATGATGATGTTATTATAGTAATTAATTATATATTGTACAAAATTGTCATTTCCAAACATAATTAATAATTATTGAGTTAAACATTTAGAGCATTTATGATAATAATATTTCTTATACATAAGTATATTAAAACATACCCACATGCATTGATATTTTTGTAAAACTAAATTTTTATTTTATAACTAAGTGACTCATCCTCGCTCTGCTTGGGTTAGCTCCTTGTTACGTTTTAACTTTAAATATAGAATTCTCTGAGATGAGATACTTTCCTTCAGTAAAAAGTACCCTATAGGATACATACTAGTATTCTATAGGGACATATATGTTGACCCGGTTAACCAGCTTTCATCATACCAAATTCCATCAAAATCCTCCCAGTAGTTTTTCCTTGATGCGTTCACTGACAGACAGACAAAAATTCCAAAAACTACAGGTTTAGCATCTGTATTGATAAAAAAATCTATTTCAAGAAGATTTTCCAAAAAATGTTTATTGTACAGATTCAAGTCAGTTACAGTTTTATTATATATATGGATGCTAAATTAAAAAAATATATATAGTTTTTTTATAAGGTAAAAATCGGTAAGGATTTAATAATGAAATTTTTAGAGCATATAAGTGCTACTCCTGAATCCTATGCCCTCCACAAAGTGTTGCCAGTCATAAAAATAATAGCCACTATAAATTGCTAAAAGTTTTCTTTTTTATTACCACACTGGATTATGTTTATAGCGTCATCACATATAAATGAAGTAATTGTAATTGCGTTTCTTATCTCGTTTGATTAGTCACACGTTGCGTCATGCGTCACGCTCGCGAGGTTCCGAACACATGAGAGCTATACCTGATGTCTAAAAAATATCATTAGCTTAAAATGATTCAAAATTATTATTTCCTTATGGCTGTTTTTTTTATAAGAAAAAAATCAATGTCTATCTAAATTATGCAGTAATTTAATAAATGTAAAATACAAGCGACGGGTTCTCCCTAGATACTTTTTAATGGTTAGTAAGGAATGGATAGATTATATATTTAATATATTCATAGGTGTGATGAGTTGTTGGAAGTTGTATTATAAGGTGTTTTCCCTTGGGAATGAGGTCTCCCGCGGGAAAAAGTAGCCTATGTCACTCTTCAGCCTTCCAATTATATGCTCACAAAAAAATCGCGCCAATCCGTCGCTCTGTATCGACGTGAGAGAAGGATAAACAAACATACAAACAAACTTGAACATTTAAAATATTAGTGTGGATGTGCATGTTTTCAAAGATTATTTCCGGTTTAAATGCAATTAGAGTAAATCGGCCCTGCAATCTGACATATGGGTCAATTAGATTTTATAGTGCTATCAGACGATCAGGAGCAAAGAGGGTTACGAATATTTCCTCGCCAACGTTTAATTAAAATATGTGTCAATATCAATGATTAAAACATGAGCTTTTTCGTACAAGAGAAGATCAAATTATTTCACAAATTGTCCCCAATTGATGATTGAGTGGGCTGTTATTACGTTAATTAGTTTTTTTTTCCATAATGGTAATTTTGTGCTACGTTAAGAAACATTGTGTTTTAATATTTTATAAGCGGCAAGTATTTTCAGAAGTATGTTGTACGTAATTATACGCTTGCTTGTTTTTTTTTAAACAGGCACCTACTAGCCATCGATTCTAGGGTAGTGTGGTTATAAGCTTACCGGTTTCTAAGAAAATCATCAAGGAAAGATTTACGTTAGATTTTAATTCTACGTAGTGCCTCAGCCGTGTAAGATATATTTTAATACTAGCATTGCCCGCGGCTCCGCCCGCGTTCCGATGACCAAAAACCAAATTCTTATGTTTTACATAGTTTTACATATTAGTATACTCTTACAATGCAGTTTTTTTATTTTTTCTCAAAAAGTATCCTATATGTTGACCCGGATAACCAGTTATCATCATACCAAATTTCATCAAAATCTCTCCAGTGGTTTTCTCATGATGCGGTAACAGACAGACAGACAAAAATTCT